>JASXTE010000008.1:34205192-34915192 GCA_030280995.1 Hemileia vastatrix
AATTCTATGATATAAATCATAATAATATTTTCAACCCTTACCTCTTATCTATTGAGTAAATTAATCTGAAGAAATAAAACTACGTACCTTGACTTTAAAAGTCCAATATTCCACTTAAACACCCCGTTGGACCTCCAATTGAACCTTCTAGACCAAAAGACCCATCTAAATTTGGGACCCTTTCCGAATCTTCAACGGCGCATTGATAACTTGAGGCTGGAGACAGAGGGACTGTCAATATTGAGGTACCTATAGGGACAAGTGGACGATGAAAAGCAAGAACGTCATCAGTCAGGTGACTTATTTTTTGCCTCAAATGGGAATCAAACCACGCTCCAAAAATTAAGCTTATATATTGACAATAGTCATATATATTTGTGGTAATTATATTGATTACTATTTCATAGTTTACATATTTCTTTTTACTCAGCACTCTGTAAGTGGCATTAATTTGCTCATTTTACAGAGGGAGGTGTCTGGTAAATTAGAATTTTTATTTACTTAGTTGACAGAGATAGAACTATTTTGTTCTTAGTCCTAGAAGTGATAAAAATTAAATTAATTAAATTATATTTTTTTAATTATTTCAGTTAACTTTTGTCCTGATAATTAGAATTTTATATTATTGTTTCAGTTGACAAATTGTCCTGGAAGTAAATTAATAATATAATAAATTAATTAAATTAATTATATCAAATTATTCCAGTTGACATTAAGTCCTGGTAATTAAAATTATTTCAGTTGACAATAAGTCCTGGTAATTAAAATTATTTCAGTTGACAATAAGTCCTGGTAATTAAATTAATTTCAGTTAACATTAAGTCCTGGTAATTAAATCCCTTCAGTTGATTTTAACCCTGATAATTATCAAAATTTAAATTGTTAACTAAAAATTAATTTTATTACTTCACTTGATTTCTTTTATCCTGGTTATAAATTTATTTTGAATTAATAAAATTGTGATTATTATTTCAGTTGATTTTTGTCCTGAAAATTTTTATATTTTAAATTTTTTTCTTATTTTTCTTTAATAAAGCAAAAATAAAACTAATATATCTGAATATTTCCTTCCCTCAGTTCAGGTTAAAATTACAATATGTGTCAACCTGTATATCCCCAGGACTGAGTAAAAATTACTTAAAAGTCATTTTAAACACATGAAATATACATGGGAACAATAAATGAGAGTACACAAACAGTATACATAAGTAAAATTATGATAATACACAAAAAATGCAATTATTACACCTTATATACACGCATATATCCACCTTTTATAAGTCTTATGTACTTAATATTACGTTGGAATATGTTAGGGTAACCTTAAGAACCTTAATTATAAGGCTACATAATCTTTAAGTATACTTAAAGCTGTTATTTTCATTGTCACCACGCAATATAGGGGGAGGACTTGCTAGCAAGTCCGCAACTTGAAGTCAGATGGAAATCAGATGGAACTCAGACTGAAGTAATACTGAACTTTCACTTGAAGTATCACACAAATAACAATGGATCTATATTGAAAACATAGTGAAAGTGTGAGGATAACTGAATGGAAGCCAGAAAAAATCATTCCATGAGTCTACTCAATGCAAAGTATTTTTTGAAACAGCTTATTAAAATAATACATTATTAAATTAATTTGATCAATAAAAATTGATTGACAATATTGCAATTCTTAAATACAATAATTTTATTAAAAAATTTTAGATTACATATAAAAAAATCAGTGACTTTTTCTATTACTTACAACTGTTTTTACAGAATTGAAAACTATGTTTCAGCTAATATTTTATGGAAGTGAACTCTGTTCTTCGCCCGAAGAACAGAGTTCATCCTCCTATTTTCACACTCTGTTTGCACCAATCTCCATCCCTTTCAATTCTATCAACACATGCTTGTCTTCCCTTCCCATGCCTTTCGCTATCCTCCCAGCCCCATTGTATGCCATCCTCTTTTGATCCCCATTTCACCCCTCTCAACCTCTCCCAGACCCTTTTCTTCATTTAAAATGCCTCGGAACCCTTAATCTTCCCTTCCAACTCTTTCCCAACCTTTTCGCTACCCCATACACCCTTCCTCACCCCTCTCTCCAGCCTTTCCAGCCCTTGTAGCCCCATTTGTGTTCACATGAGCTTCAAGGTGTGTTCAAAGTAAATTCAATACTTCTTCATGATGGTTTCATCACTTCCTCAATGTGTGCTCAAAAAGATATGAATTAGGGTTCAAGGTTGCGGACTTGCTAGCAAGTCCGCCCCCCATATTGCGTGGTGTGTTTTATGCAAAAAACAAGAAATGCGCTTTATTTCACTTAAAAGTCAATTATATGTGCTATAAATTTAAGAATATTAAAAATGCGCTTTGACAGTTCAATTTGTCTCATTTAGGACTATTGATTTGGCTACTTAAATGCATAAAAATAATATATTTCAAATTTGGTGTTTTTTATGCCAGAAATGGCTTCTGTGTACTGGTCACATACTGCCTGCATTTTTCCCATGTGAATAGCTTCATTTTTAGCAAAGTTAGCTTTTTCACACTATATTTACCCCACATTCTATTCCCACTGTGGGGAAACAGGCTAAAATAGGCAAGAGGCGCTTATTTAGTGTCCTAGCTTAATTAATAATGCATTGACTCTGTTTATATGCACTAATTTCATTAATAACCTCACTCTTGGCATCTTATTTCATCACCACGCTTAAATTTGCCTAAATTTAGTCAAGGATTTATCCTTGCAAGCACCTGCCAAGGACTGCATGTAGTTACCCCACATCTCACGCTCTTTTTTGAGTTTTTGGGTGGTTTCTCAGTCAATATTGGTCATTTTTGAATGGGAATTTCACGTAGTATAATGTCAGGATTAGCCCCTACATTTATACAGTAAATCCCCCTTATTATTAAGCTATTATTAAGCTATTATTAACATTAAAAATTCCCTCTTTAGTCTTTTATATTATTGTTTAATACGCATATACTCTCTTTTTATCTTATTCTTTAATTTTGATGAATTTTCCTTATTATTACAGGATTTTGACGGTTGTTACTCTTCTAATTATGTCATGGGGTACTGGGGGTGTTGATGGGAATGTCTATTAGTTGGTTTGAGGCGTCATTAACTGTGTATTGGAGTGGTACATCAAGGGATTCATTAAGGAACTCATTGTGTATAAAAGGAGGAGGTTTTTGGGTCTTGTTTCTACATTCTTTATCATTACAATTTAAACATATAACCAATACAATTACAATACATATCAATAGTACTTATAAAGTCTTTGAATAGTATCTGAATTTATTAAATCTATTTTTCTACCAACTATAAAGATTGTAAGCCATATATAATTAGTGAGATTAGAATTACTGAGACCCTTATATTGAGTTATAGCTTTCTTATTCGATTTGTACTACAGTATTCATATAGGACCATAAAAATCTTCTATACAACTGACCATTCAATCTAGTTCACATCTTTGTACTTGACCTTAGTCTGACAATATGACTGATCAAGGTGCTTCTTCTGGCCATGATGAGGAATTGGATTTAATTGATTATGATGAAGCTACTTGTGTAATTTCTCCCTTTACTACAAAATTGGCTCAAATTAATCAATTATTAAACCAATCAGGATGTGGAAATGGAGGAAGTGGAAATACTAGTGGAGACAAATGCTCAGGAAAAAAAGCCTTCCATCAACCCCCCAGAAGGACTTCCAAAATGCTTCAAAATAAAAAATATGCCTTTACCTCAGCAAGTAAAGAATCTCTACACCCACATAAAGGATCTGAGGACAGAGAGCTTAAGACTGAGAGCAAGAACAGACTCACTAAAAGAAAAGGTAAGAAAATAGATGCCTTTCTTCAAGAGAAGAGGAGAACTCCTCCCCCCAGGGATCTTCCACAATTGGCTCCCCAGAAACCAGAAAAGGTGGAAGTATCAAAGTGGCAGTGGGATTGGTTAAACACCAAGTGGGATTATCTGTCTCAAAATCAGCAGCCTCAAATGCCTCAGGCAGGTCTGTCAAGACCCAGTCAATTCAACCCCACACCTCCTCACCCTTATCAAGGAGGCAGAAAAAGAAAAAAAAACAATATTCAGATATTTCCCAAGCCTTGGTAAGCCTCTCTATTTAATCTCAAGTACCATTTCTTGTTGCTGATTCAGTTCCTTCAGGTAATTCTGGAAGAGGAGATGAAACTGTGAGACCAGTAGAGGCTGATAAGAGTAGACAAATCACTCAATATTCTAATGTATCTAATCCTTTAGTTTTAATTGTTACTTCAATGATAAATCCTAATATGGCTATTATTGATGAAACACTTGATCCTGAGTTTTATGAGAATCTGGAAAGTTACTCTGTTTCTTTATTGAGAAAAACTCCAGATGTAGCAAAAACTAATGATGAATATTTGAGAGATATTATTGCTAAACAAAATCATATAATGAACAACATGCAATTGACTCAGAAATATAATAGTTTGTTAACTGAGCCGGGTTATCAAGCATTGAGGAGTGAGTTACAGAGAGTTTCTGATGATTTGTTTCATTACAAAGTAACTCATGAAAATAATGTTGCTTTATGGCAAAATATCAATAATGATTTGTTTAAATTAAAAGATACTGTGTCCATCTTTTTCCAGAAGCTAGAGTGACAGAAGATGAACTTATAAAGATTGAGTAACCATTATTCATCTTTACAAAATAAGAATCAATTATCTTTTGCAACCATCAATGAGAATTTATCTAGTATTCCAAGAGTAAAAACTAGGTTAACAACCATTGAGGAGAAATTGAATTCATTGTTATATAATCAAAAGTTTTCTGAAATTTCTTTGAAAGAACCTGTTGAGCAGGATACCCCAATTTTACCTGTTCCTAGTTCATCAATGGAAAAATAAGTTCCAGAAATACCTGTTCATATCACTGAGTTTCCATCAAAAATTGATGATGTACCTGGATCATCCACAGAAGGATTAAGCAATTAAATTGCTGCCCAATTGGAGAAGTTACAGCTCCTTATCACTCAGAAACAAGCTTGTAATAAGGAGACTACTTCAAATGAAAAGAATTGGCCAAAACTTGACCTGTATCCAACATTTGATGGTGATTCTTCTTCTGATTGGCAGAAATTCATTTGCAGAATTGATAATCTAAAAAATTCTTACAAACTCCCAGATGAGGAAATTGTGTCTAAGTTAATTTCTTTGTTTACCAATGTAGCCCTAATGTGGTATGAATTTGTTCTCTTGGATAGGAATGACTACTCATGGGAAGATTGGAAGAAATTGATTAAAGCACAATATGGTGGCTCCAAGTTTAGGATGGCTCAACAAAGGCAGTATGAGGAAACTAGATATAGCTCTTCTACTGATAAAAATGTTGAGCTCTTAATGAAACTTTTTAAAATCTTGAGGGCAATGGACCCAAATATGGAGTGTGAGTTATGGAAGGACAGGATCCTTCATAAATTACCAATGTCTTTAAGAGACTTGATAGTGGCTAGGACTGAGTTCTCCAGAGAACCTTCTTCTTTCATTAATACTTGTAATGAGATCCTTCTAAACAACAAGTATTATGCCAGAAGATTCATTCCTAGAACCCCTTTGGAGAAACCCTCCACTTACCAACAGAAACCTCTGGAAAAGGTTGGTAAAACTTCTGCCCCTGTTGCACCTAAAAAGTATGCAACAAACACTTGCTTCAAGTGCAACAAGCCTTGGCAGAAAGGCAATGTTTGTGAAAAGAAGATAAATCTTGTTGAACAAACCGAGGAGCATGGTGATGACACAATAGAACTGGATAATACTTCAAGTGATTGTGCCAGCAATATTTCATATGAATCTCAACAAGAAATCTTGATGCCGGAAGAAGATATTCATTATTTAAATACTATTGATATTGATAATAATAATTTATCTACAGTTGAGGATGCTGATATTATAAAGAACATTGAGGATATCTCAATTGTTATTGCCCCTCTCAAGGCACCAGTCTTGATCAATGGAACCAGAATTGAAGTTGTTCTGGATTCTGGAGCTGAATAAAGTGTAGTATCTGAAAAAGCACTTTATTCAGTGGATCAAGACTATAAATCAAAACTGATGCCTATCACTTCTGAAAATTGGAGAGATTATGGCTCTGTTTTGTCCCCCATTTGTAAATACAAAGCCACAGTGTTTTTTAAATATAACCATGGTTTTGTAAGACCTATTTGTGATTTTGTTGTCATGAAAAATGATAACTTAAGCAGTAGGTTTATTATAGGAAATGATATTTTAACCAAGTATGGCATAAAATTGGATCCTTCAAACCAATGATTCACATTGGGGATGAATGGGAAGAGAAAATTTAAGATTTACTCCCCCAAAAAATTTTTAAAACCAGAATTGAACACATGTAGTTCTGTGGTTCAATATAAAGGAAGATCTACAAAGAAATGCATGCCCTTATGTCTGAAATTGACATTGCTTCTTTTGGAGAAAAACTTTCTGGTGAGGATAAAGATTCCATCATTAAATTGATAAAATATTTTACTATGGCCTTTGCTCATAGGTCACATGAACTAGGATTAGTCAAAGAAGAAATGAAAATTTCATTATCTAGTCCATTAACTGACATACCACCTAGTTTAAAGAAGAAGCCTTGTCCTGCTTCTCCCACAAAGAGAAAAGATATTGAAGACAATATCTCTACCCTTTTAAAAATGAATATTATTGAAAAGGTAGTTGAAACACCTAAATATTGTGTTATCTCACCTGTCCTAATTTCTTATGAGAAAGATAAAGCCAGTTTATGTGGTAATTATAGAGCATTAAATACTTATACTGTTGATGATATCTATCCTTTACCTAGAATTAGCTCTATACATGCTACCTTACAAGGTGCTAAATATATCAGCTGTCTGGATGGTAACAAGGGATATCACCAGGTACCTGTTGAGAAGAATTCCCAGAATTTTCTGATGATTGCTCCTCATGTGGGTATTTATAAGTATGATAGGATGCCATTTGGCCCTAAAAATTCCCCTTCAGTTTTTAAAAAAGTTATGGATAACAAATTCCATCAAGAAATAATTGAAGGATGGCTGATGGCTTATATTGATGATATCATTATATTCTCAAAAACATTTGAGGACCATCTTAACCACCTGTGTAAAGTGTTCCACAAAATGGATGAAATAAATATGACACTTGATTTGAAGAAATGTGAATTTGGTTTTCATTCTTTAAAAGTACTTGGTCATGTTGTTTCAGGGTCGCAGATATGTGTTGACCAAAACAAAGTGGAAGACATACAACAGGTGAAGGCTCCTACCACGGTTAGAGAGCTCCAGAGTTTTTTGGAAATGTGTGGATACTATAGACATTTTATTAGAAATTATCAAGTCATAGATTTACCCCTTACCCAATTGACTATAAAGGATGTTGCTTTTGTCTGGAATAGTGAAATACAGAGAGATTTTGACACTATGAAACACTGTTTGATTTCAGCACCAATTCTTACTTTACCTGACTTTAACAACCATTTGTTTTATACACTGATGCAAGTTTTATTGGTATTGGTGCTGCCCTCCATCAAAAACAAGTGATGAGTTGTAAAGTATCAGAAGTAGTAATTTGTTATATTTCAGAACCTTGATAAATAGTAAATTGAAATATTGTGCCGCTCAACTAGAATGTTTAGCAGCAGTGTGGGCTCTGAAGAAGCTACATTATTATCTGGATGACCAGAAATTTGAATTTTTCACTGACTGCAGTGCAGTTAAATCCCTTTTAAACTTGAAAACACCTAACAGACATATGTTCAGATGGCAGTTAGCTGTTCAAGAATACAGAGGGAGAATGACAATCATTCATAGGGCTGGTATTGTTCACTCAAATGTGGATATGTTATCAAGGTTATCTTTACCAAATGATGACTCTAATCCTGCTTATGATCCTGAGGATGAAAATATTCATATACATGGGATATATGTGGTTGATATGGAGGAAGAGCTATTACAGCTTATTCTGGATTCATATGATAAGGACACTGACTTGAAAAAGCTATGCACCATATTAAATGATCCAAAGAATGCTTCAATACAAGCATTAATTAAAAAACTTTCACCAAAGTACCAAAAGGCTTTGGAAAAAGTTAAATTTTCAATTGATGAGGGATATCTAGATTATAGAAGAAAGTTGAGTAATGTCATTGTTATTCCTCCTTCTATGAAAGAAATCTTCTTGAAAATTTTTCATGATGACATATTACCTGGACATTTTGATCTTGAAAAAACAATGATCAGAATTAAAAACACTGCTTGGTGGGTTAATATGTCTGAAGACACCAAATTATATGTTGAATCTTGTGATTCTTGCCAAAAATCAAAAAGATTGACGGGTAAGAGAGCTAGATTAATTCAACATATTGAACCTCCTGATGCACCATGGCAGATAATAAACATGGATTTTGTAACAGTATTACCCATTGCTGGAAAAGACAGTTATAACTCTTGCTGGGTTATTGTGGACAGATTCACAAAAATGTGTAAATTTATCTCTACTCACAATGATGTTTCCACTAAAGAATTAACTTTCTTATGGTGGTCTCATATTTTTAATACTGCTGGTTTTCCTAAAGCTATAATCTCTGACAAAGACTCTAAACATACTTCTGAATTTTGGATGTCTCTGATGGATGTTTGTGGTTGTGATCTGAGACTTTCTACTGCCCATCACCCTCAGACTGATGGAGTAGCAGAAAGAATGATTCAGACTTTAGAGGACATGATAAGAAGGTATTGTGCCTTTGGCCTTGAGTATAAAGAAAATGAAAGATTCACTCATGATTGGGTTACCTTACTTCCTGTGTTGGAATTTGCTTATAAAAGCACTGTTCATTCTGTTACTCAAAGAAAGCCTTTTGAGCTCTGGCTTGGATATGTTCAAATACTCCTGACCAAATTGGATTTACATCCTTGTGTAAAATCTTTTCTTTAAATGCAACAACTTTGAAGAAGTCATGCTCAAAAATTTATTGAAAAATCCTTTGAATATGAGAAGAAGAGATAGGACAAATCTCATAAAGAATACACTATGAAAAAGGGTGATGAAGTGTTAATTTATACAGTCCACTTCAATTTACAAGGTAATAAAAAATTGAAAGACTCATTTGTTGGCCCATTTGTTGGCCCATTTGTTGTCAGAAGAATGATTGGAGATAATGCAGTTGAAGTTATTTTGTATTTTCGATATGACAGAAAACATCCTGTTTTTCCAATATCTCTTTTGAAAGCTTACACATCCAATAGTGATTTATTTTGAAAAAGAAGGGGAAGACCAAAGAAAACCCCTAATGAAGTCACTGAGACAGTAGAAATTGATAAGATTCTGAATGACAGAATAGTCACTTCTGAAAAAGGTACAGAATATTTATTGAGATTCAAGAATAAATCATCTGAATATGATTCTTGGATACCTGGGAAGGAGATATCTAATCTTCCTACTCTACTAAAGAAGTATAAAATTAAAAAATCATAGCATTTTTTTTATTGTTTTTTTTAGAGTGAGGGAGTGTCAGCCAGACTACTTGACTTATCTAGTAAAATAATTAATTATCTTACTGAAATGAAGCCACACCTTTTATAATTCTTATTAATAATTAATTATCTATTATTTACTTATGTATTACTTACAATTAACTAGCTAAGTAAAATAAGTAAATTTAGTAATTAATAAAAATTAATGAATGTCCCGTATATTTTTCCTCCCTAACACCGTGCTCAATAATAAAGTTGAAAAGGGAATTAAAATATTATTAAAATATTAAAAATCTAATAAATTCAAATTTCTTTATTAAGAAATTTAAAATTCAGTTAAAGTAACGTTTTAAATCAAATGTTCTATACAAAGTTTGACAATCTAAGGGAACTCAAGATTTATATCAAATAAATATGATACCTTTTATTGACGCTGTAGACAATCCTATAGTACTAGCTATAGGCCTTGACCAAGGGAGTTGGTGAAAAACCAGAGAGAAAATCCCCTGTCCCTTTAGAAAAATAGAGTGAGATTTACTTGCTAAAGTAAGTTGGTTCCTGTTTTGCTAAAGCCCCTTTTCAACACACTTGACTGCTTGATGAGCCAAGAAAGCAGTCGCCAGATAGACTACCAGACCAAAGAACTGAAATGTAGAACAAAGTCCACACCAGAGACAGCAAAGATACTTGATGTAGGCTGAAAATCCACACCAGAGACAGCAATAATACTTGCTATAGCTTGCAAGACTAAAACAGAGAAAACAGTTGCCAAAGTTAAGTTAAATGAAGAACTCACTTGCAACAAACACAGCCAATTGTGGCCAGAAAACAGTGAAAACTGAGTGAGGAACAATGAGATCACCTCCGGATGGTTGTATGATGATTAAGGTTGCCCCAAACTGTCTTATTCACTATGTACACACAGACCACTAACTAAGAGCCCATGCGCACCCACCAATCTGGCGCCTGTACCTGCCAAATTGCATAAAAAACCCTCCTGGAGCGCTCCCCAACCTCCTAAAACACAGGTGGGCGGGCCGCCTGACGTCGGAGATGCTGCCTGAAGCGGCCCGGCCTCCCTGAAGCCAGAAAACCAATAAAAACCACTAATCTACTTAGAAAAATTAGCTACAACTACTAAAACCTTTAAAACACGGAATTTCACTATAGCAACATTGAGACATGAAATATAGAGAAAAATTAGCTCTATCAAATGGTACTAAGCACTTAACCCTAAGACTTAAGGTTAGCCTGTAAAACACGAAAAACAAAATTAAACAGCAATCTTTTATAAATGAAAAATGAGGAAATGACCCCTTAAAACTCAGAATATGAAAAATGTCTTAAAGACATAAAATATAAAGAAAAACCAGGGCTATCCACTGATAGTACCCACATACCCGCAGACCCAATATCCACGGAATAAAACCAGAAAAATACCAAATTCCTTAACAGATGTCAATTGAGACATGCACAAACAGCGCCAAATCACACAACAAAGGCCCCTGCCAATGTTGGAGGACCACATCCTCCCTCCAATTGAGAATGTCCGCATTCTTTCTTCATCCAACCACCATGTTTAACCTCCTTTCCAAATCTGCCTCTGAAATGGGCCCCTGCCAATACTGCATCAACAATAATTTAATCTGCACCATAACACCACCTGTTCATCCATACAGAACGTCCTGCAATGTCTGCCACTCCAGAAAGAAGACCTGCCACAGACCTGGTCCACTTTCTTCTACAACAGATTCACCTCCGCCTCAACCTGGTCCTTCTTCTGCCAGCACCAAAAGATCTAGGCCATCCATCCTGATACCCAGATTAATCAAAAGGCTCCACCCTTCCCAGAAGAGTGCCACAACCCATAAAGCAACTAGTTCCCCCATCCCTGGTCCATCTGATGGTAAAGAACATTCATTTCTTCCTTCAACTTTAAAACTGATAACTTCTCAGTTCCTTCCTCTTCTGATAGTGATGATAACAATGTAGGATCCATTGCACCACCAACACCAACGCACTTGCCCACTATCAAGGCCAAGTTTCAACAACACACATCTCAACAGAAACAACTTCTGCTTCACTATTTCCAATCCACTCCTGCTAGAGATCCACAGGACATTGAGAACAGAAGACACCTCATTCACCAGTTCAAGGCTAATTCTGAACACTTCATTTCATCTCTTGATTCACTCTGTAATTCCACTAGTACTTGAGTTTGATTCAGAAAAGAAAAATTGACCACACCCTCTATAGGATGTAACCACAAACAACCCTCAGTTTTAAGTCTTGGGGGACCATCCTCATTTTATAGTCTTGGGGGACTCAAAAACCCTCAGTTTAAAGTCTTGGGGGACTCAAAAACCTAAATCATGAACCCAGAACCAGAGATCAACCACATTAAGACACAGAGAAAAAACTAACATTCTGGGGTAATTGTGAATAGAGCTGCCAGCCCATCAATTACCCCCAAACTTGCCTTTGCTAAATTCGGAGGCTCCCCCTGTGGATACCCTCAACCAATCTTTCAAAACAACTCCAACAACAAAAACTTTTCCCTCAGTTTATAGTCTTGGGGGACTTACAACCCTCAGTTTAAAGTCTTGGGGGACTAACACAGTGTTCAGTTTAAAGTCTTGACGGACTACTTCTTGATAAAATCTTGAAACCAGCCAGTTTAAAGTCTTGGAGGACTAATAAATTTTCCAGTTTAGAGTCATAGAGGACTGACAGAATCTTGCATGAATCTGACCCAGCCAATTTCATGCAATACACACACAGCCAGACCCACGGAGCGTCCACCTTCACTTCATCTTCTACTCATCACTGACAAAATATTCTCTTATCTTTTTCATCACCTTTCACACCACAAATCATGTCTGGATCCCCTGCTGTTGACTCCTCTACTCTTCCTTGCTTCACTGCTCCAAGGGACTATGCCTGCAAACAGTGCATACACATGTGCAGACCTTGCACATTCACTCTTCCAAATCCAGAAGCCAAATTCTACAACAGGGCTTGTGACTCTTGCTATTCCAAAAAAAAGAAATGTGACAGAGATGCCCACTATCCTATTCCTCCGCCTTCTCCTTCTCACAAGTACATCTCTAGATCCCCTACCAGGTCTCCAGAACTTGCTCCATCCTCTTCCTCTCTATCTTCAGCTCCTTCCAGAAGATCCAGAAGCTCAGCTTCCCGCACTCTTCCAAAAGGACCAGCCTTAGCTTCTCAAGAAACTGCTTTTATCACTGCTAAATTAGCTCCAAAAGCTTCAAAATCAACCCCTAGGCTTCTAGACCGCATCCAGGCGGCCCGCCCGCCTCACCAAACAGCGAAAATCAGGGCCAAAACCTCCAAAAACGGCCAGAAAATAGCCAAATTCATCCAGATAACAATAACAACTCAACCCAACTACCTCCTACTGCTCCCAGAGCAATGCAATCCACCCTTCCAAAATCCAAAAAAACCAAAATTTCCCAGATTTCTAAGAGAACTGCCAGAGAACCCCAAGAAGAAACCAGAACACCACACACTTCTCCACAACAACAACTTTGTCCCCAACTAAGACAAAGAAACTACACCTCTCCTCTGTCAGCCAACTACTCTTCTGACAGTTCCATCTCTTCAAATTCTCCATCCAGAAGAGATCAGTCTGCTTCCAAATCCCCCTCTCCTGCTCCATCCTTTAACAACCCTGGTACTCCATCACCAGTACCTCTCCCAGCTGAATCCAACAGAAATAACAACCCCAACAACAACAACAATCTTACTGCTCCAACTAGGCCACAGGAACATCAGCATCCCAGTTCACCTTCTCAGGATCCTTCAGAGGAAGACCATGAGAATCTATATCTTTCCCTAGTTGATCCACCCACTATGACCATAACAAATTCGTCAGAGATCCAAATCCCAGCTGCTTACAGATTTGATGAGCTTCCAATCTGTAAGTACCAAATTAATTATTCCATTTCTTCAACAAAAATAATTACTGATCCAATTCTTCTTGTCTAGTTGGCACCCCTCCTCCTGAATCTATTATTGGAGTTGGCCAAACTCTTGAAACTTCTTTGACCCTGGATTATGGAGACATGAAGAAACACCTAAGCACCATGTGTTCCAATATGCTAAAAGCCTTTGCCCTCCATGGACCCTTGAATGACTTTGAAAAATCCTTGAGAAAGCGCCTACTGGACGACCACTGGAAAATGTCTAGGATCATTAAACAAACCCTCCAGCACTCCATTCCTGCCTCTTCTTCTTCCTCCTCTGTACTTCCCTCTAATCCAATCCCTGATCATTACAATCCCTATAATCTCACCAGCAGGATGCACTTCAAAGAACACAGTGCTTCCCACAATCCCAACAAAAAACAAAAAGGTCATCACAATCCGGACCAGCCTCCAGAAGCTTCCTCATCCAGACAATGAGCTCCTGAAAAAGATTAGAAACATAAAAATAATATAAAACAAATAATAAAAATAATTTCAGAATTTTTTTTTTTTTTTTTTTTTTACGGTCTACTGATATACTAAAATAAAAAATTAATAATTAAAATGAAATGAAATAAAATAAAATATAAAAAATAATACAAATGGTATCCCCCAGCCAATTGATGAGCTGATCCCCTGATACCTTACCCACATCCAAGTGCACCTTGATGTGGATACACAACTAAATTTTTTAAATGATTAATCAGAAAACAAAATTCAAAAAATATAGAAATTCAGAAGATAATAAAATTAATGAAACACAGAAACACATGAAATAAATAATAAATAAAAATAAAATAGCATTGCCCGGCCAATTGATGAGCCTTTCCCCACCAATGCTTGCCCACATCCAGGTGACCCTGATGTGGTAACACCCTATATTTTTGATTTTATAATTTTAAACAACCCCCATAAAAAAATTAAAAGAAAAAAAAAGAAAAAAGAAAATAATCTAAAACTGCTATCTAGCAAAAACATAACTGCAAAATCAAAGAAAGTCCAGCTCCATAGATGGCCCAATAAGAGAAAGTCCGGTCCATAGAAATGATCACTGGGTGGGCTCCCTCCAATAAGTAAAAATGACGGGAGACCACCAGTGATCCACCACCAATCTGAAGGAACCAAAGATAAAGAAGCCAGTCCCAAGCCAGTTTAAAGTCATAGCGGACTTGAAACCTGAATAATAAACAAAAGAACTAGAATTCAACTAGGAAAAAACAAATGACTTGAGACACACATTCTGGGGTAACTGTTCTACAGAGCATCCAGCTCATCAGTTACCCCCACACTTGCCAAAATAAAATCTAGAAGCCCCCCCTGGGTACCTTTAAACAAAAACACAATGTCCAACACAGAAAAACCAAAACCAATAAGAGTGAAGAGACCAGCACATGAAAACCAAAGGAATTTCCAGTTTAAAGTCATAGAGGACTAAAACCTGTGAAAATAAACCAATACTAGGGTTCAACCATATTAAGAGAAAGGGTTGGAAACAGACAATCTGGGGTAACTGTTGATAGAGCAGCCATCCCATCAGTCACCCCTACACTTGCCAAGATCAAATCTAGAAGCCCCACCCATGGGTACCCTCTAACAAAAGTTTCCAACAAACAGATGCATAGCATCACCACAAAAAAAACCAAAATTAAAGAATGGTCCGTAGTTTATCCTCTTTGCAGAGTTAATCTTCTTCATGCCTAGTGCCTCTAGGATAAAACCTCTTCACTTGGTCTGCAGCCACCCTCTTTTTCAAGACTGCACCATCCAACTCTTCCAAAACATAAGAACCTCCAGACGCCTGAGACCTGACTCTGTAAGGTCCATTCCATCTGTCAGCAAACATTTTGCCCCACTGACTCTCCAAACTTCTATTATACACCAAAACCAAACAACCAGGTTTTAAGGGATTGCTGAGTCTATGAGCCAACCTCTTGTCCCAGTACCTGACTGATTGATTCCTAATCTTCATCATTCTAGAGTATGCCTTCTCTTGACATTCCTCTCTACATTCCAACTGTTGCATTCTGGCACAGAGCAAATCTTCTGTTGAGTGCACGTCATTCCAATCAATTCCAAGATAGGAGACAGCTTCCAAGTCCACTGGTAGAACGGCTTTTTGACCAAACATTAACTCATAAGGAGAATAGCCAGTTGTCCTCTTCACAGTGACCCTATCCACAAATAAAACCAAGGGTAAATAATGCCTCCACTTTTCGGCACTATCTCCACACATCTTCACCAAAGCATTCTTGATAACTTGATGGCCTCTTTCAACCATGCCTTCTGCTTCAGGATAATACGGTGTAGCCACTCTAACCCTAGAACCAACACTAGCCACAGCTTCTTTAAATTCGGCACCAAACTCTGGCCCACCATCAACAGTGACCAACTTCATCAACCCATACCTATAAATCCACTCCTTCTTCAAAAACTCTGCCACATTCTTGGCAGTCAAATTAACCAGAGGCACTGCCTCAACCCAACCAGACAAATCATCCCTAGCAACAATCAAGTATTTATACCTGCCCTCTTTAATATGGACAGCATCCAGACTGACTCTTCCAAAAACAGTTGATTCACCAGTAGCACAGCCCACCTCTTTAGGTTTCAAGTGACTTCTTCTTTGACATTCTTCACAAGATTGAACCCAACCCTGCACAGCCAACTTCATACCTGGCCACCAAAATCTGTCTGCTACTCTTCTATAAGTCTCCCCAAAGCCTCTATGACCAAGTTCTTCATGCAAAGACTTCAAAACCAATTCTTGACCCTTCTTCTGAGTCACCACCACTTGAGGATTAGGATGTCTCCTTCTCATCAAGCGCCTTCCTGACACATAAAATCCAGGACTCTTCTTCTTGATTGCCAAACAAGTATCATCATCACAACTATCTGGCCTCTCCAACGTCAACAGATATTCCACCAAAATAAAATAAAACCCAGATTGACCCCAGGTCTCATCTTCAAAATCCAACAAAACAACATCCAAGGGTACAACTCTGTCATCAAAATCACCAGTGTGAACATGAGCCAATTGAGCAGCCCAACCAGGACACCAATCCTTAAATTTTGGCAGGTCCTTCTCTTTCCACTGAACCTTGTGAGAATCCAGTTCACTAACAAAAACACCCTTTTCCAATTTTGAGCTGTCCCAAACAACAACTCCATCTTCATCAACAAAAAAATCCTGATCACCAGAATCAAGATCAGATCCAGCCAGTTTAACCTCTTGGGGGAGGTCAGAACAATCATCCAGTTTAGCCTCATGGAGGAGGAAAGAAAAATCTTCAGCACCCTTTGTGCTGGCCCTAATCACTGGAACATCTTTGTCAAACTCTTCAGAATCAGAACTCTCATCTGTAGGTTGCCTCCTTGATAACCCATCAGGCATAGTAAAAGTTTTACCTGGTTTGTGTACCAGGTCAAAAGAAAAATGTTGAATAAATGCCACCCACCTAGTCATTGGAGAATTTGGAAGACTAGGTGTATTGATCATCTGAACCAAAGATTTTGCATCCACCTGCAGCTCAAAATGCTGCCCCCACAAAACCGTCTGTAGCTTCTTTAAAATTTTAGCTATGCCACACAATTCCAACTTAGGTTGAGAATACCTAGATTCCACCTCATTAAACACCACAGACTCATACCTTACTGGCCTGAACCTCCCAGTCTTATCCTCCTGAGACAAAACAGCACCAGCAGCAATATAGCTTGAGTCCACTGCCAGATAAATCTTTCCAGCACCAACACCATAATCCAACTTTTAAAGAATTATATCTTCACCAACAACCTTTTTCAGCTTCTGAAAAGCCTCTTCACACTCTTCCGTCCATTCCCAATCTGCATCTTTTCTGGTCAACCTTCTTAAGGGTGAAGCCAACAAAGAAAAATCCTTAATGAAAATCCTGACATATACACATACACCCAAAAATCCCCTGACTTCAGTAGTATTTTTAGGCGTTGGCCATGACTGGATTTTATTAATCTTCTTCTTCGCCATAATCCTTCCCTCTTTACATACCACATGACCCAGAATTTCCAAAGCAGGAACACAACAACAGAATTTTGACCCTGAAATGGTCAAACCAGCCTCTTCAATCCTGAACAACACTCTCTCTAGAGTTATTGCATATTCCCACACAAACCTCCTAATTCCAGGGTTCTCCGATAACACCTCATTACCATAATCAGTGGATGGTCCTTTAATTCCACCATCATCAATAAAAGTACCAGCATGAGTAGGAACCTCATCCTGAAAAATCCAAGCCATCTGTGCTTGATAAACTGCCACCAAATTAGTTGCTCCTTGAGGCAACCTAGTGAGCTGAAATCTTCCCAAAGGAGTCTCAAAAGTTGTGAGAAGCCTTGAATCCGTATGTAGTTCCCTCTCATCATAGCCACCCATAATATCACCCAAACCATAACACACCCTTCCAGCAAAAGCTTCAACAAAATCCTCTGCACTTGGCGGCATACCAGCGTCCTTGATAGTGACTCTATTCAAGGCTCTTAGATCATTAACCACCCTCAACTTTCCATTCTGCTTCTTTACACAGAACACCGGACTTGAGTAACTGGATGTTGATTGTTCATATAACCCAGTCCTGACTCTTTCCCTAACAATCTCTACAAAATCCTCTCGAATAGCGGCTGGAATCGGAATAGGTTTGATTTGCCAAGGTTCATGACAAACAACAGGAATCAAGTAAGGTTCCCCATAAGAGTGCTTCAATACACCCCTTTCCTCCTCAACAAATGCCACCGCTTTTTCCCTTAGCACAATAACGTGCAACAACAACTTCTTTTCTTCTTCAGACAATCACCCATCAGGACCAAAATTAACAACTTTCAATCTTTCTATGGTCACCCTAGCTGTCTCTACAAATTCTGGAGGATTCTTCACCAAAGGAGTACAGTATGGATCTCTTGACAAAGGAGGTCTCTTCAAAGGCGAATTCAAACCCACAGGCATAGGCTCATTGACAGGCCTATTCTTCTGCGCTACCTTCTTATACTTTGTCACTCCACCTTCAACTTTAGGGATCTTCCGGAAATCTTCACCACCAGACCTGGAACAAAAACCAAGGTTTTCCCCATTGCTCACATGTGTGACCAAGGTAATTTTTTTGAAAGGTGTAGAAGAAACCCTAGCAGTGCACAATTGGGAGGACTTACTTTTAGACCCCAATCTCACCACTCCAAAACTTTTCTGCAAATCCACATCTTCATCCTCACTTCCAACTTCCAAATCTTCAAATCTTGATTCATCTTCTGAATCACATCTTCTAAAATTGTGCAGTTTATCCTCATGCTGGAGGTCCAAAAATTGATCTTGATGATCTTCTTTCTTCAAAATTTTCTGCAGTTTAACCTCATGCTGGAGGCCCAAAAATAGATCTTGATGATCTTCTCTCTTCAAAATTTTCTGCAGTTTAACCTCATGCTGGAGGCCCAAAAATCAATCTTGACGATCTTCACAAAAATATTTTGCATCTTCTTTCTTCATTATCTTCAGATTTTTTTCTTGATTTTCATGAATTATCTTGAAATTTTTATCTTCTTTTCTTGAGTTTTCTTCTGTCCTACAAAAATAACCAGGGGTTTCCCCAATGCTCACAGGTGTGGCCCAGGTAATGTTTTTGAAAGGTGTAGAAGAAACCCTAGCGGTGCACAATTGGGAGGACTTACTTTTAGACCCCAATCTCACCGCCCCAAAGCTTTTCCGCATATCTTTCAATAAAGATATATAACCAATATTCTTCTTTAAACTTGAATTAAAAATAATTAAGAATCTTGAGAGAGAACAGAGACTTGATAAAAAACTTGATGAATACTTGCAGAGAAGAGAAACATTAAAAAGAGAAAGTTGAAAATCCACTTGGTATATCTCCAAGGGAGCTGACCTACTACAACCTGGGATTTCCGCATCTTGGGGAGAGGTTGTAGCACTAGGGTGATCAGCCCTCATTACTCTAAAAAAGACAGACTCTCAATAGAGCCTGAGCCGCACTCCAAAAAACCAGAGGCAGCACCCACTTCCTTCCTTCTCCTGCAGCAATCCATGCACTGGCACATTGAAGATAAACCAGGCCTAGTCTCCCAACCATCCTCTCCAGGGGATGACAACCTCATGTGAAGCCTCCTTTCGTCTTCACCAGTCAACTCCAAACTGATTCCCAAATCAAATTGATAACCTAATCTTGCCTGAAAATCCATCAAGAATGGCCCACCAAAAACTGCTTTTACATTACCTTTAGCAATGTAAAAATGAACCTTCCCTGAGGCTCCTCCAACATCTAACTTCACAAACTCTGAAGTTCCAACCAATTCAGTGACATGGCCACCGATCCCTCTCAAATTCCCACCAATACCAGTTTTGATGGGGAGGCCCATATGAGTTGCCTCAAACAAAGAAATCAGGTTTATCTGAGAACCTGAATCCACCAATGCCCTTGCCTCCCTGCCATTCAGAGTGACATTGACATATCCCAGAGGAGCAGAAAAATGAGTTTCCAACCCCTCACCAAACTTTTCAGCAGAATCACAAATGTATTCTACCTCACCAGAAGAAACCCTTCTCCTGGTCAACAACTTCTTCTGCCTATCAGCCAACCCTGGACTGATAGCATAAAATTCCCCATAAGATAGGGAAACCTGACCCTGGTTCATCCTTTCCAGGACAGAGTCCATAACATTAACTTGACCAGACATTACTGGCCTCTCAAAGTGAGCTCTTTGCTTCACCACCTTGGTCCTAGAGGATTCTTGAGGACCAGCACCACCAACAGATTTACCATTAACAGGAACCAAACCAGATCCCTCACCAGAACCTCTGACTCCAACAGGCTTTGGCAATGAAGCCAAAGGGACATCCTCCTCAGAGTCAGAATCCACCTCCATTGGCATTGGCTCACCATTCAGGTCCAATGCACCAAAACTAGGGGGGCCCATGTCAGCCATACCCTTCTGCATCTTGTACAGCTCCTCTTTGCTGTACCTCTTCCTAGCTGCACTCAGCTTAGGATCACCCTTTGAAGCATTTGGCTTTGGTTGTGCCTGAGAACTGCTCTTAGGCCTACCCACCTTTCCTGCTTCCACATCATAAACACCAGCCAAGAATTCACCACTTGACTGTCCACCACATGAATACAACTCCAAACCACCAAAAGAAGTAGAAAAAGAGACCTTATTGACCTCCTTCCCTTTTCCCTTGACATCCTCATCTACCTTAACAGAAGACTTCCCCTGATCAGGAATCTCCTCAAACCTTGGCCTCCTTTGATTGAGACCACTTCTTCTCCTGACCAAATCAACAGGAGCCTGCCCCTCACTGGGCTTCACAAAAGAACCGTCAGGGAACTTAAAAACCCTGCCATCAAACTCCACTTTTCCTTCAGACACATCTCTGTTCAATGCCCAACAATCATTGGACCTTTGCCCCCTCCTACTGCAATAAGAGAAAACCCAAGGATCACTCCTACCAGCCCTCCTTTCAAACTCTCTTGGCTGAGAAGGTGCCTTATTAACCTTCTTGGCCTCCTGGACAAAAATGTGCAGCTGTTTTGTCAGATCAGCCAGCTGCTCCACCATGGGGTCCCTCTCCTGTTTGGGAACCTGCACCAAATTCTTCTCCTCCTTCTTCTCCCTAACTTCCTCTTCAGCCAAAGCCTCACTGACTTTGCTGACATACTTGGCACACCCCTCCTGATAGGTGTCCACAGCCAATAACTTCAAATGGGCCTCAACAGCCTCCTTCACCTTATCCAAGGCAGGAAACTTCTGATCCCCATTAGAAAGAGTCTTCATCAATTCCTTTCTTGACAACTCCTTCAACACATCCATCCTGACATCTCTAGCCAGGGCAGACCAAAAAACATCTTTGGCAGCATTTTCATGTGCCAGCTCCTCCACTTCCACCAAATATTCCACCACAGGATCAAACTGTAGCAGAAACTTCCTGTAACTATGTAAGTTACCAACACCACCATAAGATTGCCATTCACTGACAACCTTGTTCAGATCCACCATAGTGAACCTGACACCCCATCTATCCACCATTTCTGTCAGTATAGTCTAGTATATAAGTATGATATAATAGTGTAATTTTATGGTCCTACTACTTATTGATAAATGATTTAGTGATTAAACCTCAGGGGAAGACTAATAAAATAGTTATACTCAAATAAAACTCACAATACTTGGATTAAAATGCGTGCTAGTGGTGGAAAATAGAAGAATAAAATATAGTTATAGCTTATATAAAGATAATATCAATTTATAAGGGCTTTATAATATATTTCTGAATACTAATAATTGTATTATAGTGGTTGTTTTAATTGTAGTAATTGAATGATGATAATAAACCGTCGAAATCCCTCCTTACTTATACCCAAATCCACTGGAGTGCACAGACCTTCAATCCAGATGATGTCACTGCTATCCCCGGCAATTACAGCACTGTGAGGGCCCATCACCTCCCCATGGCTTCCACTTCAAGCAGTTTCAACACCCAGACCTCCAGTAAGGACCCTCCATCACTATTAATAATAACACAGAGTCATACCATAAATAGAAAACCCAGATAAAAGCAGATACCATAAAGAAACAGGTAAAATAAATAATCAAAAAGAGATTTAATGAAACTAAAAGCATATAAATGAAACCAATAAAATTTCCAAGCCCCCAATAACATCCCCAAGCATCCACATTAACCCAGAAACATCCTTCCAACCCATAAATCTGTGAATAACCATCCAAGGAAGTAATTTTAGTTGTCCAAACTGGGTGTATGCGCCTGATATAGGTGTCTATGCTTCTGTAGGCGTTGTGAGTCCACTGATTTCGTCCATATGACCTAAAATAAGCAGAAAAACAAAGGTTATAGGCTATTAAGGGGCTAAAACCCACTTATATACCTAAATATACATAATATACTGCATATTTCACTGAATATGAGATTTATGTATACATATAAGCTTATGTATGTCAATAATTACTTCATATCACTTAAGATAGGTATATTATGACTCCATTAACACCTTAATAAGTATTATTAGGCAATGGATAAGCTATTTAAACTATTATAAATTATATAATAGAATAATAATTATATATATATATAATAAAATAATATATATTATTATTTTAACCTTATTTTTAAGATATAAGCTTAATCTAGTTAAGGTTATCTTATTTTAAGCATAAGAAATACTCAGTCCTAAGGATATTTAGGCTGACACTCCCTCACCCCAAAAAAACAATAAAAAAAATGTTAAGACATTTTAATTAAACTTAAGGAGTGAAATAATAAAATAAAAAAATAATTTTTATAATACATATACTGAATGAACAGTATTATTTAGATTTAAATTTTTTCAAGAGATTTTTAAGATCAGAGATTTCATTTTCTGGAATCCACTGGTCATATTCACTTGATTTATTTTTAAATCTTAATAGATACTCAACTCCCTTTTCTTTAGTAAGGTGTCTCTTTTTAAGTATCTTTTCAATTTCTGCCTTTTCCACTATTTCTTCAGGTTGCTGTTTATGCCTTCCTGATCTTCTTGGAAATAGAGCAGTATCATTAGAATGGTATGGTTTTATAAGAGAAATAGGAAATACTGGATGTTTTCTATCATAAGGTGCATATAGAATAACCTCAACAGCATTATTACCAACCATCTTTTTAACTACAAATGGTCCAATGAATGGATCCTTCAATTTAACATTACCATTTAAATTGAAATGTAGCGTTGAAATAAGGACTTCATCACCCTCTTTGAACATTTGTTCTTTATGGGCTTTATCCCATCTTTTCTTTTCATACTCAAAAGCCTTATTTATACATTCTTGAGCATGTTTTCTGCATAGTTCCTGCATCTGAAGAAAAGATTTAGTACCTGGATGAATATCCAATCTAGGTAACTTATTAAGAGTTTTAGCAGGGGTATTAGGTACATAACCCAACCATAACTCAAATGGCTTTTTGCCAGTGACAGAATGTACTGTACTATTATATGCAAATTCTAAACCTGGGATAAGGGTTACCCAATCATGCGTGAATTTTCATTGTCTTTAAAATTAAGACCAAAAGCACAGTATCTTCTTATCATATCTTCTAAGGTTTGTATCATTCTTTCTGCTAGCCCATCAGTTTGTGGATGGTGTGCTGTAGAAAGTTTTAATTGACACCCTGAAACATCCATAAGTGACGTCCAGAACTCAGAAGTAAATTTAGGATCTCTGTCAGAAACTATTGCTTTGGGGAAACCTGCTGTATTTAACATTTGTGTCCACCATAAAAAAGCTAAGTCCTTTGCAGAAACCTCTTTGTGGGTAGGAATAAATTTACACATCTTTGTAAATCTATCTACAATTACCCAGCAGGAGTTATAACTCTTATGCCCTGCTATTGGCAAACCTGTTACAAAGTCCATGTTAATGATTTCCCATGGAGCTTTTGGTTGCTCAATTTTTTGTAATAAACCAGCTCTTTTTCCTGTTAATCTTTTAGATTTTTGACAAGAATCACATGTTTCAACATATTTCTGAACATCCTCAGACATGTTAATCCACCAAGCTGTGTTTTTTACCCTGGTTAATGTTTTATGGTAGTCAAAATGACCTGCTAATATATCATCATGACATATACTTAAAATTAACCCCTTCATTGAAGGGGGAATTACAATTACATTACTTAATTTTTTCTTGTAATATATAAAACCATCCTCAATGGAAAATTTTCCTTTTTCTAATGCCTCTTTATACTTAATTGGTAATGTTTTTATTAAAACATTCATTGAAGCATTAGATGGATCATTTAATATTATAGTTAATTTACTTAAGTCAGGATCTGAATTATAATTATCAAGAATTGATTGCATAAATTCATCCTCAAGATCTACAATATAAATGCCATAAATGTTAATAATATCTGACTCAGGAACATAAGCAGGATTATCATCATTATTAGGCAGAGGTACTCTAGATAACAGATCTACATTAGAGTGCAAGGTTCCTGCTCTATGTGTAATAGTCATCCGTCCTCTGTATTCTTGTACAGCTAATTGCCATCTAAACATGTGTCTATTAGGAGTTTTCATGTTTAAGAGTGACTTAACTGCACTACAGTCAGTGATTAACTCAAATTTTTGGTCCTCAAGGTAGTAATGTAGCTTTTCAAGAGCCCATACTACTGCCAAACATTCAAGTTGAGTAGCACCATATTTCAATTCACCACTTCTCAGAGTACATGAAATATAGCAGATTACTACTTCTGACATTTTACCTTCAATAAGTTGTTTTTGATGTAAAGCAGCACCCAGTCCAATAAAACTTGCATCTGTATATAATACAAAAGGTAATTGGAAATCTGGGAATCCTAAGATAGGAGCTGTCATTAAACATTCTTTCAACTTATCAAAAGCTTGTTGTCTTTCATTATTCCAAATGAAAACTTCTGATTTCTTTATCAGTGTGGTCAGTGGTGCAGCAATTGATTGGTAGTTTTTTATATATTGTCTATAATAACCACACATTCCAAGAAAAGATTTTACATCCTTCACATTTTGAGGAATGCCAATATTCTTTATTGCAGCCACTTTATTTTGGTCTACACATATTTGTAAGCCAGATACAATATGACCAAGCACTTTTAAAGATTCAAACCCAAATTTACATTTTTTCAATGCAAGGGTCATTTTTATTTCATCCATTTTCTGAAATACTTTCCTTAAATGGATTAAGTGTTCATCAAAAGTTTTAGAGAACACTATGATGTCATCAATGTATACAATTAACCATCCCTAAATCATTTCATTATGGAATGTTATATCCATTAACTTTTGAAATACTGATGGAGCATTTTTTGGTCCAAATGGCATTCTGACATACTTATAAATTCCCATGTGTGTTGTTATCAACAAAAAGTTCTGTGAATTCTTTTCAACAGGAATTTGATGGTACCCTTTATTTCCATCTAGGCAACTTATATATTTAGCACCTTTAAGGGTAGCATGTATAGAGGCAATCCTTGGCAAGGGATAAATATCATCTACTGTAAAGGTATTTAATGCTCTATAATCACCGCACAGTCTTGCTTTATCTTGTTCATAAGAAATCAGCACTGGTGATATTACAAAATATTTTGGTGTAGTTTCAACCTTCTCAAGAATGTTCATTTTTAATAACATCTTAATATTATCCTCTATGTCTTTCCTCTTCATTGGTGAAGCAGGGTATGGTTTCTTTTTAAGACTAGCAGGAATATTATCCATATCACAGGTTAAACTAATTTTCATTTCATGATCTTTTACAAGGCCAAGTTCATTTGTACCATGTGCAAAAGCCATTGGAAAAGCTTTAATTAATTCCAAAATATTATCTTTCTCAGTTTCACTTATCTGAGTTCCAAATGATGCTTTTGAAATTTCTGTTTCCAGAAGTTCCATCTCATTGGATTCTCTTCCTTTAGACGGGGAATTTGTTACTGACTCAATGTGTAAGACTGTGTTAAAAGAATTTATTTTAAATTTCCTTTTACCATTCATGCCAATTGTAAAATTGTTATTAGCAGGGTCTAATTTTACACCAAATTTAGTCAGAATATCATTTCCAATGATAAAACAGTTACTACAATTTGTATTATCCATTACTACAAAGTCACAAGTTACCCTTACATAACCATGTTGGTGTTTAAAGAAAACAGCAGCTTTGTATTTACCAATGGGGTGTAGTACTGATCCAAAACCTCTCCAATTTTTATTCTGAAGTGGGTCAAGCTTAAACTTATATTCACTATCAATTTTCTGTAATGTATTAGTGGAAACAACTGAACCAGAAGCTCCTGTGTCCAATACTATATTAACATTTTCACCAGAAATGATAGCTGGAACCGTGATAGGTGTCATTCTAAAGTTATCAGCTTGTATATCCTTAATGATTTCAGCATCCTCAAAATTCATTAAAGATTCATTTGAGTCCATATTTAATATTGGATTTTCAAAGATGGAAAAATCATCTTCCAACATACAGACTTCATTTTCATCACTATATGAGATATTGCTGTCATAATCACTTGATTCTTTACTTTTTTCAGTTTCAGTTTCAGATTC
The DNA here is from genome assembly GCA_030280995.1 of Hemileia vastatrix. Classification (NCBI taxonomy): domain Eukaryota; kingdom Fungi; phylum Basidiomycota; class Pucciniomycetes; order Pucciniales; family Zaghouaniaceae; genus Hemileia; species Hemileia vastatrix. The sequence continues at coordinate 34,231,811 of JASXTE010000008.1, forward strand.
ACGTTGATTTTCAACAATATTTATGTTTTTCTCACATTTGTGACCTTTGACCCAAGGTTTGTTACACTTATAACAAGTATTTGCTTCATACTTTTTAGGTACTACAGGTGCAGTAGGTTTTTTCTGCTTCTCCTGAAGTGTTTTTGAATTCTGAGTTTTTACAGGTTCAACATGTTGCTTATAAGTGGAATACCTTGATTCATACTTATGGTTTAATAATATTTCATTGCAAATATTAATAAAGTCAGAATTTTCTGTAACATTTAATGTTCTAGCTACAACAATGTCTCTGACAGATATAGGTAATTTGTATATTATCTTATCTTTCCATAAGTTAAAATCCATATGAGGCTCAATGGCTTTTAATATTTTGTTTAAATTCATTAAAAATACCATAGGTTTGTCACCATTCAACGGATTATACCTAGTCTTCTCATACAGTCTCTGCTGAGTAAGCCTGAATTTAGAACCTCCAAATTGTTTTTCAATAAGTTGTTTCCATTCAGCCCAAGAGTAGTCTCTAACCTCACTTAAGACAGCTTCAAACCATAATAAAGCAACATCCTTAGATAAAGAAATTAATTTTGATGTTATCTCTTCATCTGGTAACTTATATGAGAATTTCAAGTTGTCAATTCTTTGAATAAAATGTTGCCAATCAGAGCTGGCTTCCCCATCATAAGTTGGGTACTGATCTATCTTACGCCAGCTCTTCTGATTGGATTTTATCTCACTAATCTTAGGTAAATTCAACAACTCATTCACTTTTGATAAATGGTCTTGTATTTTTTCCTGCACGGATTTGTGACTTACATTTTCAGATTTGACACTACCACCAGATGGTTTTAATTGTGGTGGTACAAGGAAGGAATGAGATTCACTTTTGCCAATGAAAGGATTATTATTATATTGATTATACTTATGATTATCCTGGTTCATCAGTAGATTGGCTGTTTCAATCTCAACTTTAGTTAATCTTTGTAGCAACTCAGAGACACTTTGATTTGTCTGGGCAAAAGATAACTTTGTTCTTGATTCAGTTTTTAATAAATGTGTTTCATATAATTTTTCTAACTCACAAAATTTGTTTGAAAGGTCATTATATTTATTACTCAATGAATCATATTTAAGAGTTAGAGACAAATTTTCTTTCTCTAATTCTTTATTACGTGTTGCTAATTGAGAAATGTTCAATGTCAAGGATGAAATTGTATCACTAGTGAGCTTAACTGTCTGTTCCTCACAATCAGTCATTCTATTCCACAATGCTGAAACAATTCTATGGACAGTTGGATTATTATTAAAATATTCCATGTCCTCCTTTTCAATTCTCTCACTCTCCTGTGAACTTCTCATCTCACTAGTAGGTGGTTGCAACTGAGGATTAACTGTATTATCATTGTATATAGTACTGTTATTATGGACAAAAGACAAGTCAGGTGTATCTACTCTAAAACCTAAATTTCTTAAATCCTCCTCTATTTTTTGTACAGATTTAAAATCAATAGAATTACCTATATTGTAATTATCAGTATTATGTCTAATCTAAGAGGGTAAGTTACTTACCAAGGGATGGTTGCCAGTCCTGATTTCTGGCGCTTTTTCCCTTGTAAGGGTGAGCTGAGGAAGTCAGATGAGGGGGTGGATCCCTGTTGCAACTGTGGCTTGTCCACTGTTGGTGAAACCAGTCCCATTTCCATTTGTCTACCAGGATTTTCTCCTGGGAGTGAGTGGACCCTCCTTGGGTAGGGGGTTGCTGATTTGATTGACTGGGCTGGCCTCCCTTTAATTCTGCCATTGCCTGATTCATCTGCTGAAACCCTACCTTGCAATTGTTTTGCAACTGCTCTACTTCTTTGAACATGAGAGATTTTGATTCCTCCAACTTCAGAACCTGTTTGGCCAGGCAGGACAGTTGATCCTGAAGAGGAGGAGACGTCTTTTTGATATTTATCTTTTTAAGAGGGCGTCCTTTTCCTCTATACTCATGCTTTCTGGCTGGGGGTACTGTTGTCCCTCCATGGTGATGTCCTGGAAAGTTTTTGTTAGCTTTAGACCTGGTATTATAAGCAGGTTGTTCACTTACACTATCCTGGGGAGCACTCATATTGTTCAGAATGACAATATATTACGTCTACAAAAGGAAAAAACTCTATGGAATTAGTAGACAAAAGATATTAGCAATTATATTACTAATAAAAAAGCAATGGAGCTTACCCTGAATTTATATCTTTATTTATTTAAATAAAATGTAAGAAAAATTTGAAAAAATCTGTTAAAAATATAATAATAAGTTTAACTAGACCTCTATAAGGGTGAATAATTAGCTTACCAAGCTTTAGCCAAATACCAATTTAATTGGGTGTTATATTGGAGTCCAAATACCAAGTGAAATTGGGTTTATATTGGGTACATTTACTACTGTAAATATCTAATTTTTATGATAAAAAATTAGTACAATTATTATAAGGGTTCTTTTCCGCAATCAATGAGTTATGATGACCCACTAATATGCAGCAGACCCAAATATTTTGTTAATTTTGAGCTGTACTAAGGTAAAAATCACGTCCCAAGGCTTATACTAAATAATAAGTAAAATATAAGGAAAGACCCCCAATTGTCAGTATAGTCTAGTATATAAGTATGATATAATAGTGTTATTTTATGGTCCTAATACTTATTGATAAATGATTTAGTGATTAAACCTCAGGGGAAGACTAATAAAATAGTTATACTCAAATAAAACTCACAATACTTGGATTAAAATGTGTGCTAGTGGTGGAAAATAGAAGAATAAAATATAGTTATAGCTTATATAAAGATAATATCAATTTATAAGGGCTTTATAATATATTTCTGAATACTAATAATTGTATTATAGTGGTTGTTTTAATTGTAGTAATTGAATGATGATAATAAACCATCAAAATCCCTCCTTACTTATACCCAAATCCACTGGAGTGCACAGACCTTCAATCCAGATGATGTCACTGCTATCCCCGGCAATTACAGCACTGTGAGGGCCCATCACCTCCCCATGGCGTCCACTTCAAGCAGTTTCAACACCCAGACCTCCAGTAAGGACCCTCCATCACTATTAATAATAACACAGAGTCATACCATAAATAGAAAACCCAGATAAAAGCAGATACCATAAAGAAACAGGTAAAATAAATAATCAAAAAGAGATTTAATGAAACTAAAAGCATATAAAGGAAACAAATAAAATGTCCAAGCCCCCAATAACATCCCCAAGCATCCACATTAACCCAGAAACATCCTTCCAACCCATAAATCTGTGAATAACCATCCAAGGAAGTAATTTTAGTTGTCCAAACTGGGTGTATGCGCCTGATATAGGTGTCTATGCTTCTGTAGGCGTTGTGAGTCCACTGATTTCGTCCATATGACCTAAAATAAGCAGAAAAACAAAGGTTATAGGCTATTAAGGGGCTAAAACCCACTTATATACCTAAATATACATAATATACTGCATATTTCACTGAATATGAGATTTATGTATACATATAAGCTTATGTATGTCAATAATTACTTCATATCACTTAAGATAGGTATATTATGACTCCATTAACACCTTAATAAGTATTATTAGGCAATGGATAAGCTATTTAAACTATTATAAATTATATAATAGAATAATAATTATATATATATATATAATAAAATAATATATATTATTATTTTAACCTTATTTTTAAGATATAAGCTTAATCTAGTTAAGGTTATATTATTTTAAGCATAAGAAATACTCAGTCCTAAGGATATTTAGGCTGACAATTTCCCTACACAACAATTTCCAATCCCTCTTCTTGTAGCCAGACATGGCCACAATCTCCTTCTCCACTGACCTATCACCAATGAAGAAGATAATCTGCTTCACCATGTCCAGGTAGGAAGCACCATCCACTCCAGCAGCAGTTTCATACTTCTCTAGAAACCACTTGACATCCTCCCCATTAAACTTGGTACCATCCCAAGTTTTAATCCTCATACACTCCCTAACCATCACAGAAGGAGGACCATCCCCCCCACTGACAGTCACCACAGGAATAGCAGAACCAGAAGCAATTCTTCCAGTCCAAAACACCAAAAAGAGCCAACCAAAGAAAACAGAGATTCCAAAGAACTAGCAAGTTCTCCCCCACGTTGGGAGCCAGAAATGTAGACAATCCTATAGTACTAGCTATAGGCCTTGACCAAGGGAGTTGGAGAAAAACCAGAGAGAAAATCCCCTGTCCCTTTAGAAAAATAAAGTGAGATTTACTTGCTAAAGTAAGTTGGTTCCTGTTTTGCTAAAGCTCCTTTTCAACACACTTGACTGCTTGATGAGCCAAGAAAGTAGTCCCCAGATAGACTACCAGACAAAGAACTGAAATGTAGAACAAAGTCCACACCAGAGACAGCAAAGATACTTGATGTAGGCTGCAAATCCACGCCAGAGACAGCAATAATACTTGCTATAGCTTGCAAGACTATAACAGAGAAAACAGTTGCCAAAGTTAAGTTAAATGAAGAACTCACTTGCAACAAACACAGCCAATTGTGGCCAGAAAACAGTGAAAACTGAGTGAGGAACAATGAGATCACCTCCGGATGGTTGTATGATGATTAAGGTTGCCCCAAACTGTCTTATTCACTATGTACACACAGACCACTAACTAAGAGCCCATGCGCACCCACCAATCTGGCACCTGTACCTGCCAAATTGCATAAAAAACCCTCCTGGAGCGCTCCCCAACCTCCTAAAACACAGGTGGGTAGGCCGCCTGACGTCGGAGATGCTGCCTGAAGCGGCCCGGCCTCCCTGAAGCCAGAAAACCAATAAAAACCACTAATCTACTTAGAAAAATTAGCTACAACTACTAAAACCTTTAAAACACGGAATTTCACTATAGCAACATTGAGACATGAAATATAGAGAAAAATTAGCTCTATCAAATGGTACTAAGCACTTAACCCTAAGACTTAAGGTTAGCCCGTAAAACACGAAAAACAAAATTAAACAGCAATCTTTTATAAATGAAAAATGAGGAAATGACCCCTTAAAACTCAGAATATGAAAAATGTCTGCAAGACATAAAATATAGAGAAAAACCAGGGCTATCCACCGATAGTACCCACATACCCGCAGACCCAATATCCACGGAATAAAACCAGAAAAATACCAAATTCCTTAACAGATGTCAATTAAGACATGCACAAACAGCGCCAAATCACACAACAAAGGCCCCTGCCAATGTTGGAAGACCACAACGCATCATTTTAGTATATCTTTTTTATATTCACATACTTTCTTTTCACTAAGTTTTTTCTCTCACACTCTCTTATTGGATGTTGTTAACTCTGTGTGTTATCTCTCACCTTTTGCCTATAAAAGGCCCTCTCCTTTTGTACTTTTTAAACCAATTCTTTTTACTTACCATTTTTATAATATAAAATACAAAATATAAAATATAAAATATAAAATATAAAATATAAAATATAAAATATAAAATATAAAATATAAAATATAAAATATAAAATATAAAATATAAAATATAAAATATAAAATATAAAATATAAAATATAAAATATAAAATATAAAATATAAAATATAAAATATAAAATATAAAATATAAAATATAAAATATAAAATATAAAATATAAAATATAAAATATAAAATATAAAATATAAAATATAAAATATAAAATATAAAATATAAAATTTAAAATATAAAATATAAAATATAAAATATAAAATATAAAATATAAAATATAAAATATAAAATATAAAATATAAAATATAAAATATAAAATATAAAATATAAAATATGAAATAAAAAATATAAAATAAATAAAAAATAAAAATAAAAATAAAAATAAAAATAAAAATAAAAATAAAAATAAAAATAAAAATAAAAATAAAAATAAAAATAAAAATAAAAATAAAAATAAAAATAAAAATAAAAATAAAAATAAAAATAAAAATAAAAATAAAAATAAAAATAAAATTAAAATTAAAAATAAAATTAAAAATAAAAATAAAAATAAAAATAAAAATAAAAATATAAAGATAAAGATAAATATAAATATAAATACAAATAGAAATATAAATATAAATATAAATATAAATATAAATATATATATAAATATAAATATAAATATAAATATAAATATAAATATAAATATAAATATAAATATAAATATAAATATAAATATAAATATAAATATAAATATAAATATAAATATAAATATAAATATAAATACAAATAGAAATATTAATATAAATACAAATAGAAATATTAATATAAATATACATATAAATATAAATATAAATATAAATATAAATATAAATATAAATATAAATATAAATATAAATATAAATATAAATATAAATATAAATATAAATATAAATATAAATATAAATATAAATATAAATATAAATATAAATATAAATATAAATATAAATATAAATATAAATATAAATATAAATATAAATATAAATATAAATATAAATATAAATATAAATATAAATATAAATATAAATATAAATATAAATATAAATATAAATATAAATATAAATATAAATATAAATATAAATATAAATATAAATATAAATATAAATATAAATATAAATATAAATATAAATATAAATATAAATATAAATATAAATATAAATATAAATATAAATATAAATATAAATATAAATATAAATATAAATATAAATATAAATATAAATATAAATATAAATATAAATATAAATATAAATATAAATATAAATATAAATATAAATATAAATATAAATATAAATATAAATATAAGTATAAATATAAATATAAATATAAAAAAAACAGGGGGGGACGAGGACTGCAGAAAAAAAGATTCCAGAGACTTCTTCCACATATTGACATTGTGTATTTGTAAAAAAAAATTACATCATCACGATTTTCCCCATTAAATTATCTTAATAGTGTCATTTGATTATCTTGCTATTCCAGTTAAGAAATGTCAAACTTGATATATGTCATCACTTTCAACTGATTCTTGTCTTTTTTTTGATGTAAAGTAACTCTCAGATTCCTCCCACTATAGTCATGCAATTATGTGGTGGGTGGTTAATCTGGACCTTTAAAGTGAGAATATGAAATCAAAGTTTTAAAAAAAATGATAACTTTTTATCAAGCCTCTCATTTCTGAAGTTGTAAACAAGCAGCGGAGACCGTTAATCATTTTTTGTTACAAATAAGGTCCCGGTGCCAAATGAATATGTCACCTTAATTCCATGCTCTATGTGCAAAATTTTGTCCCTATTTATTTATTTTATTTTAATTTTATGTTTTATTTTTTGTGGTGACTTGACAATTGGACCCCATTTCAAGAAAATAGTGTAGAATGTGTCAGAATAGTAATCTCACTTAGTTTTCTTTTTCTCTCTTTCCATATGCGTTCTTTTTTTTCTTTTCTCTCCTTGATAGATTATGAGATCGGCTGTTATCCACTTCTCCCTATTAGCATTAATATTTTATCTCCTCTACGCAGCCATACGCGAACTCAATCTTCTTGTTCAAATGCAATCTTCTGAGGTCTCTACTGCCACTCATGGCATCCCACTCCTAACTAAGGAGAACTACCCATTTTGGGCTTCGAAGATGAAAGCCCTCTTCCTTCAGCATAATCTGTATGACCTGGTTTTAACTGATGCCAAAGCCAATACTGGAGAAGAAGCCACTGCCTTTAAAATCCGTACTCAAAAAGCTTCTGGTTTCATACAGCAGTTTCTCGACCCATACCATATGCAATGTTTTGTAGACTCAGATAATATTCTGAAGCCCCACAGCCTTTGGAAATCCATTGAGGATCACTATCGCTCTTCTAGCGAAAGCAATCAAATGCGAGTTTTCCAGAAATTCACTCATCTTACGTATCCCGGCGACATTACTAAATATGTGGAACTGATTAAAAGCCTAGAATTTGAGCTGGGAGCTGTTGGGGTTGAACTCAAGTAAAATTTATTAGCCTCCTACTTCCTTTTCAAACTACCCTCAGAGTTCAATACATTCCGAGATGCTCAGAAAGAGACTGCCAGTGCTCGTGGTGAATCTTTGACTGTGGCAAAACTTATTTCAGCTCTTAATAATCACCTTCTCCAAAATGAACCTGTTTTCTCAACACAATCAACTGCTCTCCAAACAACCAACAAGCGCTCTTATGAGATTTGTACTGGTGGTAAACATAACCCCAAAACTAAACATTCAGAAAGCGAATGTTTTCAACTCCATCCCCACTCTTTGCTATTGACTTATCCAAACTTGAGACCACCTCTGCTCAATGCTTATCTGCTAGTTCCCATAACTCTCCACACAAGTTTGTCCTTGATAGCGGCGCCACCAAGCATATGATCTGCAACAAATTTTTTTTTCTTCACCTCAAAAACAAATGTTCACTTAGCTCTTTTGGCGATAACTCTACTATCTGTAGCGAAGGTTATGGTGATATCAAACTTCTCATCAATAATCATGAGTTCATATTAAAAAACTGTCTTTATGTCCCAACCTTGAAATTTAACCTCATAAGTCTTACCGCTCTGCACCAAAGTCACAATGAACTTTCTCTTGTTCTCTGTGATTCTAAGTTTACTCTCTTCAGTAACCAAAAACCTCTAATACATGGGCTTATCAGTGATAATCTCTTAGTAATCCAGACATCCCTCTGTAAGACTCCTGATCAAATTGCTCTATTGTCCTCCGCTGATTCATTTACTCTTTGGCACAACAGGTTAGGCCATCCCAGTCAGCATGTTATGAAACATCTTCCCAACCTTGCCCCATTCCCTCTAAAAACCAACTTCTTTTGTGAATGTTGTGTTAAATCTAAACATCACCATCTTTCATTTCCTGGTTCATTACCTAAAGCCTCACGTCCCCTCGAGTTTATTCATGCTGATTTGAGCGGTAAAATATCTCCACCATCAATAGGTGTTAATCTCTATTACTATCAACTTACCGATTATTATACTTCTTATCGTTTTGTATATATTCTTAAAAATAAAAATGATACATTCAAAACTTTCATGCGATTTAAGAAATCCATTGAATTGTCCCTAAACCATAAAATTTTCCATCTAGTAAATGATGGAGGAGGAGAATTTATAAATCATGAGTTCAAAGAATTTCTCTTGGAAGAAGGTATTCAAATGCACATTACCTCACCATATACTCCGCAACAAAACCCCGTAGCCGAAAGGGGTAATAGGACAACTACTGAAAAGGCAAAAGCGTTACTTTTTCAAGCAAACTGTCCGCCTGAACTCTGGGCTGAAGCAGTTACAACTGCTGTTTATCTCTATAACCAAATGCCCACTTCAACCCAAAATATGCTGTCACCATATGAGAAATTATATGGTGTACCACCTAAACTGAACCATCTCCGTATTTTTGGATGTAGTGCATATTCCTTAATACCAAAGCACAAAAGGAAGGGTAAATTTGACTCTGCTGCCCAACACCTTATCCTCATTGGTTTTGATGAAAAATTGAGCTCCTACCGTCTTCTAGACCCCAATAATCATGTAGTCTCTTATTCTCATGATGTTTTTTTTAATGAAAATCAATTTCCCTACCATTCCCTTAAAAAATCTCAGTTACCCCAATCACTGCCATACCCTCAAAACCTACAAGATCTTTCCGAACACCTTGATTCTCCTTTATCTCCATATCAAAGTGCTTCCACTCCATACAACACTCCAACCTCTAGTCCAGATAACTCCCAAAGTATCAACAATGATCCACCTGATGAACCAGGACCATCCCATCGAATTCCAGTAGCAGAATGTTTCACTTATATACCTGAATCAATGCCACCTCCTAGAGAGATCTCTTCTAACATTGATCCAACAAATATTGTGAATTATCCCCAAACCCGCCGACCTCCAAATCAATCACTGCTTTCCTCAACTCTTCCCTTAGCCATTGATGTTCCCATTCCTCCTCATTATACCGCTGTGGTAAATGGTGAACATGGCTCTTCCTGGAATAATGCAATTGAAGCAGAACTCAAGAATATGGAAACTCATGAAGTCTGGGAAATTTGTGAGAGACCCTCAAACATCAACCCCATCGGTGCTACTTGGGTCTTTACTGTAAAGGAGAATCTTGATGGAAGTATTGCTAAATTCAAAGCACGCCTCTGTGCAAAAGGCTTCTCCCAAAAACCCGGCATTGATTATTTTGACACTTATGCACCTACTGGACGTCTTACCACCTTTTGGGTCTTATTAGCCCTCTGTGCGGATCGAGAATACCAAATGGAGCACATGGATGTAAAAGGGGCATTTCTCCATGGGAAATTATCAGAGGAGGTGTACATGTGAATCCCAGCAGGGGTCAATGTTGATCCTCAGGTAGCCAATCCCATTCTCCGACTCAAAAAATCCATTTATGGGCTTAAGAAATCTCCACGATGCTGGTCACAAGAAATTAACTCCTTCTTTGCCTCTTTAGGTTTAGTGGTGTCAGAAGCTGACCCTTTCCTTTTTCTTTCTCTTAATTCCAATAATCCAATCTTTGTTTACCTTCATGTTGACGATCTGGCTGTATTTGGCAAAGACCTTACACATTTCAAAGCTGCCATTGCCAAAAGATATAAAATGGATTTTCTAAGAAATCTCAACTATTTCTTAGGAATGAAAATCACTAGAAATATTAAAAAAGATCGATAAGTTTGTCACAACCTACCTATATTCTAAACTTACTTAAAACCTACAACATGTCTGACTGTAAATCAGTGACAACTCCCATGCTTCCACACTATCAACTGACAACAGCAAATGCTCAAGAGAAGGAAGACTTTATTAAACTAAATGAAAACTATCGAAGCGCTGTTGGGTCACTTAATTACTTAGTACAATGTTCTCGTCCTGACCTGGCTTTCTCTGTAAGTCAACTATCCCAACATTTGGAAGAACCCGGTATAAATCACTGGATTGCTTTCAAACATACCCTCCGGTATCTTGCTGGAACGACAGATCTTAGTCTTACCTTCTCTAAAAGCTCTTCATCCTCACCAAAAGGCCACCATTCTTGGTCTCACCCAACGGGTTTTGCTGATGCGGATTGGGCAGGATGTCCTAATACCCGACGATCCACGTCAGGTTATGTCTTCATCTTCAATAACGGAGCGATTTCATGGCAATCTAAAAAGCAACACACTGTTGCTCTTTCTGCTTCAGAAGCTGAATACCGCTCTTGTACTTCAGCTGGTCAAGAAGGAATTTGGCTCAAGACTCTATTCACCTCCCTATCTCTACCTGTTTCTCTACCTTTAACCATCTTTGTAGAAAATCAGGGAGCAATTGCACTATCTAAAAATCCTGGGTTCCAAGCTCGCACAAAACATATTGAGGTTCAATATCATTGGCTCCGTGAACAAGTGCTGGCGGGCAATCTACATATTCCCTATACTCCTACTACTGACATGTTAGCAGATGGGCTAACTAAATCTGTTCCAAATCAATCTTTAATCACTTTCCGCAATGCTTGTGGACTTGCCTCTGAAGTACCACAAGCAGGGAGGGTGTCAGAATAGTAATCTCACCATAGTAATCTCACTTAGTTTTTTTTCTCTCTTTCCATATGCATTCTTTTTTTTTCTTTTCTTTCCTGCTAGATTACATATGCCGAGGGCTTTATCACCTCCTGAGGTACTATATCGTCATGCATTAATAACTTGATGCTCTCGTAATTCTGAATATATGATTTTGTTCTTTAGTTGTGCTTACCTCAATTCCAGTATCCCTGCATCTCCATCATGTAATCCCACTTCTATTTTACCCCTGTAAATGGTCGGACTCTCTAGGTTAAAAAGCGTTGCCTTCCTTTGCTTTTTTTCTCAAGCGAGTCCGTCCTATTTACAGGTGTGTATTTCTTTCATCTTTAATATATTCAAATATACTAAATTGTTGTTACTCTTACCATGATCATTAGGTATAACTGGCTCATTTAATTGAATAAGTCGCGCATTACTGATTTGTTCATTGGCTTTATACCAAAGGTCTTTTTCCTTGATGTATTTACTTTTATATATTTATTGAAATTTACTCAAGCAAGTCCGTCCTATTTACAGGTATAACTGGCTCATTTAATTGAATAAGTCGCGCATTACTGATTTGTTCATTGGCTTTATACCAAAGGTATAATTGGCTCATTTAATTGAATAAGTCGCGCATTACTGATTTGTTCATCGGCTTTATACCAAAGGCTTCTCCTTGATAGAATGTATTTAAATTTTTAAGCCAAACCAGGGCTATATAGGACACAATTGCAACTTCATTTTCACTCGCATGCGTGGAGATGATACAAGTGCACTAGTGACTAATGAGTGGACACCGGAAGAGAGTGCCTCAACCAAAAATTTCGAGTTCAGGTACTAAGAAAATATAAAAAATAGAAATAATTGCAATGAGATTTTTTTAAATAAAACAAAATAGGAAGTAACAAACTAGTTGAAAATGGTTCATTGAGTCTTTTTTCATGTGGTTTATGAGCGGATGAATCCATATGTTGATTAGATGTAGAACGATGATCAAGTCTAAATTGTTGAGGTTTAACTGTTAATGTACTGTTAAATTTATTTTCCTTTAATTACCATTACTTATATTACGTTCCATTTAACCGTTATAAAGTCTCTCGCTTATTGGGTTACTATTTTTCACTGTCCAATTTATTTTATTTCCGAAGTATAATTCCGTGAATCCTATACTCTTACTTCACTATAAAGATGGCTTTGTTAACTCCTATTGTCTCTCATCTTCTCTTGCCATCTTTACTAATTATTCTCTACTTAGTTTCTCTTACTGTCCAATTGCCTCTGGCATCCAAAGCTCTGAGTTTTATCTCTTACTTTTTATATTTAGGTAAAACGTATGTGTGCTGTATAATGCAATGTTACTATCTTCTCTTGCCATCTTTACTAATTATTCTCTACTTAGTTTCTCTTACTGTCCAATTGCCTCTGCCGTCCAAAGCTCTGAGTTTTATCTCTTACTTTTTATATTTAGGTAAAACTTTCTCTTACTGTCCAATTGCCTCTGCCGTCCAAAGCTCTGAGTTTTATCTCTTACTTTTTATATTTAGTCCCTAACCTTTTCATAAATCTAGAGAAAATTTCCGGAATAGAGACAATACCAATAAGTAAATAAACCCAACAAAAAGAACAATAATAGTCATCATTTTTTAAAAAAAATAAAATAAAATAATAACCTTTGTGGCTTGTCACGCTTCAGGAGAGGTATATTTCCTCTATTTTTGTTTTTTTTAGTGTGTTCGTGTGCATCTAAAAATAAAAATAAAAACAAGAATAATTGGAGCAGCTTTTAGCGAAAACAGTAAAATGATGTTACACACGTGGCTTATAACCTGGATTTTGAGGAACGAAAGCTATAAAAAACAAAGAACAAAATAAAAAGGTTTTTAGTGGTTAAATATGTAATAGAACATTTTACAAATAAAGCTAAGACAGGAAGTGACAAAATCGTCATCAGTGGCTCACAAGATCTTTTTACAACTTTATTTCCAACAGAAGATTCAAAATTTGGATCAGATGAAGAGCGATACTCAAGTTTTAATCTAGAGAGCATTTTCAGAATAGAGGCAATAACATTAAATAAATAAATCCAGCAAGAAGGACAATAATAACCATCATTTCTCTTAAAAAAACAACCTTTGTGGCTCGTCACGCTTCAGGCGTTGGACATTTCCCCTATTTTTAATTTCTTCGCTATGTTCGTGAGCGTCTAAAAATATAAAAAAGAAGAGTAATTTGAACAGCTGCTAATGAAAGTAGTAAAATAATGTGACACACGTGGCTTATATTCAGGGTTAGCAGGAACGAGATCTGTATAACACAGATGACAAAACGAAAAGGTTTTTAGTAAAGAGTAATTAGAATGACTATGTGGAAAAAGTGAAAAAATGATTTGACCCACGAGGGTTTGGTAGAGTGCCAAATTTAATCACAGCTGTAAGACACCGATAACAACAAAATGAAAAGAATCAAAGTAGATAGAAGAACATTTTACAAATAAAAATAAGACAGGAAGTAACGAAATTGTGATCAATGGCTCACGAGATCTTCTTTCGACTTGATTTCCAGCAGATGATTCAAAATTTTGATCAGATGTAGAGCGATGCTCAAGTCTTAGTGTAGAGAGCATTTTCAGAATAAAGACAACAACACCAAGTAAATAACCTGCAAAAAAAAAAGAGAAAAATGTTCATAATTTTCTTTAAAAATATACCTGCGTGGCTCGTTTCGTTTCAGAAAGGGGTAATTTGCACTAATTGACCTTTTCTCTCTGCGTTCCTCTATTTTCAGGATTAAAAATAATATGAGAAAATACAAAATAACTAAAATTAGAAGAAGATTTTTAACAAAAATAAATTGATATGTGACACACGAGGTTTATACTTAAAGCTAGTAGTTCGCAGATCTCTTTTGGAAAATTCGCCTTTAACATCATCTGGGTATTTCGATCCTAAGAACAAAAAAAATAGATTATAGTATATCAATAATCATTATAATTTGGAGAAAACAAAGAAAAGACATGTGACCAACTACGTCCAAGGCTAGGAACTTCTCCGTGTCTTGAAGGGGAAATTCGATTTAATGCGTAGCGAGTTTCAAGTTTTTGTCCAGTCGCTATCCCTATTCCCGCCTTTCCTTGCTGAGTGCCATAGCACAAAACAAATAGGAACAAAAACAGCGAACTTATAAAATGCGTAGAAAAATTCATCATGATTATTGGTTTGATTAAATAATTAAAATAATTGAAGGAAAAAAGATGGTAATTCTCTCTTCTGGCTAGAAGAAAATCGGGCTTATAGATGATAAATGATTGTATTAAAAATTAAAATGAAAGTGTGCCAAGTATTGGATGTCAAAGGACAGCTTCTCTTTTCTGCTGACTTAGAGGATAGAGGCCTGAAGTTTAGATAGCTCATTCTGGAACTCAATATTTTTCTTCATGAATATTTCCTTTGCTTTGAGTGGAAGTTATCGGAAGAATCAGTTATTAGAGCCATGCACGAAAAAAAAACTTTGGCGCCTTGTGGCGCAACAGTTAAGTAACAATTAGTTTTGGCACTTAAAGGTCTTAGGTCGGTCTTAAGTGCACAAAACAATTGTTTCGTAACTGTTGCACAACTGTTGCGCCCCATGGCGAAACAAACATCTGCTGTAGTGCTACCAGGTGCTCCCTTCAGACTGAACTATGGCAGTCCAATCTTGGAGTGACTCCTGCTAGAAGTTGCCCAACATTTTTTTTTGGTAATCCAGCTTACGCGCAACATGGAGCATGTAGTGTAATTTTGTTCATTCCCAACGAGGCAACCGACCCAAAGTTCACCAAATCACAAATTTGATCTCAGGAGCTTCCATGAGTGTGAGGTGGTAGGAATTTCATGAGAAAAGAATAAAAATAATGACATCACTCCGTTTAAATTTGTGCCTATTACACCACGTATGTATCAGGCCTTCGGGATCGTAATTGTTGTGGGTACACCTCGCACTGGTTTCCTTAGCTCAGTGGTTAGAGCAACTAACATGTCATAAGTGGTCACAGGCTCGACTCCTGTAGGGGACACTATCCTTTTCCTCCTTAATAGTAATAACAGAAAATCTCACGTAGTAACAACCCACAATATTCTGCTGTTGCTGCCAAAGCTCTTACACCAGAGAAAAAACATGGGCACCTGAAAGCAGGTGCCAATCCCTATCTTTGACTTAACTCAATTTCAGCTCAGATGTAATTCTTTTGGAAAGACTGCGCACTGAACAATAAGCACACTAGCTCGTGCAACATCAAATCAAATTTACTTTTAAATCAAAACTGAATATAGGATAAGGCACCTGTTAGCAGGTACCACTTGATTTTTTGCGGTGTTAGAGTGTTATTTTTACAGGATTTTCATCTCCTTGTACACACAAGACATATATTTATATATATAGAGGTTATGAAGTATGAACTCCGAAGAACCTTATAAAATAAATAATATAGCTTGTGAATATCTGTCACAAGCCTCAATTCGAAGAGGATGCGCTACCAACCTAAAAGTAGCACAAATTACGTCTCATCAGATTTATACATAGAAGACAAGTTACAGCTAAACCGGAAAAGCTGGCGATTTTCTTGCCACTTATTCCCTGCCAAAAGCGACTTAAACTCATGCTTTTAATAGGGGGTATCAATGTTCAGGGATCCGCAATTAGGGATCAGTAATTTTTTTGCCTGGGATCAGACATTATTGATTGCGGAAGATTCTTATCCACTAGCCCCAGGGCTAGTGGATAAGAAATCCACGATAATGCATTATCCCGCCTCTTATACCCCAATTTCCATTCCTAATTCCTGATCCCAAACTCATCTCATCCATGATGGATTTGCAAGAAAGTCACATGACTCATAATTGCTGATGCCATCCTTAAGTCTTTCTTCACTCTATGCTACTTAATTTTGGTGGCGAACACTTAAGTTTTTTTTCTATCTACACACCCCAACTGCACATTTGGCGGTGAATTCCCACTTCCCTCATCACATAACCCTTCCACCGGCAACAATGAAACACCTCTCTACTAGACGGCTACTTCACTCCACTATTAATGCCATCACTTTACTTTTAGTTCTCTACTATAAATCTGACTCTGATTTGGAAGATGCTTTAGCTTATATGTGTTTACTTTCCAAAAAGTGTTACATCATCACCAGGGGGCCAAATATTTATCATGATCCCCGATATGATCTGGCCTCCATTCTCAACATTCCTCATTTAAACTTCACCCAACTTTTTAGAACTTCTCCCGATTCTTTTTTCAAACTTTATCAACTCATTTCTGAACATCCTATCTTCCATAACAATTCTCATAACAAACAGCGTAATCCTGCCATCCAACTTGCTGTTGCTCTATGTCGCTTTGGCTCAAATGGAAATGGTCCTGCTGTAAGACGTTTGGATAATCTCTTTAACATAGGATATGGTACCGTGATATTATACACCAAGCTCTGTATGATTGCTATCCTTTCCCTCAAGTCTTAAACTCTTGCTTGGCCAACTCCAGAACAGTGACTTGAATCCTCTCAAGTAATGCAAGCTGAAGGTTTCCCTGGCTGTGTAGGATTTGTTGATGGCACAACTATACCTTTGAGTCAAAAGCCTGCTCATGATGGCAACCATTATTTTGATTTCAAAAAAAGGTTTCTTCCAAATCTTCTCCAAGTTCTCATCTTTTACAATCTAACTTTTTATTTTCTTTCTAGATACTCTATTGCCATTAAACTTGTATGTGATGTCAATAAATAATTTATTGCTTTTCACAGTGGCTGCCCTGGATCATGTCATGACTCTTCCATATTCCAAAGAATGAGGATTTCTCAATCCCCTGACTCATACTTTGACAAATCTCAGTACCTCCTTGCAGACTCAGCATATGCAAGTGGAAAGTACATTATACCTGCTTTCCGTGGTGCAACTTCAGAAAATGACCCCAAAACTGCCTTTAATTATCACCTTGCACAATCAAGAGTACGAATTGAACATGCTATAGGTATTTTAAAAGGACGATTTTCTAGTCTTCGGGAGCTCAGAATCCAATTTCAAAAAAAATTGGAGATCAAAACTGCAAATCATTGGATCTTGACTTGCGTAATACTCCACAATATTCTAGCTGATTTAAAGGATGAGTGGAATGATCTTTATGAAGAAGAGGATCCTGAACCACCACCGACACTCCCCTCCCTTGATTCACAAATCATTCAATCAACTGGCATACGTTCCATTATAATGCCAAATACTCTCCAACATTTCACTTTGCAATGCTTTTAATTTTTAATTTTTACATTTTCATACTTTCTAAATGTCCTCTTTGTGTACTTTATTCACTTGGTTTTGTATTTTGGTTTGTTGCATATTCATTTTTTTTTTTGAATTTACGGTGAAAATCTTTTTTTTGGATGGCTCATTGGTTTTCTTTCACCAGCCCAACATGAAATTGCATATTTTGTCAGTGATTTTTTTTTCATTCATCCCTCATATCCTTTTCCTATTCTCCTCCAAAATCCCTCAAACAATTTGGTTTCATTCATTTTGTCATCTCATCTCTCCAGGTAAGTCATTTTATTCTTTTTTTTTTTGATTTTTTGATTACTAATTATAATTTTTTTTGTTTTTTTCTGTTTATTTTATTTTTTTTTATCTAAATATTTTTTGTAAGTGGTTATTTTGGATTTCAATGGTATAATTAACCTTTTTTTTCTCTCCCTCTTTACTTTATTTTTTAGCTCCATCACCCTACTCTTCATCCCTCCTTGGCATTGTCATTATCCCCCCTTTCCCTTATTTCACTTTTTTTGGCTCCATTTCATTGAATCACATACATTGCACATTCTTTATGCATTTCACTTACTCCATATTCAATTTCCCCACAATTCCAACATCAATCTTTCTTACTCTATTTTTCCTACTTTTCAATCAAGGTAAGTTTCATCTCCTTTTTTTCATGCCTATATGATATCTCATTCCTTTTATGAAAACTTTATACTTAAATATATGTATGACTCTTATCTGGATAACAGTGAACTTATAAAACTCCTTTTGATCTCATCTTCATTACCACTTTTCAAGCTTTTGTAAAATTTTGAAAATCAGACTCGGAATTAGAGTTAGGTTTATTCAAATCTAATGTTCTTTTTACTGAAGATTCTCCTGAAGGCTACCTTTCATTTCCTGCAAACAGATTTGAATTTGATTAAGTGGTTGCTGAGATATTGACCGTTAAAGTTGAGCCTTTTTTTTCCCAATTTAAATTTTTATTTCATTTTTTTATGTAAAAAATTAGGGTTAGGTTTATTTAAATCACATGTCCTTTAACTGAAGATTCTACTGAAGCATATCTTTCATTTCCCACAAATAGTTTTGAATTAGGTTCAGTGGTTGCTGAGATTTTGACCTTTGAAGTTGAGCCTTTTTTCCAAATTTCACTTGTCTTATTTCACATTTTTATATTGCATATTTAGAGGATAAGGATTCTGAAACTCTTATATGATTATTATCTAGGCATATATTCATTGGTCAAGAATATCACTAAAGCTCAAAAAGATGAAGATTTTCGCTTATGGGACACTCTACCTTCCTTTGACTCTTTTCTTGCTTTTCGACTCAAAAAGCTCTGTAATAAAGCATTTGAAGAAAATCATGAACTTGCAACCAAATTTGGAATACCAAATTGGTGTGACTCCAAATGGGAAGATATCAGCCACAAATATCTTTTATTTTCTAATGTTATTATCACTCATTCTGGATTTCACAATAGGATTCATATCGATAGGAATGATGCCAATTTTCTTACTTTTGGAATATTCTCATATATCAATCCAATAACTGGCCACCAAATACCATCTCCAGCTAAAATCAAAGGACATGGTTTATATTTTCCAGACCACTGGTGCATCATTGATTTTGGTTTGGGAAATGGTATCATCAAAACTATTTGGAATTCTTCTCAGGATAATCATCAAACGACCCAAGCTCCTCCTGGTTTGGAATCCTGTCAAGATTCCACACATTTTGGTTGCTCATTTCAAATCAGTAATAAGTTGATACAAAGAATCAATAAGGTAAAGAAAGAAGGTAAAGTTATTCAATTTAAAAAAACTTTATCTAGATCCAAAAAGTATGGGGATTAGAGTTGTCATCGAAAATTTTATATTTTTTCATAAATTTTTAATAAATATTTTTTATATATCAATTTTCTCAAGTAATGTGATGAGCCATCAACCTTTGGTTGTATAACAGGTAATCATGATAACATTTATTTGTTTGATTCGTGAGGTTCCTCTTGTCTATACCTGTAGAAAGTCCCAAACTTTTGTTTCTAGACTTGGTCTGCATTTTGGCTTGAGGAATTGTCATCACTATAGACTAGGGAAATTGATATATATTAGATATTTATTTAATAATTTATGTAATTATATTAAATTTAGATGACTTCCACCCCTTACTTCAATAAAATACAGGGGGGGGTATTGCCAAATTTTCAAATCTGACATGTGAAATTGATGACTTAGAAAAATTTTGGTGATACCCACCCCTTGCTTCAATAAAATGCAGGGGAGAGTATTGCCAATTTTTTAAAACAGATATAGAATTTTTTTGACTTGTAAATATTTTGGTGAAATTTTTTTTGGTGATACCCATCCCTTACCTCAATAAAATTCATGGGGGGTTTTGCCAAAATTTCTTATAAGACTTGTGAAATTCTTGACATGTATGAATTTTTGGGATACCAGTAAAATGCAGGAGGTAGTAAAGCCAAATTTTCATATAAGACTTTCAAGATTCATGATATGAAAGAATTTTGTGATACCCACCCCTTACTTCAAAAAAATCCAGGGGTGGGGGATCGTCAAATTTTCAAAGGAGACATGAAAATTTTATTTAAAAAAAGTGGGAGAGTAATGAAATAAAGGAAATTATTGGAAATTTTATGTACAAATAAATATGAACAGTTGAAGTGTGAGAGAAATAAAACAAACTAGTCATCCAAAAATTTCTTTAAACGCTCAATTTCCTCAACAGATTTATTAGCTTTAACACATTCTATCAAGAAATCTTTCTTTTTGGAATTTTCTTCATGATCAAACTTATATTTCATCTGCTCTAATAGGTTTTGATGTTCGAGTGTTTTCTCCTCTTTTTTTGATTTTACAATACTTAGAGTTAACTCAAACTTCTTCTCCTCCAAATCTTGTGCCTGATCATCCTTCCATAAAGAGAGCTGGTCCTTCCTCTCCTCCAAATCTTGGGCCCAATCATCCTTCCGTAAAGAGAGCTCGTACTTCCTCTCTTCCAAATCTTGTAGCCTATCATCCCTCCTTAAAGAGAGCTCATATTTTTGCTTTTCAAACTTTAGAGTCTCTTTAGCAGCTTCCACTTGTTCTAGAGTGATAAGCAATGTTAACAATAAGTAGAAGAAAAGCAGAGTAAAGTATTAATAGGTATGATATCACTTACCAGCATCACGTTTCTCTAAAAACTGTTCCATCAAAGAAAAAGGGGTTTGTGATGAAGTATCACTTTTTTGTCTTCTTTGTGAGTGGAAATTTAGACTACTTGAAGCCCTACGCTTTTTGTTCAAGGTCATATTTTCCTCCTCATCATTGTCACTAGCTTCAGACTCAGTTGATTGTGGGTCCTGGGCTTGTTCATCAGCCTTTTAAGAAATAAGAAAATCTAAGTAAATAAAAAAAAGTATTGATAAGATAAAAGAAAAAAAGAACAGACCTGAGTTAGATTGGTTTGGGTTAAATCACCAATAGGATCAATAGAAAAGCTATCTAGATTCGTAGAATTTAGAAGAGGGGAGGCTTGAGTGGAGGAAGAGGATGGGAAAAGATTTGCTTTGACATCATGTTCGGAGATAGGATCTTCACCATCCAACATGCTTACAGGATTAACATTGGCTCGCTCTCCAAAAATTGCATACATCTCTTTAAAGTAAGGACATAAAGTTTCAAGTTTATTGTCTATGGATTTTATGCCCTTAGTTATATCGTTGTCGGTAACCCCAAAACCAGTGGAAGATGAAAGAGCCTTTGCCTTCTTGTATTTTGCTTGGTAATTCTTGAATCGTTCAGACATCTGTTTAGGAAAAAGATCAATCCTTCCCTTGGTCTTATTCTGTAATTCATT
This sequence comes from Hemileia vastatrix, assembly GCA_030280995.1. Taxonomy (NCBI): domain Eukaryota; kingdom Fungi; phylum Basidiomycota; class Pucciniomycetes; order Pucciniales; family Zaghouaniaceae; genus Hemileia; species Hemileia vastatrix. The sequence continues at coordinate 34,253,548 of JASXTE010000008.1, forward strand.
TGCCATTAGAAGATAGCCATCAACTTTTGATGCGGGGGGCCGTCCTAATTTAGTGGCATACTCAGTACCAAAACAAGAAACATAGTTAGATTTGGTTTTCAGCCAGTTGATAAGAATGAGATGTTCATCTTTTTTTAATTGAACGGTCTTTGATTTCTCAGCTGAGCGGGGGAAAGAGGAAGTAGTGGGAATTGAAGAACAACTGGGTGATGGCTGCCTTTGAGAAGATCTAGGATGACAAGGCATGTTATTATAAATGAAGATGAAAAGGAGCAGAAACAAGCAGATGAGATAGCGAGATGAAAAGGAGAAGAATCAAATAGATGAAATGGGGAGAAATTATGAGCAGATAGAATGAACAGGATGGGATGAGAATGGAAGTGCGCAGCAAGGTAGAAGGCTGGGATATCCAGAAAGTTGTCCAAGATGTGGTTATCAAATATTGAGGATAAAAATGTCAGATATGAGGTGAACATTGAAACGTAAAGTGTCTAATAACCCAATTATTAGCAAAAATAATTGCGGAAGATAATTGGGGTATCCAGATTATTTTCCGCAATTAATTTAATTGCGGATCGCTCAAAATTGATACCCCCTAATACCTGGGGCATTTTGTATGTAGTGAGAAAAATCTGGCGAGCTTATTATCCATGGCTTGTGTTTCATTGATTCATGTTTCGTTTTAGTTTTCTTAATCTCAACGACAAAGTAAGCTGAATAGTATCAAGTTTGAATACAAATTAAAAAAGGTAGCTTGGATAACCACAGGCTCCTTTGCATGGGGAAAAAAATCAATAGGAATTTTTTGATTCAATATATTCTTACAGAAATGAAAATTATAACTCTCAACCCAATTAAGTAGTAGTTGTAATGCCCTGTGCACCCTAATCCCAAAGCCCCATTGGTAAGCTTGCTCTCTTCACTCGGTTTCAGAATGAAGAGAGGGGACTTGCGTGCACAGTCTACATACATAAAAGGCTGCAGTTGTGGTTCTCACTATTCTAAACCTAACACCCCCCCTTGCAACAAGGCCTCTACACCCAAAAGACTAATGTAAAAATAGTAACAAAGAAAAGAAAAATAAATAAATAAAATAAAATAAATAAAGAAAAAGAAAAAAAAATTATGGAGGTCCAATTGAAAGATAAGATAAACAATTATGAATGTTCAAACCACCTGAAGACTTTGTCATACAATCTGCTCTTTGATCTCTACTAGGCACCCAAGTAAGAACTACATCCTTGTTAAAAATTAGCTGGTCGACAAAATAAAAATATCTCTTTGAGTGTCTGGTATCCTTATTTCAAGGTTGATCCTTTCCAATTCTTACTGCTGTCTTATTGTCACAATAAAGATGAATTGGACCCTGATAGTTGATGAAATCTTCAAGTAAGTTTTTTATCCATAAACCAGTCTTTGTACCTGATGAAAAAGCCATGTATTCTGCGGTGGAAGTAGAAAGTGCCACTGTTTGTTACCACTTTGCACTCCAGCTAAAAGGAACATTACAGTAGTAGATGACATGACCTTGAGAAGCCCTATCTCCTTCACATTCATTTCAACTTGAGTCAGCATAGACTTAAACTTTATCCACCAGATTTGAATGGGAAGGAAATATCTTGAATGTGAAATGAGGTGTTGCTGAAACATATGCCACAAGATGGTTAAGGGCTTTCCAGTTATCTTTAGATGGATGTATTGCAAAATGTGCAAACAAATTAACTGAATAAGCAATATTTGGCCTAGTTCCTTGTGCCAGGTAACTTAAAGAATTAACAATTGACAAGAAACCCAGGGGATCTATTGGAGTGGATGATGGATCTGCTGATACTATAATACACTTACTTGGAAGAGGAGCCTTTGTGTGCCATTGAGAAGGATTATGAAGCTTGCTGATCTTCTGAGCAAAAGAAGTTTGAGATAAAATAAACCCATCCTTCACTCTTTTCACATCCAAGCCTACAATCCTATCTACCTTTTCATTCCATTTAGTTTCCAAAAATCCAGCTAAATCTTTCTCAAAATTTTTCAAAGCTTCTTGAGAATCACATGCCACTATTCCATCATCAACATGAAGCCAGATAAAAGATGAACCCAATTTCTTTTTTAAAACATAGACCAAATTATTGAAAAAGCTAGGTTGATAATCCAAATTCTTCAGCTTTTATGCAATGAATTTCCACCAACATCTTGCTGCTTACTTAGTCCCATAAAGAACCTTGTGTAACTGAAATACCAAAGAATCATCATTATATTCAAGTCCTTCAGGGGCCCAAACATAAACTTCTTCTTCAATGGGACAATTCAAATATGCTGCAACAACATCAAAAGAGTGAACAAACCAATTTAATTTCGCTGCTAGAGTAAAGATAAGACATAGAGATGTGAAGGTAGCTGTAGGAGAAAAGGTCTTGTGAAAAGCATGGCCACATTTCTGCAAAAAACCTTGAGCTACATAGTGTGCCTTGAAACGTTTAGTGTCATTAGCTGAAAGACCAGGTTTGATAGCAAAAACCCATTGTGCTCCAAGAACCCAAAAACCAGGTGGGGGCTTAACAAGTGACCTGTCAGTGTATGCTAGTATTTAAGTATGATTTAATAGTAAATATTAATGGTCCCACTACTTATTTATAAGTGATTTAGTGATTAATCCTCAGGGGAAGAATAATAAAATGGTTATGCTCAATTATAACTCACAATATGTGGATTGGTCAGTGCTAGTGGTGGAAAACAGGTTAATAAAATATAGTTATAGCTAATATAAAGATAATATCAATTTATAAATTCTTTAAATTATATTTCTATATGATAATAATTGTGTTATAATGTTTATTTGAGTTGTAGTAAGTCAGTGATGTCCAATAACCTGTCAACTCCTCCCTTACTTATACCAAAATCCACTGGAGTGCACAGACCTTCAATCCAGATGATGTCACTTCTCTCCCTGGAAATTACAGCACTATGAAGGCCCATCACCTCCCCATTTCCTCAATTTCAAGCAGTTTCTATTAGAATAAAAGACTCGACTTTACACACGTAATCTATTACCTCTTCATGATAGCATAATCAGAATGTCACTTACTAGACTCAGTCATATTAATCAGCATCTCACCATTACTCTATCACATTACATCACGTACTTTATTCTGTCTTACTACTTAGTATCCTAGATCTAATTGCATTTTTTTGTGTATCTACACCTCCTTTAATTACTCTACATCTGTATTTGCACTTCTTTCATCATACTAGTTACATTTGTATCTATACTTACCTGCAGCTGTAAACAGTCCAGTAACAAGATAAAAAGGACCAGTTCTTAGTCCATTATTCCTAAGTTAACTGTTTTCTGCTGCAGGTGACTAGAGTTGATTCCTTGAGCTAATTTGCGCTATTGCTTACTTGGAATTCTGCATTTCACTAAAAGGTGTCCTACCTTACAGATTATGAGACCGGTGGTTATCTACACTATAGTACAGACGATATTAATTCAATACCTTCATCTCATCATGCAAGCAACTGACATCAATACCTCGGGCATTCCTATCCTCGAGAAGGACAAATATCAATTGTGGTGTTTTCGCATGGAAAGTTTTTTCATGCAACAAAATCTATACAACATTGTGATAGACAATGTTTCTCCTCCTGTGGAATCTGACTCTGACTTCAAACCATTTCGACTCCGTAAACAAAAGTCTGCTGGATATATTACCCAATTCATGAACTCTTATCATCTGCAAGTCTTTGTTACTGCTGAAAATAAAAATGAACCTCATAAGGTCTGGAAAAAACTAGCAGACCATTATAAATCATCCAGCAAAACTAACCAAATTCGCATTTTCCAGAAGTTTGCTCTAGTTACCTACCCTGGAGATATCCCAAAATATATCGAATTAATCAAAACTATCGAATCTGAATTAGGGGCTGTAAAAATTGAACTCAAGGAACACCTGCTTTCCTCATACTTTTTATATCGACTGCCAAACAATTTTAAATCTCTTTGGGAATCGCTACTTCATAATGCTCAAGCCAGAAAAGAATCAATCACCATTGAAAATCTCATCCAAGCTCTTGATAATTATATTCTTGAAAATACCACCAACCAAACAGAACAACCCAAGGCATTCAAAGTATCAGATAAAAAACCTTACAAAATCTGCACTGGAGGAAAACACAACCCCAAAACTAAACATGACAAAAAATATTGTTTTCAACTCCACCCTCATTTACGTACCAAGAAAGCAGAAACCCCTAAAGCCAATGTCGCAATTAATCTTTCTCAGGTTCCACCATCTATCCCCAGATGCCTATCAATGTTCACAAACCCTACCAAGGACACGTATATTTTAGACAGTGGAGCAACTAAGCATATGTTCAATTCCATGGAACATTTCTGCTCTCTCAACAATGTTCAATAAACAATCGCATTTGGTGATGACTCCACAGCTCAATCCAAAGGAAGCGGCTCTGTCATTCTAGCCTCAGACAACCAACGAATGATACTCGACAACTGTCTCTTTGTTCCTTCACTAAAAATCAACCTTATCAGTCTAGGCGCTTTAAGAAAGAAACATAGTAGTATGGAGCTCACCATCACTGGGAATTCATTCCTCCTCACCACTAAATCTGGATTCAGATTAGTAGGAGATTTTGTGGACGATCTATTCGTACCCAAAAATGTATTCATTGTTAAGTCTCCTCCTACTAATGTTTCTCTTCTTTCAGTAGCTAACAGTTCTGCCATTTGGCATAACAGACTAGGTCACCCCGGAAAAGCTGTCATGGATCATTTAAGAACACACCACTATATTAGACAATCAGACTCACTTGATCCCTTTTGCGAGATCTGTGTCAATGCCAAACATCATGCCCTTCCTTTTCCTGGAACTTTACCCAAAGCAACACGACCCCTGGAATACATTCATTCAGATTTGAGCGGAAAAATATTCCCCCCTTCCTTAGGAGGATGTCTATACTATTTTCAATTAACAGATTTTTATACCTCCTATTGCTTTATCTATATTTTAAAAAAATAAAAATGATACCTTCTCTACATTTCTACACTTTAAGAAAACCATTGAACTTGTGCTTAACACAAAAATCTGTAACCTAGTTAATGATGGTGGTGGAGAATACTGTAATAAAGAGTTTAAAGATTATTTATATAAAGAGGGAATACAAATGCATATCACTGCACCCTATACTCCAAAACAAAACCCAGTTGCCAAAAGAGCTAACAGGATCACGACAGAAAAAGCCAAAGCCCTCTTATTTCAGGCCAACCTTCCTCCAGAACTCTGGGCTGAAGCTGTCACTACAGCAGTTTACCTTTACAACAGGACTCCAACCAAAAGTCAACAAATGATCTCACCTTATGAAAAATTATTTTGTTCCCCACCTAAACTTACCCATGTTCAAACTTCTGGTTGTAGCACATACTCATTAATTCCAAAGAAACTAAGAAAAGGAAAATTTAATTCTTCAGCTTGGCATTTAATACTAGTTGGGTATGATGAAAAATTGAGTTCCTATAGATTACTAGACCCAAGCAATCACTCCATCTCTTACTCTCATGACGTTGTATTCAATGAAGATAGCTTTCCTTACCTAAATCTGAGACAGGCTCAGTTAACTGAGAATATTGTTTCTTTTCCAACGCTGAGAGAAGAGAGTATGGACACTAATCTCACTGACTCACAAATTTCCCCAAGTGAATCAGAAAAAAATTAAAATCTACCTTTTCCTGTGTCACCTGAACCAGACTCCTCAATCTCAGTTTCATATTCTTCTGAATCAAATGACCTTGAAGATGAAGAAGTACAAGGCTTAATTGGTCCTAAAACTATTCCAGTATCTGAACGGTTTACCTACGTCCCAATTGACCAACCCCCACCAAAAGAAATCAACTCCAATATAAATCCCAATAACATCCTTAATCATCCACGACAAAGACGACCACCTAATCAACTTCTTCATATTAACTCTCTCCCATTAGCATCCAAAGTACCTATGCCTCCTACTTACCAACAAGCAGTGTCTGGAGAAATTGCAGATGCTTGGTCAGAAGCTATCACAGCTGAACTAGACAACATGGCCAAAAATCAAGTCTGGGATATTGTGGAGAAACCCAATGATGGAAAAGCTATTGGTAACAAATGGGTATTCACCATAAAAGAAAATGAATCAGGAGGCATCTCAAAGTTTAAAGCCGGACTATGCGCTCAGGGGTTCCACCAAAAAGAAAGAATTGATTACTTTGAAACCTTTGCCCCCACCGGCTGGCTTACCACCTTCAGGGCCCTTCTGGCACTTGCGGCTCAACACCAATATGAGATGGAACACATGGATGTAAAGGGAGAATTTCTTCATGGCTCTCTCGAAGAAGATGTTTACATGAAAATACCTCCTGATGTGAATCTTACCAAAAAACTCAACAATCCTGTCCTTAAGCTCAAACGCTCCCTCTATGGTCTTAAACAATCACCTTGCTGTTGGTCAAAAGAAATTAACATATTTTTTCAATCTATAAATCTAACTCCATCTCCAGTAGATCCCTGCCTATTCACCTCGATAGACAAGGAAAAGCCTCTCTTTGTTTACCTACATGTGGAAGACTTAGCAGTTTTTGGTAAAGACTTATCTGCGTTCAAACTTCAAATTAAGGCTAGATTCAATATGGAATTTTTAGGGCCTCTTAAATATTTCCTGGGAATGAAGATTGATAACGATTCATCAACAAATACTTTTCAATTGTCACAGCCAACTTATATATCTAACCTCTTGACCGAATACAACATGGCATTCTGCAAAACTGTTGTCACTCCTCTATTGCCACACTGCCAGTTACTCCCTGCCACTCCAATCAAAATAGAACATTTCAATAACTTGAAGATCAATTACAGAAGCGCTGTTGGGTCCCTGATCTATCTGGTCCAATGTTCTCGACCAGATCTGGCATTTGCTGTCAGTCAACTATCCCAATACCTAGAAAACCCTGGGATCGCTCACTGGATAGCCTACAAACATATTCTTTGGTATCTGGCAGGTACAGTCCATTTAGCGTTAAGATTCTCAAAAAACCCAAAAATTCAGCAACCTCTCAGAAATCATTCTTGGTCACTTCTCATTGGTTATGCTGACACAGATTGGGCAGGATGTCCCAGTACTAGACGATCTACAACAGGGTATGTTTTCTTTCTCAATGGTGGTGCTATCTCTTGGAAAGAAAAGAAACAACACACAGTTGCCCTATCATCATCAGAGGTGGAATACAGATCATGTAATTCAGCTGGACAAGAGGCAATCTGCCTTATCTCCCTCCTTGAATCACTAAATTATCCTATCTCTCTCCCTATCACTGTATTTGGCAACAATCAAGGAGCGATTTCACTTTCACAAAACCCCATATTTAAAGCACAAACCAAGCATATCGAAGTACAGTACCACTTGATTCGCAAACAAGTCCTGGCTGGAAAAATCAATATACCATACACTCCTACTACTTCCATGCTAGCTGATTGTCTCACAAAGGCAACTCCTGGAAAGGCGCTCTCATCTTTTCTCAGGTCTTGTGGTCTACTGCCTGCAGTCTCCCAAGACAGGAGGGTATTAGAATAAAAGACTCGACTTTACACATGTAATCTATTACCTCTTCATGATAGCATAATCAGAATGTCACTTACTAGACTCAGTCATATTAATCAGCATCTCACCATTACTCTATCACATTACATCACGTACTTTATTCTGTCTTACTACTTAGTCTCCTAGATCTAATTGCATTTTTTTGTGTATCTACACCTCCTTTAATTACTCTACATCTGTATTTACACTTCTTTCATCATACGAGTTACATTTGTATCTATACTTACCTGCAGCTGTAAACAGTCCAGTAACAAGATAAAAAGGACCAGTTCTTAGTCCATTATTCCTCAGTTAACTTTTTTCTGCTGCAGGTGACTAGAGTTGATTCCTTGAGCTAATTCGCGCTATTGCTTACTTGGAATTCTGCATTTCCCTAAAAGGTGACTAGAGTTGATTCCTTGAGCTAATTCGCACTATTGCTTACTTGGAATTCTGAATTTCCCTAAAAGGTGTCCTACCTTACAGTTTCAACATCTAGACCTCGAGTAAGGACCCTCCATCACAATTAATGATATCATCAACCCATACCATAAAAAGAGAAAACAGATTAAAGCAGATACCATAAAGAAATAGTTAAAATAACTCATCCAAAGAGTATATAATGAGACCCAAAAATATAAAGGAACTGAAACAACTGTCCAAGCCCCCAATAACATCCCCAAGCATCCATATTAACACAGTAATCATATCCCAACCCTTAAATCCATGAAAATCCCTCAAAGGAAGAAGATTAAGTTGTCCAAACTGGATATATGCACCTGAAAAAGGTATATATGCTTGTGTAGGCATGGTGAGTCCATTGAATACGTCCATATGACATAAAATAATCAGAAAAATAAAGATAAGGCTATTCAGAGGTTAAAACCTGCTTATTGACCTATATATACATAATATAATTCCATATTTCACTGAATATTATCAAGGAGAAGCCTTTGGTATAAAGCCAATGAACGAATCAGTAATGCGCGACTTATTCAATTAAATGAGCCAGTTATACCTTTGGTATAAAGCCAATGAACAAATCAGTAATGGGCGACTTATTCAATTAAATGAGCCAGTTATACCTGTAAATAGGACGGACTCGCTTGAGTAAATTTCAATAAATATATAAAAGTAAATACATCAAGGAAAAAGACCTTTGGTATAAAGCCAATGAACAAATCAGTAATGCGCGACTTATTCAATTAAATGAGCCAGTTATACCTAATGATCATGGTGATAGTAACAACAATTTAGTATATTTGAATATATTAAAGATGAAAGAAATACACACCTGTAAATAGGATGGACTTGCTTGAGAAAAAAAGCAAAGGAAGGCAACACTTTTTAACCTAGAGAGTCTGACCATTTACAGGGGTAAAATAGAAGTGGGATTACATGATGGAGATGCAGGGATACTGGAATTGAGGTAAGCACGACTAAATCACGAAATCATATATTCAGAATTACGAGAGCATCAAGTTATTAATGCATGACAATATAGTACCTCAGGAGGTGATAAAGCCCTTGGCATATGTAATCTAGCAGGAAAGAAAAGAAAAAAAAGAACGCATATGGAAAGAGAGAAAAAGAAAACTAAGTAAGATTAATATAGTGAGATTACTATTCTGACAAATATGAGGTTTATGCATACATATAAGCTTATGTATGTCTATAATTACTTAATATAAATTAAGATAAGTATATTATGACTCCATTAGCCCCTTAATAAGCATTATGAGGCTATGGATAAGCTATTTAAACTTATATAAGTCACTTAATAGTGTAATAAATATATATATAAGCATAATAACCATATATATAACTATCGTAACCATAATTTTTACTTATAAGCTTAATTTTATTAAGGTTATCTTATTTTAAGCATAAGAAATACTCAGTCCTGGGGATACCTAGGCTGAAACTACCTCACCATAAAAAAACAATAAAAAAATGTTAAGACATATTGATTAATAAGTAAGGAGTGGATAGAAAATAATTTTTACATTTCTATATTACATATTCTTATTTTACAGTATTATTTTGGTTTAAATCTTTTCAAGAGTTTTTTAAGATCAGAGATTTCATTTTCAGGAATCTGCTGGTCATAATAACTTGATTTATTTTTAAACCTTAATAGATACTCAACTCCCTTTTCTTTTGTAAGGTGTCTCTTTTTAAGTATCTTTTCAATTTCTGATTTTTTAACTATTTCTTCAGGTTTCTGTTATCATTCCTTATATTCTTGGAAATAGAGAAGGATCATTAGAATGGTATTGTTTTATAAGAGAAATGGGAAATACTGGTTGTTTTCTGTCATATGGTGCATATAATATAATTTCAACAGCATTGTTACCAGCCATCATTTTTACTAAATATGGTCCAATGAATGGATCTTTCAATTTAACATTACCATTTTAATTAAAATTTAGTGCAGAAATAAGGACTTCATCACCCTCTTTGAACATTTGCTCTTTATGGGCTTTATCCCATCTTTTCTTCTCATACTCAAATGCCTCATTTATACATTCTTGAGCATTCTTTCTGCATAATTATGGCATTTGAAGAAAAGATTTTGTACCTGTATGATATCCAATCTAGGTAATTTATTAAGATTTTTAGCAGGGGTATTAGGTACATAACCCAACCATAACTCAAAAGGCTTTTTGCCAGTGAAAGAATGTACTGTACTATTGTATGCAAATTTTAAACCTGGAATAAGTGTCACCCAATCATAAGTGAATTTGTCATTGTCTTTAAAGTGAAGACAAAAAGCACAATATCTTATCATATCTTCTAAGGTTTGTATCATTCTTTCTGCTAGCCAATCAGTTTGTGGATGGCGTGCTGTAGAATGTTTTAATTGACAGCCTGAAGCATCCATAAGTGATTTCCAGAACTCAGAAGTAAATTTTGGATCTATTTCTTAAACTATTGACTTGGAAAATCCTTCTATATTTAACATTTGTGTCCACCATAAAAATCTAATTCCTTTGCAGAAACCTCTTTGTGGGTAGGAATAATTTTACACATTTTTGTAAATCTATCTACAATTACCCAGCAGGAGTTATAAATCTTATGCCCTGCTATTGGAAAACCTGTTACAAACTACATGTTAACTATTTCACATGGAGCTTTTGGTTGCTCAATTTTCTGTAACAAACCAGCTCTTTTTCCCATCAATCTTTTAGATTTTTGACAAGAATCACATGTCTCAACAAATTTTTTTACATAATCAGACATGTTGATCCACAAATCTGTATTTTTTACTCCGGGTAATACTTTATGGAAGTCAAAATGAACTGCTAATATATCATCATGACATATACTTCACATTAATTCCTTCATTGAAGGGGGAATTACAATTACGTTACTTGAATTTTTTCTGTAATATATAAAACCATACTCAATGGAAAATTTTCCTTTTTATAATGCTTCCTTATATTTTTGTGGTAATGTTTTTATTAAAATACTCATTGAAGCATTAGGTGGATCATTTAATATTGTATTGAGTTTACAGAAGTCAGGATCTGAAGAATAATTATCAAGAATTGATTGTATAAATTCATCCTCAAGATCTACAAAATAAATGCCATAAATGTTAATAATCTTTGTTTCAGGAACATAAGCAGGATTATCATTATTATTAGGTAGAGTTACTCTAGATAAAATATCTACATTAGTGTGTAAGGTTCCTGCTCTATGTGTAATAGTCATCTGTCATCTGTATTCTTGTATAGCCAATTTTCACCTAAAAATACGTCTATTAGGAGTTTTCATGTTTAAAAGTGACTTCATGCACTACAGTAAGTTATTAAATTAAATTTTTTGTCTTAAAGGTAATAATGTAGCTTCTCAATAGCTCATACTACTGCCAAACATTGGAGTTGAGTAGCATCATATTTCAATTCATTACTTCTTAGAGTATGTGATAAAAAAATTACTACTTCTGACATTTTTCCTTCAATAAGTTGTTTTTGATGTAAAGAAGCCCCCAAACCAATAAAACTTGAATCAGTATACTATACACAAAGTAATTAGAAATCTGTTAATCCCATGATGGGGGCTGTCATTAAACATTCTTTAAACTTATCAAAAGTCTGTTGTCTTTCATTTTTCCAAATGAAAGCTTCTGATTTCTTCATCAGTGTGGTAAATGGTGCAGCAATTAATTGGTAGTTTTTTATATATTGTATATAATAACCACATATTCCAAGAAAAGATTGTATATCTTTCACATTTTGAGGAATTCTAATATTTTTTAATTCAGCCACCTTATTTTGGTTTACACATATTTGTAAGCCACATACAATATGACCAAGCACTTTTAAAGACTCAAAACCAAATTTAAATTTTTTCAATGCAAGGGTCATTTTTATTTCATCAAATATCTGAAATACTTTCTTCAAATGGAGTAGGTCGTCATCATATGTCTTAGAGAACACAATGATTTCATCAATGTATACCATTAACCATCATTCAATAATTTAATTATGAAATTTTATATCCATTAACTTCTGAAATACTGAAGGAGAATTGTTTTGCCCAAATGGCATCCTGACATATTTATAAATTACCATATGTGTTGTTATCAACATAAAGTTCTGTGAATTATTTTCCACAGGAATTTGATAGAACCCCTTATTTCCATCTAGGAAACTTATATACTTAGCACCTTTTATTAAATTAAATAAATATAATACCTTATAATTTCAATATGAACAATAAAAAATATAATTTTTAAACTATGTACAACTAACTGACTAATGTCACACAAGTGCATGCTTATTTATATTTCTGTTTTCTAAAATGTACATGATAATTATTGGCTTTTCTCTTGTAGCATTTTAAGTAGCATGCTATTACCATTCTATCTTTTCTATACCACATTCCATATTCTCATTTTATCTTCTTAACATTTAATTTTTCACAATCTATAAACTTTTGTTTGTTAGTTTTATTGAATTTGAATATATATAATGTTGTTACCTTTTTCTTACACTACGCAATATAGGGGGTGGACTTGCTAGCAAGTCCTCAACCTGAACTCAGATGGAACTCAGATGGAACTCAGACTGAACTCATACTGAACCCATACTGAACTCTACTTGAACACCCACCTAAAACTGTTCTGCTGAGTGGTGTTCATCCCTGATTGTATGGTTCCTTTATCAATAGCTCAATGTGTGTTCAACCTGTGGTGAGTTTGGGTCCAAGGTTGCGGACTCGCTAGCAAGTCCGCCCCCCATATTGTGTGGTGTTATGTGATCTATTAATATTTAATCTTTTGCTTCTGGGTTTATAGTGATATTTAATTGCATTTTGTAGAAAGTTCTAAAGTACTAAGCAGTATACAAAATGTGAGATGGGTTGGTTCTTCTTTTCAATTTCTAAAAAGAAGTGCCTGCCACTCTAATTTTGAAGACAGCGCAATAATGTGTAACACTAATATCTGAATAGATAGTTTATGAGCTGAGATATAAGTTAAAAGATAAGGAAAAAAACAAATATTAATATCTGGATATTTCTACTCTTAATAAGAGCTAGTATCCACAGCAACTCCCTCTTGAAGTGCTCTCTTTGAATATACCCTATTATAGCAATAAAATAACTCTAATAATAGTTTATCCTACTGAATCTATATATTCCCTCTGTGTTGCGCTTTTTCACTATACTATATGAAATACACACACAGACACACAAACTCTAAAAGACTCAGAATATCTCCAATATGCTTTTTAACACATAATTGTAGAAAAATCCAATCTCTTACTGTTATTAGAGTAATCACAAAATAACAAATTGCTATATATCACAATATATTTCAAAAGTATATAATATGAGGCTCTAATATTTTTAATCTAATGACTGATTCAAATTATAATTTTTTTATATCTCACTCCTACTCTCCCTTCCTATTAGATAGCCTTTCCTTCTTATATTTTTCAGTGCTCCAGACACAGTTCCCTAGTGGATCTCCAGTGCTTTTTCTAGAGCCACATTAGTAAAACAATAACTAATCTATTATTAAACTAAATACACCTCTTGTAACAACTACAGCACCCAACCATACCCTATTCCTACTAAAAATAGTATTAACTTGTTTCACTCATGTTCCACATGCGCGCTTATGACCGTACCTTGCATTTTTTCAGCGCTACTTCCCGTATTGACACCTTTCAACGCTGATCCTTGTCTCTTTGACTCTTGGGTAGTTTTGTGATTGAGTCCCCATCCTCATCACTTCATTACTAAGTTCATAGTTCTGAAAATTCACTCAACTATTTAGCCTCTGCAACTTACATTACCTGTTTCAGTAAGTTACCACACTAGCCGCAGTGCAGTATACTATGTACTTGAGACCTTCATTGAGCCATAATTCCTTCCTTAACACATAACACACAATTATTGGAAAATCCAAATCCATAATGTTCAGCGCTTGCACTCCTAAGTTGATAACGCACAATTCCTTTGTGCAGCACATCTTGCTGAAAAATCCAAGCACACAGACCCTAAATCCTCTTCTGCGCTTCTCTTTCCCTTTGTTTTTTAAAACCATAATTACATATCTATAATAGCGCTATCTAATGTGCTATGATTCCCCTTTGTTCTTCCTGGGCTACACAAGCTGATTGGTCCAAACAATAAGTTACCTGCGATGCGCATACCACAGTGGGGTTCCAACTAAACAGAAGAATTGGATCAGTAATTGTTCTTTGTTGAAGAAATTGGATTTATTAATTTGTTACTTACAGGTTGGGAGCTCATCAAATTTGTAAGTGGCCAGAATCTGGACTGTTGAAGATTGTTGCATGGATGCTGTAGGAGGATCAGCCAGATGGAGGTATGGACTCTCATGATCATCCTCTAAATGGTGTTGAGAAGATGAACTAGAAGAAAGACGTTCCTGTGGCCTAGTTGGAGCAGCAGGGCTGCTGTTGTTGTTGATGTTTTTTTGGCTCAGTTTGGTTGGATACTGGTGGTGGAGTACCAGGTTGGTTGTAGGATGGACCAGGAGAAGGTGACCTGGAAGCTTATTGGGAGCTTCTGGATGAAGATCTGGAAGAAATGGAACTGTCAGATGAGTAATTGGCTGGAAGCAAAGAGATGTAATTAACACTTTTTGTTTGAGAGGGAGATTTATGTTCGGGAGAAGTGTTTGGTGCTCTACTGCCTTCTTGAGGTTCTATGGCAGCTCTTCTAGAAGTTTTGGAATTTTTGGCATTTTTTGATGAAGAAATGGTTGTGCGCATTGCTCTGGGAGCACTAGGAGGTTGTTTTGTGGAGTTTTTGGTGTTTACTGGTGGAGTTTAGCTGTTTTCTGGCTGAATTTGAAGGTTTCAAGCCTGTTTTCTGCTTCCTAGTGAGGCGGGCAGGCTGCCTGGATGCAGTCTAGAAGCCTGGGAGCTGATTTTGACATGTTTTAGGTGAATTTGCCGAGATAAATGCTGTTTCTTGAGATCATAAGACAGGTTTTTTGGAAAGTGTTCTGGGGACGGAGTGGTATGATCTTCTGGATAGAGCTGAAGATAGAGAATAGGAAGCAGGACCTAGTTTTGGGGATCTGGTAGGGGATCTACAGATGTATTTGTGTGAAGGTGAAAGTAGTGGTATAGGATAATTGGGGTCTCTGTCACACTTTTTCTTTTTGGAGTTGCAAGAATCACAGGCCCTGTTGTAGAGTTTGGCTTCGGGAGTTGGAAGAGTGAAGGTGCAAGGTCTGCACATGTGAATACACTTTTTGCAAGCATAACCCTTTGGAGCAGTGAAACAAGAAAGGTCTGATGGGTCAAAATCTGGGGATCCAGCCATTATCTGTGATGGGACAAAAATGAAGAGAAAAGAGATAAAAGAAAATTTTTTATCATTGATGTGTAGATGATGAAGAGAATGTAGAAGTTCAGTAGGGAAGTTGTGGAGTATTGTGCATGGAATTGGCTCTGTCTTTTTAGCAAAGTGTGAAAACTCCGTCAAGACTTTAAACTGAACACTGTGGTCAGTCCATCAAGACTTTAGACTGAAAAATGGTATAGTCCCCCAAGACTATAAACTGAGGATGGTTTGATGGTTGAGTCCTTCAGGACTATAAACTGATAATGTAATTTTGGTGTAATTCTGGCAGAGGGCATCCAAAAGGGGAGTCTCTGAATTTAGTTAAGGCAAGTGTGGGGTAACTGATGAGCTGGCTGCTCTGTAGAACAGTTACCCCAGAATGTTAGTTTATTTTCTTTGGTCTTTAATGGTTTGATCTCTTGTTTTGTCTTTATGATTTAGATTTTTTTTGAGTCCCACAAGACTATAAACTGTGGCTTTTTGAGTCCCCCAAGAATATAAAATGAGGGCTGTTAGTCCCCCAAGACTTAAAACTGAAGATGAGTCATCCAAGAATATAAACTGAGGAATTTTATTATGATTGGCTACATTCAGAAAGTCTGGAAAGTTTTCAATTTTTTTTATTTTTAAGTCAAGAATTTCAGGCAAGAATCAATTACAGAGGAGAATCAAGAGATGAAACAAAGTGTTCAGCATTAGTCTTGAACTGGTGGATGAGGTGTCTTCTTTTCTCAATTTCCTGTGGCTCTTTGGCAGGAGTGGATTGGAAGTAGTTTGAAATGAGATGTATTGGTTGAGAAGAATATTGTTGGAATTTATCCTTGATGGTGGGAAATTGATTGGGTGGTGGTGTTTCAATGGTTCCCACATTGTCATCATCACTGTCTGAATGGGAATGAACTGGAAATTCATTAGTTTAAATTTCAGTATGGGGAAGCATTGGTTTTACCATCAGAAGGACCAGGTATGTTAGAGCTAGTGGTTGTAGTGGTGTTGGAACTCTTTTTGGAAGGGTGTAACTTGTTGATTAATCTGGGTATCAAGACAGACGTCCTAGATCTTTTGGTTTTGCTGGAAGATGGACCAGGTTGAGGGGGAGGTGAATCTGTTGCAGATGATAATGGACAAGGTCTGGAGCAAGATTTATTTCTGGAATAGCAGACATCACAAGCAGTTCTTTATGGATGAGTTGGTGGTGATATGGTGAAGATGAGGTTATGGTGAATACAGTATTGACAGGGACTCATTTCAGAGATTGATTTTGAAAATTTTGTGAACATGTTGGTTTTGGTGAAGGAGAATGCGGAAATTCTCAATTGGAGTGAGTATGTGGTCTTCCAACATTGGAAGAGGCCTTTGTTGGTCTGTTTGGTGCTGTTTTGGTATGTCTTCATTGACATTGGTTGAATAATTGAGTGTTTTTCTGGTTTTATTCAGTGAATATTGTGACTATGGGTATGTGAGTACTACCAATGGATAGCCCTGGTTTTTTCTATATTTTATGTTGTTCTGACATTTTTCATATTCTAAGTTTTAAGAAGTCATTTTCTCATTTTTCATTTCTAAAAGATAGCTGTTTAATTTTGTTTTTTGTGTTTTACAGGCTGACCTAAGTCTTAGGGTTAAGTGCTTAGTACCATTAAGTAGAAATAAGTTGGCTCTATATTTTATGTCTCAAAGTTGTCATAACTTAATTTTGTGTTTTAAGGGTTTTAGTAGTCATGGTGGATTTTTCTAAGTATTTTGTCTTTATTGGAGGTTTTTGGTGGTTTTATGGCTTCAGGGAGGTCTGGCCGCTTCTAGGCGGGACGCCCGATGTTGGGCGGGCTGCCCACCTCAGTCATAGCAGGCTGGGGAGCGCTTCTAGAGGGTTTTTATTCAATTTGGCTGCTAAAAGTGCCAAATTTGTTGCTGTGCATGGATTTTTTAAATAGTTTTCTTTGTGTACACACTGAATAAGACAGTTTGGGGCAACTTTAATTATCATACAACTATCTGGAGGTGATATCATTGTTTCTCACTCAGTTTTCACTGTTTTTTGGCCACAATTGGATGTGTTTGTTGCAAGGTGAGTTCTTCATTTAACTCTATTTTGGAAATTGGTTTCTCTGGTGTAGCTTTGCAACCTGCGTCAAGTATTATTGCTGTTTTCTGTGCAACAAGTGCACAGTGTTTTGTTTTTCTGGTGTGGATCTTTCTGAATTTCAGGTTTCTGGTTCTTTGGTTCTCAGTGGTCTGCTATTGGCTACTGTCTTGACTTGTTAAGCAGTCAACTAGTGTGTTGGAAGGGGTATAGTAACAGTCTCTAATTTGCTGTAGCAAATAAATCTCACCTGGTATTTTCTCAAAGGGACAGGGGGTTTTCTCTCCAGTTTTACTCCAAACCCCTTGGTCAAGGCCTATAGCTAGTACTATAGGATTGTCTACACCGTATTTGCTCTTTGCTGTTCCAAAAATATCAACCTGGCTTTGATGGCTTCTAAGCAGGTCAGATATTGAGATGGAATTAGAAATTTAAGTAAAAGAGGTTCACAACAATAGCTCTCTCTGAAACATAAAGCATGGAATGGAGTGATCAGCCCAATCCATTGAACTTGTCCTTATCTATGATTATCAATTTGTTTAATCCAAAGGGAAATAAAATATCTGGAAAGGTAAAATAAATGGGAATTATATCTTTCAGCTTTCTTAATCTCCCACCTGGGCTTTAAAAAAAATTAGTCAGATTTGTCTTTCCGGCATAACCCCTGGACCTGATGCCCAGGATACAGAAAGGATTAATCATATTTTGAGGCTATTTGTTGACGAGTTGATAATGTTTTTAAGTGGTATTGTAATTCCAACCTATCTGAGACCTGAAGGCTGTATGGTCCAAGTTAGACTTCTATGTGTAGTTGGGGAACTTCCAGCAACAAAAAAGGCCACTGGATTTGCGTCATAATCAGCCACTCAATATTGTACATGGCACATGACTAAATGTGGTCAAATACTGTCATTAGAGTGTGGAAGAAAGAGGCTTAAAAATGAAGTTCTTGAAATTGTAAAAAAGTCACAAGATGCAAGAATTCAAAATACTCAAGACATTTTGCTTAAGAAAAGTTGTATATGGTAGTCTGAACTGAAACAGCTAAACTACTGGGATCCAACACAACATTTTGTGTTGGGTGTGATGCACAATTGGCTTTAAGGTGCTCTTAGTCATCATTTTCAACATCATTGGAGATTTATAAGTTTTCCAAGACATATAACCTCTAAAAGAAGCCTTCCACAAATTGTGAGTCAAGCTATGAAACGTCTGCAACACGATAGCAATATAGAATTGGAAATTACTGGTTCCAGCTCTGATGAGGATGATAAGGATGATGATAAGTAGGAGGAGGAGGAGGACTTGAAACTGAAAAGTGGAAATGATGGGCAGTTATTTTTTCAGAGAGGAATTGAAAAATTTGGTTACATTATGAAAGGTGTAGTTCTACCAGCTGGTCTAGCAAAAATTCCTTCAAATCTTGGTGAAGAGAGGCATAGACGCCTTACTGAATATCAATGGTACACCCTTTTTGCCTATGGAATACCTCTAGTCATCTTAGAATTTATTGTAAAAAATTTCAACAAGCTGTGCACTGGGACCAACCAAGTACAATTTTTGTACAACACAGGCCATTTAATAATGTGTACATATATTTTGTGCTCAAGAAGTCTTGATGAATATTTAATAAACCAATTTGAAACCCACTATGAAAAGTATCACATTTTAACAAAAAATCTCTTCCCTAGCTCTAAAGTTAAACCCAATCATCATTTTTCACTTCACCTTCCAGAGCAAATGATGAACTAAGGACCTCTTTCGGTGATTTCAGAATTTCAAGTAGAGCGAGTTATTGGATTTTTAAAAAAAATCAACACAAATCACAAAATTGGTTTGTCCCATATATTAAGTTTTTGATTTTTTTTTGGATTAATTATTGATCATGGTTGAAATTGATGAAAAATATAAGATGAACATTATAATGATGCAAAGGGGTTGTGAACTAAAAAGGCTGATGGCCAAGAAGGAATATATAGCTATAAAAATGGAAAAAAAACTCAGTTCAAAATGTAAAAGCTGCACAAATTGATTTAACAGATGATATTTACAATCTTTTGTGGGACTTCATTAAAAAAATGATGAAAATGCTCTACACCAACACACAATTCCTGTTCCAGCTGGTTCAAAAATATTTATATAATTTGCATCACCAATGAAAAATTTATTGTTTTGCAACTATGCAGTCTCTGTTTCCAAACCCAAAAACTGCCTATTGTGGAAAGATTAAAAGGGTTATATCCAATATGGTCTAGTTGAAAATTTCTACCAATTTAATGATCATTTGAATAAGTTACAAAATATATCAATAATTTCTCCCATAAATAATAAATACCCAAAAAAATTGAATTCCCCATCATCAGTGTTTCAATACCTTCTATACCTCTACAAAGTTGTAGTGGGGCAAGTAGATTATAACAAGAAAGTACTTGTAGAACTTGATGATGTGATATCTTTAGCAGACTATCAGTAATTACCTAAAAACATTTTCCATAGTTCTCAATTGAATCATGCTTATCCCTCATGATCATTCTTGGCTCCTTGATATTTTAAATAACCCTTTATTCTACCTTAATCTCTATGTTGAATACATCTGTTTTAAATTCTACCTATCTTAATAATATGATTTCTGATATCTTAAATCACTTGAGTTTTGTAATCAATTGTAGCCTGTTTCAAGTATGTTTATTGAAATGTCAAACAGTTTAAATTTTCCAAAGCATAGCAGTAAATTATTTTTTAGTTTAATCAGAATTGATTGAGGAATGGTTGTAAAACACATAAATGTCATAATCATTTCTTGTGAATCCGGTAAAATATATAAATATGTAATCATAAAAATAATCAATAATTTAATGTTCTTGTGTATCATATGAATTTTTTTAAATCAACCAATAAAATGAGCTATTATGAAAAAAAGGCATGATAACATCAGATATGATTGTCCTCCACCTCACCATTTTAAATATGATCCCCTTCCTCCCCTTTCATAAATATTTAATAAAAAATAATTAATAGTTTAATTTTATCATGTATCATTTAATTTTTTTTAACCTAGTTAATAAAATGATCTATAAAGAAAAGAAAGTCATTGTAACATCAAGTGTTCATGTCCTCAACCTCATGCATTTTAATGTGAATCCCTTCCTCCCCTTCCTCTTGTTCCTTGTCCTCTTCCATATCCTCCTCATCTTCCTTGTCCTTGTCCTTGTCCTTGTCCTTGTCCTTGTCCTTGTCCTTGTCCTTGTCCTTGTCCTTGTCCTTGTCCTTGTCCTTGTCCTTGTCCTTGTCCTTGTCCTTGTCCTTGTCCTTGTCCTTGTCCTTGTCCTTGTCCTTGTCCTTGTCCTTGTCCTTGTCCTTGTCCTTGTCCTTATCCTTGTCCTTGTCCTTGTCCTTGTCCTTGTCCTTGTCTTGTCCTTGTCCTTGTCCTCCCCATATTACCCTTCAGCGTAATCAGAATCACCATACTCACCTTCATCTTCAGTCTCTCTCCATGCCTTGGGTTTCACATTCTTGTCAGGTTTACCATTATCTTTTGCACACACTTTTTGAGAAATATCCACATAACCTTCATCTTCCTTCAAGAGCCCTGCATTACCTTCTTCAAAATCCTCATCAGATTCATCAGCACTTTTTTCTTCAGTATGTAAAGAATCACTGTCCTCATCATCAGATGAGCTATCTTCAGGTTCAGTGTCACTTAATAGTCCATATTCATTGGCATGAAAATGCCAATACTTGGCCGTGAATCTTGAATCACAGTCTTTTTCATCAGGATAAATATGGGGTTTGAGAAGCAGTGAATCGTTAGCATTAGGCAGAAAAGCAACTTTACTGGAATCAACAATTTTTTGTTGTTCGGCCAGAGTAAGATTAGAAAACCATTGGGGACAATAAAAATCAAATGGAATTTGTTTTGGCACCACCTTGAAAGTTGATTCCATTGGCTTCTTAGGTAATCAATGGACCCTTTGACGACAGGTTGGGTCTTGCTTGCTATCTTGAATCATCCTGACATCTAAACAACTAATGGACTAGCCAGCATTTTTCAAGAAATAAGGTAGCATCTTGATAAGAAAAAACCCTTTCTTTTCATAAAATTTGTCATTGCTATGGGATGCAACTTCATTGAGCACTTTCAGGTACCTTTTTGGGAATTTTTGCTTTTTTGCAAACTCATATCAAGCATCTCATAACTGTAAAGTCAAAATTAGATTCAAAATTATAAAAAAAGGACCAAGAACCACTTACTTGTTCTCTATTCTTCTTTATTCTTTGCTTAATAAAATCTTTTTGATTTTTACCAGCTTGTTTCTTCTCTTTTTGAAATCAGGAAAGCATTAAAAAATGCACAAATGTTTATAGGCTTGAATAAGTAGTGAAGTGACATCAAGATAGAATAGATTTATATTCAAAAAGGCATTAGCTTTTGAAGCTGAAATTTCACAGAAAGTGGTGATTGTGGAAATTTGAAAAGCAGCATCATAAAAAGACAAAGGATCTTCTTCCAGGTTTGGGCACCACACCTTTATTCCTAAAAGTGTTAATAGTCCTTTGGCATACTTGAAATTTTTTTGATATACAAACACAAGGGATTGGCCAATTTTTACACGTCCTTTCTTAATGTGTTTAAGGGTCTTGAAATCTTTAGTTGAGACTAGAGAAGGTGTTGATTCAACTTGAACAACATTTTTGACTTGTTTCTCATTTGAGAATTGGGAGTAAAAAAATCCTAATTCAGCTGGTTCAGGTGCGGTAGGGACTGAATCTTACTTCAGTAACCCCCAAAGAACTTTAATATGCATGAACATTGCATTCTAAAGAAAAAAATTGAGTAAGTTGTAGTGATACACGTAAAAATAAAACACACACCTTTGTTGTAGCAAAATCTGGTGGAAAGTCACCAGTCTGCAGTTGGGCAGGGTTAAAACTAGAAGATGGGCATTGAGGCTTTTTCACACTGTTCTTAACCTGTTTCACTGACTTTTGAGAGTTTTTTGAAGCAACAACATGAGTTTCAGGTGGTGTGGTAGCCTAAAGTTTAGTACGGCACCTAAATATGTAAATGGAGTTATTACGGCGTGCAAGATTGGCGTTATTATTTTTTTTAAAAAGGGTTTTATTTAATTTATTGGAGTTTAAAATATGAAGAAATTGGTCACGAGCGAATGCCTACACAAATACAATTTATTTTACGGAGAAAACTTATTTTTACGGTTTGAAAAATTTATAAGTATCAAGTCAAGTCACTCAAGAACCTTGGGAAATTTTCCCAGAATTTTTACTATTTTTCTTATATTTTTAAATGAATTTTAAAGTTTTATAGAAATATTTACGTTTTCAAAAATTACTTAACTTTGATGAATTTTCACGGGGTAATTAGAGCTGGGCAGACTACGAAAATTAGTTTGGTATGTAAAGGGGAAGTAGCTCTATTATGTGTAATTTTTCTAGATTTTTTATTATAGTTTTAAGGTTCTAATTGAGTCCGGAAGTCCGGACGGACTCCGTTTCGACTCCGTACAGACTCCGCTTTGACTCCGTACGGACTCCGTTCGGGCTCCGGATTGACTCTGGAAGAGCTCTGGAGGGGAAAACTTAGGCACGTGACTAGGAATACTTAAGCGCTTCTCAAACTCGAAATTGAGAGGGGGGGACACAACATACAGCTTAATCATTGACCACCACAGTCTTATTTTTTATTACTCAACAAATTAAATAAATTCGTAATACCCTTATAACTTTATATTTTTATATTTAACATTTTAGAAATACTATTCAACAATTTAAATCACACTTCATACAGGGTATCTTTAGAAAGGTCTTCGTCGCTGGGACTTGATTATTGCTGTCTCATAAAAATTCAAATTATTATAAAAACATAAAAGTCAATCTTTACAGATCTTTCACTTGTACACCTTAATTGTTGTTATCAGTATTTCTTTCTCAACAGCCACTTTCTTTTAATCTCAATAAGCGTTAGATATTTTAGAGTTTCATTATTTTCATCAATCAGATCCAAGTAGATTGGTTAGCTTAGTGATTTAGAATTCCCATTTTGTTATTTTTATTGGAAGGACGGGGTTTTCGGCTAAATCCACATATCTCCTCCGGATTCTGCTTACAGAAAGGCGACTGTAAGAGTTTACCTTACCATAGTTGGCGCCCAACGTGGGGTTTCGATTTCTCTAGCTTTCTTTAAAAGACTTACTTGGATCAAGAATGTTATTAGCCTGCAAGAGGCTTATTTTCTGGAACTCTAATTGGATTTTTGTTATTGGCCTGCAAGAGGCTTGTTATTTTATCGATTGTTAACGCTTCTCATTACTTATTGGGATGTCTTCTTCTGCTGTTGCTTCTGGATCTTCTAACCCTCTTACTCCCTCAGTTAGAATTGTTTCTTGGGATGGCCCAAAGTTTGATGGGGAGGAGGTTAAATGGTTCATTAGCAGGTACGAAGCTGCTGCTGCTGTTGATGGTGCTTCCCATGTGGATATGGTGAAGCAAGTTAGGTTTTTTATTGCTGATAGGGAGGTGGAAAAAGAGGTTATTGCTATGCAGGCATTCAAGGACAAGGATTGGGTTAAGCTTTCTAAAGCTATGGTTGATAGATGGGGTGTTAGGTTTACTATGATGGACCTCAATAAAATTGTTGGAGACTGGCAAGCAAAAGGTGGTGTTTCTTCTATGGCTGACTTCAAAAAGCTCTGTGTTCAGTTTGATGAAGTGGTGGAATATCTCATACTGGTGGACGAGTTAGTGCATGAGAACCAAGCAAAAGATTTGTTTTGGACAGCATGTAGCAGGGATATTCGTATGGACGTCTTGAAGGATCTTTCAAGAAAAGATTTGATGAAGGAACTGCCTAATGGTGAGCAGAAACTGCTGGCTCTGGAGGTTATCAAGGACAACATTCAAGCCCATCTAAAGTTATTGGCGTTGGACAAATATCAAGAGTCATGCACTCAATATGTTAGCAAGGTTAGCGAAGTTTTGGCCGAAAATAACGATATTATGGTCAAAGCCCAGGAGGCCAAGAAGGCACAAATGGGATTACCTGCTGCTAAAGTTGAGGTCAATGTAGATAATAAGATGGTCGATCATCTGGCCGATTTAACTAAACAATTAAAAATATTTGTTCAAGAGACTCAGAAGGCCAACAAGGCCCCAATCGCTTCTTCGTCGACGTCAACTTCTTATCAGTCTAGAGGGTATTAACGTCAAAATTATAATGGCAATAACAACGGTAACCGCTTCCCAGGCAATGGGAGAAATGGTGGGAATGGTGGTAATGGATATAGAGGTGGCTATGATGAGCCAAAAGTGTGTTCCTATTGTAATAGGAGGGGGCACAGAGCAACAGTTTGTTTTGCTCTTGATAAGGATATGGATGCTGAGCGAGTTTTATTTGATGGTAAAGTTTATAAATTTCCCGATGGTTCATTCATCAAGCCCAGTGATGGACAGTCTCCTTCTGATTTGGTCAGAAGAAGTTTAACAGCTGAAAGGAGAGCCAGATTTGAAGAGGTGACGGATGAAGATGTTAATGCCAAGGGTGGCAAAAATGGTAATGGTAATGGTGGTAAAGCTGACAAGGGCAAGGAGAAAGAGGTCAGTAAAGCCACATTTTCTACTTCTTTTGGTGGTTTAGAGCTGGCGACAGTTGCCCAGGTGGAGGGTAGCTGTATGGCTGGCGAATACGATGTTAATGCTGCTAGAAGAGCAGCTGCTACTAAGGCGAAAAGTAGCATTCAGAGCCAATTGAGGGCTAATCCTGGCAAGGCCAATAACAAAGTGAACCCTTACTCTAAGGACAAGAATTCTAGTGCTCAAACTGCCGCCAACAAATTGAACCCTTACTCTAAGGACGAATTATATAAAATGCAGAAGGGGATTGCTGATATGGGGCCCCCTAGTTATGGCAAGTTTGATTTAAATGGTGAGCCTATGCCAGAGGATGATTCGGATTCTGAGGAGGACGTACCGTTGGTGTCTCTACCCAGACCAAGTTTTAGCGGTCCCATCCCAATGGAGGGTGTAAGAAGGACTAGCGATGGATCAGGATTAGTGCAAGAAGCTGGTGACGGAGTTAGGGTTATAGAAAGTGAAGATGTTATAATGGGGGGTGAAGATGGCTCGGTTGGACCTCAAGAGGTACCCAGGGCCAAGGTTGTTAAATCAAAGGTCCAGTATGAGCGGCCAGTAGTTTCTGGTCAAGCTAATGCGATGGACGCAGTTTTGAATAGGGTGAATCAACTGCAGATTCCCTTATCTTTGGGGGAGTTATTTACGATTAGTCCGGCGCTTGCTGAAAAGCAAAAGAAGCATTTGACGAGGCGTCGGGTTTCCACTGGAGAGGTGGAATATATTTGTGAAAATGCTGAAAGGTTTGGGGAAGATGTAGATACACATTTTTCCGCTCCCCTGGGTTACCTGGTGGTAACTCTTAATGGTAAAGAAGTTAAGGCCTTGGTCGATTCAGGGTCTCAAATTAATTTAATTTCATTGGAGCAAGCGACAAGTATAGGCTTGCCAATTAAAAGTGGGACTGGGGGAAACCTCAGAGGTATTGGAGGGCATGGAACAGAGCTGATGGGTACAGCTGAGCATGTCAGGTTAGGCATTGGTGGATCTGTTGGTAAGGTTCACTTTTATGTGGCCAGAGGAGCAGTCAAAACTGTTCTTGGGGGTCCTTTTTTGATGGATTTTGAGGCCAGGATAGGGTATCAAGCTGGCATGGGGATTAGTTTGGAGATCACTGGTGAAGATATGCGGAGGTTACATATGCGGTTAGCGCCTCCTGGAGATGAAGGTTGGGAAACACGGCCAGGGATTACTACTCTGTGCCAGTGTTGTGTTTGCACCAAGAAGCGGCATATAAAACGGACGGCTTCTGGTGAATTATGTTTGTTGGAAAGGGATGGAAGCCCTCATTTTTTGGGGTAGCAGGGGCTGATCACTCTAATGTTGTAATCTCTCCTCAGGATGAGATCCCGGATTGCAATAGGTCAGCTCACTTGGAGATAATTCAAGTGGATTCTCAATTATTTTCTGTTAATATTACTTTGGAGTGCAAATACGTTTTGGAATTTTCTATATGTTTATTGGATTTACCCGGTTTTTCTATTAAATTTAAAAACGGTGAAAAAGGCAAAATGGGCCAAATTAGGTTGGATAAAAATTGGAAGGGTATGTTTGATTACCTCCAGCAAGAGGTTAAACTGCGAAAATCTTATCAAAATCCAATAAAAAATCTCAGTATAAGTAAAACACAAAAAAATAATTTTTGTGAAAATTCTATTATGGACCTCCAGCAAGAGGTTAAACTGCAAGTATCTCCTTCTATTATGGACCTCCAGCAAGAGGGTAAACTGCGAAAATCTTATCAAAATCCAATAAAAAATCTCAGTATAATTAAAACACAAAGAAATAATTTTTGTGAAAATTCAATTCCGGTCCTCCAGCAAGAGGTTAAACTGCCGACTTTCTTTACAGGTGATTTAATGTTGGATAAGGGAAGCAAAGGTGTTGGAAAATCTGTTTATAAATTAGACGAGGGAAAGGAGAAAAGGGTAAAATTTAAAAATGAAATAAAATATTTTTCTAATTTTTCTTATTCTGATTCTGGCGATGAAGAAGATTCATTTGATGAAAGTTTTAATGGCGATACAAAAGAAAATGTTTTACCTCGAGTTAATTTAGATGTGGATGCAGCCAAATATAAGAAAGTAGCAAATAAAGTTTGACCTATTAATGAACCGCTACCTGCTGAATTAAATCCACCTTTGAGAAGACCAAGGTTATCAAGAGATCCTTATGAAAGTCCCTTGGTAAAGAATCCGCCTGAATTTTCTGAGATGTCAAGAATCACTTTTGAGAGACTGGGTGTTGTTAATTTTGGACCTGATGGTTGGTTGTCTGGAGAAGAGAAGAAGTTGTTGTTGGATGTGATGGTCAAGCGAGAGAAGGCCATTGCTTTTGTAGAAGAGGAGAGGGGTGTGTTGAAGCATTCCTATGGGGAGCCTTACAAGATTCCTGTGGTATGTCATGAACCGTGGCAGCAGAAACCGATTCCTATTCCGTCTGCATTGGAAGAAGCTTATATCGAAGTTGTCAGAGAACGGATACGCACTGGACTGTATGAGCAATCAACATCAAGTTATTCTAGTCCGGTATTTTGTATCAAGAAACCGAATGGCAAGCTTAGAGTTGTTCATGATCTTAGGGAATTAAATAGGGTTACAATAAAGGATGCTGGGATACCGCCTAGTGCTGAGGAGTTTGTTGAAGCGTTTGCAGGGAGAGTGTGTTATGGTTTGGGAGATATTATGGGTGGATATGATGAGAGAGAGTTACATCCAGACTCAAGGCCTCTCACTACATTCGATACGCCACTTGGACGTTTACAGTTAACAAGATTACCACAAGGAGCAACAAATTCGGTTGCAGTTTATCAAGCTCAGATGGCTTGGATCCTTCAAGATGAAATTCCACAATATGCTGGAATCTTTATAGATGATGGAGGAATTAAGGGACCAACAACCGATGTGGTAGCCTAAAGTTTAGTACGGCACCTAAATACGTAAATGGAGTTATTACGGCGTGCAAGATTGGCGTTATTATTTTTTATAAAAGGGTTTTATTTAATTTATTTGAGTTTTAAATATGAAGAAATTGGTCACAAGCGAATGCCTACACGAAAACAATTTATTTTACGGAGAAAACTTATTTTTACGGTCTGAAAAATTTATAAGTATTAAGTCGAGTCACTCAAGAACCTTGGGAAATTTTCCCAGAATTTTTACTATTTTTCTTATATTTTTAAATGAATTTTAAAGTTTTATAGGAATATTTACGTTTTCAAAAATTACTTAACTTTGATGAATTTTCACGGGGTAATTAGAGCTGCGCAGACTACGAAAATTAGTTTGGTATGTAAAGGGGAAGTAGCTCTATTATGTGTAATTTTTCTAGATTTTTTATTATGGTTTTAAGGTTCTAAATTGAGTCCGGAAGTCCGGACGGACTCCGGACGGACTCCGTACGGGCTCCGGATTGACTCTGGAAGAGCTCTGGAGGGGAAAACTTAGGCACGTGACTAGGAATATTTAAGCGCTTCTCAAACTCGAAATTGAGAGGGGGGACAGATCATACAGCTTAATCATTGACCACCACGGTCTCATTTTTTATTACTCAACAAATTAAAATAACTTGTAATACCCTTATAACATTATTATTTTTTACATAACATTTTAGAAATACAATTCAACAGTTTAAATAACACTTCATACAGGGTATCTTTAGAAAGGTCTTCATCACTGGGACTTGATTATTGCTGTCTCATAAAAATTCAAATTATTATAAAAACATAAAAGTCAATCTTTTCAGATCTTTCACTGGTACACCTTAATTGTTGTTATCAGTATTTCTTTATCAACAGCCACTTTCTTTAAATCTCAATAAGCGTTAAATATTTTAGAGTTTCATTATTTTATAAATCAGATCTAAGTAGATTGGTTAGCTTAGTGATTTAGAACACCCATTTTGTTATTTTTATTGGAAGGACGGGGTTTTCAGCTAAATCCACATATCTCCTCCGGATTCTGCTTACAGCAAGGTGACTGTAAGAGTTTACCTTACCATACTGACTATGATAACCAGGTGTTGGAAGAGAATCCCGGGATATGCAAATTCATTTGGGAGTTTGCAATTACTTTAGAAAGAATCTTGTTTTGAATTGAAGAGGCTGGCTTAACTATTTCAGGTTCAAAATTTTCTTGTTGTGTGCCAGCCTTAGAAATATTAGGCCATGTGGTATGTAGAGAGGGTAGGATTATGTCCAAGAAGAAAGTTAACAAAATTCAGTCCTGGCCAAGACCCAAGAATACGACCGAAGTTAGAGGGTTTTTAGGCGTTTGCGTATATGTTAGAATGTTTATCAAGGACTTTTCTTCATTGGCAGCTCCATTGAGACGGTTAACGAGAAAGGATGCAGACTGGGAGTGGGATGAAGAGTGTGAGAAGGCGTTTGTGAAGTTGAAGGAGGTTGTAGGGAAGGATTTAGTCCTGCACAAGTTGGATTATGGAAAAGATGCTGGCAGAATTTATTTAGCATTTGATTCAAGTCAGTTTGCAGCTGGGGCGGTTTTGTCTCAGATGGATAAAGCTGGTTACATCAGGCCAGTTAGGTATGAATCTGTAGTATTTACTGAGGTCGAATCAAGATATTCTCAACCGAAATTGGAATTATGTGGTGTGGCGAAAATACTGAAGAAACTTCAGCATATTTTGTGGGGGCAACATTTTGAGTTGCAAGTGGATGCGAAATCGTTAATCCAGATGATTAATTCCCCAAGTTTACCGAACGCACCCATGACGAGATGGGTAGCTTTTATTCAACATTTTTTGTTTGATTTAGTTCATAAGCCTGGCAAAACTTTTACTATGCCAGATGGTTTATCAAGGAGACCACCCACTGAAGAAGATTCAGACTCAGAAGAGTTCGATGAAGATATACCTATTATCAAAGCCAGCACTAAAGGAGCTGAAGACTTTCCATACCTCCCCCATGAGGTTAAACTGGCAGGACTATTGTGTTTAGATTATGGTGATGATGACCTCCACCAAGAGGATAAACTGGAAAATAGTTTTTATGTTAATAAAGGTGTTGGAAAAGGTGTAGATAAATTTGGCAGAGAGGAGGTAGAAGAAGATGTGGTGTATGTAGAGGAAGATGGATTGGTAGTGTGGGATAGTAGTAATTTAAGGAATGGTGTATATGTTGGAGAATTAGAGAATTTAAATAAAAAGGTGGATAAAGAGAAAGAGGTATTTTCAAATACGGTTTACAAAGGATCCAAAGGTTCAGAAGAAAAACGTCGACATAGCTCGATTAAAGATTTATTTAGGGGTCAACGATTATTGGCTCATTCATGTGCAGGTGATATTGGTGATAGAGAAGTCCCTATTGATGTTATATTAATCGATTTTCAAGATGAAGTCTGGGGTCAGACTGGTTTTTATTTTTTGTTAGTCAAATATTTGTTGACTTTAGAGAGGCCAGAAGAGTGTGAAGACGATGAATGGGTGGCTATCAAGAGGAAGTCATCTACGTTTTACCTATCTGGTCGACGTTTAATGAGGAGGAGGTATCCAAATCCTCAAGTAGTTATAACTCAACAGAAGGGGCAAGAATTAGTTTTGAAATCACTGCATGAAGATCTTGGGCATAGAGGCGTTGGAGAAACGTTTAGAAGAATTTCTGATTGATTCTGGTGGCCTGGCATGAAGATGGCTGTTAAACAGTGGGTTCAGTCATGCGAAGAATGTCAAAGACGAAGTTATTTAAGGCCAAAAGAACCTGGACGCGCGACCGGTGAATATACACTCTTTGGAAGAGTTAGTTTAGATGCCGTTCATATAAAAGAGGGATGGTATAAATATTTAATTGTGGCCAGAGATGATTTATCTGGTTGGGTAGAGGCAGCGCCTCTTATTAATTTAACTGCCAAAAATGTGGCAGAATTTTTTTTGAATAATTGGGTGTATCGATATGGAGTGATGAAATTGGTGACGGTAGATGGAGGTCCTGAATTTGGGACAGAGTTTAAAGAGGCCGTATTGAAAGTTGGATCAAAGGTTAGGGTAGCAACCCCATATTATCCTGAAGCTGAAGGCATGGTTGAAAGAGGGCATCAAGTTATTAAGGATGCTTTAGTTAAAATGTGTGGGACAAGTGCCGAAAAGTGGAGGCACTATTTACCTTTAGTTTTATTTGCTGATCGAATCACTGCCAAAAGGACGACCGGATTTTCACCTTATGAACTTGTTTTTGGACAGAAAGCAGTTTTACCGGTTGATTTAGAAGCTGAATCATATCTTGGAGTTGACTGGGATACGGTCAAAACTACTGAAGAATTATTGTGTGCAAGAATGATGCAGCTAGAAAAGAAAGAAGAATATTTAGAAAAGGCATATTCGCGGATGATGAAGATCCGAAATCAATCAGTCAGATATTGGGATGAGCGGTTGGCACATCGATTAAGGAAACCTTTGAACCCAGGAGATATGGTCCTGGTGTATAATAGGAGTTTGAAAAGTCAGTGGGGAAAGATGTTTGCAGATAGGTGGAATGGACCGTATAAAATCAAGGAGCAAGTTTCCGGCGGTTCATATGTGCTAGAAGAGTTGGATGGAGTAGTATTGAAGAAGAGGGTAGCAGCCGATCAAGTTAAACGGTTCTATCCTAGAGGCACCAGGAGTGCCGAAGTCTAACTCCGAAATGAGGTTAAACTACAATTTTAATGTTTTTTTATTAAATTTATACCTCCGCAATGAGGATAAACTATGATATCAATGAAACTTTATGGATAACTCCGAAATGAGGATAAACTACAATTTTAATGTTTTTTTATTAAATTTATAACTCCAAAATGAGGATAAACTACAATTTTAATGATATTGATGAAATTTTATGGCTACCTCCGCAACGAGGATAAACTATGATATCTACGAAATTTTATGGATTCCTCCGCAACGAGTATAAACTATCTTCTTATTTTTATGAAAAATACTTTACTATCATTACACTGCATATGGGCGACAAAAATTGTGATGAAACATAACGAAATGCGAGAAAACCTTCATTGAAAATTTTCAAAATTTAAAATTCTTAAAATATGGGTGAAGATAGTGTTGGAAAAATTTTAAAATTTATTGGAAGAAGTGTTCACAGGGGAACCTTCTTAATTAAATATTGGCAAGTGTGGGGGTAATTGATGGGCTGGCTGCTCTATACACAATTACCCCATAATGTTCGTTTCCAAAATTTTCCCTGTTTCTAGTTGAATCCTGGCTTTGTCTTTTAATTTTAGGAAGTCCACTAAGACTATAAACTGGAACGAATCAAGAGACACTGCTCTCAACGCTGGATTCAAGATTCTTTTTATTTTATTTTGTTTTTGATTTTTTATATGTTAGATTGTGATTTCTTTTCTTTAATATATATTATGAATTATTGTAAAGGTGATGCTCACTGGTGGTCTCTAATCATTTTTATAAATTGGAGGGAGCCCACCCAGTGATCATCATTATAAAAATTATCTTCTAAAAAACTTTCATTTATTTTCTTTTCTTTTCAATTTCTCAAAATTGTGTAACCACATCAAGTTGCACTTGGATGTGGGTATGATGTCGAGGGTACGGCTCATCAAATGGCCAGGGGGCATCTTTTAAAATTTTATTTTAAAATTTTATTTTAGTACTTTTTTTATCTTTCTTTTCACATTCATTTATCTTTCTTTAAAATTAAATTTTAAATTTTATTTCAAAACTATCTATTCTAAAATCTTTTATTTTAAATTTAAAAAAAAAAAAAAAAAAAAAAAATTAAAATTAAAAAAAAAAATAAAAATAAAAATAAAAATAAAAATAAAAATAAAAATAATAATAAAAGTAAAAATAAAAATAAAATAAAAATAAAATAAATAATAAAAAAAAAAATAATAATAAAAAAAAAAAAAAATTAAAATTAAAATTAATTAATTAAATCAAAATTATTATTATATTTCTATGTTTTATTTTTTTTTAGTTTTCATTCTTTTTAGCTTTATTCATTTAGTTTAGACAGGAAACAGGGTCTAGGAGAACTCAATACCAATGGGGTTTTACTTCAAGACATCTGTTAGTCCTCCAAGACTTTAAACTGGCTACTGTTCAAGACTTTCCTTAAGGTTTTTTTATACGTATTTTGGATCTGTTAGTCCTCCAAGACTTTAAACTGGCTACTGTTCAAGACTTTCCTTAAGGTTTTATACAAATTTTGGAGCTTTTAGTCCTCCAAGACTTTAAACTGGCTAATTTTCAAGACTATCGTTAAAAATTTTTTTATTGGATTTGTTAGGTCCACCAAGGCCTTAAACTGGAGTGTTATCAAATGTTAGGTCCACCAAGACCTTAAACTGGACTATTATCAAGTGTTGGGTCCACCATGACCTTAAACTGGATTTCTTATTGATTAAATGTTTGGTCCACCATGACTTTAAACTGGTAGTTCATTCATTGTTTAGTCCACTATGACTTTAAACTGGAAAATTAATATCTGCAGGATAATTCAACATTCATTGGACCACTATGGCCTTATACTGGATTACTTGTCGATCAAATGTTTGGTCCACTATGACATTAAACTGGATTATCAAATTTATTCAATCTTTGGTCAAGCCTAGGCCTTACTTAGGAATATATCAAGTTATTTATGCACTTAAACAATCTTTGGTCCACCAAGACCATAAACTGGAAATCGATTATATGTTTGGTCCAACAAGACTTTAAACTGGAATGTCAATCTTGTTTGGATAACTCAATTCAATCTTTTAATTTATCACTGTCCACTAAGACTCTAAACTGGTTATTCAATTATTTCTGGAATTGGGTGCTGATAGCTTTAGGAGGTTAAAATTTTAGGTGGTAATGATGCTAAAGAAAGCATAATGGTTAATTAGGTGAAATTTGTGGCGCTTTAACATGGTCTAAAGTTAATATTATTATTGGAAGCCTGGCAAAAGTATTTTATGGGTTTGCTGTATAGCAAAGTTTGAAAATTGTGATGAAGGAATCAGAAGTTAG
Source organism: Hemileia vastatrix (assembly GCA_030280995.1). Taxonomy (NCBI): domain Eukaryota; kingdom Fungi; phylum Basidiomycota; class Pucciniomycetes; order Pucciniales; family Zaghouaniaceae; genus Hemileia; species Hemileia vastatrix. The sequence goes on from JASXTE010000008.1 coordinate 34,287,710, forward strand.
GATGGTAGTTGGATTTTAGGGAATGATTTTTTTAGTGCCTCATAGTTAGGCCATTTTTTTTTGGTGTGAAGCTTGGAGGACCTTATGGCGAGATTGGAATCATAGAATTCGGCTCAGTGGGGGGCCCTATGAGGTTGGAATCAGGAGTATTCGGCTCATAGGAAGATCCACTCTCTCAATGCTGTGACAAGAAGGAAGACTGGTATATGGGAGTCTGAAGGGATTCAAACCTTGCTTTCAGTAGTGGAATCATCACAAGATTTATATTATTTTATGTTATATCAAGCCAGAGAAGAAGAAAGAAAATTTTTTATTATAAAGATTTAAAAGAAGACCAGCTAAAACAAATTTATCAAATTATTTTATTAGAAAAGATAATTCTTTTGGAATTGCTCAACCACCTATGCAAAGTTTTAAGAATGGAGACATTCTCCATTGGAGGGAGGTTGTGGTAGCCTAAAGTTTAGTACGGCACCTAAATATGTAAATGGAGTTATTACGGCGTGCAAGATTGGCGTTATTATTTTTTTTAAAAAGGGTTTTATTTAATTTATTGGAGTTTAAAATATGAAGAAATTGGTCACGAGCGAATGCCTACACAAATACAATTTATTTTACGGAGAAAACTTATTTTTACGGTTTGAAAAATTTATAAGTATCAAGTCAAGTCACTCAAGAACCTTGGGAAATTTTCCCAGAATTTTTACTATTTTTCTTATATTTTTAAATGAATTTTAAAGTTTTATAGAAATATTTACGTTTTCAAAAATTACTTAAATTTGATGAATTTTCACGGGGTAATTAGAGCTGCGCAGACTACGAAAATTAGTTTGGTATGTAAAGGGGAAGTAGCTCTATTATGTGTAATTTTTCTAGATTTTTTATTATAGTTTTAAGGTTCTAATTGAGTCCGGAAGTCTGGACGGACTCCGTTTCGACTCCGTACGGACTCCATACGGACTCCATTCGGGCTCCGTACGGACTCCATTTGGGCTCCGTACGGACTCCGTACGGGCTCCGGATTGACTCTGGAAGAGCTCTGGAGGGGAAAACTTAGGCACGTGACTAGGAATACTTAAGCGCTTCTCAAACTCGAAATTGAGAGGGGGGGGACACAACATACAGCTTAATCATTGACCACCACAGTCTTATTTTTTATTACTCAACAAATTAAATAAATTCGTAATACCCTTATAACTTTATATTTTTATATTTAACATTTTAGAAATACTATTCATTTAAATCACACTTCATACAGGGTATCTTTAGAAAGGTCTTCGTCGCTGGGACTTGATTATTGCTGTCTCATAAAAATTCAAATTATTATAAAAACATAAAAGTCAATCTTTACAGATCTTTCACTGGTACACCTTAATTGTTGTTATCAGTATTTCTTTCTCAACAGCCACTTTCTTTTAATCTCAATAAGCGTTAAATATTTTAGAGTTTCATTATTTTCATCAATCAGATCCAAGTAGATTGGTTAGCTTAGTGATTTAGAATTCCCATTTTGTTATTTTTATTGGAAGGACGGGGTTTTCGGCTAAATCCACATATCTCCTCCGGATTCTGCTTACAGCAAGGCGACTGTAAGAGTTTACCTTACCATAGTGGGGCATATGTGGCACCAACATTTCATTTAGCTGAAACTCTAGGTTTTGGAAAGCTAGAGGGCACTGGTCCACTTTGAACTTTCTTTTCAGGCGCTTCTTTCTTTGAACCATTACTGCTGACGGTTTTCTTTGAAGGGTGGGATTCTTTTCCAGATTCTTTTTAGCTTGAAGCTTTGAGTGTGTTTATTTTATTGGAAAACTCACCAATGACATGATCATACTTGGAAGCTTACTCAAGGGAAAAATCATTTAAAAAGGATTCAAAGTGTTCTGATTGGACAGCTAGAGCATGAGAAATATCTTGAGAAACATTAACGCCACTTGTAGCATTGTTGAATTCCATCTTGCTGTATAAAAAATACCAAAAAAATCAAATAATCAATTACTAATTTGAAATAGAAAAATTCAACAATAAGATAAATTTAATTTCATAGTAATTATTGAATATGACTAAAATTAATGAAAGAATAAGACAAAAAAATAAAGCTGAATAATAATTTGAACAAATAATTCTCGGATGCATGCATGCAGCGACTGGACATCGCAGACAATGCATGCGACAGCTGATTCCCTGTTATGTCAGACCAATGCATGCGAGGTGCGTCCATCACACCCCCCAATGCACCGAGCATCCCATGCCAGTACCCTAACTCCAGGCTCCCATAGCGCTGGGCCCATAACCTGTTAAGGTGGAAAAGAATACTGTCCAATATGGGAGTCAAACCCATGACCACCTAATACATGCTGGCTGCTCTACCACTGAGCTAATCAGACCAATACATGCGAGGTGCATCCATCACAATACGAACATGAGATAAACCAAGTAATTTCAAAATAACATATGAGAAAATAGTGGAAAATATAAGAAATAGGCAGATTAGCAAAGTGAGCGAAGGAGTCCAATAACCCTCAAATTCTGACACCCCCTTCTTCATGTCCCTAATTAAATCAGAGTATATAAACTGAAGAAAATGAGAGGGAACGAATAGAATAAAAGGACAACTTGTGAATAAGTTATAGCAGAAGACTTGAAGAATGACGGAAAAATATTTTCACAGATTCCCATAGATAAAGCTGGCTATCTAGCTGTGTTTTTTATTCTATGTATATGAGAATACTAAGTGATTCGCAAGTGAGAATATATCTAATTTTTATAGATAACGATTTCATGATTTTCTACTATATACGATTATATTGCGACACCATTTTGCTGTTACATGTAAAAGATGAAAGAATAATAAAAGCCTTTAATCTAGCGTAAGTCTTCTCCTCTAGTAACACTGTGGATGAAGCTGAAATCGCTGATAGTAATGCGCTAACCTTTAATCTAGCGTAAGTCTTCTCCTCTAGTAACACTGTGGATGAAGCTGAAATCGCTGATAGTAATGCGCTAACCTGTATGATATGAGATCTACTCGTAAATAATATGGATCACAAGAGAACAGTGTTGTGCTAACCTTTAATCTAGCGTAAGTCTTCTCCTCTAGTAACACTGTGGATGAAGCTGAAATCGCTGATAGTAATGCGCTAACCTGTATATTCAAGTGAGTACGTGTAGAGAGATGAGATGAGATGATGAGCAAAAGAAGACAAAAGATATATAATTGCAAAGATAAGCACACCTGTATGATATGAGATCTACTCGTAAATAATATGGATCACAAGAGAACAGTGTTGTGCTAACCTACAAACATAGTGGAGTATGAATATAATAGTAACAATAGGAAACTACAGTTAGAGCACACCTTTAATCTAGCGTAAGTCTTCTCCTCTAGTAACACTGTGGATGAAGCTGAAATCGCTGATAGTAATGCGCTAACCTATAACAATAACAATTAAATGTAAAAATCAACTTATGATAGTAATGGTACACACCTGTATATTCAAGTGAGTACGTGTAGAGAGATGAGATGAGATGATGAGCAAAAGAAGACAAAAGATATGGTAATAGATGAACACTTGATAGCTATATATACCATAACTACAACTTCTCACGCTAGCACAATACACTTCTCTCTCTTCTACATACAGTTAGTATCAGTCCACTTCGGGACAAGTAATGCAAAAAAGATTATAATAATAAGTATGAATTAGAATATTATGTATATACTAACACTCCACCTCATTACTTGAACCAATAGTGCGTCGACATTCATTCAGGCCTAGATCTGTTCTAAATTTTTCAAATTTTGTACGATCCAGTGCTTTTGTCATGATGTCTGCAACCATGTCGTGCGTAGAGCAGTATTTGAGATTTAATTCGCCATCAAGTACTTTTTCCCTGACCCAGTTGAAATGTACTTCAATATGTTTTGTTCGTTTGTGAGCTACGGGATTCTTTGACAATGCTATTGCTCCTTGATTATCTCCATAAAGTAACGTTCCTTGATTGTTTTCATACCCTAGTTCACTTAGCAGTTTTCGCAACCATACTCCTTCTAATCCTGCATCAAGATATCCCTTATACTCAGATTCAGTGGCTGATGTGGAAACAGTGTTTTGCTTTTTGCTCTTCCAAGAAATAGCACCTCCACCGAGCAGAAAGGCATACCCATTAGTTGATCTACGTGTTAGATTACATCCAGCCCAATCCGCATCACTGAAACCTGTAGGTGCTTGATTGCTAATATTGATTTTCGTGGGTATTAATGTTTTGAAGTCTCGTGAGTACAGTAGGCCAACATTGGCTGTACCCTTGAGATATCTTAGAATTCGGAGTGCCGCTTGCCAGTGAGACTGATTTGGTTTTATGAGGAACTGAGATAAATAGTTGACAGCATGGGTGATATCCGGTCGAGTACATTGTGCTAGATAGCCAATACTTCCAATGATACTTCGATAGTCATTTCCTGTTTTCAGAAACTGAGCGTATTGGTCATCATCAGAGGGTAACAGCTGGATATTTGATTGCATTGGAGTAGGATTAATTTTGCAGTCTGTCATACCGAAGGTTTCTAATAGATCTGCTATGTACTGACTTTGGTGTAGTTGAACAGAAGTACTATTTAGTCGAGTAATTTGTATACCCAGTAGATAAGTTGCTTTTGTGAAGTCATGTACCTTGAAATCCTTCGATAATTCAGCATGAAATTGATGAGCCCCGTGTCCAATGATAGCCATGTCATCCACCCAAATAAACACATATAAATAGTCATCATTTGAATCTTTTCTAATAAATAAACAGGGATCGCTATTGCTGGTTTTAAACTTATGTTTATGGAACCACTTAGATACCTCCTGATACCAGGCTCTAGGTGCCTGCTTTAAACCGTAGAGTGCTTTTTTTAATTTTAAAACTCTGCTACCACCATTTAATTGCTCTATCTCCTTTTTACAGTTCAAGTTTGATCTATCCAACCACTCAGTAAAACCTTCTGGAGGTTGAATAAAGATGTCTTCGTCAAGATTACTGTTTAGGAATGCAGTCTTTATATCAAGTTGATGCATCGGTAATCCTTCAATAGCAGCAAGCGCAAAGATCGTTCGAAGGGTTGCCAGTCTCCCGGTAGGTGCAAACGTTTCGTTGAAGTCTATTCCATGTCTTTGTAGATAGCCTTTGATAACCAGTCTTGCTTTAAATTTGTTAAGGACTCCATTTTCATCATACTTTGTTTTGAAGATCCAACGGGTAGGTATTGTTTTTTGATGATTAGCAGGGACGATACACCACACGTGATTTTCATGAAGTGAGTCAAGTTCTTCTTTAATTGCACTTATCCAGTGTGACCTTTGAGACCCACTGATTGCCTTTCTGTAATTGTCAGGATCTGTGTTTTGTTGTTCGACAAAGTTTATTAAAGCATTGTGGGTACCTTCAAGTTCATTTATCACCTTCCTGGTATGAGATCTCAGGGTGGGTCCAGAATACTGATCTGATTGATTTTCAGGTGGCGGTGGACCAAGGCGTAAGATTAGTCGTCTGGTTACTGGATTTTCAGTATCTGCTGACTGTTCTTCTATTTGTTCCTCTACTGCATCATGAAATTCCTCATCATCTTCAACATTTTGATTTGTTGGTGTCTCTGTTGTGTGACTTATGGTGACGATATTGAACATTTCTTTTGGGCTGTTGCAATCTTTCATAGGAAACACTGACTCATTGAATGTGGCGTTGTGAGTGAAGATTATTCTTTTTGTTTGAATTTCCATCAACTTATAGTTGTTGTTTCCTTCAGAATACCCAAGTAGAACACATCTGGTGCCTGTCGGAGCAAACTTATTTTTCCTCTGTTGTTTTGGAATATTGGCAATAGCTAGGCATCCAAACGGGTGTAGATGTGTTATTTTTGGTTTTCTGCCGGTAAGTGCTTCATATGGTGATATCATATTTGCAGCCTTACTAACTATCAGATTTTCCAAATATACTGCTGTTATTACTGCTTCTCCCCAATAGCTAAGTGGTAGCCCTGATTGGAACAGCATCGCTCGAGCTTTCTCGGTGGTGATTCGATTTCCTCGCTCGCTGATTGGGTTCTGCTCAGGTGTATAAGGCGCAGTGATTTGATGGAAAATACCATTGTCTTTAAGGTATGTTTCAAATTTATTCGAGCAGTATTCTCCTCCTCCATCTGTTACAATAGTCTTAATTTTTGATTCACAGATATTTTCATATTTTGTCTTAAATTCCGTTAATTTAGATAGTGCCTCATCTTTGTTTTTTAACAGGTATACTGCACGAGTTGAAGTTAATCCATCTGTGATCTTCATATAGTACTCATAGCCACTGTTGGTTGGTGGATTGATTCTGCCACTAAGATCGGTGTGGATCACTTCCAGAGGTTTCTTTGGTGTTGGAAAATGTCCTTGAAATGGTAGTTTCTTCGCTTTTGTCATTTCGCAGATTTCACAGAAGAACTGACTGTCGTCCAACGTCTCACCAACAGTTGACTTTGTATACTTCGAGTTTGGATGTCCCAGTCTATCATGCCACATTTTTACAGAGCAAATCAGTGCGGACTCAGCTGGTTTGAAGTTTCCACGCATTTTGCAAAGATTGTTCTCGATATCTGCATTGAATTTAAGATTTTTATTACTGATGATGCATCTTTCGGGATTCTTAGCAAATTCAACTTGATAATTTTTTCTCCAAAACTCAATAGTTGCCACAAGATCATACGGTAATTTAGGTACATGTAGTGCATTAAGAGTCACAACATTTTTCCCTTCAACCAATTTAACAGTTCCCTTTCCAACACATTCTGTGTTTTCATTTCCAGTCACAATATCGAACTTAGTACTCTGATATGTCCAGAAGTACTTTCGGTTTCTAATCATCGTTGACGTGGCTCTGATTGTACGCCATCATAGCTGACTCATTAGTTTTTTTATTCTTCTCAGCCATCTCTTTCTTCCATTGATCGCGTTGTTCGACCCAGCTTGGTTTTCCAACCTTCTCCCAGCATTCGCTTTCAAGATGTCCTGTTTTATTACAGTACGTGCATTTCTTTCGCGGTTTTCTTTCTCTGGACTTCGACGTTTCAGTTTTACTTGAGTCGGCAATAAGGGCTTTGCTAGTCTTAGATTCGTTCGATTGGTTGTCCTGAAGATTGTGAAATTTGCTAGTCTGTTCGAGTACTGCCAGGACATTCATCATGGTTACCTTTCCAGAAGCCAGGATATTTTGAGCTGTGGTTTGATATTGATCAGGTAATTTCATAATTATTTGAGTAGCTACAGTGTCGCCTTCATAGCTGATTTTAGCATTTCTCAAATTTCGTAGGACTTTTCGGATATCGTTAATAAAGGTTTTGAGATCCGTAGTGTAAGTCAGATCATTTAATGATTTGTAGGCAGCGGCTTTAGTGAATTGATTTACTTCAGCATGTTTCTCTTTCAGTTTCATCCATGTTTTGTATGGATCTCCTTTTAGCTCTGGACTGTCGCAAATTAGCATCGTGTTTTCATGGTCAAGATGTCGAAGAATCATTGAATACGCTTTCATGTTTGTCTTAAGGCGCTTCTTGATCTCATTTGCACTTGGAGACGTGATTGTTGTCCCATCTTCTTTTTCAGTAGTTGTTATTATAAACTCGTTTTCGGTTACTTCCCACAGTTCATTTTCGAAGAGAAGACCTTCCATGTGAGCAGCCCAGGTAAAGTAATTGTCACTTCCGAGTTTTGTGTCATTTTTGTTTTCAAGTGCAGAGATTAATTCACGGATGCTATTGTTGTCCATGTTACTAGTGTTACTAGTTGTTGTTTGTGCTTAAGTACGTGAGCTGGTACTGATAATGTGAAAGAATAATAAAAGCCTTTAATCTAGCGTAAGTCTTCTCCTCTAGTAACACTGTGGATGAAGCTGAAATCGCTGATAGTAATGCGCTAACCTTTAATCTAGCGTAAGTCTTCTCCTCTAGTAACACTGTGGATGAAGCTGAAATCGCTGATAGTAATGCGCTAACCTGTATGATATGAGATCTACTCGTAAATAATATGGATCACAAGAGAACAGTGTTGTGCTAACCTTTAATCTAGCGTAAGTCTTCTCCTCTAGTAACACTGTGGATGAAGCTGAAATCGCTGATAGTAATGCGCTAACCTGTATATTCAAGTGAGTACGTGTAGAGAGATGAGATGAGATGATGAGCAAAAGAAGACAAAAGATATATAATTGCAAAGATAAGCACACCTGTATGATATGAGATCTACTCGTAAATAATATGGATCACAAGAGAACAGTGTTGTGCTAACCTACAAACATAGTGGAGTATGAATATAATAGTAACAATAGGAAACTACAGTTAGAGCACACCTTTAATCTAGCGTAAGTCTTCTCCTCTAGTAACACTGTGGATGAAGCTGAAATCGCTGATAGTAATGCGCTAACCTATAACAATAACAATTAAATGTAAAAATCAACTTATGATAGTAATGGTACACACCTGTATATTCAAGTGAGTACGTGTAGAGAGATGAGATGAGATGATGAGCAAAAGAAGACAAAAGATATGGTAATAGATGAACACTTGATAGCTATATATACCATAACTACAACTTCTCACGCTAGCACAATACACTTCTCTCTCTTCTACATACAGTTAGTATCAGTCCACTTCGGGACAAGTAATGCAAAAAAGATTATAATAATAAGTATGAATTAGAATATTATGTATATACTAACAAAAGATAAAGATTAATTTTATCCCTTATATTATACTTTATAGTAGTAACTGAATATTCTGACTGCGAAAAATGGCTGGTATATACTTTGAGAAGTGTAGCTTAAGACAATTTATTTTCTTAAAGGGCTCACGACATCCTAGATATTAATTGTTTTTCTAAGCCCACTTATGGCAACGTATTTATGTTGATCAATGATTGCATTTTGTTAAATTTTTCTCATCAATTGAAACTTGCAGTAACTGCACCCACATTAGAAAAAAAAATTAGTTGATGGGGAATGGTGTACCATCAAACAGTGGTCTTCTGTTGCGGCCTATCTATAGAGCGACTGAGAGAGGCAGATTTCGTCATATCGATTCCACGCAACTATGATGTGCCTAGAAACAAATGAGTTTTGTCGTTCTTGCCGTGACCTTGAACGTTGCTTTTCTTTCATTCAATCAGATAGTGAATTAAGTTTTATCTACCCAAGCGTCAGTCAGCTGCAAATTTTAAATTCGAATTTTGTCTTATTTTGAAACACCCAATATCTTCTTTCCATCATCTCAGCGTGTCCAAGATTGTTTGTTTCCAATGTACATATATGTATGTACGTTGCTTAAGAATGACGTTCAGGATGGAAACAGAATTGAAAGAATGCCACAGTGATGGAATCGCCTTTATGTTTGAATTTATTTAATACAGTAGAAATAACACGCCTAAAGGATAGAAGTCACAATCTATAAAGCATCTTCCCCCGCCAAGCAGATACCCATTATTTTTCATACTCTTGAGGAGTTTATAATTTTCATTCATTCATTAGATTGATTAGTTACTAGTACTTTAAAATGTTTATTCTATCGTCATCTACACTTCTTAAAGTTGTTGTATTCTTTCAATTTTACCCTTTATTTATAGGCTCCGAATTTGAAGGTTGCCCTAAGCCCCCCATGGGAGAAACGGTGTTTTTGGATGAACCCATGGTTCTGGATAAACCTTTTGACTGCGATTTTAAGTTATACACAAGATGTGATTTGATGTTTCCTAAAATATAAAATATGCCCTTAGTATAATTTTAATTTCCACTTCTTCTTGTTTTCGTTTAGCCAATTCTTCACTTAAAACTATTGCCGGCCCTGGTCTTCGAAAGCGTTTTCGATGGGACAACGGGGCTGAAAATATTCTTTTCAGACTAGTGGAGGGCGCTTCATTAAAAAATTGTTTTTTATCAGCCCATTCAAATAATGATATGATTCATGCCATGGGTAATTTATTTTAAATTTTCAAATTAATTGATCAATTTATTGAAGGATACTTTCTATGAAGGATGTGGAACATATAAAATGGAGAACATTCATGTTATTCATGCTGGAGACGATGCAGTTACTCTTTTCAACAGTTCCAATGTTGTTGTAAGACGAAGTAGGTGTTTTTTTTCTATAACAGTATTTTGAAAATAATGGAAAATATAATCATTTTCAGGCACTCTTGAAAATGCTGGCAACAAAATATGTGAGTTGAAGGAAAGACTATTTATTTTATAATAAAGAAAGGTAAACCGAGTTTATTGTTATAATCAACTATTTAGTCCAACTTGATGGAACCGGAAAACTGACCCTGCAAGATTCATGTGCTTATAATGTGGTAAGCTTGCATCAATAAAGATTTATCACTGGGTTTGATCTAAATCAGATTTTTTTTTTTTTTTTTGGGGGGGGGGGTGTTGAAAGCATATATTAACAAAAAGGTAAGAATATAATTGCGTTGTTTATTTGTTTTCCATTTTAAACCAATATGATAACAATATACTACTTTTAGTTGTGGTAACTGTCCTGCATACTTACAAAGAAGCGAAAGGCAGATCAAGATCAAGAACTTGACAATCATAAACGTAAGAACAGTTTGTAGCGTCAATTTCGACAGAAATGATACTTGTAACCTCACAGGATTAAATGGGACGCCTGTAAGATTTGATTTGATTATTAACATACGGTCCGATTTGGGTGAATTCTAATTTATCTGTGCTTGTTATGGCTCTAAAATTGAAGCTTGAAAGCGGTTGTACTGCTTATATCTCCAGTGAATCGGGAACAATGCCTAAGCAACTTTCCAAAAATAAGAAAAGTTAGTTTTGATCATATAAAGTCCGGTGAAGGAATCTACTGACTCTTCTATTTATTTAATTTTTTATTGTTATTATTATTTTAAAAAAAAGATAAAGCATGCTTAATATAGTTTCTCTGGAACGCTCGTTCATGGAAATCTTTTCTTTTCTTTTTTTTTGTTTCTCGAAGTTGTTCCACCGTTGTACATGACTTGAATTATGCAAGACATGAAAGAGAACAGATTAACTTTTTGTAAGAGAAAGATGTGGACCATCTTTTATTTATTTATCAATGCGATATAATATATATATATTACTTATTAAGTCAGTTTTGAAAACCACCAAAACAATTATTCCATCCATTGAAATCCAAGTAGACTTGAATCCACATAGATGAGACTTTTTGACACATCTTAATACCTGAGACTCCCAGTTACTCCCATGACTTAATTGAGTTTTTTTCTCTCATTTGAAAATATTTTTATTGCTAATCTATGATAGTAACACTCTTTTGTTATTGGACCTATCTTATAATGCACTTTCAAAAAGGGAAATTAAAATAACTACCAAAAGGAACAACTAAAAAAAAATAAAAAATAAAAATAAAAATAAAAATAAAAATAAAAATAAATAAAAATAAAAATAAAAATAAAAATAAAAATAAAAATAAAAATAAAAATAAAAATAAAAATAAAAATAAAAATAAAAATAAAAATAAAAATAAAAATAAAAATAAAAATAAAAATAAAAATAAAAATAAAAATAAAAATAAAAATAAAAATAAAAATAAAAATAAAAATAAAAATAAAAATAAAAATAAAAATAAAAATAAAAATAAAAATAAAAATAAAAATAAAAATAAAAATAAAAATAAAAATAAAAATAAAAATAAAAATGAAAATGAAAATGAAAATGAAAATGATAATGAAAATGAAAATGAAAATGAAAATGAAAATGAAAATGAAAATGAAAATGAAAATGAAAATGAAAATGAAAATGAAAATGAAAATGAAAATGAAAATGAAAATGAAAATGAAAATGAAAATGAAAATGAAAATGAAAATGAAAATGAAAATGAAAATGAAAATGAAAATGAAAATGAAAATGAAAATGAAAATGAAAATGAAAATGAAAATGAAAATGAAAATGAAAATGAAAATGAAAATAAAAATGAAAATGAAAATGACAATTTTAATTTTGTTTATTTATTTTTAATTTTATTTTATTTTTAGTTCTTCTTTTTGGTAGTTTTTTGATTTCCCTTTTCAAAAGGTAATTATAAGATAGGTCCAAGAACAAAAGAGTGTTACTATCATAAATTTGTAAAAAAATATTTTCAAATGAGAAAAAAAAACTCAATTCAGTCATTGGAGTAACTGAGAGACTCAGGTGTAAAGATGTATCAAAAAGTCTCATCTATGTGTGTTCAAGTCTACTTGCTTTTTAGTGGATGGAATAATTTTTTTGGGGGTTTTCAAAATGACTCACTGTCAGGCTAAGGTCAAGTACAAGGACGTGAACTAGCTTGAATAGTCAGTTGTCTAGAAGATTTTAATGGTCCTATATGAATACTGTAGTTTTAATCCACTAAGTTGTAAAATATAATCAAATATAAAGGTCTCAGTAATATAATTCTCACTATTCTTATATATGGCTTACAATCTTTATAGTTGGTAGAAAAATAGATTATATAAATTCAGATACTATTCAAAAGTCTTATAAAAGTACTAATTGATATGTATTGTAATTGATTTGGTTATATTGGTTAAATTGTAATGATAAAGAATGAAGAAATACAACCCAAAAACCTCCTTCTTTTATACACACTGAGTTCCCCAATGATTCCCTTGATGTACCACCCAATACACAGTTAATGACGCCTCTAAACAACTAATAGACATGCCCATAAACATTCCTAGTAACCCATGACATAATTAGAAGAGTAACAACCGCCAAAATCCTGTAATAATAAGGGAAATCCATCAAAATTAAAGAAAAAGACAAAAAGAGAGTATATGCGTATAAAACAATAATATTAAAGACTAAAGGAGACTTTTTAAGGTTAATAATAGCTTAATAATAAGGGGGATTGACTGTAGAAATAATGGGGCTAATCCTGACATTATACTACGTGAAATTCCCATTCAAAAATAACCAAAATTGACTGAGAAACCACCCAAAAGCTTAAAAAAGAGCATGAGTTGTGGGGTAACTACATGCAGTTCTTGGCAGGCGCTTGCACGAGTAAATCCTTGACTAAAATTAGGCGAATTTAAGCGTGGTGATGAAAGAAAGTGCCAAGAGTGAGGTTATTAATGAAATTAGTGCATATAAACAAGGTCAATGCATTATTAATTAAGCTAGGACACTAAATAAGCGCCTGTCGCCTATTTTAGTGTGTTTCCCCACAGTGGGCGTAGAATGTGGGGTAATTATAGTGTGAAAAAGCTAACTTTGCTAAAAATGAAGCTATTCACACGGGAAAAAAGCAGGCAGTACGTGGCCAGTACACAGAAGCCATTTCTGGCATAAAAAACACCAAATTTGAAAAGTGTTATTTTTATGCATTTAAATAGCCAAATCAATAGTTCTAAATGAGCCCAATTGATCTGTCAAAGCACAATTTTGATATTCTCAATTTTATAGCGCATATAGTCAACTTTTAAGTGAAATAAAGCGCATTTCTTGTTTTTTTGCATAAAACAATGAATATAACAGCTTTAAGTGTACTTAAAAATTATGTAGCCTTATACTTAAGGTTCTTAATATTACCCTAACATATTCCAACTTAATATTAAGTACATAAGACCTATAAAAGGTGGATATATGCGTGTATATAAGGTGTTATAATGGCATTTTTTTGTGTATTATCATAATTTTACTTATGTATACTATTTGTGTACTCTTATTTATTATTCCCATGTCTAGTTCATGTGTTTAACATAACTTATAAGTACTTTTTAGTCAGTCCTGGGGATATACAGGCTGACACTCGCCCACCCAAAAAAACAATAAATAAATGATAAGTTATACATTTTATTTTATTAATTTGTAATTTTCAGGTATTCAGAATAAATCTGTAGCATTAAAGATTCAACTTTAAAGAAATAAAACATAATAAAATATTATGATTTCTGGTTTCTTAACCCCTCAGCTGGTTGAACAGAAATTTATTTCTGTTTAAATTTTTTAAGAAGGGTGGATAAATTAGAAATTTCTTTTTCAGGTATCCATTTATCAAATTTATTTGATTTCCCTTTAAATCTTAGTAAATACTCAGTTTCTTTTTCTTTAGTAAGGATTCTTTTCTTGAGTATTTTTTCAATCTCTGCTTTTTCCACAATTTCTTCAGGTTGCTTTTTAGGCCTTCCCCTTCTTTTTGGAAATAAGTCAGGATCATTTGCATGGTAAGGTTTCAATAATGAGATAGGGAAAACTGGATGTTTCCTGTCATATGGAGCATATAATATGACTTCCACTGCATTATTCCCAACCATTTTATTTACTACAAAAGGTCCTACAAAAGGATCCTTTAATTTAACATTACCTTGTAAGTTAAAATGTAGTGTTGATATGAGGACTTCATCTCCCTTTTTAAATTCAAATTCTTTATGAGATTTGTCCCACCTTTTCTTTTCATATTCAAATGCTTTTTGGATGCATTCTTCTGCATGCTTTCTACACATTTGTTGCATATGAATAAAGGATTTAGTGCCAGGGTGTATATCCAACCTTGGTAGTTTATTTAAATGATTTACTGGGGTATTTGGTACATATCCCAGCCAGAGTTCAAATGGTTTCTTCTCTGTTACAGAATGAGTTGTGCTGTTATAAGCAAATTCAAGGCCAGGAATTAATGTTACCCAGTCATGTGTGAGTTCCTCATTGTCTTTGTATTCTAATCCAAAGGCACAATATCTTCTGATCATGTCTTCTAGAGTTTGTATCATCCTCTCAGCCAGCCCATCAGTTTGTGGATGGTGTGCTGTAGACAATTTTAATTGACAACCTGATACTTCCATCAAAGATGTCCAGAACTCTGAAGTAAATTTATGGTCTCTGTCAGAGATTATGGCTTTGGGGAACCCAGCAGTATTCATCATCTGAGTCCACCATAGTAATGCCAAGTCTTTTGCAGATACCTCTTTATGGGTAGGGATAAACTTACACATTTTTGTTAATCTATCCACTATTACCCAGCAAGAATTGAAACTTTCTTTTCCTGCTAATGGCAAGCCAGTTACAAAATCCATGTTTATAATTTCCCATGGAGCTTTTGGCTGCTCTATTTGTTGTAAAAACCCAGCTCTCTTCCCAGTTAATCTTTTAGATTTCTGACAAGAGTCAAATGTTTCAATGTATTTTTGTACATCCTCTTTCATGTTTATCCACCAGGCTGTATTTTTAACTCTGGTTAATGTTTTGTTAAAGTCAAAATGACCAGCTAAGATGTCATCATGACAAGTACTCAACATTAACTCTTTCATAGAAGGTGGTATTACTATTACATTGCTTAACTTTTTCCTGTAATATATATATCCATCTTCAATTGATAGTTTACCTTTTTCCAACGCATTTTTATACTTTGGAGGCAAGGTTTTAATTAATGCACTCATGGAGGCATTTGTTGGATCATTAAGAATGGTAGATAGTTTAGACAAATCTTTATCAGATGAATAATTTTCCAATATAGTTTGCATAAACTCTTCTTCTAAATCCACTATATAAATCCCAAATATATGTATAACCTCATTTTCAGGTACATAAGCTGGGTTGTCAGCATCATTTGGCAAAGGACTTCTGGATAATAAATCCACATTTGAATGCAATGTTCCCGCTCTGTGAGTGATTGTCATTCTTCCTCTGTACTCTTGTACAGCTAGTTGCCATCTAAACATGTGCCTATTAGGTGTTTTCATGTTTAGTAATGATTTTACTGCACTGCAATCTGTTATAAGTTCAAACTTCTGGTCTTCCAAATAGTAATGAAGTTTCTCCAAAGCCCACACCACTGCTAAACATTCTAGCTGTGTGGCACCATACCTTAATTCTGTATTTCTTAAGGTTCTGGATATATAACAGATAACTACTTCAGATAATTTTCCATTTATTATCTGTTTTTGCTGTAAAGCAGCACCTAAACCTATGAAACTTGCATCAGTGTACAAGATAAAAGGTAGGGTGAAATCTGGTAGTCCCAATATTGGAGTTGAAATTAAACATTCCTTTAATTTATTAAAGGCGTGTTGTCTTTCATTATTCCAAATGAAAGCTTCATTCTTCCTGATTATTGTTGTTAAAGGGGCTGCAATGGATTGGTAATTTTTAATATATTGTCTATAATATCCACACATACCCAAAAAACTTTGAACCTCTTTTACATTTTTAGGTATCCCAATGTTTTTAATTGCTGCCACTTTATTCTGGTCAACACAAATTTGTAATCCAGATACAACATGTCCAAGTACTTTCAATGATTGAAATCCAAACTTACATTTCTTTAATGCAATAGTCATATTAATTTCATCCATTTTTTGAAAGACTCTTTTCAGGTGATTTAAATGTTCATCATATGTTTTTGAAAACACTATGATGTCATCAATATAGACCAATAGCCATCCTTCAACCATTTCCTGATGAAAAACACTATCCATCAATTTTTGGAAGACTGAAGGGGCATTCTTTGGGCCAAATGGCATTCTCACATACTTATATATACCCATATGTGTGGTTATTAATAAGTAATTTTGAGAATTTCTTTCCACAGGAATCTGGTGGTAACCCTTGTTCCCGTCCAGACAGGAAATATATTTTGCTCCTTGTAAGGTAGCATGGATAGAAGCTATCCTTGGTAGAGGGTAAATATCATCTACTGTATATGTATTCAGAGCTCTATAATCACCGCATAATCTTGCCTTATCTTTTTCATAAGAGATTAATACTGGTGAAATGACACAATACTTAGGTGTTGTGTCCACTTTTTCAACAATACCCATTTACAACAACAATTTTATATTGTCTTCAATATCTTTCCTTTTTGCAGGAGATGCTGGGTAAGGTTTCTTTTTTAAGCTGCCAGGAATATTATCCAGATCAAAACTTAGAGAGATTTTCATCTCATGGTCTTTGACCAATCCTAGTTCATTTGATCCATGAGCAAATGCCATAGGATATGATTTAATCAATCTCAAAATGTCTTCTTGTTCAATTTTTGAGAGTTGAGGACTGAAAGAGGCCTTTTGGATTTCATTTTCCAATTCACCCACTTCATTGGTGGTTCTTCCACCTTGCAGTTGTTCTTCTCTAGGAGAAATGGCATATACTGAATTTTCAGAACATATTTTGAATTTCCTTTTACCATTCACCCCTATGGTGAAACAACTGTTTGCAGGATCTAGTTTAATGCCAAATTTTGTCAATAAATCATTGCCAATAATAAACCAATCACTACAATTATTATTATCCATTACTACAAATTCACAAACTGCTTTAACATATCCATTATTATATTTAAAGAATACAGCAGTTTTGTATTTGCCAATTGGATTTAATACTGAACCAAAACCCCTCCAGTTCTTTGTCTGAACAGGTTCTAGTTTTTCCTGGTACTTACTATCAAGTTTCCTTAATGCATTAAGTGAAACTACACTACCTGCAGCCCCAGTGTCAAGAATGGCATTCATTTCTTTTCCACATATGATAATAGGTGCTCTGATAGGTGTTATTTTGTAAGTATCATGAGATACATCTTTAATTATTTCAGCTTCCTCTATGGAAGTTAAAGATGTGTCTGTATGAGGTATAGCATCATTCAGGAACATTATATCCTGTTCTAATACAAATATCTCATTTTCATCATCACTGTAAGATATGTTACTCTTGCAATCCTCACTGGATTCCACATTCTCATCTTCATGATTACTAGGTTCAGAATTTTGTGAGGTTTCAATAACATTTATTCTTTTCTTACACGTGTGACCTTAAACCCAAGGTTCATTACATTTGTAACAAGTGTTATTTTCTTGTCTCTTAGGGACAAGGGGAGCTGAAGGTTTTTTCTTTTCCACTGGTAACTTACTTGTAGTAGGTTTTACCACGTCAACACTTTGTCTGTAATTACTATACTTGGTTTCATACTTGTGGTTTAATAATATCTCGTTGCATATATTAATGAATCCAGAGGTGTATCTGACAGTCTCAGTTCTAGCTACAATAATATCTCTAACTGATATAGGCAACTTGTATATTATTTTTCTTTCCACTCTTCATAATCCATTTTTGGATCCATAGCTTTCATGATTTTTATTAAATTCATTAAGAAGACCATGGGTTTATCTCCAGCATTTGGATTATATCTGGCCCTTTCATACAGTCTTTGTTGAGTGATTCTAAATTTTGGGCCACCAAATTGCCTTTCAATTAGTGCCTTCCATTCATTCCAGGAGTAATTAATTCCCTCACTCAATACAGATTCAAACCATAATAAGGCCACATCTGTAAATAAAGATATTAACTTTGAAGTAATTTCTTCATCAGGTAATTTATAAGAAAATTTTAAGTTATCAATTCTTTGTATGAATTGTTGCCAATCAGATTTTGAATCCCCGTCAAAAGAAGGGTACTGATCTAACTTAGGCCAGTTCTTTTGGCTAGTTTTAGATTCCCTAACCTGAGGAATATTGAGTAATTCACTCACTTTAGAAAGATGATCATTAATTTCATCTTTTACTGATTTTATATTCTCAGAGCCCATGACACTATGTTCATGTTCCATCATTGGTTTATCATTAGAGTGTTTCATAAAAACTGGTACTCTTTCTACATAAGAGGTATTATCCTTTATTGTTTCAGTATTTTTCAAAATGTTAGCTACCTCAATTTCTACTCTTTGTAACCTATCTTTTATTACAGGTACATGAGTTAAAGTATCATTTACATTTGAAAAAGACAATTTTACATGTCCCTCTATGGTGGCCATAATATTCTGAGAATGTTCTAATTTAATTTCTAAATTTTTAATTTCAGAATTTAATCTTTTGTTTTCATTGATCAATTCATTATTTGAATTCTCAATAATTTTTAACTTATTGGCTGTTGTACTCAATGATTGTGTGATGTTTAATAATACACTTTCTGTATTATTGTTGGACTCTCTAGAGAATTCTTCCAATTTCTCAATTCTTAATAATAATTTACTAATTATTTTTGATTCCATTGGATTTTCTTTCAGAAAATATTAAATTTTGTCTGTTTCCAATTCAGAAGATTCATCATCAGGGTCAATTTTTAATTCATTTGATTCCATTTTTATATTAATAGTATTTTCCTGGTGATCAATAAAACTATGTACATTGTCCTCATGTAATTACAAGTCTAACATGTTATTTTCAAATGAATAATCTTTTAAATCCTTATCAATTATATCCAATAACTCTCTATCAATTTCATTACCTATAAGTAATTCATTGTTAGGATTATATAATTGATCTTGAGAAGATGGATGACTTACCACGGTCTTATTCCATTTCCCCTGCCTCTCCTTGGCTTTCCCCTGTAAGGGTGACTGCTGGATCCTTGTTGAGGAGGACTGTTGTAGTTTTGTGCATACCAATCCCACTTCCATTTGCTTACAGTTATCTTTTGGTCCTCTTCTGGGACTGGAGGTGTTGCTGTGGTATTTGGTGCCACTGGTTGTTGATGAGACCTTATATCCACTAGAGCCTGGTTGACTTCTATAAAGCCCTGTGCAGCCCTTTTCTCCAGATTGTTGATCTGGTCTAACATATTGTTTACTCTTATTGTTAGTGTATTCAGTAGGGTTGAGAGGGAGTGAATTTGCTCTTGTAAGGTGTTTTTGGACTTCTTTATTGACATTTGGTTTAAGAGCTTTTCCTTTTCCTCCATGGACATTGGTGGGGTGTTGTTTATTGTTACAGGTGATTCTTGACCCTCCATTTGGATGTCCTGTAACAGGTCTTTCAGCTCTAGTTCTTAAGTTATAAGGTTTTGCCTTATTACTTACAATGTCATTGTTGTCACACATTTTTACGTGGATTTTTAGAGAATTGAAAGTTTAGATTTGAAAAACTTAAAAAATGAGTTTAATCAGTATTTATTATTACCACTGAAGACAATTTTATTGCTTACTTATTGGTATTAAGTGAATTTTTAAGTGCCAAAAGTCAAATATGCTTTTTTATGTGGTCACTTGATTTAACTGGTCTACAATATGTAGCCGTGTATTTATATTTAAAAAAGAAAATTTGTTAGTAAGATTCTTTCTAAATATTAAATGAATTTTACAAACCAATAAAAAGGGATTAAGAGTCCTGTAAAAAGAAAACAATTAATCAGTTTAATTGGTTATTATCTGCAAAGATCACAAATTTAATTGGTCTATTGACAGACTCCCACTAAGAACAATTATATGTTAAATTAGTGGTAAAATTGATGATTCAATATCACAATTTTATTATATAACAGGGCTTCTTTTTCTGAAATCACTATATAAGTGACCCCAACCTGTTGTAATTATCCAAATATTTCTATAGGGATATTATTTACGTGCACCTTCTTTTGAAAATTTCACTTACAGGATTATAACAGAATTCTTGAGGAAAGGTCCCCAATTGTCAGGCTAAGGTCAAGTACAAAGACGTGAACTAGCTTGAATAGTCATTTGTCTAGAAGATTTTAATGGTCCTATATGAATACTGTAGTTTTAATCCACTAAGTTGTAAAATATAATCAAATATAAAGGTCTCAGTAATATAATTCTCACTATTCTTATATATGGCTTACAATCTTTATAGTTGGTAGAAAAATAGATTATATAAATTCAGATACTATTCAAAAGTCTTATAAAAGTACTAATTGATATGTATTGTAATTGATTTGGTTATATTGGTTAAATTGTAATGATAAAGAATGAAGAAATACAACCCAAAAACCTCCTTCTTTTATACACACTGAGTTCCCCAATGATTCCCTTGATGTACCACCCAATACACAGTTAATGACGCCTCTAAACAACTAATAGACATGCCCATCAACATTCCTAGTAACCCATGACATAATTAGAAGAGTAACAACCGCCAAAATCCTGTAATAATAAGGGAAATCCATCAAAATTAAAGAAAAAGACAAAAAGAGAGTATATGCGTATAAAACAATAATATTAAAGACTAAAGGAGACTTTTTAAGGTTAATAATAGCTTAATAATAAGGGGGATTGACTGTAGAAATAATGGGGCTAATCCTGACATTATACTACGTGAAATTCCCATTCAAAAATAACCAAAATTGACTGAGAAACCACCCAAAAGCTTAAAAAAGAGCATGAGTTGTGGGGTAACTACATGCAGTTCTTGGCAGGCGCTTGCACGGGTAAATCCTTGACTAAAATTAGGCGAATTTAAGCGTGGTGATGAAAGAAAGTGCCAAGAGTGAGGTTATTAATGAAATTAGTGCATATAAACAAGGTCAATGCATTATTAATTAAGCTAGGACACTAAATAAGCGCCTGTCGCCTATTTTAGTGTGTTTCCCCACAGTGGGCGTAGAATGTGGGGTAATTATAGTGTGAAAAAGCTAACTTTGCTAAAAATGAAGCTATTCACACGGGAAAAAAGCAGGCAGTATGTGGCCAGTACACAGAAGCCATTTCTGGCATAAAAAACACCAAATTTGAAAAGTGTTATTTTTATGCATTTAAATAGCCAAATCAATAGTTCTAAATGAGCCCAATTGATCTGTCAAAGCGCAATTTTGATATTCTCAATTTTATAGCGCATATAGTCAACTTTTAAGTGAAATAAAGCGCATTTCTTGTTTTTTGCATAAAACAATTAATATAACAGCTTTAAGTGTACTTAAAAATTATGTAGCCTTATACTTAAGGTTCTTAAGATTACCCTAACATATTACAACTTAATATTAAGTACATAAGACCTATAAAAGGTGGATATATGCGTGTATATAAGGTGTTATAATGGCATTTTTTTTGTGTATTATCATAATTTTACTTATGTATACTATTTGTGTACTCTTATTTATTATTCCCATGTCTAGTTCATGTGTTTAACATAACTTATAAGTACTTTTTACTCAGTCCTTGGGATATACAGGCTGACACTCACACAGGAGAAAAAATAATGAAATAGATGTCTAGTTAAATTTTGTGATCTTACTCCATTCCTAGGTGCATTTTTGTGTCAAACCATTGAATGTCACTTTTTGAGCCCACCTTATTTTTTGCCTTTGGAAGAGGATTAAGGTGGTGTGGTGTGGGTTTCCTTGTAAGATAAGGGAAGAGGAGGTGCAAAAAGAATTTTCATATGAATCCATGAAGATAAAAGGACATGAGCCAAGGTGTTCCAATTTCATAAAAGCACAAAAATACAGAGGGGTCAAACAGGGTCGCTCCAAAAATCAGACCCAGATTCATACCCTCCAAACAAAAACTGAACTAGACATCTAGTCCATGTATTTTCTCCCTTGTGTAAATAGGTAAAATATACATATTATATTGCATTGATAAATAGATAAAAGATGGTCCATGTCTATCTCTTACAAAAAATTAATCTTTTTTTTTACCACCGTAGAAAATCATATAGTACTAGCTATAGTCCTTGACCAAGGAGGTAGGAGTAAAACTGGAGAGAAAAACCCCTGTCCCTTTGAGAAAATACCAGGTGAGATTTATTTGCCACAGAAAATTATAGACTGTTACTATACCCCTTCCAACACACTTCTTGACTTCTTAAAAAGTCAAGACAGTAGCCAATAGCAGACCACTGAGAACCAAAGAACCAGAAACCAGAAATGCAGAAAATTCCACATAAGAAAAAACAAAACACTGTGCACTTGTTGCACAGAAAACAGCAATAATACTTGATGCAGGTTGCAAAGCTACATCAGAGAAACCAGTTGCCAAAGTATAGTTAAATGAAGAACTAACCTTGCAAAAAACACAGCCAATTGTGGCCAAAAATCAGTGAAAACTGAGTGAGGAACAGTGATATCACCTCTGGATGGTTGTATGATAGTTAAAGTTGCCCCAAACTGTCTTATTCAGTATGAACACATAGACCACTATCCAAAAAGCCCATGCACAGCAGGGAAATTGGCGCTTTTGACAGCCAAATTGCATAATAACTCTCTAGAAACGCTTCCCAGACTTCTAGCACCAAGGCAGGTGGTCCACCTGACACTAGGAGGCCTGCCTAGAGGTGGCCAGACCACCATAAAGCCTGAAAACCACCAAAAACCACCAAAAAAGCCCAAAATACTTAGAAAAATCCACCACAACTACAAAAACTCTTAAAACACAAAATTAAGCTATAACAATGTTCAAACATAAAATATAGAAAAAATTGGCTCTATCTAATGGTACTAAGCACTTAACCCTGATACTTAAGGTTATCCTGTAAAACACAAAAAAATTAAACAGCTATCTTTTAGATATGAAAAGTGAGTAAATTAACCCTTAAAACTTGGAATATGAAAAATATCAACAAGACATCAAATATAGAGAAAATCCAGGGCTAAAAAATGGTAGTATAAAAATACCCATAGTCCCAATATTCACTGAACAAAACCAAAATAACATGTAATTTTTCAACCAATTTCAATTAAGACATACCAAAACAATGACAAACAGACCAAAAAAGGCCTCTGCCAATGTTGAAAGACCACACCAACAAGAGGATTAACTGGATGAGCTTATTTATATTTAAAGAGCCAATGAAGACCTCCCCCATGAGGCTAAACTGTCAGTATTAATAAGTATAGATATTGATGACCTCCACCATGAGGATAAACTGGATAATAATAAAAATATGGTAAATTATGTGCTTGGGGAGAATGATGATGGTGTATATAGATTTGGTGAAAACAAGGTTGGAGATGTGGTGTATATAAAAGAGGATGGTGATATTGTGTGGGATAGTAAAACCTGGTGAATGGTGTATATGTTGGAGTATTAGATGATTTGTTTTAAGAGTTTTGCTTTTTTTGAAAATTTGGTAAAAAGGAGGTTGGAAAAAGTTGAGGTTTTAGATGCTGAAAAGGGTGATAAAGAAAAAGAAGAAAATTTAGATTTTAAAAGGTTGGAAGGTTTAAAAGTGGAAAATTCAAAATCATTTATGATAAATAGACAAATTCATGGATTGAAATTATTGGCTCATTCATGTGCAGGTGATCTAGGAGATAGGGAAGTGCCTTTTGATATTATATTAATGGATTTTTAAGATGATGACTGGGAACAGACAGGTTTTTATTATAAAATGGTGAAATACTTATTAAAATTAGAAAGACCGGATAAATGTGTTAATGATGAATGGGTGGCTATCAAAAGGAAGTCACCAGCATTTTATCTTTATAGAAGAAGATAAATGAGGAGAAGTTATCCAAATCCTCAAGTTGTTGTTACTCAAAAGAAAGAGAAAAAATTAGTTATGAAATCACTGCATGAAGATCTTGGGCATAGAGGAGTTGGTGAAACTTAAAGACAAATTGCTGATAGATTTTGGTGGTCTGGAATGAAGCTGTCTGTTAAAAAATGGGTTCAGTCATGCAAAGAATGTCAAAGAAGAAGTTATTAATTCCAAAGGAACCTGGACATACAACCAGTGAAAATAATCTTTTTGGTAGGGTTACTTTGAATGCTGTTCATATAATAGAGGGGAGATATATATATATTTTTTGAAGCCAGAGACAATTTATCTGGTTGAGTAGAGGCATAGCCTCTTATTAATTTTAATTCCATGAATGTGGCAGATTTTTTGATAAAAAATGGGGTATATAGGTATGGAGTGATGAATTTGGTAACTGTTGATGGAAGTCTTAAATTTGGGACTGAGTCTAGAGAGGCTATATCAAAAGTGGGATCAAAGGTTAGGGTGAAAACCCCACATTATCTAGAAGCTGAAGGAATGGTAGAAAGAGGGCATCAATTTATAAAGGATGCTTTATTTAAAATGTGTGGAGAATGTGCTGAAAAGTGGAGGCAGGATTTACCATTAGCTTTATTTGCTGACAGAATCATTGCCAAAATGACAACTGAATATTTGCCATAAAAACTAGTTTTTTTTCAGAAAGATGTTTTACTAGTTGATCTAGAAGCTGAATCATATCTTGGAGTAGATTGGGGCATGGTGAAATCTACTGAAGAATTACTATGTATGTGCAAAAGTCATTCAGTTGGAGAAGAAGGAAGAAACTCTAGAAAAGGCATATTTCAAATCAGTCAGTCAGATATTAGGATGAGAGGTTGGCTCATAGGTTAAGGAAACCTTTGAAAACTGGAGATATGGTCTTGGTGTATAATAGGAGTTTGGAGAGTCAGTGGGGGAGAATTTTTGCCAATAGGTGCAAATGGACATACAGAGTTAGAGATCAAGTATCTGGTGGTTATATATATATATAAAGAGTTGAATGGAGTAGTTTTAAAAAAAGAGAGTGGCTGAAGACCAGGTTAAGTGGTTTTATCCTAAAAGCACTAGTTGTGCGGAATAAAAATGTGGAAATGAGTGTAAACTATTTATTAATGAAACTAAGATTAACTCTGAAATGAGGATAAACTACCAACAATTTTCTTTGAATATTTCCCCCAAAATGAAGATAAGCAACTTAACTATAGATTAAAGAAGATCTACTCTGAAAAAATTTATAAACTAAAACTATCATTAAAATTAAAAATCATTAAATTCAAATGTTTAATAAGTATATTGTGAAGATTTATATTGGAATGAAATTATTTTTGGTAGAATTTCTCACAGAGGAACCTTCTAAATTCAATATTAGAAATTTTGGGGGTAATTTATGGGCTGATTTCTCTATACCCAATTAACCCACAATATATGTTACTGAAGTTTCCCTATTTCCAGTTGAATCCTAGCTTTTTTTTGTTATATAGGTAGTCCTCTAAGACGATAAACAGGATCAAAATGACATCAACCCAATAAACTCATTCAAAGCCAGATTCAAAGATTTTTTTTATGTTTTATTTTTGATTAAAGAGTTTTTTTTTGGGTTTAAATGTTATTTGTTTAAATTTTATCTTTTTAATTTTTTTAAAATTTATAATAAATTAATTTGATCAAGGATAATGATCACTGGTAGTTTCCAATTGTTTTTACAAATTAGAGGGAGCCCACCCAATGATCATTTTACATTCATCTTCATCATGTCTTTAAAAATTTTTTAAAACTATTTATGTTTATTTTCAAATTTTTTCTTGTGTATCCCAAATCAAGGTGCACTTGGATATGGGCATGATTTCAAGGGTATGGCTCATGAAATGGGTTGAGGACATCTTTTAAAATAATTTTATTTTATTTTAATTTTCTAATGTATAATTTTTTATATTCTATATTAAAATTCTTTTAATTTAAAGTTTTATTTAGTAAAAAATAAATAAAAATAAAAATATATTAATATAATATAATATAATAAAAAAATAAATAATAATCACCATGCAATGTTTGGGAGGGACTTGCTAGCAAGTCCTCAGCTTGAAGTCAGATGGAACTTAGACTGGACTGCAACTGAACTCAGACTTGACTCAGACTGAACTTTACTTTGAACTCATCTTGAGCTCTTAACCAAAAATGGATGAGTCTGTGCTGAAATAATAGTGAAAGTTTAATGAATAATCTATAGAAATAATAATAAGGGAAGATTAATAATCTGATCCATTCACAGAATTTTTTTAATAAACATTATTTTCATTTTCATTTTTAATTTAACTTTATCATTAAAAAGACTGAAAATCATACTATTTATTTCAAAAAAAACACTTTTAAACTCTCTAATGATTTTATTATATTTTTTTTGAAAAAATATAAAATAAGATCAGTGGTTCTTTTTATTGATAACTCCTTTTAACCAAGAATTTGAAGCTTTTATTTCTTAATTTAAACCATATTACCTGATATTTTTTTTGT
This sequence comes from Hemileia vastatrix, assembly GCA_030280995.1. NCBI lineage: Eukaryota > Fungi > Basidiomycota > Pucciniomycetes > Pucciniales > Zaghouaniaceae > Hemileia > Hemileia vastatrix. The sequence continues at coordinate 34,314,475 of JASXTE010000008.1, forward strand.
ATTTTTATTATTTCTGATTATGAAATATAACCAACATATTTTACTATTACATTTAAAATTAAATACAATAAACTCATAAAATACATAAGTTCAATAGTTTAAAATTTCTCTAAATGTTTTGTTCTAGTTTTCAACTTTTTTCTACAATTTTCCTATAATATAATTTATTTATATCATGTATAGTTATCAGAAGCATTCTGTGAATTCTTGTGTAAAAAATCAATATAGTATCTCATTACCAATTATTTTACTATATTACTTTATTAGTCTTAAAGTGAATCTTAAATCAAAAATATAAAATAAAGACATATAAACTATAGGTTTAAGTTCAAAAATATCAATAAAAAATAATTATCAATCATTTTCCATATTGGCAAAATAGAGCTGTAGATTGAGGGGGTGGACTTTGATGTTTGCCTGAAGAACAAAGTTCACTCTCCATTTTTGACTACCTCAATGGACAACCTCTGAATCTCTCCACACAACTTTTTCTGCCATTTCATTTCTGTTAATTCTATTACCACTCCCCACCCTTTTATTGCCCTCCTGATACATTTTCTACACCCTTTAAGCTTCAAAATCTAAGTTTAATTCTTCCTCACTACTCCCCTCCACTCTATTTTTACTTTTAGCACAACTCCACCCCTTTTGAAACCTCTCTCTCACCTCCCATTCCCCTAACTCACCACAATCACCTCCATTAGCCCTCACCAGCCTTTCTCTCACATTCTAAAACTATTACTCACCTCCCCAGTCTATTGTCCACATCCCCCAGCTCTCGCTTACCTCCCCTAGCCCTTTCTTACCTTCCCAAGCCCTTTCAAGCCCTTCACTCACCTCCCCCAGCCACCCCCAGTCCCTTAATTTGGCTGGAGATGTGAGCAAGGTTCTGTAAAGACTAAGGAGGTCTGGGAGAAGTGAGTTAGAGGCTTTAATAACCTCCCTTAGCTTCCCCAGTCCCTTAATTTGGCTGGAGATGTGAGTGAGGTGCTGTAAAGACTAAGTAGGGCTGGGAGTAGTAGGTGAGAGGCTTTTATCACCTCTCCTAGACCTTTACAGACCCTTGCTCACCTTTTTCAGCCTTCCTGAAGTATATTAGGGGCTTTTATAACCTCTCCCAGACCTGTAAAGCCCCTCTCTCACCTTCCCCAGCCTTCTCCAGTCCCTTGATTTTTCTGGGTGAGGTGAGCAATGAGATGGGAGAGGTGAAAAAAGTGCTGGGGAGGCATTCAAGGGCTTGGGAAGTAGCCAACTTTTGATAACTTTGAGAATAATTAATATGCATAAATTAGAAATAAAAGGAATAAAGTCTTGAGGAATTATAAACCATTCCAAGTGGTAAATAATGTAACCAAATACGTATTTCAGAATATGATTTGTTTATGTTTATCAAATAAATGTGGGAAAGTGTTGAGAAAGGAAGATATTTGTAGGGAAGAAACATGAAAAATGAAAAAAATACAAAGTAAAATAAAACTAAATAATTACAGTGGGCTGGGAAAGGTGAGTGAGGTCCTGAAGGAGGTGTGAGAAATAAAGAGAAAAGAAGGGAGAGGGGTGGAAGGAGAGTAGAGTCATTTTCTCAGCGTGAAGGGAAGGGATAGGGTAGAAAGGGTAAGTAGATGGCAAGGTTAGCAACAAGATAAGGAGGGTAGGATAGTAAGGCAGATTGAAGATAAGGGAGAATCAGGGGAGGGAGGTATCAGATGGAAGTCCCACTTGGAATTCTACCAGGAATTATTTCAGGAAGCAAAAAAAGCACTAGACGTCTAGTGCACACTTTTTTCCTGCTGTGAATATTTTTTGAACTATTAATCAACTGTGGTTCAATGAAGCTTCAAATCAGTTTCAAGGTGTTTTCAAAGTAAATTCAATATTTCTTCATGATTGTTTCATCACCACTTCAATGTGTTCTGAAAAAGATCTGAATTAGGGTTCAAGGTTGCGGACTTGCTAGCAAGTCTGTCCCCCATATTGTGTGGTGTTTGATTATTAAAATTAACCTAACAATGTAAAATACTTCCATGGTACTTAATTGAATTTTATTTTAAAAACATGGCCAAGTAATGAAACATTCTTGTGCATAAAACTTATGTGGTGAACAAAAGCATTGGAGCTTTTTACACCAGAAAAAAAGATCTATCTCTTTTTACAGCCACCTATTTGTTTCCACCTTGAGCTGGATTATGACTCAAAGGAATGGCTTTAATATAATCATAACCAATACATCCTTTGAAACTCTCTGGCTGAGTAACCTGATTTTATTAAATTCAGTCTTTGTTGGTTGGCCAAGAAATCAGTTGAAAGCATAAGGAAGTAATAGCAGTGATTTATTGTTTGGTACAGATTTTAATTGAGCCATACCATAAATAAAAGACGTTTGCTAAATGATTCAAGGAAACTTTATTGCCATTGGAGCCCAAAGGACACAGTAAGGCAGCCAATTTTATTGAAGGATCATGTTGTTGTTTTTGAGAATTTTTGTGAAAAATGGAGTGATACTGTATAAAATTAACTAACTTAAGTAAAATGTCCTGGAAAGTCCTCAATAGCTGTCTAAAACTGTGATAAAATAGGTTTAGTAGGGTTTGTATGGTATAATTAAGGGTATGAAGTACTTTGAACTCTCTTTGAAGAAGAAGGTAACTTTTTCTGGAAATTTTTGATAGAACAAAAAATTCTTCTTCAAGATAAGAACCAGAATCAAAGAGGAGATTAAGAGCTATGAAACTAATTTATGTGAGGAAGGTATGATTCATATATGATATAAAAATGTAGATATATACAATGCTTTGATTTATAAAGTGTTATGCTTCTGAGTGCTGTATGTGGATGTGATGATGCTGAAAAATGAGTGAAATGGGACTTTATGATGAAACCAGCACTATTGATTCAGAAAGTGGATATTTAAGATAATTAAGTGACTTATTTCACTTTTGAAATACACCAGTGTTGGGTCTAGTGTGTTTTAGAAATCCACACTTAGATAAATTCCAATTTGAACAAACATAAGTGCAGATTTGTAAGTGAAAATTAATTAGACTAACACACCCTAATTTAATATTTGTGTATGATTCTATTCTCTAGGTACCCTTCTAAATATTAACACCCTGATTAAGGGGTCTCAGACAATATCAAACACACCTAATATTGTTGAAGTCTAAAGTTTAGTATGGAACTTAAAATTACTCACCTCCCTCAACCTCCCCCAGTCCCTTACTTTGGCTGGAAAGGTGCTGTAAAGACTAAGGAGGGCTGGGAGAAGTGAGTGAGAGGCTTTTATCACCTCCCCCAGACCTTTAAAGCCCCTCACTCACCTCCCCAGTCCCTTAATTTGGCTGGATATGTGAGAAAGGTGCTGTAAAGACTAAGTAGGGCTGGGAGTAGTAGGTGAGAGGCTTTTATCACCTCTCCGAGCCCTTTGAAGACCCTCACTCACCTTTGCCAGCCTTCCCAAAGTGAATTGGGGGCTTTTTTAACCTCTCCCAGCCCTATAAAGCCCCTCTCTCACCTTCCCAAGCCTTCCCCAGTCCCTCTATTTCTCTGGGTGAGGTTAGCAATGATATGGGAGAGGTGAGATAAGTGCTGGGGAGGCATGCAAGGGCTTGGGAAGTAGCCAACTTTTGATAAACTTGAGAATAGTTAATATGTATAAATTAGAAATAACAAGGAAATTTTTTTTGAGGAATTATAACCCATTCCAAGTGGTAAATAATGTAACTAAATACATATTTCAGAATTTGAGTTGCTTGTGTTTACCAAAAAAATGTGGTCAAGTGTTGAGAAAGGAGAATATTTGTAAGGAAGAAACATGAAAAAATAGAATAAATACAAAGTAAAATAAAACTAAATAATGACAGAGGGCTGAGAAAGGTGAGTGAGGTTCTGGGGGTGGTGTGAGAAAAAAAGAGAAGAGAATGGAGAGGGGCGGAAGGAGAGGAGAGTTGGTTTCTCACTGTGAAAGGAAGGGATAGGGTAGAAAGGGTAAGTAGATGGCAACGTTAGAAACGAGAAAAGGGGGGTAGGATAGGAAGGCAGATTGAAGATGAGGGAGAATTAGGGGAGGGAGGTATCAGATGAAAGTCCCACTTGGAATTCTACCAGGAATTTTTTCAGGAAGTAAAAAAAACACTAGACGTCTAGTGCACACTTTTTTCCTGCTGTGAATATTTTTTGAACTATTAATCAACTGTGGTTCAATGAAGATTCAAATAAGTTTCAAGGTGTTTTCAAAGTAAATTCAATATTTCTTCATGATTTTTTCATCAACATCTTAATGTGTGCTGAAAAAGATATGAATTAGGTTTCAGGGTTGTTGACTTGCTAGCAAGTCTGCCCCCCATATTGTATGGTGAATAATAATAAAAAGTAGTAGTATATTTTTTAGGGTTTTTATATATAGTTTTTTTTTAATTTCTTTAAAATTTCTAGAAGGAACCAGAAGTTTTAAGGAAGTTTTTTATTCAAAAATTACAGCACAGTAAAGGTCTCAGGAGAGGCTCTAGTGAATCTTTCAATTTCTTCAAATTGATGACATTGTTTATTGTCAAGCCAAGTGGCCATTTCAAAGTGACATTTTAGAACTTACTCTTTAGAAAATACTTCTGAAAAATCATTTAGAAGATAATCTTTGTAATGGGCCAAGTTGAATTTGAAAATAGAATATATTTGTTGAGAAAACTAATTAAATTTCACTATAGTTGAAGTAGTTTCTGGATCAGGAATACAATAAGCAGATGGAGAATAAGGTATCCAAAAGAATCTAGATCAGGTCATCAATAAAATTCAAGAGAAAAATTTAAAAGAAGAATGAAAATTTTAATTTCTTACTTGATTCAAATTTTTTAACCTCAAGATTTAAAGGCAGGCTTGGTAAAAATTTATCTTCAAGAATGGAAGAGTACAGATTTTTAATGTTGTGATAAGAAGGTGGTTTTAGGAAAGTTAGGAAGTCTCTGGATGGAGCAGAGGTATGTGATCCATTAACTGTTGGAATATTTCTTTTCTTACAGAAAATTAATGGAGAACATGGAAATATGGGCCTCTTTGAAGAAGAAAAAGAAAAAGGACAATGAAGGCTTCTATATTTAGGTTGAGGAGGAATAGGCTCTGTTATAAAATGTGGAGAGAAAGTAGAAGGAGAAGGAGAAAAATCAATAATGGATTTAGCTGTATTCTACATTGCTTTTGAAGCAGTAGTAATTCTAGGGATGAGAGAAGAGAGTCTTGATTAGAGAGATGGAGCAGCATAAAGAACATATGGAGGAGGACCCAGAGACTCAGAGCCAGAAGGAATATTAAAAAAGGCTGATGGTGTGAAAGGAGTGGGAATTCTAGATGTGGATGCTTTTGGAGATGGAGTAGAAGATTTGAAATGGAAGGCAAAGCTTGTGGCAGGAAGAGGGAGTGAGCCATATTTAAAGCCAGAGTATTTTCCCTTCTTTTCAAAGCAGTTTGAACAGGCCCTGTTGCAGGTGTATCTTTTCTGGTTATAATTTTAGGTGTAATATTGATGGGTAAAGAAACAGTAATCCCAGGATTTTTCACTAGAGGCAGTGAAGCTGGAAGGATTTATCTTTAAAATTTTATAATTAGGCTGAAAAAACAAACCTGTATTGGAAAATAGAGAGTGGAGGGACAGGATAGTGGATGAAATGGGATCAAGGACATCAGTTGGTAGATAAAATCAATGGAATTTTTGGGTCCTCCATGACCTTAAACTGTAAATAAAAAGCAAAAATATCAATTATTTGTCCCCCATGACCTTAAACTGGAGAATTACTTTCTCTTTGGTCCACCAAGACTTAAAACCAGCAAATCAATCATTATATGGACAATTAATGTGGGTTTTGTAGAAGGGTAGTTCACCAAGACTATAGACTGGAAATCAATTAAAGGTTTTGTTTTTAATAATTTTTAGAGGGAATTTCAATCTAGTTGGATATTCAATTCAATAATTTTTAATTTATCATGGGTTCATCAGTACTCATTCTGGTATACACTCATTTGGACAACTCAGTCTTTAATGGAAACAGTGAAACTAACTTTAGGGAAGGAAGACATCATTAAATGGTTTTTTTATAATTAAAGGAATATAGAGAATTTAAAGGATATTGATTGCAATATTAAAAAGATGAAAATAAAGGTGCAAATAATTTCTGTGAAAAACTATGAATTTTGATAAAATTTAGGAGTGATTTTGAGGGTTTGAAATTTATTTGAATATTGTGATGCTGAATCATAGAAGATGGATAGGATTCTGATTTATTGGGTCTCTTTGGTAGACTATTAAGGTGAAGTTTGGAAGACATTATGGGGAGAATGGAATCAGAATATCTGGCTCATGGGAAGCCCAATGGGAATGGAATAAAAAGTATTTGGATAATTAGGGAGGCCCACTCTCTCATGCTGTGAAAGAGGTAAAGACTGGTAGAGGAGATTTTGAAGGGATTTGAACCTTACTATTAGTAGTGAAATAATCACAAGGAAAATATGATTTATTATGAGTTTATTTCAAATATTACAAATAAACAAAGATTGAAAAGATTAAATCAACCAGACATCAACAGTTATCAGCACCAAAAGGTTAAGGTATTAAATTTTAAAAGAAGAGAACACAATCAAAATAAATAATCTCTTTGGAATCTTTCAACATCATTATAAAAGCTTTGCATTAAAATTCTTCCTTTCATTAAATCTTTAATATTTTTAGCAGAGGTTTACTGAAAATATTTTAAACATTTACACTTCATATAATTACAAAAATCAAGAAAGAGATATCTATGAAACTTAGGATATTGATTGATGTAATCATTCTGCACCTGGCCAACATCATCTGTATTAATAATTTCAATAGCTTAGGAGAAAATTAGGAGTTGGAAGAGATAGTAGTTGAACATGGAATTACTAGAAGGATTATTAAAATTAAATTAAAGGACTAACTTTTTGAGATAGGAGATAAAGTCTCAGAAAAGCCAAAGGGTGATACTTGAAAAATACGATTAGGATCTTGAGATGGAGAAGGAAGCTCAGGATTAGAATTTTTAGATGAAGAAGCTGTTTTGGCTTTTATGTTTTAAAAGAAAGTAGGAATTTTGGATGATGTCTTTTTAGTAATTGTTGGATCAAGAAGGACAGCTGGTCCAGTATGGATATTAGCTCTAAAAGGAATAATTGGATGATTACAATTTATTTTCTTAAGCGTGCAAAGATCACAATCAGTTCTTCCAGGAAGACCAGGATTAGAAATCAGACAAGGCACCTGGTTTTAGATTAAAGTTCACATGGGACAACAAGGTCTTTTGATAACATATTGATGATGATATTAATTAAAAAATAAAGTGAAATATATTCAGGACTAGTTAAGGTAGTTGGTTGAAGAGGATGAAGAGAGGATGAATATGTGTTTGATCATTATGCAAAATTAAAGAATGGGGACATTCTTCATTGGAGGGAGGATGTGGCAGTCTAAAGTTAAGTATGGAAATAAATTTTATTAAAAGAGGATTTATGGAAATTATTATTGAGTTTGGGAAAGACAATTTAATTTTATAAGGGTTTATATTTAAGAAAATGAGTATATAAAGGGGTTTAAAATGGTAATTTTACTAGTCAAGATTAAATGAATAAATATTGGTCAGGAAATTCAAATATAGATCTAAAAGCGCATGGAAACTAAATTCAGGGGTTTCAAGAGCTTTTAAGAATCTTTACAGAAATTTTTACAATTTTTCTACAATTTTTAAATAATTTTATAAAGTTTTTTTTGATTATTATTGATTTTTCATGATTTACTTAATTTGATAATTTTTTACTAGATTAATAGGGCTGTTCAGACTACAAAAATTAGAAAGGATTATAAAGGGAAAGTAGCTCTATCATCAGTAATTTTTCTATATTTTTAGTGGTATTTTAAGGTTCTAATTAAGTCCTGAAGTCCATATGAGCTCCAGAATGCTCCAGACAAGATCCATACAAACTCTGGCAATCTCCAGACAAGCTCTGGGATGCTCCAGCTTGGAAAAATAAGGCAAATGACATGCTAGGCATATACAGTCTGTAAACTTGATATTAGAGATGATTATCTAACAGTTAACATTCTATCTAAAAACTTGTATCTTTACAACAACATCATAAAACAACTTTCATTATTATTTTACATAAGAAATTAAAAAATTGTAATACTCTTATCACTACTAAATGTTTAAATAACATATTATAAATTTCACTCAACATCATATATATTAACTTATAGGGTACCATTTTAAAGGTTTTATCACCAGAAATCTAAATTTAACAACTAAATAAAATATAATAAAATCATCATAAAATTATATTATTCAATCCTTTAAATAAATTTTCTAAATGCAGCTTCACTGTTGTTTTTATTACTCTCATTCTTAAAAGTACTGATTCTACATCTCAACACTATTAATATCAAAAATTTTATCAGTCATTTATATATCAAGTAGAGGGTTTAGATTATCTAATTTTGAACTCTTAATTTAATTAAAGGGACAGGTTTTTCTTTGGTTTATCCAACTCCCTTGGATTCTGCTTACAGAAAGGCAACTGTAAGATTCTTTCTACACCAGAGCATCTCAGAGCTTGTCCAGAGATTTCTGGAGCTTTTAGAGTCTTTTGGACTCAATTAGAACCTTAAAACATTAATAAAAAATCCAGAAAAACTACAGATGATAGAGCTACTTCTCCTTTATAATCCCATATAATTTTATCAGTCTGCACAGCCCAATTCATTTTATAAAATTATTAAAAATAGAAGAAAAATAGTAAAAATTCCTAAAGGTTCTTGAGACCCCTAGCTTAAATTTTCATACACTTTCAGTTCTTTATTGTTAATTAATTATTTAATCTTTACTCATAGAATTAGCCTTTTTAAACCATTTTTACACCCATTCTTTCCAGAATAAACAGTTCTAAAGTTAGATTAGCTTTTCCAATTCCTATAATCATTTAATAATCCTTAGTGCCATACTGATATTTACACTACCATATCCTCCCTCCAATGAATAATGTCTCCATTCTTTTAAATTTTGCATATTTTTTAATCAAATATTCATATCCTCTTCATCCTCTTCAATCATCTACTTTTACTACTCCTAAAAATTTTCATTTATCATATAATCAATACCATTAAAGTCTCATCAAAAGATCTTTCCGTCCCATGTGAACTTTTCGCCAAAACCAGGTACCTTGTCTGATTTCTAACCCTGGTCTTCCTGGAAAATCTGCCTGTGATTGTTTCAGGCTTAAGAAAATCAAGTGTAATTGTCCAATCGTTCCTTCCAGAACTAACATCTATACCAGACCAGCTGCCTTTCCAGATCCAAATATTCTTTGAAAAGAGACTATCCAAATTTTCCACCTTTTTTAGAAAAATAAAAGCCAAAAAAGCTTCTTCTTCTAAAAATTCTAATCCTGAGCTTCCTCTTTCTTCTGAAGATCCTAATCCTATTTTTCCAGTATCACGTTTTTACTTTACTGAAACATTTTTTCCTGGCTCAAAAGGTTATTCCATTATTTATAAATTTTAATAATCATCCTAGTAATTCCACATCCAACTACTATCACCACAAAAAATTAAGTGGCACCTGCTATCAGGTGCCTATCTATAAATTCAGTTTTTATTTAAGAGTAAATTTGATTTGATATTTTGTGAGATAGTGTGCTCATAGTTCAGTGCACAGTTATTTGAGAAGAATTACAACTGAGCTAAAATTGAGTTAAATCAAAGATAGGGATTGGCACCTTTTATCAGGTGCCCATATTTTTTTTCTGGTGTATTCTCTTCCATATCCTAATTTTTTCCTAAGCTATTGAAATAAAAAATAAAGATGACATTAGTCAGGTGCAGAATGATTACATCAATAAATATCCTAAGTATCATAGATATCTTTTTCTTGATTAGCATAAATTTTCAACGTATTTTCAGGAAACCCCTTCAAATAATACTGAAGATTTAATGAAGTGAAGAATTTTAATGCAAAGTTTTGATAATGATGTGGAAATATTCCAAAGAGTTTATTTATTTTAATTGTCCTCTCTTCTTTTAAAATTTAATACTTTGATCTTTTGGTTCTGATAAATGTTGTTGTCTGGTTGCTTTAGTTCTTTTTAATCATCTTCTAATTGTCATATTTGAAATAAACTTTAAATAAGCTGTATTTGGCTTGTGATGATTTTAATACTGAGAGCAAGGTTTGAATCCCTTCAGACGCTCCTATACCAGTCTCTACTTTGTTTCACAGCATGAGAGAGTGGGCCTGCCTAATGAGCCAAATACTATAATTTTCATTCACATTGGACTTCCCCCTGAGACATATACTCTGATTCCATTCTTGCCATAAGGTCCTTCAAGCTTCCACCCAAATAGTCTACCAAAGAGACCTACTAAATATGAAAACTTTAAGATAATAATATCGATTTTTGGTTAGTTACAAAAATCATTACTTGTTGGCAATGCTCAATGGGCCAACCTTTAAGATAATAATATCGATTTTTGGTTAGTTACAAAAATCGTTACTTGTTGGCAATGCTCAATGGGCCAACCTAAGTACGAGTGTAACAAGATGTGTTGATATTGTGAGTGTAAGAAAATGGATTTGATAAGGTGATTGATTAATAAATGGTGATAGAAATCAATGGAAGAATTAAGTACATCAGAATGGAGCTTTTCTAACCTTTAAGATAATAATATCGATTTTTGGTTAGTTACAAAAATCGTTACTTGTTGGCAATGCTCAATGGGCCAACCTAAAAGTAAGAAGGAAAGAATAAGGCTATGTGAATTAGAGGAAGAGCAGAACAAATACCTAAGTACGAGTGTAACGAGATGTGTTGATATTGTGAGTGTAAGAAAATGGATTTGATAAGGTGATTGATTAATAAATGGTGATAGAAATCAATGGAGAATAAAAGAATTGTTCACTTTGTTATATATAACTATCACTATCATTAACCTATGTTTAACCTATCTAATACTAACACAAATACATTATCACTACACTGTTCTAGGTATAAGTATGTAAATAGATTATAAAATAACAAGGGTGGTCATGTCGAGTTAGGAAGCATCAGTTTGAAAATCTGACACCCCCCCTTGTTGAGTAACTTGTCATGAAGTTGCAATTTTGAGAGATGAGTTTTCAGTTTAACCCTGTTTAGAGCTTTTGTTAGCATGTCTGCTGGCATTTGATCTGTTGGCGTGTAAGGTACTTCAAAGATTTGATTGTTGACTTGTTCGCGGATCCAATGTAGCAAAATGTCAAGGTGCTTTGTTCGGGCATGGTAAAGGGGATTCTTTGTTAGTGCAATGCATCCTTGGTTGTCGTTGTAGATTTTGACAGGGGTCTTGCACTGGTATCTTGGAAGATTGATGTCATCCAGGAGGTGTGTCAACCATATAGCCTCTTGCCCAGCCTCCACCACAGCTTTGGCTTCTGACTCAGAGGTACTAATGGAAACGGTTGATTGTTTCTTGGTCCTCCAGCTTACTGTGCAGTTGTTAAGTGTGAAGACATAACCAGTAGTGGAGCGTCTGGTTTCAGTGCACGATCCATGGTCGGCATCACAGTAACCCTTCAACGGTTCAGGACTGGGTGATGTAGGCTTAAAAAGGATTCCAATGTGTCTAGTTCCCTGTAAATATCTGAGTACATGGATAAAGGCGTCCCAATGTTTCATTCCTGGTTTATTTAAGAATCGAGAGAGCTGGCTGCATGCAAAAGCTAAATCTGGTCTTGTGCATTGGACCAAGTAGTTGAGATGTCCTACAGCGGATCTGTAGTTATTATTTGAGTTCAAGAATTTTTTATGGTCGTCGTTGGTGGCAGGAACAAGTTGGGAATTTGGTTCCATTGGAGTAGATATGGACTTGCAGTTGTTCATTTTGTAAAGATTTAAAATGGCTTCAATTTTGTTTGACTGTGTCAGCGTAATTGACTGATTGTCTCTGATTATCTTGATGCCTAAGATCATTTGGGAATTTCCCAAGTCCTCCATTTCAAAATTTTTTGATATCAAGTCTTTGAACCATTGTATTTCCTTGCCAAATATTGAGAAATCGTCCACGTGGACATGAACAAAACAAGGTCTGTTAACGTCTTTGTGGATAAAAAGAGCTGGATCCACTGTGCTGCATGTAAAGTTGTTGTTGGTGAAGAATGATTTTACCAATTGGTACCAGCATCGCCAGGCCTGTTTGAGGCCATAGAGTGACTTCTTGAGACGTAAAACAGGATTGCTGATGTTTGTGGGGGCTGTTACTCCTTTTGGCATTCTCATATAGATGATCTCATCTGGAACTCCATTGCAAAAGGCAGACTTTGCGTCCATTTGATGGAAATCCCACTTCTCAGTTACTGTCATTGCAAGTAACGTGCGCAGTGTTGTGAGTCTGCCTGTAGGCGCAAAAGTTTCTGTATAATCAATCCCAAATTTTTGAGAAAAGCCTTGCGCGCATAAACGAGCCTTAAATTTGCTGATTTCATTCTTATGATTCAGTTTAATTTTGAAGACCCACGTACTTCCTATTGGTCTGGCACTATCTGGGCATTCGATCACTTCCCATACTTCTTTGTTTTTGAGTGAGTTTAATTCGTTATCAATGGCCATTTTCCAATCATCACTATTCTCACCCCGGAGTGCTTGCTCATAGCTAGATGGAGTCAAAAAAGTTTCAGATATGGGAATCATAGCATTGAGCGCATTCTCATCCAGGGGATCAGGAGGATTGATGTTGTTAACTCTTCCTGATCTAGTGCGTCTCCCTTCGATGATGTTTAATGGATCAATGTTGGAAGAAATATTTTGGGGGGCAATGTCGCTAGTTAATCTATATTCCCAGAATCTCGATGGCTGTCTCTGTGGGCTGGGATCATTTATAGTTGATTCTCCTTGTGTTTCATCTGGTGTGTCGTCTGGAACATTCAGTTCATCAGTGCGTTCATTAACAGGTTGTGTTGGAGCAGCAATAGTTGGTTCATCATCCACGAACAGGTTCGGCCAAGTAATTTTTTGATTTGCTGGTTCCGAAAATGGATATATCTCTTCATTAAAAATTACGTTATGTGAGTAAAAAGGCTTATTGGTTTCTAGATTTAGTAGCCGATAAGACTTATGTTCCTCGTGGAAACCCAGCAGACATGCTTTAACAGCATTACTGCTAAATTTCCCAGAACGTATGTGCTTATCAATAAGAGCATATGCAAGGCATCCAAAAGTTTTAATGTATTGTACCTTAGGTTTTTTATTGAATAGCATCTCATAGGGTGACAATCTCTTCGGATTAGATTTTGTTGGGATGTGGTTCTCAATGAATACCGCTGTTTTAATCGCTTCTCCCCACAGCTTGGTTGGCATATTGGCCCTGAAAAGCATTGCTTTAGCCATCTCAAAGGAAGTCCTATTCCCTCTCTCAGAAATTGGGTTCTGTTGCGGGGTATATGGAGAGGTGGTAATAATCTTGAAACCTTCGTTAACAGAAAGGTCATTGAATTTTTTATTCACGAACTTGCCACCTCCATCACAAACTAGGTTGAGTAACTTTTGACCAGTAAGGTTTTCAGAATATCTTTTGAATTGCAAGAAATAATCAAAGGTATCTGCTTTATTTTTAAGTAAATACACAAACCTGTATGAGGAGTATGTGTCTGTCAATTTGAAGTAATACTCATTTCCAGCTTCGGTCTTAAAGAGTCTGCCACTCAAATCACAATGTACATATTCCAGTGGTCTGGTAGCAGCCGGGAAATGCCCAGGAAATGGTAACTTATGAAGCTTGGCATTAACACAGTGTTCACAGAAGAAAGAATCACTTGTATCATCAAAAGGTATGTTCAAGTGCCTTAGGAAGTTTTTAAGATAATCCAGGTTAACGTGCCCAAGTCGTTCATGCCAAGATGATAAGTCAGATTTTCTGACAGACGCTATGGTAAGGTAAACTCTTACAGTCGCCTTGCTGTAAGCAGAATCCGGAGGAGATATGTGTATTTAGCTGAAAACCCCGTCCTTCCAATAAAAATATCAAAATGGGAATTCTAAATCACTAAGCTAACCAATCTACTTGGATCTGATTTATAAAAATAATGAAACTCTAAAATAATTAACGCTTATTGAGATTTAAAGAAAGTGGCTGTTGATAAAAGAAATACTGAATACAACAATTAAGGTGTACCAGTGAAAGATCCGAAAAGATTGACTTTTATGTTTTTATAATAATTTAAATTTTTATGAGACAGCAATAATCAAGTCCCAGCGATGAAGACCTTTCTAAAGATACCCTGTATGAAGTGTTATTTAAACTGTTGAATTGTATTTCTAAAATGTTATGTAAAAATAATAATGTTATAAGGGTATTACAAGTTATTTTAATTTGTTGAGTAATAAAAAATGAGACTGTGGTGGTTAATGATTAAGCTGTATGATGTGTCTCCCTCTCTCAATTTCGAGTTTGAGAGGCGCTTAAGTATTCCTAGTCACGTGCCTAAGTTTTCCCCTCCAGAGCTCTCCCAGAGTCAATCCGGAGCCCGTACGGAGTCCGAACAGAGTCCGTATGGAGTCAAAACGGAGTCCAAACGGAGTCCAAACGGAGTCCAAGCGGACTCAATTAGAACCTTTAAAAGTATAATAAAAAATCTAGAAAAATTACACATGATAGAGCCACTTCCCCTTTACATTCCAAACTAATTTTCGTAGTCTGTGCAGCTCTAATCACCCCGTGAAAATTCATCAAAGTTAATTAATTTCTAAAAACGTAAATATTTCTATAAAACTTTAAAATTCATTTAAAAATATAATAAAAATAGTAAAAATTCTGGGAAAATTTCCCAAGGTTCTTGAGTGACTCGACTTGATACTTATAAACTCTTCAGACCGTAAAAATAAGTTTTCTCCGTAAAATAAATTGTTTTCGCATAGGCATTTGCTCTTGACCAATTTCTTCATATTTTAAACTCCAATAAATTAAATAAAACCCTTTTATATATAAAAAAATAATAACGCCAATCTTGCACGCCTAATAACTCCATTTACATATTTAGGTGCCGTTCTAAACTTTAGGCTACCACATCCTCCCTCCAATTGAGAATGTCCCCATTCTTAAAACTTTGCATAAGTGGTTGAACACAATATTCATCTTTAACCTTCAACCACCATCTTCTTTAATCAACTATAAAATTCATCTTCATCAATATGTCTTCCAAAGAACTTGTCGCTCCATGTGAACTCTGCGCTCGATACCAGGTACCTTGTTTAATGTCCAACCCTAATCTTCCTGGCAGAACAGCTTGCGACTTATGCCGTGTGAAAAAAGTCAAATGCAACCGGCCAATAGTTCCTTCTAAAACAAACGTATATTTAGGACCAGCAGCTCTCCCTGATCCCTCAACTTCTAAAAAGCGATCCAAAATTCCTGTCTTCTTAAAACGAATAAGATCAAAAACAGCTTCAAAAGTTCAATCTTCATCAACGGATCCCGGCCTAATTTTGCCTTCACAAGATCCTAATCCTATAACGCCAGTACCCCCAACTAAGTTTGCTGAGACTATGTTTCCTGGCTCTAAATGTAAGACCCTATTTATCTTACTAAAAAAAAAACTTTTAATCAAAATTGACTAAACCTATGACTTAATAACATATTTGAACTTCTAGCTGTCGAAATAACCAACACTGATGATGTTGGTAGAGTGAAGACGGACTATATCAATCATTACCCAAATTTTCATCGCTATCTTTTTCTTGACTTTACTAATGAGTTGAAACGAAAAATGCTGGCCTATTTTCAAGAAACTCCAGCTAATAACCATGAAGACCTCATGAAAAGAAGAATTTTAATGCAAAGCTTTGATAATGATGTTGAACAATTTCAAAGAAATTATCTTTTCTAACAGTATAACTTGATAAAATTTTGTTTTTGCTTGGTCTTCTTAAACTTTCAACATAAATGATGTTTTCTTTCTTCTCTGGCTTGATATAACATAAAATAAAATAAAATAAATCTTGTGATGATTCCACTACTGAGAGCAAGGTTTGAATCCCTTCAGACTCCCATATACCAGTCTTCCTTCTTGTCACAGCATTGAGAGAGTGGATCTTCCTATGAGCCGAATACTCCTGATTCCAACCTCATAGGGCCCCCCACTGAGCCGAATTCTATGATTCCAATCTTGCCATAAGGTCCTCCAAGCTTCACACCAAAAAAAAAATGGCCTAACTATGAGGCACTAAAAAAAATCATTCCCTAAAATCCAACTACCATCCTAACCTCTGATTCCTTCATCACAATTTTCAAACTTTGCTATACAGCAAACCCATAAAATACTTTTGCCAGGCTTCCAATAATAATTTCAACTTTAGACCATGTTAAAGCGCCACAAATTTCACCTAATTAGCCATTATGCTTTCCTTAGCATCATTACCACCTAAAATTTTAACCTCCTAAAGCTTATCAGCACCCAATTCCAGAAATAATTGAATAACCAGTTTAAAGTCTTAGTGGACAGTGATAAATTAAAAGATTGAATTGAGTTATCCAAACAAGATTGACATTCCAGTTTAAAGTCTTGGTGGACCAAACATATAATCGATTGCCAGTTTATGGTCTTGGTGGACCAAAGATCGTTTAGGTGCATAAATAACTTGATAAATTCCTAAGTAAGGCCTAGGCTTGACCAAAGATTGAATAAATTTGATAATCCAGTTTAATGTCATAGTGGACCAAACATTTGATCGACAAGTAATCCAGTATAAGGCCATAGTGGTCCAATGAATGTTGAATTATCCTGCAGATATTAATTTTCCAGTTTAAAGTCATAGTGGACTAAACAATGAATGAACTACCAGTTTAAAGTCATGGTGGACCAAACAATTAATCGATAAGAAATCCAGTTTAAGGTCATGGTGGACCCAACAGCTTGATAACAGTCCAGTTTAGGGTCTTGGTGGACCTAACATTTGATTTATATAAAAGAAATACGTCTCCGAAAATATCCATAAAATCTTGATTATCCTTGAGATTCAGTTTAAAGTCTTGAAGGACTAACAGCTCCAATATAAAATCTTTAATGACAGTCTTGAAAATTAGCCAGTTTAAAGTCTTGGAGGACTAACAGCTCCATAATTCGTATAAAACCCTTAAGGAAAGTCTTGAACAGTAGCCAGTTTAAAGTCTTGGAGGACTAACAGCTCCAAAATATGTATAAAAAACCTTAAAGAACGTCTTGAACGGTAGCCAGTTTAAAGTCTTGGAGGACTAAAAGATCCAAAATACGTGTAAAAAAAAACCTTGAAGAATGTCTTGAAAAGTAGCCAGTTTAAAGTCTTGGAGGACTAACAGATGTCTTGAAGTAAAATCCCATATGTATTGAGTTCCCCTAGACCCTGTTTCCTGTCTAAACTAAATGAATAAAACTAAAAAGAATGAAAACTAAAAAAAATAAAACTAAGAAATATAATAATAATTTTGATTTAATTAATTAATTTTAATTAATTTTTTTTTCTTTTTTTTATTATTATTTTTATTATTTTTATTTTATTATTATTATTTTTTTTTTTTTTTTTTTTTTTTATTTTTTTATTATTTTTTTTTTTTTTATTATTTTTTTAGATTTTTTTTTTTTTTTTTTTTTTTAAATTTAAAATAAAAGATTTTAGAAAAGATAGTTTTTGAAATAAAAGTTAAAATTTAATTTTAAAGAAAGATAAATGAATGTGAAAAGAAAGATAAAAAAAAAAAAGTAATAATAATAAAAAATTTAAAAAGTAAAATTTTAAAAGATGCCCTCCGGCCATTTGATGAGCCGTACCCTCGACATCATACCCACATCCAAGTGCAACTTGATGTGGTTACACGATTTTGAGAAATTGAAAAGAAAAGAAAATAAATGAAAGTTTTTAGAAGATAATTTTTATAATGATGATCACTGGGTGGGCTCCCTCCAATTTATAAAAATGATTAGAGACCACCAGTGAGCATCACCTTTACATTAATTCATAATATATATTAAAGAAAAGAAATCACAATCTAACATAAAAAATCAAAAACAAAATAAAAAAAATCCTGAATCCGGCGTTGAGAGCGGTGTCTCTTGATTCGTTCCAGTTTATAGTCTTAGTGGACTTCCTATAATTAAAAGACAAAGCCAGGATTCAACTAGAAACAGGGAAAATTTTGGAAACGAACATTATGGGGAAATTGTGTATAGAGCAGCCAGCCCATCAATTACCCCCACACTTGCCAATATTAAATTAAGAAGGTTCCCCTGTGAACACTTCTTCCAATAAATTTTAAAAATTTTCCAACACTATCTTCACCCATATTTTTAGAAATTTTAAGTTTTTTTTGAAAATTTCAAAGAAGGTTTTCTTGAATTTCGTAAAGTTTCATCACAGTTTTGTTGACCATATACAATGTAACGATAGTAAAGTATTTTGATAAAAAAGAAGATAGTTTATCCTCATTGCGGAGGTCGATAAGATTTTTTTTTTTTTTTTAAAAATGTCATAGTTTATCCTCATTGCGGAGGTATCCATAAAATTTCATCAATATCATAGTTTATCCTCATTGCGGAGGAATAAAATTTGATAAATGTCATTTAAAATTGTAGTTTATCCTCATTTCGGAGTTATAAATTTAATAAAAGTCATTAAAATTGTAGTTTATCCTCATTTCAGAGTTGATAAAATTTAAGAAATTTCATAGTTTATCCTCATTGCGGAGGAATCCATAAAATTTTGTAGATATCATAGTTTATCCTCGTTGCGGAGGTATAAATTTAATAAAAGTCATTAAAATTGTAGTTTATCCTCATTTCGGAGTTGATAAAATTTAAGAAATTTCATAGTTTATCCTCATTGCGGAGGAATCCATAAAATTTCGTCAATATCATAGTTTATCCTCATTGCGGAGGAATCCATAAAATTTCATTGATATCATAGTTTATCCTCATTGCGGAGGAATCCGTAAAATTTCATTGATATCATAGTTTATCCTCATTGCGGAGGATCCATAAAATTTAAGAAATTTCATAGTTTATCCTCATTGCGGAGGAAGACTTCGGCACTCCTGGTGCCTCTAGGATAGAACCGTTTCACTTGATTGGCAGCTACCCTCTTCTTCAATACTACTCCATCCAACTCTTCTAGCACATATGAACCGCCGGAAACTTGCTCCTTGATTTTATACGGTCCATTCCACCTATCTGCAAACATTTTTCCCCACTGACTTTCCAAACTCCTATTATACACCAGGACCATATCTCCTGGGTTCAAAGGTTTCCTTAATCGATGTGCCAACCGCTCATCCCAATATCTGACTGATTGATTTCGGATCTTCATCATCCGCGAATATGCCTTTTCTAAATATTCTTCTTTCTTTTCTAGCTGCATCATTCTTGCACACAATAATTCTTCAGTAGTTTTGACCGTGTCCCAGTCAACTCCAAGATATGATTCAGCTTCTAAATCAACCGGTAAAACTGCTTTCTGTCCAAAAACAAGTTCATAAGGTGAAAATCCGGTCATCCTTTTGGCAGTGATTCGATCAGCAAATAAAACTAAAGGTAAATAGTGCCTCCATTTTTCGGCACTTGTCCCACACATTTTAACTAAAGCATCCTTAATAACTTGATGCCCTCTTTCAACCATGCCTTCAGCTTCAAGATAATATGGGGTTGCTACCCTAACCTTTGATCCAACTTTCAATACGGCCTCTTTAAACTCTGTCCCAAATTCAGGACCTCCATCTACCGTCACCAACTTCATCACCCCATACCTATATACCCAATTATTCAAAAAAAATTCTGCCACATTTTTGGCAGTTAAATTAATAAGAGGCGCTGCCTCTACCCAACCAGATAAATCATCTCTGGCCACAATTAAATATTTATACCGTCCCTCTTTTATATGAACGGCATCTAAACTAACTCTTCCAAAGAGCGTATATTCACCGGTCGCGCGTCCAGGTTCTTTTGGCCTTAAATAACTTCGTCTTTGACATTCTTCGCATGACTGAACCCACTGTTTAACAGCCATCTTCATGCCAGGCCACCAAAATCGATCAGAAATTCTTCTAAACATTTCTCCAACGCCTCTATGCCCGAGATCTTCATGCAGTGATTTCAAAACTAATTCTTGCCCCTTCTGTTGAGTTATAAGGTTTTCTTGAATTTCGTAAAGTTTCATCACAGTTTTGTTGACCATATACAATGTAACGATAGTAAAGTATTTTGATAAAAAAGAAGATAGTTTATCCTCGTTGCGGAGGTCGATAAGATTTTTTTTTTTTTTTTTAAAAATGTCATAGTTTATCCTCATTGCGGAGGTATCCATAAAATTTCATCAATATCATAGTTTATCCTCGTTGCGGAGGTATAAATTTAATAAAAGTCATTAAAATTGTAGTTTATCCTCATTTCGGAGTTGATAAAATTTAAGAAATTTCATAGTTTATCCTCATTGCGGAGGAATCCATAAAATTTCGTCAATATCATAGTTTATCCTCATTGCGGAGGAATCCATAAAATTTCATTGATATCATAGTTTATCCTCATTGCGGAGGAATCCGTAAAATTTCATTGATATCATAGTTTATCCTCATTGCGGAGGATCCATAAAATTTAAGAAATTTCATAGTTTATCCTCATTGCGGAGGAAGACTTCGGCACTCCTGGTGCCTCTAGGATAGAACCGTTTCACTTGATTGGCAGCTACCCTCTTCTTCAATACTACTCCATCCAACTCTTCTAGCACATATGAACCGCCGGAAACTTGCTCCTTGATTTTATACGGTCCATTCCACCTATCTGCAAACATTTTTCCCCACTGACTTTCCAAACTCCTATTATACACCAGGACCATATCTCCTGGGTTCAAAGGTTTCCTTAATCGATGTGCCAACCGCTCATCCCAATATCTGACTGATTGATTTCGGATCTTCATCATCCGCGAATATGCCTTTTCTAAATATTCTTCTTTCTTTTCTAGCTGCATCATTCTTGCACACAATAATTCTTCAGTAGTTTTGACCGTGTCCCAGTCAACTCCAAGATATGATTCAGCTTCTAAATCAACCGGTAAAACTGCTTTCTGTCCAAAAACAAGTTCATAAGGTGAAAATCCGGTCATCCTTTTGGCAGTGATTCGATCAGCAAATAAAACTAAAGGTAAATAGTGCCTCCATTTTTCGGCACTTGTCCCACACATTTTAACTAAAGCATCCTTAATAACTTGATGCCCTCTTTCAACCATGCCTTCAGCTTCAAGATAATATGGGGTTGCTACCCTAACCTTTGATCCAACTTTCAATACGGCCTCTTTAAACTCTGTCCCAAATTCAGGACCTCCATCTACCGTCACCAACTTCATCACCCCATACCTATATACCCAATTATTCAAAAAAAATTCTGCCACATTTTTGGCAGTTAAATTAATAAGAGGCGCTGCCTCTACCCAACCAGATAAATCATCTCTGGCCACAATTAAATATTTATACCGTCCCTCTTTTATATGAACGGCATCTAAACTAACTCTTCCAAAGAGCGTATATTCACCGGTCACGCGTCCAGGTTCTTTTGGCCTTAAATAACTTCGTCTTTGACATTCTTCGCATGACTGAACCCACTGTTTAACAGCCATCTTCATGCCAGGCCACCAAAATCGATCAGAAATTCTTCTAAACATTTCTCCAACGCCTCTATGCCCGAGATCTTCATGCAGTGATTTCAAAACTAATTCTTGCCCCTTCTGTTGAGTTATAACTACTTGAGGATTTGGATACCTCCTCCTCATTAAACGTCGACCAGATAGGTAAAACGTAGATGACTTCCTCTTGATAGCCACCCATTCATCGTCTTCACAATCTTCTGGCCTCTCTAAAGTCAACAAATATTTGACTAACAAAAAATAAAAACCAGTCTGACCCCAGACTTCATCTTGAAAATCGATTAATATAACATCAATAGGGACTTCTCTATCACCAATATCACCTGCACATGAATGAGCCAATAATCGTTGACCCCTAAATAAATCTTTAATCGAGCTATGTCGATGTTTTTCTTCTGAACCTTTGGATCCTTCGAAAACCGTATTTGAAAATACCTCTTTCTCTTTATCCACCCTTTTATTTAAATTCTCTAATTCTCCAACATATACACCATTCCTTAAATTACTACTATCCCACACTACCAATCCATTTTCCTCTACATACACCACATCTTCTTCTACCTCCTCTCTGCCGAATTTATCTACACCTTTATTAACATAAAAACTATTTTCCAGTTTATCCTCTTGGTGGAGGTCATCATCATCATAATCTAAACACAATAGTCCTGCCAGTTTAACCTCATGGGGGAGGTCATCATCATCATAATCTAAACACATTAGTCCTGCCAGTTTAACCTCATGGGGGAGGTATGGAAAGTCTTCAGCTCCTTTAGTGCTGGCTTTGATAATAGGTATATCTTCATCGAACTCTTCTGAGTCTGAATCTTCTTCAGTGGGTGGTCTCCTTGATAAACCATCTGGCATAGTAAAAGTTTTGCCAGGCTTATGAACTAAATCAAACGAAAAATGTTGAATAAAAGCTACCCATCTCGTCATGGGTGCGTTCGGTAAACTTGGGGAATTAATCATCTGGATTAACGATTTCACATCCACTTGCAACTCAAAATGTTGCCCCCACAAAATATGCTGAAGTTTCTTCAGTATTTTCGCCACACCACATAATTCCAATTTTGGTTGAGAATATCTTGATTCGACCTCAGTAAATACTACAGATTCATACCTAACTGGCCTGATGTAACCAGCTTTATCCATCTGAGACAAAACCGCCCCAGCTGCAATCTGACTTGAATCAACTGCTAAATAAATTCTGCCAGCATCTTTTCCATAATCCAACTTGTGCAGGACTAAATCCTTCCCCACAACCTCCTTCAACTTCACAAACGCCTTCTCACACTCTTCATCCCACTCCCAGTCTGCATCCTTTCTCGTTAACCGTCTCAATGGAGCTGCCAATGAAGAAAAGTCCTTGATAAACATTCTAACATATACACAAACGCCTAAAAACCCTCTAACTTCGGTCGTATTCTTGGGTCTCGGCCAGGACTGAATTTTGTTAACTTTCTTCTTGGACATAATCCTACCCTCTCTACATACCACATGGCCTAATATTTCTAAGGCTGGCACACAACATGAAAATTTTGAACCTGAAATAGTTAAACCAGCCTCTTCAATTCGAAACAAGATTCTTTCTAAAGTAATTGCAAACTCCCAAATGAATTTGTGTATCCCGGGATTCTCTTCCAACACCTGGTTTTCATAGTCGGTTGTTGGTCCCTTAATTCCTCCATCATCTATAAAGATTCCAGCATATTGTGGAATTTCATCTTGAAGGATCCAAGCCATCTGAGCTTGATAAACTGCAACCGAATTTGTTGCTCCTTGAGGTAATCTTGTTAACTGTAAACGTCCAAGTGGCGTATCGAATGTAGTGAGAGGCCTTGAGTCCGGATGTAACTCACTCTCATCATATCCACCCATAATATCTCCCAAACCATAACACACTCTCCCTGCAAACGCTTCAACAAACTCCTCAGCACTAGGTGGTATTCCAGCATCCTTTATTGTAACCCTATTTAATTCCCTAAGATCATGAACAACTCTAAGCTTGCCATTTGGTTTCTTGATACAAAATACTGGACTAGAATAACTTGACGTTGATTGCTCATACAGTCCAGTGCATATCCGTTCTCTGACAACTTCAATATAGGCTTCTTTTAATGCAGCCGGAATAGGAATCGGTTTCTGCTGCCACGGTTCATGACATACCACAGGAATCTTGTAAGGCTCCCCATAGGAATGCTTCAACACACCCCTCTCCTCTTCTACAAAAGCAATGGCCTTCTCTCGCTTGACCATCACATCCAACAACAACTTCTTCTCTTCTCCAGACAACCAACCATCAGGTCCAAAATTAACAACACCCAGTCTCTCAAAAGTGATTCTTGACGTCTCAGAAAATTCAGGCGGATTCTTTACCAAGGGACTTTCATAAGGATCTCTTGATAACCTTGGCCTTCTCAAAGGTGGATTTAATTCAGCAGGTAGCGGCTCATTAATAGGTCGAACTTTATTTGCTACTTTCTTATATTTGGCTGCGTCCACATCTAAATAAGCTTGAGGTAAATCATTTACTTTTGTATTGCCATTAAAACTTTCATCAAATGAATCTTCTTCATCGCCAGAATCAGAATAAGAAAAATTAGAAAAATATTTTATTTCATTTTTAAATTTTACCCTTTTCTCCTTTCCCTCGTCTAATTTATAAACAGATTTTCCAACACCTTTGCTTCCCTTATCCAACAGTAAATCACCCGTAAAGAAAGTCGGCAGTTTAACCTCTTGCTGGAGGACTGGAATTGAATTTTCACAAAAATTATTTTTTTGTGTTTTAATTATACTGAGATTTTTAATCGGATTTAGATAAGATTTTCGCAGTTTACCCTCTTGCTGGAGGTCCAAAATAGAAGGAGATAATTGCAGTTTAACCTCTTGCTGGAGGCCCGGAATAACATTTTCACATAAATTATTTTTTTGTGTTTTACTTATACTGAGATTTTTAATTGTGTTTTGATGTAATTTTTGCAGTTTACCCTCTTGCTGGAGGTCCGTAATAGAAGGAGATAATTGCAGTTTAACCTCTTGCTGGAGGTCCCGAATAACATTTTCACATAAGTTATTTTTTTGTGTTTTACTTATACTGAGATTTTTAATCGAGTTTTGATGTAATTTTTGCAGTTTACCCTCTTGCTGGAGGTCCAAAATAGAAGGAGATAATTGCAGTTTAACCTCTTGCTGGAGGCCATAAAACATACCCTTCCAATTTTTATCCAACCTAATTTGGCCCATTTTGCCTTTTTTACCATTTTTAAATTTAATAGAAAAACAGGGTAAATCCAATAAACATATAGAAAAGTCCAAAACGTATTTGCACTCCAAAGTAATATTAACAGAAAATAATTGAGAATCCACTTGAATTATCTCCAAGTGAGCTGACCTATTGCAATCCGGGATCTCATCCTGAGGAGAGATTACAACATTAGAGCGATCAGCCCCTGCTACCCCAAAAAATGAGGGCATTCATCCCTTTCCAACAAACATAATTCACCAGAAGCCGTCCGTTTTATATGCCGCTTCTTGGTGCAAACACAACACTGGCACAGAGTAGTAATCCCTGGCCGTGTTTCCCAACCTTCATCTCCAGGAGGTGCTAACCGCATATGTAACCTCCGCATATCTTCACCAGTGATCTCCAAACTAATCCCCATGCCAGCTTGATACCCTATCCTGGCCTCAAAATCCATCAAAAAAGGACCACCAAGAACAGTTTTGACTGCTCCTCTGGCCACATAAAAGTGAACCTTACCAACAGATCCACCAATGCCTAACCTGACATGCTCAGCTGTACCCATCAGCTCTGTTGCATGCCCTCCAATACCTCTGAGGTTTCCCCCAGTTCCACTTTTAATTGGCAAGCCTATACTCGTCGCTTGCTCCAATGAAATTAAATTAATTTGAGACCCTGAATCGACCAAGGCCTTTACTTCTTTACCATTTAGAGTTACCACCAGGTAACCCAGGGGAGCGGAAAAATGTGTATCTACATCTTCCCCAAACTTTTCAGCATTTTCACAAATATATTCCACCTCTCCAGTGGAAACCCGACGCCTCGTCAAATGCTTCTTTTGCTTTTCAGCAAGCGCCGGACTAATCGTAAATAACTCCCCCAAAGATAAGGGAATCTGAAGTTGATTCACCCTATTCAAAACTGCGTCCATCGCATTAGCTTGACCAGAAACTACTGGCCGCTCATACTGGACCTTTGATTTAACAACCTTGGCCCTGGGTACCTCTTGAGGTCCAACCGAGCCATCTTCACCCCCCATTATAACATCTTCACTTTCTATAACCCTAACTCCGTCACCAGCTTCTTGCACTAATCCTGATCCATCGCTAGTCCTTCTTACTCCCTCCATTGGGATGGGACCGCTAAAACTTGGTCTGGGTAGAGACGCCAACGGTACGTCCTCCTCAGAATCCGAATCATCCTCTGGCATAGGCTCACCATTTAAATCAAACTTGCCATAACTAGGGGGCCCCATATCAGCAATCCCCTTCTGCATTTTATATAATTTGTCCTTAGAGTAAGGGTTCAATTTGTTGGCGGCAGTTTGAGCACTAGAATTCTTGTCCTTAGAGTAAGGGTTCACTTTGTTATTGGCCTTGCCAGGATTAGCCCTCAATTGGCTCTGAATGCTACTTTTCGCCTTAGTAGCAGCTGCTCTTCTAGCAGCATTAACATCATATTCGCCAGCCATACAGCTACCCTCCACCTGGGCAACCGTCGCCAGCTCTAAACCACCAAAAGAAGTAGAAAATGTGGCTTTACTGACCTCTTTCTCCTTGCCCTTGTCAGCTTTACCACTATTACCATTACCATTTTTGCCACCCTTGGCATTAACATCTTCATCCGTCACCTTTTCAAATCTGGCTCTCCTTTCAGCCGTTAAACTTCTTCTGACCAAATCAGAAGGAGGCTGTCCATCACTGGGCTTGATGAACGAACCATCAGGAAATTTATAAAATTTACCATCAAATAAAACTCGCCCAGCATCCATATCCTTATCTAGAGCAAAACAAAATGTTGCTCTGTGCCCCCTCCTATTACAATAGGAGCACACCTTTGGCTCATCATAGCCACCTCTATAATTACTACCACCATTCCCACCATTTCTCCCATTGCCTGGGAAGCGGTTACCGTTGTTATTGCCATTATAATTTCGATGTTCATAACCTCTAGACTGATAAGAAGTCGACGTCGACGAAGAAGCGATTGGGGCCTTATTGGCCTTCTGGGTTTCTTGAACAAATATTTTTAATTGTTTAGTTAAATCGGCCAAATGATCGACCATCTTATTATCTACATTGCCCTCAACTTTAGCAGCTGGTAATCCCATTTGAGCCTTCTTGGCCTCCTGGGCTTTGACCATAATATCGTTATTTTCGGCCAAAACTTCGCTAACCTTGCTAACATATTGAGTGCAAGACTCTTGATATTTGTCCAACGCCAATAACTTGAGATGGGCCTGAATGTTCTCTTTGATAACCTCCAGAGCCGGCAGTTTCTGCTCACCATTAGGCAGTTCCTTCATCAAATCTTTTCTTGAAAGATCCTTCAAGACGTCCATACGAATATCCCTGCTGCATGCTGACCAAAACAAATCTTTTGCTTGGTTCTCATGCACTAACTCGTCCACCAGTATGAGATATTCCACCACTTCATCAAACTGAACACAGAGCTTTTTGAAGTCAGCCATAGAAGAAACTCCACCTTTTGCTTGCCAGTCTCCAACAATTTTATTGAGGTCCATCATAGTAAACCTAACACCCCATCTATCAACCATAGCTTTAGAAAGCTTAACCCAATCCTTGTCCTTAAATGCCTGCATAGCAATAACCTCTTTTTCCACCTCCCTATTGGCAATAAAAAATCTAACTTGCTTCACCATATCCACATGAGAAGCACCATCAACAGCAGCAGCAGCTTCATACCTGCTAATGAACCATTTAACCTCCTCCCCATCAAACTTTGGGCCATCCCAAGAAACAATTCTAACTGAGGGAGTAAGAGGCTTAGAAGATCCAGAAGCAACAGCAGAAGAAGACATCCCAATAAGTAATGAAAAGCGTTAACAATCGATATAATAACAAGCCTCTTGCAGGCCAATAACAAAAATCCAATTAGAGTTCCAGAGAATAAGCCTCTTGCAGGCTAAGAAAGTCCTTGATCCAAGTAAGTCTTTAAAGAAAGCTAGAGAAATCGAACCCCACGTTGGGCGCCAACTATGGTAAGGTAAACTCTTACAGTCGCCTTGCTGTAAGCAGAATCCGGAGGAGATATGTGGATTTAGCTGAAAACCCCGTCCTTCCAATAAAAATATCAAAATGGGAATTCTAAATCACTAAGCTAACCAATCTACTTGGATCTGATTTATAAAAATAATGAAACTCTAAAATAATTAACGCTTATTGAGATTTAAAGAAAGTGGCTGTTGATAAAAGAAATACTGAATACAACAATTAAGGTGTACCAGTGAAAGATCCGAAAAGATTGACTTTTATGTTTTTATAATAATTTAAATTTTTATGAGACAGCAATAATCAAGTCCCAGCGATGAAGACCTTTCTAAAGATACCCTGTATGAAGTGTTATTTAAACTGTTGAATTGTATTTCTAAAATTTTATGTAAAAATAATAATGTTATAAGGGTATTACAAGTTATTTTAATTTGTTGAGTAATAAAAAATGAGACTGTGGTGGTTAATGATTAAGCTGTATGATGTGTCTCCCTCTCTCAATTTCGAGTTTGAGAGGCGCTTAAGTATTCCTAGTCACGTGCCTAAGTTTTCCCCTCCAGAGCTCTCCCAGAGTCAATCCGGAGCCCGTACGGAGTCCGAACAGAGTCCGTATGGAGTCAAAACGGAGTCCAAACGGAGTCCAAACGGAGTCCAAGCGGACTCAATTAGAACCTTTAAAAGTATAATAAAAAATCTAGAAAAATTACACATGATAGAGCCACTTCCCCTTTACATTCCAAACTAATTTTCGTAGTCTGTGCAGCTCTAATCACCCCGTGAAAATTCATCAAAGTTAATTAATTTCTAAAAACGTAAATATTTCTATAAAACTTTAAAATTCATTTAAAAATATAATAAAAATAGTAAAAATTCTGGGAAAATTTCCCAAGGTTCTTGAGTGACTCGACTTGATACTTATAAACTCTTCAGACCGTAAAAATAAGTTTTCTCCGTAAAATAAATTGTTTTCGCATAGGCATTTGCTCTTGACCAATTTCTTCATATTTTAAACTCCAATAAATTAAATAAAACCCTTTTATATATAAAAAAATAATAACGCCAATCTTGCACGCCTAATAACTCCATTTACATATTTAGGTGCCGTTCTAAACTTTAGGCTACCACAACGCAATCAAAGATACATTAGAATTTGTGAGCTTACGGTGTTTAGCGTTAATCTGGTACAAGTTGGATCCAGGGATCAGCGCACCAGAGAGTACTTTCTTTCCGTTGTTCTCTATTAAGATCGATCCGTCAGGTTCAGCATGCATTCGACATCCTCCTTTGATGAACGGGGCCAAGGCAATTAGATTGCGACTGATTTTTGGAACGTGAAGACATCCTGTAAGGCGAACTCCTTCGTTGTCATCGTTTATGAAGTCTACTGATCCAATTCCCAACGCATATATCATTGCTCCATTTCCAACCTTGATTGGAATTTTAACACGGTCATACGAGGTAAACAGCTTGCTTTCAGGGAACATGTGCGACGACGCTCCTGAGTCAAAAATGAATTTATTGGAGTCAGGAAGCTTTGTGGTGACGGCGGTGTAAAGATGGAGTATCTCATGGGAAAAATTAGCAGTTTCTGAGCTTGTTGAGTTGTTCTTTTGTTTAGGCTTGAAATTAGGGCGGAGTTCAGGATGCAACGCCCAACATTGATCTTCAGAATGGGGGCACTTATCATTGTGCTTGCCGTTAGAGCAATATTCTCGTTTTTTGTTTTGAGTATTTTTACCCTTTTTGGCGATTAGTGCGGTCTCCGATGAATCAAGGCAATCGGCAATCAAGTGAAGTTTTTTAAGGACAATGCCAACGGTAAGTGGTTTGCCGGTATCCTCAGACGTGTTGATTATCATTGCACGGTGCATTTCAAGTGAGTCAGGTAATTTTTCCAGGGTGAAGTAAGGATAATGTTGATCTTCGAATTTTTGTCCAATTAGGGTCAACTCGTTGATTGAGGATTGAAGTTCCGTGATGAATCCTCGTACATTTCCTTCAGAGCATTTGATTGAGCTAAATCTGGTGTACGCCGCTGCTATATTTGTGGGTCCAGTCGCTGAGTAGCGTTCAGCAAGTTTTGCCCATAATCCCATAGGGTTAGATCTTTCGGTCTCATCGACAAGTGAATTTAAATTTGTGTCATCCAACTTTTGGACTATTATATTAGCAGCTCGACGGCATTTGATGACATAAGCAGCTTTAGCCTCATCCGTAGATGGAATTGGGACTTTGCCTTCAACTAGATCATCTAGGTCGCACTGTGATAGGTAAAAGATCATCTTTCTACACCATGTCAGATAGTTTGAGGACGTCAATATAGGAATGTCCTGCAATAGCTGGCCAGAGTGATTAGATGATTCCATAGCGATCGGTCGAGTCTAGTTCAGACTTTTAATCTATGAAAACTTTAAGATAATAATATCGATTTTTGGTTAGTTACAAAAATCGTTACTTGTTGGCAATGCTCAATGGGCCAACCTAAGTACGAGTGTAACAAGATGTGTTGATATTGTGAGTGTAAGAAAATGGATTTGATAAGGTGATTGATTAATAAATGGTGATAGAAATCAATGGAAGAATTAAGTACATCAGAATGGAGCTTTTCTAACCTTTAAGATAATAATATCGATTTTTGGTTAGTTACAAAAATCATTACTTGTTGGCAATGCTCAATGGGCCAACCTAAAATTAAGAAGGAAAGAATAAGGCTATGTGAATTAGAGGAAGAGCAGAACAAATACCTAAGTACGAGTGTAACGAGATGTGTTGATATTGTGAGTGTAAGAAAATGGATTTGATAAGGTGATTGATTAATAAATGGTGATAGAAATCAATGGAGAATAAAAGAATCGTTCACTGTGTTATATATAACTATCACTATCATTAACCTATGTTTAACCTATCTAATTCTATCACAAATACATTATCACTACACTGTTCTAGGTATAAGTATGTAAATAGATTATAAAATAACAAGGGTGGTCATGTCGAGTTAGGAAGCATCGGTTTGAAAATCTGACACTAAATTCCAACTCCTATCCATCCTCAATGATTCAGAATCAAAACATTCAAATAAATTTCCAACCCTTTAAATCACTCCTAAATTTCATCAGAATTCATAAATTTTTACCAGACTATCTTGGCACCTTTATTTTTGGCTTTTTAACAATATCCACCAATAAACTATTAAAATCTCTATCTTTCTTTAATGCTGTAATAAATCCATTTAATGAAATCTTCATTCCCTAAAGTTAGTTGCACTGTTTCCATCAATGACTGAGTTGTCCAAATGAGTAAGTTCCAGTTTCAGTACTGATGAGCCGGTGATAAGTTAAAATTACTAAATTGAATATCCAACTATATTGACATTCCCTTCTAAAATCCTTGAAAACTAAACTTTAAATTGATTGTCTGTTTATAGTCTTGGTGGACTATCCTTCTACAAGACTCACAAAAATTGTCTATAATAATAATTGATTTTCCAGTTTAAATCCTTGGTGGACCAAAGAGAAAAGAATTTGACAGTTTAAAGTCAAGGAGGACCCAGGCTTTTAGTTTATTCAAGCTTTAGGTCATGGTGAACCCAAAAAATTGACCAACTCCATAAAAATCTTTGAACAATAAAATATTCATAACATTTTAAAAACATTCATTAAAGGTCAGTTTTAAGTCTTTATGCAGTAGCAGATCCCATAGAATTTGATAACATTCATAATTATTCAGTTTAGAGTCTTGAAGGACTAACAGATCCAATAGCGCAAATCAAAAGTCTTAAAAATTCTTAAAAACTAGCCAGTTTAAAGTCTTGGAGGACTAACAGAAAATCTTGATATAGAATCCAACAGATATTGCACTCCATTAGTTCCTAGTACCTTAAAAAATTAATAAGGAATATAAAAGAAATAAACTAAAATTTAAAAAAAAATCAAAAATTAAATATTTTATTAGTATTATTTTTTGTTTTTTTATTAATATTAATATTATTATTATTATTTATATTTTTAAACACAAAATAAAATTGTAATGTAAAAGAAATGCAAGATAGAAAATATATAATTATAAATTTGAAAAATTAAATTACTAAAAAAAATTATTTTAAAAGATGTCTTCCAGCCATTTGATGTGCCAAACCCCTCACATCATACCCATATCCAAGTGCACCTTGATGTGGGATACACAAGAAAGAAATTTCAAATAAAGATAAATAGTTTTTTTGAAAACATAATAAACAAAAATAGAAATGATCACTGGGTAGGCTCCCTCCAATTTGTAAAATGATTGGAGACAACCATTGATCATTATCCCTGAACAAATTAATATAGAATAAAAGTTAAAAGTGAAATTCAGAAATATATCATTCAAGAATAAAAAAAAATTTACTATCAAAAATAAAATATAACATTCTAGAATTGGGCTTCAAATGAGTGTTATTGTGGTGACATTGTAACAATTCAGTTTACAGTCTTGGTGGTCCACTATATAACAAAAAAAGATAGGATTCAAGTAGAAAAGGGAATATTTGGTAACAAACATTGTGGGGTAATTGTGTATAGAGAAGAAAGCCCATAAATTACCCCCAAACTTGCCAATATTATACTCAGATGGTTCCCCTGTGAAAATTTCTACCAAAATAATACACCCCATCATAAATCTTTACTATAACATCCTTAAAATTTAATTTAACAATGATTTTCTTCATATTTATGGTGAATACACCACACAATAAGGGAGGCAGACTTTCTAGAAAGTCTTAAACCTTGGACCCAAACTCACCACAGGTTGAGCACACATTGAGCTATTGATAAAGGAACCATACAATTAGGGATGAACACCACTTAGCAGAACAGTTTTAGGTAGGTGTTAAAGTAGAGTTCAGTATGGGCTCAGTATGTGTTTAGTCTTAGCTCCATCTGAGTTCAGGTTGAGGACTTGCTAGAAAGTACACCCCCTATATTGTGTAGTGATAGTTAATCCTCATTTCAGAGGAAATCTTCTTAAAATATTAGTAGGCAGTTTATCCTCATTTTTTAGTTTGACTTTGGCACTTACGGCACCCCTAGGTTAAAACTGCTTGACTTAATAAGCAGCTATCCTCTTTTTCAATACTAATCCATCCAACTCTTCTAACACATATAAACCACCAGATACTTAATCTCTCACTCTGTATGGCCATTTCCACCAATAATCAAACATTCTCCCCTACTATCTCTCCAAACTCCTACTATAAACCAAGACCATATCTCCAGTTTTCAAAGGTTTCCTTAATCTATTCCTCATATACCAATATATGACTGACTTATTTCCTATTTTCTTCATTCTTGAATTCTTTCTTTTCAAAATTAACCGTTCTTACACATAGTAATTCTTCAGTAGTTTTGACCATATCCCAGTCTACTCCAAGATAATATTCAGCCTCAAGATTAACTGATAAAACTGCTTTCTGACCAAAAACTAGTTTTTATAGTGAATATTCAGTGGTCCTTTTGGCATTTATTCTTTCTGAAAATAAAACTAATTGTAATTAGTGTCTCCACTTTTCAGAACTTGCTCCACACATTCTAACTAATGCATCGTTTATAACTCAATGCCCTCTTCCTATCACTCCTTCATCTTCTGGATAATGTGGGGTTTCTACCCTAACCTTTGATCCCACTTTTGATATAGCCTCTCTAGACTCAGTCCCAAATTCAGGACTTCCATCAACAGTTACCAAATTCATCACTCCATACCTATATAACCAATTTTTCATCAAGGAATCTGCCACATTATTGAAATTAAAATTAATAAGAGGCTCTGCCTCTACACAATCAGATAAATAATCTCTGGCTACAATCAAATATTTATATCTCCCCTCTTTTATATAAGCAGCATCCATACTAACCCAACCAAAAAGAGTGTTTTCACTGGTTGCATTTCCAGGTTCCTTTGACCTTAAATAAATTCTTCTTTGACATTCTTGCATGACTGAACCCATTTTTTAACAGCCAGCTTCATACCAAACCATGGAAATCTATTGGAAATCTCTCTATAACTTTCACTAACTCCTCTTTTCCCAAGATCTTTATGCAGTGATTTATAACTAATTATTGCCCTTTCATTTGAGCTATAACAGCTTGAAGAATCGGATACCTACTCTTCATTAATTTTTTTCTGGAAAGATAAAATTCTGGTGACTCCTTTATGATAGAAACACATTTATCTATATCACATTTATACAGCCTTTCTAATGTCAATAAGTATTTCACCATTTTATAATAAAACCCTGGCTGTCCCCAGACATTTTCTTGAAAATCCATTAGTATAATCTTCTTCATCTTAATTTACAGAAATTAAAGCAGCAAGTTTAAACTCATGAGGGAGGTTAGGAAAGTCTTTGGCACCTTTTGTGCTGACCTTGATTACAGGTATATCTTCATTGAATTCTTCTGAGTCAGAATATTCTTCACTCAATTGTCTTCTTTTCAATACATCTGGGATAGTAAACATCTTTCTAGAATTATAAACTATATCAAAAGAAAAAGTTTGAATAAAAGTTACCTATCTGGTCATTGGTGCATTTGGTAAATAGGGGAATTAATCATTCAAATTAAAGATTTTGTGTCCACTTGTAACTTGAAGTGTTGAACCCATAAAACATTTTGAAGATTCATAAGAATTTTTTCCACACCACAAATTTCCAATTTTGGTTAAGAATATCTTAATTCCACCTTAGTAAAATCCACAGATTCATACCTTACTGGTCTTATATAACCAGCTTTATTGATTTGGAACAGAAATTCCCCTGCAGAAATCTGACTAATATCCACCACTAAATAAATTCTGCCTGCATCTTTCCCAAAATCTAACTCATGCAGGATAATATCTTCCCAACAACCTTCTTCAATCTCTCAAATGCCTCTTTAGACTCTTCATCCCACTCTCAGTCAGCATCCTTCCTAGTCAATTGTTGTGGCAGCCTAAAGATTAGTATGGCACTATGGTCTATTAAAAGGGGGTTTATTGGAGCTAATTATTGAGATTAGGAAAGCCAATCTAATTTTATAATGGTTTTTATTTAAAGAAAAGATTATTTAAAAGGGTTTAAAAGGGTTAAATTTAAGAGTCAAGATTAAATGATTAATTAATAGTCAAAATATGCGAGTATAGGTCTAAAAGTGTATGGAAATTATAGTCAGGAGTCTCAAGAACCATTTGAACTTTTTAGGAAATCTTTACAATTTTTCTTCTATTTTTAAAAATTTAATAAATTATTTTTGATTATTTTTGATTTTTCATGATTTACACATTTTGATGACTTTTTATTAGATGAATAGGGCTACAAAGACTACAAAAGTTTGTTGAAATTAGAAAGGAGAAGTAGCTTTATCATCTTTAATTTTTCTAGATTTTTTAATAGTATTTTAAGATTCTAATTGAGTCAAAAATTCTGAAAGAGCTCTGGAATGCTCTGGAAAAGCTCCAGACAAACTCTGGCAATCTCCGGACAAGCTCTGGGATGCTCCGGTTGGGGAAAAGGAAGCACGTGACATACTATGCATATAAATCCTGTAGACACAAAATTAGAGGATCATCAGACATCTTGTTATCTAAAATCTTATATTGTAACAACATCAGACATACAACAATGCATATTAACAAACATCATTGTTATTTTACATAACAAATTATAAATTTTAATACTCTATTAAAAATAACAGTTTTAAATAACATATCATAAATCTCACTTCTCAACTCATCAATATATACATATAGGGTACCATTTTAAAGGTCTAAACTTCAGTGACTTTAATTGAACAACTAAATCCAATAAAAATAAAGATTAATAAAAGCATAATATTCAATCATTTAAATGACTTTTCTAAATACAACTTCACTGTTGGATTTGTTTTCCTCACATATTCTACATCTCAATACCATTAATAATAAATATTTTTTTGGAAATTTTATATCAAGTAGAGATTTCAGCTTAGTTGATTTTGAAATTTTTGACTTAAAGGCACAGGGTTTTCTTTGGTTTATCCAACTCTTGGATTCTACTTACAGCAAGGCGACTTTAAGAGTCTTTCTACACCATCTCAAAGGGGAAGCCAATGAAGAAAAGTCCTTAATAAACATTATAACATAAAATTTTTTGCCTATTTAACCTCTGTATTCTGTCATATTCTTGGGTCTTGGCCAGGACTGAATTTTGTTCACCTTATTTTTTGACATAATTCTACCCTCCCTACATACCACCTGACCTAGAATTTCAAAAGATGCCACACAACAAGAAAATTTGGAGCCTGAAATAGTTCAGCCAGCTTCTTCAATCCTAAACAAAATCCTCTCTGAAACAACTGAATATTCCCATATAAGTTTTTGTATCCCTGGATTCTTCTTTAATACTTCATTACCATAATCTGTTGAAGGTCCTTTAGTTCCACCATCATCAACAAATAATCCAGCATATTGTTGAATTTAATTTTGTAGAATCCAAGCCTTCTAAGCTTGATAAATGGCAACTTAATTTTTTTCTCTTTGAGGTAATCTTTTTAGTTGTAATTTTCCAAGTGGCATTGTAGACAATCCTATAGTACTAGCTATAGGCCTTGGCCAAGGGAGTTGAAGAAGAATCAGAGAGAAAATCCCCTATCCTTTTGAGAAATACCAGGTGAGACTAATTTGCTACAAGAAATTGAAAACTGTTACAATACCCCTTCCAACACTTTTTTGACTGCTTGAAAAGTCAGTAAAGTAGCCTAGATAGACAACAGACCAATGAAGTTCTGAAATGCAGAAAGATCCACACCAGAAAACCAAAACACTGTGCACTTGTTGCACAGAATGCAGCAGTAATATTTGATGCAAGTTGCAAAGCTACACCAGAGAAAACTGTTGCCAAAATTGAGTTAAACAAAGAACTAAAATTTTAACAAACACAGCCAATTGTGGCCAGAAAAAAGTGATCTAATTACCAGATAGTTGTATGATAATTTATGTTTCCCCAAACTGTTTTATTCAGTATGTACACACAGACCCCCATCTAAAAATCTATGCTACAGCAACTAGTTTGGCACTTCTTCCAGCCGAATTGCATAAAAAAACCTCTAGAAGTGCTCCCCAGAATGTAATGGAAAAACACTAAAAAGCAACAAAAAAACCAGAAAACAACAGAAAACACCTTAAATCATAAAATATGCTAAAAAATCATCATGGCATAAAATGTAGATAAAAACCAGAACTATCTAATGGTACTAAAAACTTAAAACTAAGACTTTAAGTTATCCCAAAAAGGCAAAAAAAAATTAATTAAACAGTTATAATAAAAATGAAAAGTGACCAAGAGAACCCTTAAAACTTAGAATATAAAAATATCATCAGGCCATAAAATATAGAGAAAACCCAGGGATATCCAATGATAATAGCCTTGTCCTGGTAGCTCCAATATTTAGCCTGTAAATCCTGAAAAACACCATAAGCAGAAATTAATGCCATTTAAGACATTTCCAAGCTGTACCAAACTACACAACAAAGGCCTAAGCCAATGTTGGATGACCACAGCATATCAAAAGTTGTGAGAGGCCTGGAATCCAGATGCAACTCTCTTTCAAAATATCCCCTTATAATATTGCCCAAACCACAACACACTCTTACCACAAATGTCTCCACAAACTCCTCTGTGCTAGGTGGTATTCCTGCATCTTTTATTGTAACCCTAATTAATTCCCTAAGATCATGAACTACCCTGAGATTGCCATTAGGCCTCTTTATACATAAAACTGGACTTGAGTAACTTGATGATGGCTGTTTTTATAATTCAGTTTTAATTCATTCTCTAATGACTTCAATATAATCTTCTTTTAAAGCAGCAGGTATAGGTATTGGTTTCTGTTCCCATGGTTCATGACAAACAACTGGAATCCTGTAGGGCTTGCATTTAATAATTCTTTAACACACCTCTCTCTTCTTCTACAAATGCAATGGCCTTCTCACTTATAACCATCACATCCAAAAAAAATTTATTTTGTCACCTGACAGCCCATCTTCAGGTCTAAAATTAACAACCTCCAATCTTGTAAAAGTGATACTTGAATTTTTGGAGAATTCTGGCAGGTTGTTGACTTAAGGACAGTCATGTGGATCTCTTGATAAATTTGGTCTTCACAAGGGCAGATTCAATTTGTCCAGCAGC
This sequence comes from Hemileia vastatrix, assembly GCA_030280995.1. Lineage (NCBI taxonomy): Eukaryota > Fungi > Basidiomycota > Pucciniomycetes > Pucciniales > Zaghouaniaceae > Hemileia > Hemileia vastatrix. The sequence goes on from JASXTE010000008.1 coordinate 34,352,582, forward strand.
AGTTCATTTATTGGTCTAATTTTATTTGCTACCCTTTTATATTTTGCCACATCAACATCCACTTTAACTTGAGATATTTGATCCACAATAGTATCACTTTTATTTAATTTTTTTTAAGAACTTTCTTCTTCTTCTTCAGAATCAGAAACAAAATAAGTTGAAATGTAATATCTATTTTTAATATTTTTATAATAACCCCCTTTTTCTTTGTCTAATTTATCATAAAATTTTCCAACACCTTTTTTCCCATCATTTTCTACCATAAAATCCCTAGCAAATAATGTTGGAATTATATACTCTTGCTGGAGGACAGAAATAGAATCATCACAAATAATATTCTTATGTGAATGAATTATACTAAGATTTTTTTGTTGATTTTGATAAGATAATTGCAATTTATCCTCTTGCTAGAGGCCATAAAATATTCCACCACATATCTCACCACTATTATCTAAATTCTTATTCCATCTTTTATCCAAAATATTACATACCATCTTTCCCTTTGAAAAATTTTTAAATTTTATAGAATAATATGATATAGATAATAAGCATATTTAAAATTCCATAACATAATCACATTCCAAATATATATCAACAGAAAACAATTTAGAATCCACTTGGATTATCTCCAAGTGAGCTGACCTACATCAATCTAATATCTCTTCTTGGGGAGAGATTGCAACATTAGACCAATCAGCCCTTACTACCCCCAAAAATGAGGGTCTTTATAAAATCCTTGAAGGGAATAAAAGAATAAAAAATAATCTAAATAAAGATAAAGAAAATCAAGCCAATTTAAAGGTAGTTTATCCTCATTTTGGAGGAATTAAATTCTTGATATCCCTTGGTAGAAACCCATAAATATTCCCCAAGGACATTTCCACCTATTCAAAAATCCCCAAAAACAAACCACCAGAATTTGTCCTACCAAAGGACACAAAAAATAAACCAAATTTTTAAAAATTTTAGGTGAATCCAAGTTTTTCACCCCATTAATCAAAGCCTCTGCATTCTTCATTAATGCAGGAAAACATTATCCATTCCATCCTCTTGGACAGCCACTACTGGCCTTACATACTGAGAATTATTTTTAACCACCTTGACCCTTGGCACCTCTTGGGGACCCACATTTCCATCTTCACCTCCCATAATAACATCTTCAGAATCAATAACCGTAGCTCCATCACCTACTTCTTTCATCATTTCTAATCCATTAACCATATCCACCTCTTCATTGCAGATAGTCTCTGCTTCCAACGGTAAAACCCATGAGAAGTTATCCTCTCAATAATCCTCCAGATGAACCAGCACAACATCTTCCCCAATATCAAAACATTCTTAATTAATGACAAAAATATCTTCATCTTCAGAAAAATTTTCTTTCCTAACTGAATCATCATCCAAGAATATATCTTCAGATTGAGAAAGATCTTTAGGAATAACCAAATCCAAAATTTTAACACAAGCTATCTTTTCTCCACCAACAAAACATTCTTCCACAGAAGTATAATAAGGCTGGCCATATTCCTATCACAGGGTGAAATAAAAGACGGCTGGTAGGAAAGTCATTTTTGAGCAATCATAGAGTAATCTATAAAGTAACCTTCAAGGAACCATATTTTTAGTATTTGAGCTTTGTACAGATTAAAGTTGCAAAAGTGATTTTGAATAATTTGGAAATCTGATTAGCCAGTGACTCTTTCAACAGAGATTTAAAATTTTAAACATATTGCAATACTCAAATACCTCATTTAAACCAAAAACCTTGGAAATTTTAATTAGTATTTTTGCCTAATTCAAAAGGTTTAACTAATTGCGTGTTTGAATAGCTAATCTTATTTGGAAGACAAATTTACATTTAATAATCCTCCTCACTCATATCATTTTCCATCATAAGCTACTCTGCTTTTAATATTTGAATATTGATAGATAATTATTTGAAGAATAAATTTGAATAAACATATCAAAATGGTAAAGCATTATTTATGCATATAGCTTTATGAGTAGAAATGTTCTTAATTTTCTTGAAGAAGAATAACAGATTTGATTAAAATTCAGGTTGATTTTTGACACCCTATGCAGCCAAAAATCAGTGCTGAAATTTGTGAGGAATATGAAATTTACCAAATAATTATAGGTATATATTTTATAATTTTAATAAACCCTTACAACATCAAAATTTGGTTTAGGTTCTATAATTTTTATATTATTGAAGCTAGTAGAAATGTGCATAGAGAAATGTGTTTTCACTAATCCATGAAAATTTTTAATATTTTGGACTAATTAATTTAATATTCCATAAAAAATATGTCTATAAGCTGAGCATCCATTGAAATTAAAAAAATTTCTGCAGATTTGAAATTTTGAAGGAAAGAAACCTTCCCCATATCTATAAAACCAATCAAATTTACATTACTGAAGAACAAAGTCAGGTAAATTTTTTGGAAGTATTTTTTACATACATAAATATTTTTTTTAATGAATAACATAATTGGGATGGAATTTTCTTTATATATAACAATATTCATCTAAAATAAGTTATCTCACATGCCAGAAGGTGTCTCCCCCCAACTGAACTTTTATACTTAATGAAATAATATGGACCTTCTAGCAGGTGCCAATTTTTTTTCTTATAATAAAAAACTAAATGTAAATAATATATCAAAAGCAAAAAAAAAAATTAAATTTGAATAAATTTTCATATCTGAAACTTATATATTAATGTATTTTTTCAGGATTAAAAAAAATTTTCATCCACAATTAACATCAAAGAATGTTCTTTCAGAGGTGAAATCGAAGGTGCTACTTCATTCAGCCTGAATAATTAAAAACCATTATTCAAAAATATTTTCAATAAAATTTTGGTTTCCTTTTAGCACCATACACAGCGCAATATGGGGGGCGCACTTGTTAGCAAGTCTGAAACCTTGGACTCAAATTCACCACAGATTGAACAAACATTGAGCTATTGACAAAGGAACCATACAATCAGGGATGAACACCACTCAGCAGAACAGTTTTAGGTGGGTCTTCAAGTAGAGTTTAGTATGAGTATAGTATGAGTTCAGTCTGAGTTCAATCTGAGTTCTGTCTGAGTTCAGGTTGGGGACTTGCTAGCAAGTCCACCCCCTATATTGCGTAGTGATAGTATTAATATTTTACATTATCTAAAGAAATCCATTTATCCCTTGTAAATTGGAAAGATTTTTATCCATGATGTACCAGAAGTTGTAAACATAAGCTTGATATGATTGAATGAAATAATTTTAATACTAATAGATTTAAATGAAATTATCAATTTTTTTAAATTCTTAAATTTATTTTTCCATTCTTTTAACATCCCAGAAATATTTCATTATGAAATATATCATGTTACCCTATTACAAAGTCACCATGAATAATCAAACACATTTTTAGTTTATGAAAGTGTGATTTTAAACAATGTTGATTAAAATTTTACAAAAGCATTTCTTTTAAATAAAAAAGAAATAAAATAAAAATAATAACAAAAAAAAAAGGAAAATTTTTGTCTAGCTCCATAAATACTTACATTTTGACCCTTTTTTATCCTGTGTAAATTTTTATTAGCCCTTTTTTCACCCCCTGGGGCCCCCACCAGGCCCGACTTGGGGCTAAGAAAGGGCCGACAATGTGTCAACTTAGTCTTATTAAAAATGTCTAAGTTTTATCAAAAGAAACTGACATCTTTGTCATACAGGCTGCTAGACTTACCCAGTAAAATAATTAATTATTTAATGAGATGAAGCCATGCCTTTTTATTTCTTATATTATTATTAATTATAATATATTTACTTTAAAATTACTTGTAATAAATTAACTAGTTACAAAAAGTAAATTTAGTAAATATTTAAAATTAATATTAAATGTCCCTTATATTTTTTATTTCCTAACACCGTGCTCAATGACAGGTTAAAGAAATAAAAATAAATATTAAAATAAAATAAATATATACAAAAAATTCAAATTACTTATTTAAAAATGACATTTGCAGAAATGTTGAAATAAATCAATTTATTTTGACATCTACAGTAAATACATTATTTTAATACATTCTTTATAGAACAATCTTAATATTTGAAATATTATTCTAGAATTTTCTTTTTTCTCTCATACTCCTGTATATGGGATTTTAACTCTGTGCTCTCTCTCTCTTTTGCCTATATAAGGCCTCCCTTTTTGGTTGTTTTAGATCATCTTTTACTTACACATTATTTTTTTAAATTACTGTCAAATCATACATTTATTACTACTATCTATTGTTTTAGTATTTACAATTGCGTATTTTCTAATCCATTAGTTATAATAATAATTATAAATTTTACCTTTTATATTTGAGTAATAATAAAAAGATTCTTCCATATGTACCTTGACTTTGAAATCTTCAAAAATTCACCTACTACTGCTGTTGAACCTCCAGTAAAACCTTCTAGACCAAAAGACCCTCTCGACAGCTAGTGTGTTTTGGAAACCTGCACTTATCTAAGTGCAGATTTGCCAGAACTGACACCCCCTATTTTATTAAATTTCATTTAAAATTGGACATTCAAACTTCAAAACTAGTGATTGTAGAAAAATGAGACTAGAACCTTTAGAAATTGAAGGTAAAATATAGTTTTATCTAAAAAATAAATCATCAAGAAATATTTATTTTTGGTCAAAATGTTGATGTTTTGTTGTGCTTTTTTTTATGTTAATGGGTCACTCCACTAAAAATTCACAAAATGTAGCAAAATAACCCAACAAAATGTCAACTTTTTATACAAAAATAAATATTTTTTGATTCTTTCTTTTTTACATATGACTATATTTCACCCTCTTTTGCCATTGGTGCTAGTTTCATTTTGCTACAATCACTACTTTTAAAGCTCTGATTTTTGATTTTAATGAAATTCAATGCGATGAGAAGAATATTCAATATCCTATTTTTTGATATGATATTATGAATCTAGGGCTATCACCACGCAATATAGGGGGAGGACTTGCTAGCAAGTCCGCAACTTGAAGTCAGATGGAAATCAGATGGAACTCAGACTGAAGTAATACTGAACTTTCACTTGAAGTATCACACAAATAACAATGGATCTATATTGAAAACATAGTGAAAGTGTGAGGATAACTGAATGGAAGCCAGAAAAAATCATTCCATGAGTCTACTCAATGCAAAGTATTTTTTGAAACAGCTTATTAAAATAATACTTTATTAAATTAATTTGATCAATAAAAATTGATTGACAATATTGCAATTCTTAAATACAATAATTTTATTAAAAAATTTCAGATTACATATAAAAAAAATCAGTGACTTTTTCTATTACTTACAACTGTTTTTACAGAATTGAAAACTATGTTTCAGCTAATATTTTATGGAAGTGAACTCTGTTCTTCGCCCGAAGAACAGAGTTCATCCTCCTATTTTCACACTCTGTTTGCACCAATCTCCATCCCTTTCAATTCTATCAACACATGCTTGTCTTCCCTTCCCATGCCTTTCGCTATCCTCCCAGCCCCATTGTATGCCATCCTCTTTTGATCCCCATTTCACCCCTCTCAACCTCTCCCAGACCCTTTTCTTCATTTAAAATGCCTCGGAACCCTTAATCTTCCCTTCCAACTCTTTCCCAACCTTTTCGCTACCCCATACACCCTTCCTCACCCCTCTCTCCAGCCTTTCCAGCCCTTGTAGCCCCATTTGTGTTCACATGAGCTTCAAGGTGTGTTCAAAGTAAATTCAATACTTCTTCATGATGGTTTCATCACTTCCTCAATGTGTGCTCAAAAAGATATGAATTAGGGTTCAAGGTTGCGGACTTGCTAGCAAGTCCGCCCCCCATATTGCGTGGTGTATGACTTGATCATACTGAAAAGTTTCAGGTCAGTTGGGTCATGATGTTGAGGTCAACTCAACCAAATGTTTGAAAAGTGATGAGAATTTACTACCGGGGGCAGCACTCTATTTATTTACTTAGTAGGATCGCGCGCCCTTCTGACATGAGGCTGCTCAAGAAAAACATCAAGAGCAGTAAAAACAACAAACCGAAGGATATAAATTTGGTCAACACTTGCCCTAATCTTCTGCAAGAGTTGCTTTCGTAAAGGCGACTCGAAAACACAGTCTCCCCTTTAATACCTACGTCCATTACTCTACTCCTCTATTCTGCTTAAAGTTACAGCTTTCTTTTCAAAGATATGTAGCCAGATGACAAAATCACAAAATTTTCAATTTTTTTTTACAGATCACAAGTTGAGTGGCAAATTTTTTTTAGACTGCTTGAGGTCATTTCATCTGGATTGGGTTGTTTTCTGCCCAAACTCCAATGAAAAAACGTGAGAAAATAGGCAAAATGAGGGAGAAAACTGATCCTGAGCCACAAAATAAACTATTGCTGTCTATAAAATTCTGAGGCTCAACTTTTGATCTGCCAAAAAAGTTTCAAAATTTTTGCGATTTTGTCTCAATATTTTCAGATCCTTCTGCAAGTATAGATTTGCAAACAATCCTCCTCTTGTCCCATAGTCTTCCCAAATGTTCCTAATTAATTGCTAGACATCGCCTCACTTACTATACCGAACTACATCTATTTAAACAAGTTGGCTGTTGTCTTGTCTCCTATTGCTAGCTACAATCATGATTTGAAATCCCCTGACCTATGCTTTTGTCGGAGGATAAGTCAACATAACTGTATCTTGTGCTGGACTATATTTCTCCCACCTTCATGCCCTTGGAGCATATTTTGTCATGTCGATAAATCGGTTTGGTATGCATAAATCTATCGAAAATCAAGCTAATATTCATTCCTCCTTTCAGTAAACCCCTCCAGTAACAATTGAAATCCATAATCATGGGATCTCATGCAATAACTTAACTATCGTTTACTGAAGACCAATCTACAAGTGAAACTCACACTGTTGCATTTTCACTATGCAACAAGTAAGATATCCCTGATGGGGATATTTATGCACAAGTTGGGGATATTGTAGGGAGTGACATAAGGACAGAAAAATACATAAGCGCAAGAAAAATATGTGTAAGAAAAATATGTGTAAGAAAAATATGTGCGAGAAAAATATGCATGATAAAAATAAGAAAAATGTCTTACAAATATGGGAAATTTTGTTTGTTTATTTTTTTTCTTGAAAAAATGATTTTTTTTATTTTTTTCCTATTTTTTTTACAAATTTTTTTCGAGAAAAAAAATCTCATGGTTGCAAACAATTTTTTTAACACTTCGTTTTGCACTTAATTTTCTTATATTTATTTTTCTGACCCTATGTCCCTCCCTAAAATATCCCCAACTAGCGCTTGATATCCCCAATGGGGATATCATGCACAAGTTGGGGATATTAGCGCAAGAAAAATAAGTGCGTGAAAAGTAAGTGTAAGAAAAATCATTTGAAACCATGAGAATTTTTTGTATCAAATTAATTTTTGTAAAAAATTAGAAAAAAATAAAAAATGAAACAAAAAATTATTTTTTTGCGAAAAAAAAATTCCTATGGTGGCAAGATATTTTTCTTACACTTATTTTTCTCGCACATTTTTTTTGCACATATTTTCCTTACACATATTTTTCCCGCAGATATTTTTCTTACACATATTTTTCCATCATTATGCCCCTCCCTACAACATCCTTAACTCGCGCTAGAAATCCCTATCAGGGATACCTTATTTGGTGCGTAGTGTTTTTCATTACTCTCGTGACTTGCGGCTTTTTTCCACATCCTTTTCTTCTGTTTTCACCTTCTTTTCATTTCTACTACACATCACCCATTCTCTAAAAATCAGCACAAATGATTAATTGATACACCCTCCAGCTATCCGATATCATTAAAAATTTTAAGTGGCATTGGAAAAAGAATAGCATAAAAACTTAAGTTATGGAAGATTGAGGAATGGATCAATAGCATAAGCGACAAGCAGTGACTTTTATTGCATAAAAATAATGAATGTTGCCATTTAACAACAAATGACGCAATAAATATGTAAGCAGTTACTGAAAAATTTCTGACACGATAAAGGATGCTTTTAGGTGATTGAGATTATACAAAGTAAAAAAAAAGGTGGCAGAAAGAAAAGAATAAAACTGTAGCGATTTACTATTAAGGCTGATCCTGACACTACCAACATCATTCGTTACGCCACAAGGTGTAACAAATGCGTAACAGTTGTGTAAAGGTTGCATAATAAACACATAACAATCTTTATGTCCCCTACCAATCAATAATAATTTTTATGTATTTGTTACACAACCGTTACGCAACTGTTACGCCGTGTGGCGTAACAAACAAATTTGGTAGTGTGATCCATTCGTGATATCGGGTCTGCACAACTACTATGATGTGCTTCAACGATTCATTAAATTATCTCATTTTTATTCAATCCTTCCAGGTTTCATGGCACGACTAATCTGGAATTATTAAACTTAACGAATGATTATACTTACATTGTCTTTGATACCGATGAGTTCTGTCGTTGTTGCCGTGCCCTTCACCCTGGCTGATCAGATATACAATTACAATCAGGTTGCAAAACCTGACGAAATTTTTGACGAAAAAATCTAAGTTTCTCTCACAGAAAAACAATTTCCCAATTGAAAGGAGAGTATACCCGACTTATCCTGTGTTATTTTAAATTGGAAAAGTATTTTTTTGTGAGAGAAACTTTGATTTTTTCGTCAAAAATTCTGCAAGCTTTTGCAGCCTGGCTGTCCTTGAAAAAAGTTGTGGGTTTCTGAATTTTTTTTTTCTATTCTGCCCCGCCGAGAATGTGAGTTTTGTTAGCTGATCTGATGCATTCAGCCTCCCCTATAGACCCCGACCTGATTCCTGAAAGTTAACTGATCTACGCTCACATTCTGAGGGGATTAAAGGAGGAATTTTTTTCCAAAAAGCCGCAAACTTTTCTCAAATAGCTGTATCCGAGTATTTTAATTTGACACTAGCGTCAGTCAGCCACGAATTCCCAATTCAGGTTTTGTATCATTTTAGATCACTCAATATTCTGTTGCCATCATCTCAACTTATTCACGTTTATATGTACGCTGCTTAAGGATGACGTGCGAGATGAAAGCACAATTGAAATAACCCAACACTGAACTACCTTTATGTTATATGTAATTGATTTATGCTACAGTGAAAACAACACGCCTGCATGATAGAGAATCCACAACCTATAAAGCATCTTTGCCTGTCAAGTAGAACCCCATCTCTCTCCATAGCTCTTGAAGAGTTAATAACATTCTTTCCTTCATAAGATTATTTATTTCCAACTACTTGAAAATGTTTATTTTATCTTCAATTATGCTTCTTAAGGCTGTTGCCTTCTTTCAATTACTCCCTTTAGCTTTAGGCTCCAATTCTTCAGGTTGCCCTGTGCCTGAGATCAAAGATACAGTATATTTGGATCAACCAATGATTCTAAGTGAACCTTTTGACTGCGAAAATAAGTTATACACAAGATGTGAGTTCTTTTTTTAACAAAAATAAAATAAATCTTTTTCATAATTTTCCTGTTCTATTCTTATTTTTACCTTCTAGCCAAGTCTTCAGGAAAAAATTCGTCTTCAGGCGGGTATTCTCCTGAAGGAGAATCTTCCTCCTCAGGCGAGCATTCACCTTCAGGAAAAAAATCACATAAAAGACGTTATCATCATCGAAAGCGTTACACATATGACAATGGGGCTCAATCGACGATATTCAGATTACACGATGGGGCTGTTTTAAGTAATTGCTTTCTAACAGCATATTCAAATGATGATATGATTCATGTCGAAGGTAAGTGGTTTTCCCCCTTAACTTAAAGATCAGCTTAATGACACTTGAATCCTATAAAGGAAGTGGGACAGTTAAAATAAACAACATTTATGCCATGCATATTGGAGACGATGCAATTACGGTTCAAGACGATGTAAATGTTATAGTAACAGACAGTATGTAACATTGTCTCTTCCATAGCTGTATTCTTAGGTTGATCAAACTTTGATTATTTGTAGGCGTTTTTCAGGAAGGTGACAACAAAGTATGTAAGTATAAGGCATTTCTTTTTTCTTTTTGTAACTTATACTAAGTTTTTTTTACAATAAAATCTTTAGTCCAGCTTGATGGAAGTGGAAACCTGACAGTCGAAGACACATGTATATCTGATGCTGTAAGCTTTTTCTCAATAAAAGTGTCTCCTTTGTTGTAATCTGATTCAAGCGTTGGTTTTTTCTTTTGTAAAGCATATTGTGGCAAAAAGGTAAGTGCCAAAATATCCTGATATAACTATTCTTCCGTTTAAAATAAAATTTTGACAAGTTTCAATTCGTAGCTGTGGTAACTGTCCTAAACCCGCACAAAAAGGCAGCAGGAATATCATGATACGCAACCTGAAAATTGTGAATGTCAGAACGGTCTGCGGTGTTAATTATGACAAAGGTGATAATTGCCACATTGACGGATTGGATGGAACCCCAGTAAGACTTGAATAATTTTAAAACTTTTATTAATTTGATACATTCTGATTTCTCTTTTCTCCGTTCGATTCTGAAATTTAAGCTTGAAAGTGGTTGCACTACTTATCACTCGAGTGCTCCGGGCACCGTACCTCATCAACATTCGAAAAATGTTCAAAGTCAGTTTCAAAAATATATACTCGGATGGAGATACGAACTGATTTATCAATTTTTTTTTTTAAAAAAAAGATAAAGCGTGTGTCTTTTAGCTACATCGTGGCTCTGGATTTCGGCGGATTTTTTTGTTTTTCGAAGGTGATAAATTGCTATATTAGATTTGAATTACGACAAGACATGAAAGAGTAGGGCCTATAGCTATTAGAAAAAAGATGTCGATCATCTTTCGCTCATTTATTCATGCAATATATGAAAAAATATATAAATTTGCGCACACCACAACACCATTATTAAGTGTAATGGTACCCGGCACCATGTCGGTAAATTTGGTCATTATGCATACTTTACTAAATTTTGAACGCATATTCCGAGAGCATTTCATTTAAGGCCCCCTTGTCTTTTTTTATAAATGAGTAAACATTGGGCACCCATGAGTATCACAGCTAGAGTTGAAAATCTTGTTTGAATTTCCTCCAAAAAATAAAAAGTTCTACTAAATATAAAAATAAAGATTTGACATGCGAAAAAATAAAATAAAAATCATTGGTTGCAATCATCAAACTCGTGTACAGTGGCCATTCAAGTGTTCTGCTCCATTTTCGTTTTGGTATACAGTTATATTAGAAATGGTTTGTGCAAAAAAAAATGTAGATTTTTATTTAATTTAAGTAAATGAAGAAAATAACAGTATAGGACTAGTGGATTTTTAGGATTCAAGGAATTTCTGTTCCCACTCTTTTTAACATATTTTATATATTTTATATTTTTTTATATTTATTTTGTATTACTATCTTCTTTTATTGCCTTTTTTTACTCCCTGTCAAGAATAGCCCACTCTTTTCCCTTTGAAATATCCCTTTTTCCTCAACTCATCTTTCTCCCCACCCTTTGTCAGAATTTGAAAACAAATACTTCCTAACTCAACATGGATACGCGAGTTTGTTCACCTTCTACAATCATATATATATATATGCATTTAACCCTTAAACGAGACATTATCATACTAATAGCTGATAGGTTAGATGTGCATTAGGTTAGTAATGGTGATAGTGTTACATTGTGCTAAATAGAAGCCATGCCGTTACTTTACCACATTGATTTTCTGTGACCATCACATTAAAATCAATCACTTGTTCATCTCTATTACGCTATCCACTATCCCAATATTTTGTTTCGCTCTGTTACACTCGCGCCTAGGTATTCTTCACTTGATTCCTCTTCTTTTATCTTGTCTAATCATTTTTATTTATAGGTTGGCTCCACTGAGTTTCGCCAACTAGCAGCGATTTTTGTAACTGACAAAAATCGATATTTATATTTAAAAGGTTGGATACTATTTGATAATTGTGTTCACATTTACTTTTTGCTCATACTTTACCACATTGATTTTCTATCACCATTACATTAAAATCAATCACTTGTTCATCTCTATTACGCTATCCGCTATCCCGATATTTTGATTTGCTCCGTTACACTTGCGCCTAGGTTGGCTCCACAGAGTTTTGCCAACTAGCAGCAATTTTTGTAACTGACAAAAATCGATATTTATATTTAAAAGCCAAAAGGCTCAAAGGTCTCACACCCTTTTCAGTCCCTTCTTCATCATTTTCAACCCCTATCCACATTTGCCTCTCCCTCTCTACCCCTCTCCTTCCAGTTCGCTTACCTTTCTATTCCTCCCTAACACTTTATTTTTATATACAGAAATAGGGACTGAGTTAAAAGGGAGGAGTTAAGGCTCAAGGATTTTGGAGGCGAGGTAAAGGGGAGGAATGGGGCTTCAAGGGTTGGGGAGGCTGGAGAGAGGGGTGAGGAAGGGTATATGGGGTAGCAAAAAGGTTGTGAAAGAGTTGGAAGGGAAGATTAAGGGTTTCCAAGGCATTTTGAATGAAAAAAAGGGTCTGGGAGAGGTTGGCAGAGGTGAAATGGAGATCAAAAGAGGATGGCATACAGTGGGGCTGGGAGGGTAGCAAAAGGGGTGGGGAGGGAAGACAAGCATGTGTTGATAGAATTGAAAGGGATGGGGATTGGTGCAAACTGAGTGTGAAAATAGGAGGATCGACTCTGTTCTTTGGGCCAAGAACAGAGTTCACTGCCATAAAATATTAGCTGAAAGATGAAATATATAAGTTGAAACAATTAACTCCAAAGTAGATGACATACATTAGAATTTTAAATAGGATACTAAAGCTGTAAATTTACTTTATCATGTAAATTATTTTTGAATTATGGTGCATGGATTTGCATAATTGTTTACTAACTCAACATACAAATTTATTGATCATTATTTATATACATTGTAACATAAAGAATGAGAAGTAATATGATATAAAAAATACCCATATAATATTAGTAATATTTTTCTTTCAAACTTTTTTTAATGTGATTGATAATTATATATATGACAAAAAAATAATAGGTATTTTAGAGAATAATTTTAACCAAAAAAATTTGATTAAATTTTAAACCATTTCCATGGGCCTCATTAGGTGAGCTTACATAGTTTAGAATGTACATATGAGTTCTGCTTGTGAGGTGAAAAATATCTTCTACATGAATCATGGGCTTCAAAAGAAGATTTACCACAAGATAAAATAATAAAATAATTTTTTTTCTTAATTTCTAAATTTCTGATAACTATATTTACCATAATAAAAAATGTAATTACTGAACACTCAGGGAAAGAAAAAGTATGAAATTTCTTAATATATCTATTATTATTTAATCAGTAAAAGAAACAACTCTTTGAGATCTCTTAATCTCTAAAAATCTTTTATTGCAATAAATACATACAATTTTTTAAAATTAAATATCTTAGCTTTGATAGAGCTTAGATTGAACTCTCAATGACAACCTATGCATGACTGTGGCTCAACCTTAGCTAAACTGTGAGAAGTTCTTTTAATTTCTTGAAATTTAAAAAAAAAGTTATTATAATGTAAGTCTAATTATATTTTTATAAAAAAAATATTTTCTATACATGATATGAATTTGTGGGAATAAATAAAAAAAATTAATTTTTTTAGCAAAAATTATTTCAAATAGCTGTCATTTTATCTTCAATTTTTTTAGAATGATTTTTCTTTCAATTGATAGACTGAAAAAAATTCTACAGCTATTTTTATACTCCTATAATATCTATAAATAGTTTTCAGAGCTCCTATTGATACTCAATCACCACAGAAAAATTGGGGGGGTATAGCTAGCAATACCCCTTGCTTAAACTCTGTTGAGCCACAAATCTATGCCTGAATTATGCACACTTCATTACCATGGAGTAAATTGTTTGGCCTTACATTTAGTCAGAGATTTATCACAAATTGATCTCAAGATGAACCTACATTGATCACCATTTGATCTTGAAAAATCCTAATTTGATCATGAGTTGAACTCCCTTTGAGCTCACTTTGATCTAACATAAGCTTTTGCATATCCAATATGTCAACTATTCACTTTCAAAAAGATTTGTAATGAATTTCACATGGAATATCAGAACCAAAACCAGTAATTTTGAGTAAATGGCTCCTCAACATGATTAATCTACAATAAAATACCATCAAAACTCAATCTGATCACTAAAAACTTTTGGTAAAATGACTAATAGATATTTAAATTGGAAAATAATATTCCATTTCTCAATTTCAAATTCAAAATATAAATCCTCGTTTCAAATGTGAATGTTGTATATTCCTCCCCTTGCTATATTATGAGTAATATTTGAGGTATTGTACACCTTTTTAATTATGGTGTTGTGCTGCTAGAAATTATCTCTGTTTGAAGTCAACTTTATTGAATCTTGATTCCAGAATGATACATATTTTATAACTATTTTGAGAAAAAAGTCACTAGTAATGAAGTTAGCTTTTTATCTTTCCTTTATTAAACCTCACTTAATCCTACTTAAATCCAAATTGACTTACAAAAACCTTATTCAAGATATTTTTTAGCCCAGGTTGATTCAAGATTGAAGCAAATAAAATTTTACATATCCAATATGCCTATTGATTAAATTTCTTCAGGCTTTCTTAAAATTCACATTAACATTAACTTTCACTGGAAATATTAAAAACAAATCTTGAAAATATAGTATGTAAAATCAAAATAAATCTAATATAATATGCTTACAACAAAATTTTTTTTCTGGATTTATTGAAAAAAAAATTGTTCATTTGTGAAAATAGAAAAGATACTATCCATCCTGAATTTAGAATTTATTTTTAAAAATTTAATGCCCCCTCACTTTCAAGTTTATCATGTATTTCAAAAATTATATTTTTAATAATTTTGTGAATAGTACACCTGAGATATAAACATTGTGGATATTAAAAACTAAAACATCAGCAAATTGAAATGTTTTTTATTGATATGAATGGAAACAATGATTGAAAAACACCATTAGAGTAAGTTTGATTTTGAATAATAGGCATACATTCTCATGTAAATTTCAATAAAAATAACTATTATTCTTATATAAGTTACAGTGGATACATTTGAGCTCAAAAAGAATTAAAATTGACAAAATAAGACTTCTATAATTCATATTCAAAAATGAAATCACCCTTCATTATCTACCTGTAAACTATTTTAAATTAAATAATTTCAAAGTCAGTATATACTGATGTTATTTTTTCTTCTAAAAAAACTTATTATATAGATTAATAGTCATAAACAGTTGAAAAAGATGTTAATTTTATATAAGAAATCTTTAATCCATAAAATGATAAAACTATCTTTTATGTAAAAAGTGATTTAGGAAAAAAAATATTATTATATTTTTGATGCACTATTAATAAAATTGAAGATAGAGCATATCAAAAGTTTAAACTTAATTTCAATTTTGATATCATCATTTTATTTATTTTTTACTTGAGTAGAAAACAGATTTTAAATCTCAATATAATTTTAAATCCCATTAGTTTGTAGATTTTAACATTTGAAACTATGAAATAAATATTTATGAAAGAATTTTACAATATTTGCTCTTATAAAAACTCATAAATCCAACTTCAAATCTTCTAACCTTCACAAGTAACCACAATGCATTCTGAAAATACTCTATATTTAAATAATTAAAGTTACAAAAAATTATGTTTTTTTATTTCAATTTTTGATAAATAATATATATATATATATATATATATATAATCTCTTAAAAAGTATAATAGGGAACTTAATAGTGGTTTTGGCATTAAATATATAGATTCAACTTTTAAAAATTTGTTTGGAATAAATTACAAATACAAAAAGGATATATTTTGATGAAAGAATACTGATTTAGGTTCTCTCAAAATTGTATTAACCATTTTTATGTAATATCAATCCATAGTTATTATTCTTTATGATATTATTATAGAATTTTTTCCTTTTTCAATATAATGATTTTCTATTGTGTGGTATGTAGGTTAAGATAAGTTTAAAAGATTTATTGAAGATATTTATACCAGACACAGTATAAACTGTATATTTATAACTATAACTTACTTTTCTGATGTTTTACATCATTTATAAGTAGCTCATGCATTACACAAGTAAATAATTATAGTCCCTGGAAATAAGTCCTTGTGAATTTCAAATTTTTTGTTATTCTTAAAATCATTACTCAAATAAACAGAAAATTTCTTCAATCATTTATTGAAAGAAGGAGTTTAAAAATCTTATTTTTTAGTTATAAAAGTTTCAGTTATTTTTCATATTATTAAATATAATGAACATTTGTAAATTTTAACTTCAAAACTAGTGATCATAGCAAAGTAATACTTGAACAATCAGATAAACAGGGTGGAATAAAGTCATAGCACAACAGGAAATGATACAAAATTGTTGATTTTTGGCTCACAAAATTCAACATATTTTTGACATATTTTTCCACTTTAGATAATGTTTAGTGGATTTTAACATTCTTATAACAAACAAGCTTAACAGTGTTTTTGATTTTTTTAACAAAAATAAATATTGTTAGATCATTTTTTTAAAAATATGACTTATTTTTACGCTTTATCTACAATGGTTAGTAGTTTTTTTTGCATAAATCACTTATTTTGATATTCTCTTTTTGAATTTTTTAAGAAAGTTCATGAAATTAAAGTTTTGTATCAATTTTTCATTAAAACAGATTTGGTTTTGAAATAATATATATTTTTATGTTAATCGACTCATTATTTTTGGATTGATAAATTATGTTAAAATTGGGATTGCTTATTTATGGTGAGTGTACATCATAGTTAGTTTTCAAATCAAAAATTAATAATTGTTGAAATTTTGTAAAATTCTAAATATCCTTTAAACCTTTTTGATTTAAATAATGTTTAATGTTATGTAATCATTCTATAAGTAGAACACAATTAAAATCAGATAATGGTACATTGCTTTCAAGTTCTAATACTAAAATTCTATTCTACTTGAAACAATGTAAACTAACGCTTGGTATATCATATAAGAAACTCACAATTTTCAAAAATCATATTTCCAACATTTTAAACATGATACACATTAAAATATATTTTTAGAATACTTTCCTAATTAGTTTCAAGTACAAAAAAACAATGTCCTCAATTTTTCTAATACTTAACCATTCTGATGAGTGAATTTCACAATCTAAGTAACATATGGTTACCATTTATACACATATGCATGATTGCTCCTTTTGTTTAATTTTAGCTGAATCTAAAAAGGAAAATCTCATGTTGAATATCAGCTATAGATAAGCTGCTTATATTAGAAGCTAATATTTCATATGAGAAATTTGTTATTGAGTTTGGGAAACATTAATAAGTGTTGGAAATTTAAATTTGAGCCATTTATTCAAGTAAATAAAAAAGGATGAACCTCTAAATATTTCATATATATATATATATATATATATATAATAAAAATTAACTATATAGTAGCATTTAACCATGGTTTTATACTAATTTCATATAAAAAAAGAGATTGAATTCAAAATTTCAGTAAAGAAAATAAAAATAAGATAAGTTAATATTTTTGTTTATATTTTCATATTTTTGAAAAGGCTTACTTAAGGGAGAAAATTATTTGGTTTTAGAGTACAAGAATTTCTAGATAAAAATCTTCACAATATAGTTTGACCCTCTCAAAAAGAAAATTCTAAAAATTTTACTATCACATTATATATATATGTTAAGTAATAGAAAATGGAGTGGTGTCTTTGACAATGAAGCTTTAGAAAATGAATCAAATGATTTAAAATGATAATATAATTTTGAAACAATAAATCATGTATTCACAAAAAAATTATATATCTTACAATCAAGATAGCAGTATTAATGAAGCAACTCTAACAACTTTGGAAAGAAAACAAGAAAAAAATAATTAGTAAAATGCATAATTTATTTTTAGAATTTAAGGAAACTTTATAGCTCTACCAGCAAACTAGCCTTAAAGCAGGTTTAGATTTAACATGTGGAAATTCATACATAGTACCCTTGCATCATGAGAGAAGAATAAAATTTATGTTGTTTTATTTTATTAATTTATAATAATATTTTTTTTTGGATTTTTCATTAGTATAACTATATATTTTTTAACTTTTTTTGTTTTTTAGAATATAAGTTCAAAGTTTCCCATCACTACCTCAAGTTGAAGCTCCATATGATGTAATAAATGAATGATATATTATAATGAATTTTTCTAGAGACTTTTTAAAAGAATACAGCACATGCAATGTGTGTTGCTGCTGCAAGCAATGTGTGTTCCATGCAGCAGCAATGCACACTGCATGCAACACACTGTGGTCTTCCAACATTGGCGGAGCCCTTTGTTGGTCTATTTGGTGTTGTTTTAATATGTCTTAAATGGCATTGTTTAATAATTGTGTGTTTTTCTGGAATTATTCAGCAAATATTGGGACTGCCGGTGTAAACCATCCTATAGTACTAGCTATTGGCCTTGACCAAGGGAGTTGGAGAAAAACTAGAGAGAAAATCCCCTGTCCCTTTAGAAAAATATAAGTGAGATTTACCTGCTACAGTAAATTGGTTCCTGTTGTTAAAAGCCCTTTTCCAATACACTTGACTGCCTGATCAGCCAAGAAAGTAGTCTCCAGACAGACTACCAAACCAAGGAACTGAAATGTAGACCAATGTCCACACCAGAGAAAGCAATGATACTTGATGTAGGTTGCAAATCCACACCAGAGACAGCAATAATACTTGATATAGCTTGCAAGACTACACCAGAGAAAACAGTTGCCAAAGTTGAGTTAAATGAAGAACTACCCTTGCAACAAACACAGCCAATCGTGACCAAAAACTGTGAAAACTGAGTGAAGAACAAGGATATCACCTCCAGATGGTTGTACGATAATTAAGGTTGCCCCAAACTGTCTTATTCACTATATACACACAGACAACTATCTAAGAGCCCATGCGCACCAACAAGTTTGGCGTTTCTGAGTGCCAAATTGCATAAAACCCCTCTAGAAACGCTTCCCAGCCTTCTATCACTGAGGCGGGCCGTCCGCCCGATGTTGGGAGGCCCGCCTGAAGCGGCAGGACCGCCCTGAAGCCAGAAAACTACCAAAAACCACCAAAAACACCCAAAATACTTAAAAAAATAAACTACAACTACTAAAACCTTTAAAACACATAATTAAGCTACAACAACATTGAGACATGAAACGTAGTGAAAAATTAGCCCATTCTATTGGTACTAAGCACTTAACCTTAACACTTAAGGTTAGCCTGTGAAACACAAAAAAAAATTAAACAGCTATCTTTTGAAATGAAAAATGAGAAATAATCCCCCAAATTCTTAGAATATGAAAAATGTCATCAAGACATAAAATATAGAGAAAAACCGGGGCTATCCAATGGTAATACCCACATCCAGGCAGTCCCAATATTTGTTGAATAATTTCAGAAAAACACCCCATTATTAAACAATGCCATATAAGACATATCAAAACAACACCAAACAGACCAACAAAGGGCTCTGCCAATGTTGGAAGACCACACTGTCAATTCATTGGGTGTACTTATTCCCCATTCCTCATTAACTCACTGGGTAGAGTTATTCCCCAGTCTATCTCTTATATTGGGTAGAGTTATTCCCTGTGTCTCTATTGAAATCTCTATCCTTGCACAGGTTGAGTTAGTCCCTGTGGCCTTCTTATTGCATCCTACATTTCAAAAGTTGACAAGGACACTTTTAAAGGGTCAGAGAGCATTTGATAGCAGAAGAAAGGGTTTAAAATCATGGAAATGATTTTGTTGAGAAAAAAGATAAGAAAATTTCAACAGGGGAATAATATTGAAGATAATTTTATATGTAAGACAGAAAGTAGGAATGGAGAGGTAAGTAAGAGTGTTCTACAAAATTAAATAATAATAAAACATGAGAAATATGTTATATAGCATGGAGACAGGAATGGAATCAACTCAAAAAAATATATAGAAATTAAAAAAGCCTATTTTATACTATTCATTCTAATAAAATTTCATTTCATGTCTTTCTTTTTTCATATTTTTATGATGAAGGGTTAATATATTGTAAAAAATACTATTACATGCATATCTTTTTTATTTATTGAATAGAAAACAGAATAAATATTTATATTAGAGCTTAATTTTATCACCAAAGTATTATTTCCTTCATTTTTATAAGTGCTTTACATTTTTCAGATATTTTAAATATTAATAATGGTTTATAAAATCTTTTTGAATAATTAGAATTAAATTTTTGTTTCAAATCCTTACTGGGGAAATTTAATGGAAGATATTAATTTTCAAAATATTTTTCTTGAATGGTTTACTATAGTGCCTTATAATTTCACCATATATAAACAATTAAGAAAAATTATTTAAGCATTTAAGTTATCTTTTCTTTCAAGTTAAATTGGGGTGTGTCTAGTTTTACATGCAACAAAGTATAAAATTATTTTAAACATTTTGTAGCTTTTGTCATGCGCTACATGACACTCGAGGAAAAAGCAGCTCATTAAATCAATAATACAGAGGTCTAAATCCATACTTGAAGCGCAGAAAGCAATTCTACATAGCAACTGTGACTTTCCTTTGTGTACTCACTATTCAACCACGCTAGCCCAAACTCTAAATCTAAATTAGTCAATCTCTCAATAGTGTGTGTTAGTCTTTTCCTCAATAAGCGACGCACAGTGCAATAGTCAATGTAATAGTCCGCTAAAAGGTTTATTAAGTATCTGTGGATTATTAAAAGGGGTAGTGAGCATGGACGGAATGGTTAGTGGAGGATTAAAGGGTTGACGGATGTTAGTGAGGAGGGTCCAGGGGTAACAGGTGTGTTTTTAATGGTCTGTAGTGTGCGGAATAGTGGATGGGTATGAGGTCAATGCAAGGAGGAGTAAAGGATATAAAAGGGGTTGGGTTTTGGTTCGACATTCTTTAGAATTAAATTATAAAACGTATATATAGTCAATAGTGGTAAAGCTTCAGGTTAAATCATTATTATTGTATCTTTCCTTATTTTCTCAGTAATCATTTCTAAATCCTAAATCTTTGATTATTGAGTTTCCAACCCTTTGTGAGATCTTAAGAATCTTAATATTACCTTTAAATTATATTAGAATTCTTCTTGAACATATCTCAAAGCAGTAGCTCTCCCTTCGAGTCATCTTTGAATCACTTCCTCAAACATTTCCTCTGTGCTTCGAAGAAGTTTCTAAACTACTCTCCTCATCTCACTTCCCGGAACACCCTTGACCTTGTGCGTAGGTTGTCCGGTGACAGCTTTCCAGACTGGCTTAGCTGTGGGGAGGGCTGATTTCAACATACCATTACAGAATTTTGTTTTTAATGCTTCAACATTGTTTCAAAAAATGTTCACATGTCTTCAATAAATAATCAAGCTAGCTTCATCAGAGGTTCAATGTATTTTCACACTTTATTCCTTATTGTTTCATCACTACCTCATTGTGTGCACAATTAGATAT
The DNA here is from genome assembly GCA_030280995.1 of Hemileia vastatrix. Lineage (NCBI taxonomy): Eukaryota > Fungi > Basidiomycota > Pucciniomycetes > Pucciniales > Zaghouaniaceae > Hemileia > Hemileia vastatrix. The sequence goes on from JASXTE010000008.1 coordinate 34,374,137, forward strand.
GAAGTTAGGTTCATGGTTGCGGACTTGCTAGCAAGTCGGCCCCCCACATTGTGTGGTGACAGTGTTGGGGCTAGTGTGTTTTGGAAATCTGCCCTTAGATAAGTGCTGATTTGGTCAAATTTAAGTGCAGATATGTAAGTGTGGATTTTCCAGAACTGACACCCCCTAATAACACTGTTACCTCTGGAGGACATTGCTCAATTTGAAAACGGTGTTCACCTTCTCCCACTCCCCTTCAGATTCAGACTGCCTCCTACTATCCTTCATCTCATCTTCAGAACTTTGCTACCATATAGTCAACCTGCCCTCAGGATAATTTTTTTTGCTGATGTTCTGCTCTTTCTGGGATCCCCGTGACTGAACTGGTGGGCCAGTAAAGAAAAAGTACCTCACATCATTCTTAAAAAGTTTGCATTCCTCCTTTACTTCCAGGTCCCGTCTTTTACACAGGGCTGTTCAAGCCACTCTCCCCTTACCAACTACCTCTTTCATTCCAAGGTAGTCAAGTCCACTCTATCTATCCTGTGCGATGGCCCTCTAGAGACATCTCATAACACGGCAAAAAAAAAGTAGTTTGCCCGCAGACATACCGGTTCTGACATACCAGTTACATTTTTTCCCTATGCATAAAATTGTATTCAACTTTGAGTTTCATCACGATTTAATACTGTAAATTAGGTGATTTGGCTACTTAATAGATTGCAATAAGTCCATATTCTGACACAAGTGATTTAATTAATCAAAGTTGAATACAATTTTATGCATAGGGAAAAATTGTAACTGGTATGTCAGAACCGGTATGTCTGCGGGCAAACTACTTTTTTTTCGCTATGTAACATACCCCAATCTCCTGCCAAGCTCATGCAACCCTACTAGGGCTGCCTTCATAGAGGTGGCTCAAGAACATAACCCCCTCTTAAATATTTTCGCACATCACTGTGCGCTGTTTTTCTGCCCATGGCAACAACTTTCCTGGTAAATAAGTACTGCTAATTCCAAAACGCTTGCGGGGTTTCAAAATAAATAAATAAAAAATTACCCACAACTCCCCTGCCATAATATGCTTGCATTTCAGCTGATTTGCTCATCCTAGCATATTGATGGAGATGTTTTTTTTTCTTTTTTTTTTCTTTTTTTTTTTCTTTTTTTTTCTTTTCTTTTTTTTTTCTTTTTTTTTTCTTTTTTTTTTTCTTTTTTTTTCTTTTTTTTTCTTTTTTTTTTCTTTTTTTTTCTTTTTTTTCTTTTTTTTCTTTTTTTTTTTCTTTTTTTTCTTTTTTTTTTCTTTTTTTTTTTTCTTTCTTTTTTTTCTTTTTTTTTCTTTTTTTTCTTTTTTTTTTTTTTTCTTTTTTTTTTTTTTGAAAACCGCAAGCGTGTTGGAATTGGCAGTATAGATTTGCAAACAACCATTTTCCAACCCCTTAGTTTCCCCAATGTCACTTATTACTTGCATTGTATCACCTCACTGGCTGCACCGAATCGCCTTGTACGCTAATATATTGCTAACTCCTTCATACCTCTCGTGGGTTGAGATGGTATGAAATAAAAAAAGAATGGGACGACAGAAAAAAAATAACGCAGCAATGTGTGAACGAATTTTGACCTCAGAATTAAAAATGTTTTTGAGCAAAATCCAATAATGTCCAATGGAAAATTTGGTGGTCTAGCTGTATTTTTTTCCTATGTGTGTATATGAGGAGACTGTGGTTAACAAAAGACAATATAGAGCTAATTCCGAAAAGCTTAAGGTATCCTGCAAATTTTTTCGTTCACTGCCTCCCTCAGAATGTGAGTTCAGATTGACTGACCTTGAGCATCTGGCCCATAGGATAGTCACAGTCCTGATACCCCGAGGATAGTTAACCTAGGTTCTCATTCTGAAGGGGGTAGGGAAGGAAAGCATTGTCAGGACACCGCAAGTTTTTCGGAATTAGCGGTGTCTAGTTTTTATAGAACTCCATTTCATAATTTTCAGCTACCTACAGTCACATACCCACACAAATTCACTCTTCTTTCTAAAGGATGTTGATCATTTTTTTGTTCTTCTAAATTTTATGAGAGTAACCGAATACTCTTGTTGGGAAACATTGCTTCTCCTTATTTCTAGAAGAAAGTTCACAACATCCTAGATATTAATTGCAATTCCAAGCTCCCTAATGGCAACGTGTTTGTGTTGCTCAATAATTCCTTTTATAAATTTTTCTCATCAATAGCACCTCGCAATAATTGAACTCACATACGAGAAAAATCAGTTGTTGGGAGGTTGAGTATTATCAAATTGCGGTCTTCTGTTTCGGCTTATTTTTAAGGCTGAGGGTAAGCGTTTCGAAATATCGATTCCACGCAACTCTGATTTGCTTAGAGACAAGTGTGGTTCTTCGTTGCTGCAGTGATCTTCCCCCTGGCTTTCTTTTTATTTGATCAGATCGCCCAGTAAGGCTTTCAACACTAGTGTCCACCAGTTACAAATTCATAACTGGGGTTTGTTTCATTCTGAATCACTCGATATCCTACATCCATGATCCCAGCGTGTCCACGTTTCTTTTCTTACACTGTATATGTACGCTGCCTAAGGATGACGTTATAGATTGAAAGACGGTGAAAACAACACTCCTGAAGTATAGAATACACAACTTATAAATCATCTTCGTTTGCCAAGCCGATCCACACTTTCTTATAGCTCTTAAAGAGTTAATAACTTTCTTTCTTACATAAAGTTAATTCTTTGCTGGTGCTTAAAAATGTTTATCTTATCTTCATCAGCACTTCTTAAGGCTGTTGCCTTTTTTTATTTTTTCCCTTTATCTTTAGGCTCTGATACTAAAGGCTGCCCTAAGCCTCCCATGAAAGGAAAGGTTTATTTGAATGAGCCAATGATTCTAACTGAACCTTTCGACTGCGAATTCAAGCTATACACAAGATGTAAGTTATTTTTGTTTTCTTGAACATAACATTTATCCTTATCATTATTTTCTTTTCATTTAACTTCTAATTGCTACATTTGAGCCAAATCTTCGTCTTTTACCAAATCTCCGGTCAAAAAGAATTCACACCATGAACGACGTTTCACTCATGATAATGGGGTTCAATCAACAACTTTCAGGCTACAGAAAAACGCTTCCATAAGTAATTGCTTTTTAGCAGCCAGTTCAAATAATGATATAATTCATGCAGAGGGTAAGTTTTTTTTCTCTTTAAATTAATAAATCAGCTCAATGACAGATGAACTCTTTAAAGAAAGCGGGACATACAGATTAGACAACGTTCATTTCCTAGAAGTTGGAGACGACGCAGTTACGCTCCAAAATAATGCAAATGTTTACGTAACAAATAGTAGGGAATATTTTCTTTTCATTAATTCTCCTTATACATTAAATATAATTTGATCATTTTTAGGCACTTTTGAAAATGCTGATAACAAAGTATGTGAGTAGAGGGCAGCGTTTTTTTTTCTTTTTGTGACTTAAGCTAAGTTTGTTTTTCAATTAAATATTTAGTCCAACATGATGGAACCGGGGATTTACTAGTAGACAATTGTTGTGCTTTCAATGTGGTAAGATCCACATCAACAAACTTGAGAGACGCAATAGGTATTCTGAACAAAACGTCTATATTTCCATCTTCTTTTTTTAAAAAGCATATAGTGGCAAAAAGGTGAGAGCCAAATCACTTTCTTCAATCATTTCTCCCTATAAATTTAGATAGTAACAATATCTGGCTCCTAGCTGTGGCAACTGTCCTTGGAAATTTCAAAACGACGAAAGGTCTATCAAGATACGAAATTTGACAGTTATAAACGTCAGAACAATTTGTGGGGTTAACTATGACAGACACGATTTTTGCAACGTCACAGGAACGATTGGAAAGCCGGTAAGAATTGATTGAATACTCAAAATGATGTGCTATTTTAATAAATTCTGATTTCTCCTTGTTCTACTGCGTTCACAAATTTAAGATTGAAAGTGGTTGCACAACTTATATCTCAAGTTCTGCGGGGAAGATGCCAACTCAATATACCAAAAATAGCCGAAGTTAGTTTTGATATTACACAACCAGATGAAGGAATGAACTGACTCAATTTTTTTTTAAAAAGATCCATCATGCTTCTTCTAGTTATTTTGAAGCTCTAGTATTTGAACGAAGTTCAAATTGTAAGAGAAAGATGTGGATCATCTTTTTTAATACATCTGGCATGAATTTTTTTTCTTATGTTTTTTCAAGTCTAAATCTATGCTAAAAAAATAAAAATTTAATACATTCATTCCCACATATCAATATGAGTTTCACCACTAAATTCTTTATTTTTTTGTTTATTTTCATTCTTTGCCCAAGGATGCAGTTACGCTATTACATTTTCAAAAAGACAAAGTGATTTGGATATAAAGTCATAAAAGCTCAAAGTACTTAAATCAGTTATCTATAATAAACTAAGTTTTATGACACATCAGTCAGTAGCTGGACTTAATTTATTAATAAGAAAAAATTCTTCATTGAAAAATTGTGTAATAGGGAACCATAATTTTTCCCACTTTAATGTTTAGGTATAGATTCAAACATTCTTTGCATTATGAGAATATAACCTTGTCTTATGTATCATTATCATATTTACTTTTCAACTCAACTTTTGACAATCCTTCTTACATGGCTGTTTTTTAATTTCTGTTTTTCTTTCTTTTTTTATGTTCTTTTTTTAAGTTATAATTTTCCAAAGATGACACAAAAATTTAGTGAGAGCAACATATATTTAGATTTATAAAATAAATTATTAAGGATCTTTTTATATAAAAAATAGTGTTTATGGCTCCTTGAGGTCTCCTTATTAACCAAAATTTTAAGCCTAGACCATGATTTCATCATCTGTTATGCAGGAGAAGACATTCTAAAGTTTAATGTAAACAAACCTAAATTTCATCCAACAATAGAAAATAGAAAGAAAGTAATAGAACCTACCTGGAAGATTTCTTGAAACTCTTTTTTGCCTTTTTGTGACTTTTTTGCCTCATTCACTGTGCAATACGGGGGGCGGACATGTTAGCAAGTCCGCAACCTTGGACTCAAATTCACCACAGATTGAAAACACATTGAGCTATTGACAAAGGAACCATACAATCAGGGATGAACACCACTCAGCAGAACAGTTTTGGGTGGGTCTTCAAGTAGAGTTCAGTATGAGTTCAGTCTGATTTCAGTCTGAGGTCCATCTGAGTTCTGTCTGAGTTCAGGTTGGGGACTTTCTAGCAAGTCCACCCCTTATATTGCGTGGTGATTGAGCTCAAAATGGGCTCACTGAGTAGATCAATTGATGTTAAAATGATTTATAAGAAGGAGACTTGCTAAAATGCTCCCCTCCCACCACCACCACCCCCCACACGCACATTTCATATGGTGATATTTTCATTGAAAAAATATTGAAGTGGTATGTATGTGTTTTATTTTAAAGCTCTTATTTAATTTTGAAACTTAGTAAAAAAAATTAAAAGCTATTTCTTACTGTTATTTTCTGCTTGATATTACTCAGGGTAAAATAGGCAACTAGATCTTGAGTTTAGCTCACATACTGAATGAAACATGATTTCTAGTTAAAAAATTTTCCCTTGGTGTTACATTAAGTATTATTTTCAAATATTTTAATAGTAATTTTCTTTGGTAAACTTATATAATTTGATGTTTTTTCCATTTTTTGATATTTGATGATGAAATATAACTTCTCATTTATCATAAATTTTGTATATATACTCCTTTTTAACTCAATAGGGGGTATCAAAGTTAGAAATTTGTAATTATTTAAAAGGTATTTCACACCACAAATAGAAAGCCACAAACTTGACATTAATTTTCAGTAAAAAGGTGTTTTTGGGGGCACAATATGGCATATTTCAAAAAATAATCATGGTTTATTTGGTGGAAAAAAGAGGTATTTTAAAATGGATGATTTCTAACTTTGATACCCCCTAATAGGGGGTTTCAAACATGGAAAATATGCAAACACATTAAATTCATTTCTACTCACAAAAAAATAAGAATCCCATCCATATAAGGTCATTAAAAGAAGGATATTTAACAGTAAAAATCAAAATAATTAGAATTTAATAAGCTATTTTTTTGATTGAAATAAAGAGATTTTCAAATGGCTGATTTGCAATGTTTGACACCCCATAATATAGCCACTTCATAGTCTCTTTCTATATTATTGTAATGAAGAGATCTTGAAGGGATGTTTCTGTTTCAGAAAAACTGGTGAGATTTATGCTTAAAAAATTACCTAATACTGGGCTCTTGGATATATATTTATTGCAAGAAAATCTCCACACATATATTCCAATATGAAAAAAAATTTATCAAGAAAAAAATGAGAGATATAAATAGGGGATGTGTTGGATCAATTGAGTTTCATGCAATTTTTCACATGAACTCAATCTTCTACCCAAACATAAGAATTAACCAAAATATTTATAGCTCAAGGTATATTTTGAAAATATGTGGCTTTGGGCTCCAATATATGCCTGCTCAATATTTAGGGAGTTTATTTAATACAAATGAGATTTAATTAATTTTTTTCACAGTTATATTGAGAGAGCCATGATTTATACAATATGGTTTTGCAAAAAAAAAAAAATTAAAAAAAGATCACAACTGGTAGCTGGTGAAAACATTTTTTTCATGTGATTAATTCATGGTTTATGCATATTATTTTCTGTTCTTTACACCTCAAATAAATAGGGTGTACCCCATTTTTTCAAATTTCTACTCCCCTTTTCATCTATTCATAAAAGAAACATCAATCTATAAAATTTGAATTTCAAATAAAAATTTCAATTAATTTTAAATAATAACCCAAGAGCTAATAATGGAAAAAATAAATGCAAAAAACTAATGTATTTTCACAATTAAGAATTATAAGGACTCGCCATCATTATCTTTGAATATATTAAACAAAAAAATTAGATAAAAATTTCAGTCATTCTTTATTTTCCCACTAAAATTGGTTATAGTATTCTTTAAAGATATTATTATCTTCTTCTATTATTTTAAAATTTCTTCATTAATATGAAAAAAAAAATCTCTCAAAATTTAATATTTAACAAATAAAAAATTTATTAGTAAAAAATTATGTTTTAACCTTTTTAAAAATTTTAGACATTATGCCTCTGGATGATATTCTTTAATTTTTTATGGAGTTGAGTATCAGTCATCATTTTGTCTTTAAAAATTTATCTTATTCATTTACACAAATATTAAATTAAAGAGTTTGAAGAACTATCAGCATTTAATTTTGTAATAATTGCTTCTTTGAAAGTTTTATTTTTTAAACCTAATAGAAAGATAATCTTTAGAGATGTGAGAAGTTGTAGATTAGTGAAGTTTTCTAAAATTTAAAACGGTAATTGTAATAATTTTTTAAAACTTGATATAATATTTATACATTAAGGAGTATCAAAGATGGGATTCTTCCATTAAAAATTTTCCATTTTCTGCTTTCAAGTAAATCATAATTACTTTCTAATATGTGGGATGTTGTGTGACACAATAACCCTCTTTTGATGATTTAATTTGAGTTTCAAGTTGTATTCTTTTAAGTGATGAGCTTTAATTAACAGAGAGCTTATAAATTTTATATTTTCTATTATAGAAAGTAAAATAATTAATAAATTCCTATCATATTATGAAAACAAATCATTTTTTTAATATCTTGCCCAAGAAGCCTGTGAAATTATTATTAAATTACTGAATATATTAGCTAGTTACTATGTTATAATGATTGATAGTTTTGTGATACAGCCATATCATAAATTGCTGATGCAATATTAAAAAATATTCCAAAATTTTGACACAGATTAAATGAAATTTGACATTAAATTTAGCTTTTACTCACTAACAAATTTTCATGTTTTTGTTGTCAAATCTCAATCATTCTGTTTGTTTTTATTTTCTTTTTTTTGCATATCTGAATCAAATTTTACAAATATAGTTGTATATTGATAGTTATCATAAACAATTAAAACATTTAAAATAGTTTCAATTCAATATAAATGAAGAATTTTCATTTTTTTTCACAATTTAAAAAAATAGAAATTCATTTTTTAATCTTGTTTTTGTTGCTCACACTGTAGACAATACTATAGTAGTAGCTATAGGCCTTGAAAAAGGGAATTGAAGAAAAACCAGAGAGAAAATTCCCTGTCCCTTTGATAAATACCAGGTGAGATTTATTTGCTACAGAAAATTAGGGACTGTTACAATACCCCTTACAACACACTTCTTTACTGCTTAAAAAGTCAAAACAGTAGCCTATATAAACCACAGAACAAAACAAACCTGAAATGAAGAAAGATCCACACCATAAAACTAAAAAAACACTGTGCATGTGTTGCAAAGAGATCAGTAATAATACTTGATGCAGGTTGCAAAGCTACACCAGAAAAACAAGTTGCCAAAGTTAAGTCAAATGAAGAACCCACCTTATAAAAATTACAGCCAATTTTGGCCAAAAAACAAAGAAATCTGAGTGAGAAACAGTTATCTAATTACCAGATGGACAATTGATAATTAAAGTTACCCCAAACTGTCTTATTCAATATGTGCACATAGACTCCCATCTAAAAATCTATGCTACAGCAATAAATCTGGAAATTCTGAAAGCCAAATTGCATAAAAACCCTCTTGAAACACTCCCCAGGATGCTATGACCAAGGCAGCAGCCCGCCTAGTGGCAGATGACCTCCCTGAAGCCAAAAAACAACAAATTATGTTTAAAAAATCACAGCACACCACAAAAACCTTTAAAACACAAAATTAAGGTAAAAGTCAAAAATAAATGAAATATAGAGCCAAATTAGGTCTATTCAATGGTACTATGCACTTAACCCTAAGACTTAATTATAGCCCAAAAATTGTGAGAAACATAATTAAACAGTTTTAGTAAAAAGTGAAAAGTGACCAAAAGAGCCCTTTAAAATTTGAATATGAAAAAAAATCTACAAACCATAAAATATAGAGAGCACTAAGGGCTATCCAATGATAATAGCCTCTTCCCCATAGCTTCAATATTCAGCCTTCAAATCAAGAAAGCACTATAAACAGAAATTAATGCCATTTAAGACATCACCAAACAGTACCAAACTACACAACAAAGGCCCCAGCCAATGTTGGGTGACCAAATACCCCCTCCAATTAAAAATTTCCACATTCTTACTTCTTTAAAAACCACCATGTTAAAACATTTTTCAAAATAAAACCCTGAGATGGGTCCCTGTTAATACTGTATTGACCATAACCTTATCTGTACCATAACACCACAAGCTCACCCATGCAGAACTGCTTGTGATGCCTTCTATTTCAGAAAGAAATCTTACAACAGACCTGGTTCCTCTTCCTCTTCCTCAACTTCATCTACACCTCAATATGGTTCATCTTCCAAAAGAACCAAAAAATTTAGGTCTTTGATCCTGATACCCAGATTAATCAACAAAATACATCCTTCCAAACAGAGTGCCAACACCATTACAAAAACTAGTTCCACCATAGCTGGTCCTTCTGATGGCAAAACCAATATTTTTCCATATTGAATTTAAAACAAATGACTTTCCAGTTCATCCCCATTGAGGCAGTGATGATGAAAATGTGGGAACCATTAAAACACCAACACCCAATCATTTTCCCACCATTAAGGCCAAATTTCAACAACACTCTTCTCAACAAAAACATCTCATACTAAACTGCTTCCAATCCACACCTGCTAAAGATCCAAAGGAAATTGAGAAAAGAAGACACCTCATCCACCAGTTCAAAGCTAATGCTGAACCCTTTGTTTCATCTCTTGATTCTCTTGTGTAATTTGATTCTTGACTGAAATTCTTGACTTAGAAATACAAATTTTAACCACTGTCCAGACTTCCTGAATGTAGCCAACATAAATAAATACCTCAGTTTAAATTCTTGGGGGACTCATCCTCATTTTAAAGTCTGTAGAGACTAAAAAACCTCATTTTATAGTCTTTGGGTACTCAAAACCCTCAGTTTATAGTCTTGGGGGACTCAAAACCTAAATCAAAAAGGCAGAACCAGAGATCAAACCATTGAAGACTCAAAAAAACAACCTAACATTCTGGGGTGACTGTTCTATAGAGAAGCCAGATCATCAGTTACCCCCACACTTGCCTTAACTAAATTCAGAGACTCCCCCTTTAGATGCCCTCTTCCCAATTATCATACTAAACTATCAGTTTATATTCCTGAAGGACTCACCCTTCACCAATCCTCATCTTAAAGTCTTGGGGGACTACAGAATCTTTTTTCAGTTTAAAGTCTTGATAAAGTGAAAAAAATTCCAATAATGTATAAAGTCTTAAAATTTTAGCCCATTTAAAGTCTTATAGGACTATAGAATCCTTTTTCAGTTTAAATTTTTGATGGACTGCAGGAATTTTGCATAAGAATTTTACACCTGTTCTCATGCATACACACCCACATTCAACTTGTTGAACTTGAACATCCACTTCATCTTCTACCCATCACTGATAAAAATTTTTCTTCTTATCTCTTTCTTTCTTATTCTTGTTCCACTATGATTCATGGTAAACCTTGGATCCCCTGATTTCGAAGCATAAACTCTTCCTTTCTTCACTACTCCCATGTAATATGCTTGCAAAAAGTGCATCCACATGTGCAGACCCTGAAATTTCACTCTACCAACTCCAGAAGCCAAATTATACAAAAGGGGTTGTGACTCTTGTTAATCAAAAAAGAAAAAATGTGATAGAGACACCAACTATCCTATACCTCCACCTTCACCTTCCCACAAATACATTTTCAGATCCCTTACTAGATCCTAAGAACTATGTCCAGCCTCTTCTTCTCTATCATCAGCTCCTTCCAGAAGATCCAGGCAATCAGTTGTTCCAGAAAACTCTCTGAAAGGCCAGTTTTACCTTCCAAAACATCTGTTTTACCTCTTCAAATATTCAGCTCCTAGGCTTCTAGACCATATCCAGGCAGCCCGCCTGCCTCAGTAGGAAGCAAAAATTAGGCTCAAAACTTTCAAATTCAACCTGAAACTAACCAAAATTATTCAACAAATAAAAAAACTTCTACACAACAACCTCCTAGTGCTCCCAGAGCAGTTCAAACAAAAATTTCAAGGTCCAATAATTCCAAAAATTCACAAATATTTCGAAGACCAGCTAGGGCTCCCCAAGAGAGAATCAGAGCTCCCAAAACCTCTCCAAACCCAAAATCATCTTCTCCATCCAGAAAAAGAAACTACGCCTCTCCTCTGCTTGCCAATTATTCTTCTGACAGCTCATTTTCTTCAAGAAATACATCCAGAAAACAAATTTGGGCCCCTATATCACCTTCACCTGCCCCAAGATAAAACACATTTGGTTCTCCAGCACCAGAAACCAATCCAACTGAGCTGGATATCAATAACAATAACAAAACTAACAACAACTCTCCTTCTCCAGCTATGCCCCAGGAATAGTTCCATCCCAGTTCACCTTCTCAGCACCCAATTGAAGAAGATAATGACAACCCATATTTGTCTCTGGCTGATCCTCCAACCACAAACCTTTCCATTCTTTCAGAAGTTCAAATTCCAATAGCTTACAACTTTGATGAACTTCCTATATGTAAGTACCATAATATTTCATCAACAAAAAAAAACTTTTGAGATAATTCTATTTGTTTAGATGGCACCCCTCCTCCTGAAATTACTATTAAAGTCGGCCAGACTTTTGAAACTTATTTAACCCTAGATTATGAGTATATGATGAAAAAACTAAGAATCATGTGTTCAAACATGCTAAAGCCTTTTGCTGTTCATGGCCCATTGAATGAGTTTGAAAAGACCCTGAGAAAGCAACTTCTGGATGACCACTGGAAGATGTCAAGAATCTTCAAGCACACCTTCCAACATTCTATTCAAGCCTTTTCTACTTCCTACCACAAAACACCTTTCAGACCAGTGTAGACAATACTATACACTATGCAATACAGGGGGTGGACTTGCTAGCAATTCCTCAACCTGAACTCATATGGAACTCAGACTGACCTCATATGGAACTCAGACTAACCTCATACTGAACCCATACTGAACTCTACTTGAACACCCACCTAAAACTGTTCTGCTGAGTGGTGTTCATCCGTGATTGTATGGTTCCTTTATCAATAGCTCAATGTGTGCTCAATCTGTGGTTAGTTTGGGTCCAAGCTTGCGGACTCACTAGCAAGTCCGCCCCCCATATTGTGTGGTGATAGTGCTAGCTATATTCCTTGACCAAGGGAGTTGGAGAAAAACCCAAGAGAAAATCCCCTGTCGCTTTAGAAAAATAAAGTGAGATTAAACTGCTAAAGTAAACTGAGTCTTGCTTTCTAAAACCCCTTTCCAACACACTTGACTTCTTGATCAGCCAAGAAAGTAGTCCCCAGACAGACTACCATACCAAAGAGCTGAAATGTAGACCAATGTCCACAACAGAGAAAGCAATGATACTTGATGTAGGCTGAAAAGCCATGAAATAATACTTGATATATCTTGCAAGACTATACCAGAGAAAATATTGACAGGAGTTGAGGTCAAGTAAGAACTAAACTTTTCAAAACTCAGCCAAAAGATGCCACAAACACACAAAAAAGAGTGAAGCACAGAGATTCCAAATATATAAAATGGTTGATTATAAACTAGAATGTCCTTAAACTTGCTTGACTATCTCACACACAAACCACCCTGGATTTTTCCTAAAAAAATCTAACTCTCCCACCTCTATACGTGCATAAAAAAGCCTCTAGAGGCTTCCAAAAGCACAGGAGGGCAGCCGCTTTTTGGCCTTTACACACCCAAAAACACCCTCAAAACAACAAAAAAGCATTAACTACATTTAGAATCAAGCTAATCACACATAAAACATACCAAAATGATGAGAAAAGAAATTAAATTAAGCTGAGACATAATAAGTGACCCTAGCTTAAGCCTACAAAAACACAACTAAACATCTAAAAACTAACTAAACACCAATAAAAAAAGACCATATCTCCAACTATACCCTACATACCAAATACCTCCAAATACGCACTCCAAAGGCCTTCCCAGCTTTAGAACACCACACCAGTTCAAGAAAATTACAACCCATACCATCTTTCCAGCAGATAGCACTTTAAAGAACACAGTGCATCCACAAACCTCAACAAAAAACAAAAGCATCAACAAAATCCAAACCAACCACCAGAAGCTTCTTCTTCCAGAAACATAATTTTTGAAAAAAGAAAAAAAATAAAGTAATAAATAAAGAAAAAAGTTAATAATTAGAAATTCAATTATTTTTTTTTACTAATTACTACCTATAACAACTAACATACTAAAAAAACTTGAAAAGAATTAAAACCATAATTCCCAAAAAAATATGAGATCTGGGAAAATAAAATGAATAATAAAAAAATTAAATAAAAAATAAATACATATGGTATCCCCCAGAAAATTGATAAGCTGATCCCCTGATACCTTACCCACATCCAGGTGCACCATGATGTGGATACACCTTTAAATGATTTTTTAATAATTCTAAACTGAAATAAAATATAAATAATACTGAAAATGAAAAATAAAAATAATAAATAAAAATAAATAAAATAAACTGATAAAAAATAATAATAAAAAAGAGAAATAGAATTTCACAGCCAATTGATGAGCCAGTCCCCCCCAATGCTTGCCCACATCCAGGTGACCTTCATGTGCTGACATCATATAATTTTGATTTTTTTAATTTTCCAACTTTTATCTAATTAACTCCCATAAAAATTAAAAGAAAAAAGAAAAAAAAGAAACAAATCTAAAACCACATCCATAAACATATAACACAAAATGAAATAAAAAAATAAGAGAAATACAAGGTCAAGTCCACTCCAAAGAAAAGATCACAGAGTGGGCTCCCCCAAATACGTAAAATTATGGGAGACCACCAGTGATCTACCACCACTCCAAAGAAACCAAAGATTAAGGAACCAGTTTGTGCAAGTTTAAATTAATAGAGGACTAAAAAACAGAATTAAAAAAAACAGAACTAGAATTCAACTAGGACATACAGAAGATTTGAAACAGACATTCTGGGGTAACTGATCTACAGAGAAGCCAGCTCATCAGTTACCCCCACACTTTCCAGAATTAAATCTAGAAGCCCCCCTGGTTAACTTCTAAAAAAAAAGAAAATCCAACACAATAAGCCAAAACACATAATAATGAAGAGTCCAGAACTTGAATACCAATGATAAATCTAGTTTAAAGTCATACAGGACTAAAAACCTATGAAAAAAAAACCAATAATAGGGTTCAACCAAATAAAGATGAGGGGTTGGAAGGTAACTGTTGATAGAGCAGCCAGCCCATCAGTTACCCCCACACTTTCCAAGATCAAATCTAGAGCCCCACCCATTGGTACCTCTAACAAAAAATTTTCTAGCACAAAAGCTTCTCTTCAGAAACCAAAATACAAAATTAAAGAATGGTGTGTAGTTTATCCTCATTGTGGAGTCAGTCTTTTTTAAATCTTGTGCCTCTAGGATAAAATCACTTCACTTGATCTGCAGCCACTCTTTTATATAAGACTGCACCACTCAACTCTTTGAAAACATAAAAGCCACCAGATACCAGATATCTTATTCTGTAAGTTCCATTTAATCTGTCAGAAAACATTTTTCCCCACTGAGTCTCCAAAGTTCTATTATAAACCAACACCAAATAACCAGGCTTTAAGGGATTCCTGAGTCTATGGGCCAAATTCTTGTCACAGTATCTGACTATATGACTTCTAATCTTCATCATTCTAGAGTATGCCTTTTCCAGACATTCTTCCTTACATTCAAACTTTTGCATCCTAGCACAGAGCAAATCTTCTGTTGAGTGCACCTCATCCCAATCAATTCCAAGATAAGAAACAGCTTCCAAGTCTACTTATAAAACTGCCTTCTTATCAAACATTAAATAATAAGGAGAATAGCCATTTTTCCTTTTAACAATGACTTTATCAGAAAACAACACCAAATTTAAATAATGCCAACACTTTTCAGTACTATCTTCACTCATTTTCACCAAAGCATTCTTGATAACTTGATGGCCTCTTTCTACCAAGACTTCAGCTTCAGGATAATATGGTGTAGCCACTCTAACTTTAGAGACAACTCTAGCCACAGATTTTTTGAATTCAGTTCCAAACTCCGGCCCATCATCAACAGTAACCAAATTTATTAACCCATATCTATAAACCCATTTCTTTTTCAAAAACTCTTCCACAATTTTAGCAGTCAAATTAACCTGAGGCACAGCCTCAAACCAACCAGAAAATTCATCCCTGGCAACAATCAAACATTTACACCTTCCCTCTATATTATGGACAGCATCCAGATTGACTCTTCCAAACACAGTTGATTCACCAGTAGCATGCCCAACTTCTTTTAGTTTCAAATGAATTCTTCTTTGACACTCTTCACAAGATTGGACCCAACCATTCACAGCCAAATTTACACCAGACCACCTAAATATTTCTGCAACTCTTCTATAAGTTTTCCCAAATCCTCTATGAGCAAGGTCTTCATGCAAAAACTTCAACACCAGCTCTTGACCCTTCTTCTGAGTCACCACAACTTGAGAATTCGGATTCCTCCTCCTCATCAACCTTCTCCCTGGCACATAAAAGCCAGGACTCTTCTTCTTGATTGCTAACCAAGTATTATCATCACAACTAGTTGGCCTCTCCAAGGTCAACAGATATTCCAAAATAAAAAAAATTGAACCCAGATTGACCCCAGTTCTCATCTTCAAAATCCAACAAAACAACATCCAAGGGCACAAACATGTCATCAAAATCACCAGTATGCACATGGGCTAATTGAACAGCCCATTAAGGACACCAATCTTTAAAATTTTGGCTTATCTTTCTCTTTCCACTGAGTTTTTAGAGAATCCAGTGCACCAAAAAAAACACCATTTTCTAAATTTGAGCCATCCCAAACAACATCCACTTCTTCATCAATAAAAACATCCTGATAACCAGAATCAAGATTAGATCCAGCCAGTTTAACCTCATGGGGGGGGGTCTAAACCTTCATCAGAAACACAAATATCACTAGCCAGCTTAACCTAATAGAAGAGGGTAGAAAAATCTTCAGCACCATTTTCACAGGCCCTAAACACTGGAAAATCTTCATCAAACTCTTCAGAATCAGAATCATTATCTGTAGGTGGCCTCTTTGAAAACCCATCAGGCATAGTAAAAGTTTTGCCTGGCTTGTGCACCAAATAAAAAGAGAAATGTTGAATGAATACCACCCACCTAGTCATTGGGGCAATTAGGAGATTGGGTGTGTTGATCATCTGAACCAAAGATTTTGCATCCACCTGCAACTCAAAATTTTGACCCCACAAAACAGACTGTAGCTTCTTCAAGATTTTAGCTACCACACAAAATTCCAACTTAGGCTGAGAATACCTAGATTCCACCTCATTAAACACCACTGACTCATACCTTACTGGCCTGACCCTCCCAGTTTTATCTTCCTGAGACAAAACATCACCAGAAGCAATATAGCTTGAGTCTACTGACAGATAAATTTTTCCAGCACCATCAACATAATCCAACTTGTGAAGAATAATATCTTTGCTAACCACCTTTTTAAAATTCTGAAAAACCTCTTCACACTCCTCAGTCTATTCCCAGTCTGCATCCTTTCTGGTAAGCTTGGTTAAAGGTGAAGCCAACAAAAAAAATCCTAAATAAAAATCCTGACATACACACACACTCCTAAAAAGCCCCTGACTTCAGTTGTCAGTATAGTCTAGTATATAAGTATGATATAATAGTATTTATTTATGGTCCTACTACTTATTGATACATGATTTAGTGATTAAACCTCAGGGGAAGACTAATAGAATAGTTATACTCAAATAAAACTCACAATACTTGGATTTTAATGCGTGCTAGTGATGGAAAATAGATGAATAAAATATAGTTATAGCTTATATAAAGATAATATCAATTTATAATGGCTTTATAATATATTTCTAAATGTTAATAATTGTATAGTAGTGTTTGTTGGAGTTTTAGTAATTGAATGATGATAAATAACCGTCAAAATCCCTCCTTACTTATACCCAAATCCACTGGAGTGCACAGACCTTCAATCCAGATGATGTCACTGCTATCCCCGGCAATTACAGCACTGTGAGGGCCCATCACCTCCCCATGGCGTCCACTTCAAGCAGTTTCAACACCCAGACCTCCAGTAAGGACTCTCCATCACTATTAATAATAACACTGATCCATACCATAAATAGAAAACCCAGATAAAAGCGGATACCATAAAGAAACAGGTAAAATAAATAATCAAAAAGAGATTTAATGAAACTAAAAGCATATAAAGAAAAAAAATAAAATGTCCGAGCCCCCAATAACATCCCCAAGCATCCACAATAACCCAGAAACATCCTTCCACCCATAAATCCGTGAATAACCATCCAAGGAAGTAATTTGAGTTGTCCAAACTGGGTGTATGCACCTGATATAGGTGTCTATGCTTCTGTAGGCGTTGTGAGTCCACTGATTTCGTCCATATAACTTAAAATAAGCAGAAAAACAAAGTTTACAGGCTATTAAGGGGCTAAAACCCACTTATATACCTAAATATACATAATATACTGCATATTTCACTGAATATGAGATTTATGTATACATATAAGCTTATGTATGTCAATAATTACTTCATATCACTTAAGATAAGTATATTATCACTCCATTAACACCTTAATAAATATTATTAGGCCATGGATAAGCTATTTAAACTATTATAAGTTATATAATAGAATAATAATTATATATATATATAATAAAATAATATATATTATTATTTTAACCTTATTTTTAAGATATAAGCTTAATCTACTTAAGGTTATCTTATTTTAAGCATAAGAAGTACTCAGTCCTAAGGATATTTAGGCTGACACTCCCTCACCCCAAAAAAACAATAAAAAAAATGTTAAGACATTTTAATTAAAACAAAGGAGTGAAATAATAAAAATAAAAATAAAAAATAATTTTTATAATACATATACTGAATGAACAGTATTATTTAGATTTAAGTTTTTTCAAGAGATTTTTAAGATCAGAGATTTCATTTTCTGGAATCCACTGGTCATATTCACTTGATTTATTTTTAAATCTTAATAGATACTCAACTCCCTTTTCTTTAGTAAGGTGTCTCTTTTTAAGTATCTTTTCAATTTCTGCTTTTTCAACTATTTCTTCAGGTTGCTGTTTATGCCTTCCTGATCTTCTTGGAAATAGAGCAGTATCATTAGAATGGTATGGTTTTATAAGAGAAATAGGAAATACTGGATGTTTTCTATCATATGGTGCATATAGAATAACCTCAACAGCATTATTACCAACCATCTTTCTAACTACAAATGGTCCAATGAATGGATCCTTCAATTTAACATTACCATTTAAATTGAAATGTAGCGTTGAAATAAGGACTTCATCACCCTCTTTGAACATTTTTTCTTTATGGGCTTTATCCCATCTTTTCTTTTCATACTCAAAAGCCTTATTTATACATTCTTGAGCATGATTTCTGCATAATTCCCGCATCTGAAGAAAAGATTTAGTACCTGGATGGATATCCAATCTAGGTAACTTATTAAGAGTTTTAGCAGGGGTATTAGGTACATAACCCAAACATAACTCAAATGGCTTTTTGCCAGTGACAGAATGTACTGTACTATTATATGCAAATTCTAAACCTGGGATAAGGGTTACCCAATCATGAGTGAATTTCTCATTGCCTTTAAAGTCAAGACAAAAAGCAAAATACATTTTTATCATATCTTCTAAGGTTTGTATCATTCTCTCTGCTAGCCCATCAGTTTGTGGATGGTGTGCTGTAGAAAGTTTTAATTGACACCCTGAAACATCCATAAGTGACGTCCAGAACTCAGAAGTAAATTTAGGATCTCTGTCAGAAACTATTGCTTTGGGGAAACCTGCTGTATTTGAAATTTATGTCCACCATAAAAAAGCTAAGACCTTTGCAGAAACCTCTTTGTGGGTAGGAATAAATTTAAACATCTTTGTAAATCTATCTACAATTACCCAGCAGGAGTTATAACTCTTATGCCCTGCTATTGGCAAACCTGTTACAAAGTCCATGTTAATGATTTCCCATGGAGCTATTGGTTGCTCAATTTGTTGTAATAAACCAGCTCTTTTTCCTGTTAATCTTTTAGATTTTTGACAAGAATCACATGTTTCAACATATTTCTGAACGTCCTAAGACATGTTAATCCACCAAGCTGTGTTTTTTACTCTGGTTAATGTTTTATGGTAGTCAAAATGACCTGCTAATATATCATCATGACATATACTTAACATTAACTCCTTCATTGAAGGGGGAATTACAATTACATTACTTAATTTTTTCCTGTAATATATAAAACCATCCTCAATGGAAAATTTTTCTTTTTCTAATGCCTCTTTATACTTAATTGGTAATGTTTTTATTAAAACATTCATTGAAGCATTAGATGGATCATTTAATATTGTAGTTAATTTACTCAAGTCAGGATCTGAATTATAATTATCAAGAATTGATTGCATAAATTCATCCTCAAGATCTAGAATATAAATGCCATAAATGTTAATAATCTCTGACTCAGGAACATAAGCAGGATTATCATCATTATTAGGCAGAGGTACTCTAGATAACAGATCTACATTAGAGTGCAAGGTTCCTGTTCTATGTGTAATAGTCATCCGTCCTCTGTATTCTTGTACAGCTAATTGCTATCTAAACATGTGTCTATTAGGAGTTTTCATGTTTAAGAGTGATTTAACTGCACTACAGTCAGTGATTAACTCAAATTTTTGGTCCTCAAGGTAATAGTGTAGCTTTTCAAGAGCCCATACTACTGCCAAACATTCAAGTTGAGTAGCACCATATTTCAATTCACCACTTCTTAGAGTACGTGAAATATAGCAGATTACTACTTCTGAAAATTTCCCTTCAATAAGTTGTTTTTGATGCAAAGCAGCACCCAGTCCAATAAAACTTGCATCTGTATATAATACAAAAGGTAATTGGAAATCTGGTAATCCCAAGATAGGAGCTGTCATTAAACATTCTTTCAACTTATCAAAAGCTTGTTGTCTTTCATTATTCCAAATGAAAGCTTCTGATTTCTTTATCAGTGTGGTCAGTGGTGCAGCAATTGATTGTTAGTTTTTAATATATTGTCTATAATAACCACACATTCCAAGAAAAGATTGTACATCCTTCACATTTTGAGGAATGCCAACATTCTTTATTGCAGCCACTTTATTTTGGTCTACACATATTTGTAAGCCAGATACAATATGATCAAGCACTTTTAAAGATTCAAACCCAAATTTACATTTTTTCAATGCAAGGGTCATTTTTATTTCATCCATTTTCTGAAATACTTTCCTTAAATGGATTAAGTGTTCATCAAAAGTTTTAGAGAACACTATGATGTCATCAATGTATACCATTAACCATCCTTCAATCATTTCATTATGGAATGTTATATCCATTAACTTCTGAAACACTGATGGAGCATTTTTTTGGTCCAAATGGCATTCTGACATACTTATAAATTCCCATGTGTGTTGTTATCAACAAAAAGTTCTGTGAATTCTTTTCAACAGGAATTTGATGGTACCCTTTATTTCCATCTAGGCAACTTATATATTTAGCACCTTTAAGGGTAGCATGTATAGAGGCAATCCTTGGCAAGGGATAAATATCATCTACTGTAAATGTATTTAATGCTCTATAATTACCGCACAGTCTTGCTTTATCTTGTTCATAAGAAATTAGCACTAGTGATATTACACAATATTTTGGTGTAGTTTCAACCTTCTCAAGAATGTTCATTTTTAATAACATCTTAATATTATCCTCTATTTCTTTCCTCTTCATTGGTAAAGAAGGGTATGGTTTCTTTTTAAGACTAGCAGAAATATTATCCATATCACAGGTTAAACTAATCTTCATTTCATGATCTTTTACAAGGCCAAGTTCATTTGTACCATGTGCAAAAGCCATTGGAAAAGCTTTAATTAATTCCAAAATATTATCTTTCTCAGTTTTACTTATCTGAGTGCCAAATGATGCTTTTGAAATTTCTGTTTCCAGAAGTTCCATCTCATTGGATTCTCTTCCTTTAGATGGGGAATTTGTTACTGACTCAATGTGTAAGACTGTGTTAAAAGAATTTATTTTAAATTTCCTCTTACCATTCATGCCAATTGTAAAATTGTTATTAGCAGGGTCTAATTTTACACCAAATTTAGTCAGAATATCATTTCCAATGATAAAACAGTTACTACAGTTAGTATTATCCATTACTACAAAGTCACAAGTTACCCTTACATAACCACGTTGGTGTTTAAAGAAAACAGCAGCTTTGTATTTACCAATGGGGTGTAGCACTGATCCAAAACCTCTCCAATTTTTATTTTGAAGTGGTTCAAGCTTAAACTTATATTCACTATCAATTTTCTGTAATGTATTAGTGGAAACAACAGAACCAGCAGCTCCTGTGTCCAGTACTATATTAACATTTTCACCAGAAATGATAGCTGGAACCGTGATAGGTGTCATTCTAAAGTTATCAGCTTGTATATCCTTAATGATTTCAGCATCCTGTCACCGGTTGACCTACGCACAAGGTCGAGGATGTTCCTGTAAGTGAGATAAGGGATTTATAAACTTCTTCGAAGCACAGAGGAATGATTCGAGGAAATGATTCGAAGGTCACTCAAAGTAATAGCTACAGGTTCGAGGTTCGTTCGAGAAGAATTATAGACTAGTTTCAAAGGTAATAGTAATTCTTAAAATCTCACAAAGGGTTGGAAACTCAATAATCAAAGATTTAGGATTTTAGAAATGAATATTGAGAAAATAAAAGAAAGATACAATAACAATGATTTAACTTTAAGGATTTACCACTATTAATGTAAATACGATTTTATAATTTAATTCTAAGGAATATCAAACCAAATACCCAACTCCTTTTATATCCTTTGTTCCTCCTCGCATTGACCTCCCTTCCATCGCACCATTCCCACACCATTGACCATTACTAACATACACTTAGACACTCTTCACTAAATATCCATCCATGCTCAATTTACCCCTTTTTAATTAATTAACAAAACTTTAATGAAAAACTACTACTGTACTATTTCGTTGAACCTAGCGCTGTGCGTCGCTTATTGAAAAGGAGACTAAGGCACCCTATTGGGAGATTGACTAATTTAGATTTAGAGTTTAGGCTAGCGCAGTTAAATAGTAAGTACACAAAGGAAAATCGCAGTTGCTATGGAGAATTGCTTTCTGCGCTTCGAGTATAGATTTAGGACTCGATATTATTGATTTAATGAGTTGATTTCGCCTCGAGTGTCACGTGGCGCGTGACACATCCTCAAAATTTATTAAAGATTCATTTGAGTCCATATTTAATATTGGATTTTCAAAGATGGACAAATCATCTTCCAACATACAGACTTCATTTTCATCTCTATATGAGATATTGTTGTCATAATCACTTGATTCTTTACTTTTTTCAGTTTCAGTTTCAGATTCACGTTGATTTTCAACAATATTTATGTTTTTCTCACATTTGTGACCTTTGACCCAAGGTTTGTTACACTTATAACAAGTATTTGTTTCATACTTTTTAGGTACTACAGGTGCAGTACGTTTTTTCTGCTTCTCCTGAAGTGTTTTTGAATTCTGAGTTTTTACAGGTTCAACATGTTGCTTATAAGTGGAATACCTTGATTCATACTTATGGTTCAATAATATTTCATTGCAAATATTAATAAAGTCAGAATATTCAGTAACATTTAATGTTCTAGCTACAACAATGTCTCTGACAGATATAGGTAATTTATATATTATCTTATCTTTCCATAAGTTAAAATCCATATGAGGCTCAATGGCTTTTAATATTTTGTTTAAATTCATTAAAAATACCATAGGTTTGTCACCATTCAACAGATTATACCTAGTCTTCTCATAAAGTCTCTGCTGAGTATGGGTTTGGGAAAGACACTTTCAACTCTTTCTCTTATAAGTGCAACTCAAGGTGAAGCAAGACAATTCCAGGTATCATAAAATCAAGAAGGTATTAATCGGAGTTCAGCCACACTGATTATATGCCCCCTGGCAACACTATCGAATTGGATCAATGAAATAAGTGTGTACTTTGAAGATAATGCACTTCCTTTAAAGGTTCTTTATGGGAAGGATTGTCAAAATACTAATGTCAATGAGCTACAGGACACTGCTATTGTTTTAACGACCTATGAAATAGCTAGCCCAACGATGTCAAAAAATCAAAGCCAAAAAAAGATACCGGTGACTCAAATGCTCTTTTGGTATAGAGTTGTTTTAGATGAAGCTCAGTTAGTGCCCATTTCTATATCTAAAACTTAAAACTTAATTTTTATAATCAATTTTTATAAATATTCTTTTAGTTACATTAAAAATCCTTACTTGCAGAGGGCTCAAACAATATTTGACTTGGAATCCCAACACCGACTATGCTTGACTGGAACTCCACTTCAGAACAGGCCCACTGACCTTCAAAGTCTCATATTTTTTCTTAGAATCGAAAAGTGGCAAGAAGACTGGTTATGGAAGAATTTCCTTTTTCCAGGTTTGAAAAAAGGAAAGGCTAATTCTATTAAATCAATCAATCACTTAATGAAAGTCATAAGCCTACGTAGAACAAAGGATGCAATTTTGTCTCTTCCAAAAAAGATTCAAAGGGGGATATCGGTTCAATTAGCAGATCCATGGAGGTCTAAACTTGATGTGCTTCAAGAAGGATTCACTGAGCGATATGGGCCCTCCAGAAGCACTGACTTCCCTTGGGACTCATCTGAGTTTCTAAGAGAGCTGATGATTTTAAGAAAATTCTGCAACCATCCAATCTACAAAAATCTGGATGAAACTCCAACTTTTGATTTCACCTGGCAGCATTCCGCAAAGATTTGTCATCTTATAGGCCACTTAAAAAACTTTTTGTCTGGTGAAAGGGATATAAATTTTCCAAAAGCTGTTATATTCTCCAACTTTGCAGACTTTTTGCAGATGTAAGTGATTCTATAATGAATTGTTTTACAAAATTGTGTTGGCTTATTAAAAACAATTTTCTAATATTTCAAAATAGAATAAAAATGGCTTTAGATGACCACAATATTAGGTATACCCAGCTTACGGGTGAACTCAGCAGGACAAAGCGAGACAAAAATATGCATGAATTCCATTTTAATAAAAATTGCCAAGTTTTGGTTGGAACAATTCAGGCTGCAGGAGTGGGTATAGATCTCAGGTGTGCTCAAAATGTATATATAATGGTGAGCTCAATGTCTTTTATTTCATATTAAGAACAAAAATATTAAATTTTTGATATGTTCAATGTTTAAATAGGAGCCAAATTGGAATCCAGCAGTTGAGCAACAGGCTGTTGATCGGCTGTATAGAATAGGGCAGCAAAATGAAGTAAATGTTTTGAATTATTTTGTACAAGGAAGTATAGAATTCAGCATGTATAAGATTCAAAGGAAAAAAATGGAGCTAACAATGTAAGCCAAATTTCATTTCTATAAATTTTAATGATAATAGTAATCATTAAAATTATGTTTTTGTTTTCAAGGCTAAGTGTCCCAAACAGTGGAAATGAGGAGTATGAGTGTGCAAACCTATTATTAAGGGAGTTTGTCAATCACTCACATTAGAGGAAGAAAGAATTTCAAGGAGAGCAGGTAAAATTATGGGATTTTGAGGATTTAAAAGTCTGAGTAATGAGGATTTAGAGATGCAAGATATAAGGGAGAATAACAGTCATTCGGCAAACCCCGGGGGACATGAGAAGGATTAAGGTTAGGGGATAATGTTGAAACCAAACTGATTCTTTTGTACAAGGCCAAGTCCTTTAGCACACTTCCAGAGTAGGTTGAATTATCTCAAATATCAAAGTGTTGTTGGTCAAGATATTGTGCAACTTTAGAAAAATCTTCAGACCTCCATTGCATTAAGATACGTCTTAACGATCCATCATTATCAATTTTGGTGTCTGAACAACACTTGATGTTTGTGAAAAGGTTGTGATAAGTTTCACAATGTGGAAGTTCTTTAAGAAGTTTAGTTCGGTTAACTGAATTCTAAGAATCTTTGTTATTTGAAATAAAGGTCATAAATAAAAACGGTTGAAAAAAAAGGGATTTTCATACTTTTTTTTTATTCTATATTTATGCTTTCTCACTTTGATTATTTCTTGAGAGCTATGAGAATCCTTCCCAAGTCTTAATCTATCAGCATGACCTAAAAACCAACGGTGAAGAACTCCTATTTGATTTGAGAAGCTAATTTGAGTTGAGTCAATTGGATATGCAATCAAATTATTGGTTTTTAAGGCATTGTCCCAGTGTTTAATGAGAATATTTGCCAAGACCTGGTTCCATTTGTCAAACCAATCTAGGTTCCAAGAGAAAGTTGATCCTGGGAAACCACACATGCAAAGGTACTCAATAAAAGATTCACGGAAAATTGGTGGAAACTTTTCCGGAACCGCTGAATTTGATTCTGGATGAGGTAGTTCAAAGGCAATGTTGCAAGAATTCATGTCGAATGATGAAAATCTGTCTAATTGCTCTTCAGTAGGGTTTTGTTTCCATCCATTTGATTCTGGTGACATATCCAAAAGTGAACGACAAAAATTGTGTATAGATCTACAAAAGTGAGAATTGAATGGAGGCAAAGTCTCATTAAAAATTCTATTAAGTGTTCTTGTGTTTGTGGGCAGGTTTCCATGAGGAAAGTAAGAGCTACTAGGGTTCATAAATAATTAGATTAAGAAAGTGTTCAATTAAATTAAACAAAGAGGAAGGATAAATTGTTGAGCTCCAAAACTTTATGATCAAAGTTGATTTAAGGAGAAATATCACAAAAATTAAGAATAAGAAATATTTCGACTTTATGGAATTATAATATGCATAAATTATATTTTTATATGCAACTTGAACTCAAAAGGAATGGTATAAAATAAAGAGAATGATTATGTGATAAAAGCAGACTCATTTAAGAAACGGATTTTTTTTTCTTTTCAAAAAATTCTTCCACAAAAGTAATTTGTTAAATGTGAGGCTATGTTCATTTTTTGATTACCAAAAAATTATTTTTGGTCCAATATGATAGTAATACATATTCTATTGAGTAATTTTTTTCAACCTGAATAAATAGACTAGAGTGTCACTTCATCACATTTATGTATGAAAAGTTATACAAGGTTTCAGCTTTTATGTAATTCTTTAAGGTTTACACTTTTGTAGCATCTATTATTTGAGTATTTTTGATTTTTTCCTTATAGAAAATTCTACCTAGTACAGACCAATTTTCAAATTGAAAGAAATATGTTTGTGATTGTTTTTTACAAAATATTAAACTTATTTTTGGGTTTAACTTTGATTTTTGGGGTAATTTTTTAAAAATTATGTTAAAAATATGGATTAATTTTCTTATAGTCCATAACTAAGAATTTTTATCAAAATCAAATAATTATAGGGTAGTTAGATATAACTCAGAAGGCATTTGATAGAAAAATAATAAAGATGCTTGTGCGTACAACAGAATTTTTTCTATGATAGAAAATATTCTGATAAACATGCATGCATTGTTGTACAAATGCAGAGAGTATACAGAATACAAATAAAGTAGACTGCATAACTTTAAATTAATATATAATTTATCCGATTAATAATTAAACATTTAAACTTAAATAATTTCAACACATATTCCATCATATTCTTTTGATAAAAAAATGTAGCTTATATTAGCTAGTGCCTTTCAAAAAAAGGAATACCTTCAATCGGTAACTTCGAATAGCTAACTTATTCCTACAATTATCACAATTACAATGCCTCCATTTTTTCATGTATGTCAATGTCAAGATCTTGGATGTGTCAATAGAAAGTATCAAACTTCTTCTGGGTCCTTTGAAGTTGGTATGGCTTTCAAAAGCTCTAATTCTTATGCAAAACATCAAGAGGAAAGAAATAGGAAGCCCCAGATGGTTATTTCTTCCAAAAATCCACTTAACATTGGAAGTTCCCGCTCCACAGAAACAGTAAGCTGTATATCTATAGTTCAATGTTAGAATTAAAGTCTTTATGATGTTTCAATGATTTATTACATAGGGGCAGTTGCTATTGGGGGCAGAAGTATCTTCAACAGTCTCTAGAAACTCAAATCTTGGGGAACGGTATAGCCAAATAATTATGTGGCAGGCAGCAAAGCTTTCTCTGATTCATCATTTGAGCAAAGAAGGTTGTACTCAATTTTTGGATGAAGAAATTAAGAAGCTCAAACTTCTAGGTGATAGTGGAATACTGGATTCTGATAGCATTGTCCGCCTGGTCCCACGCTCGATAGATACAGTTTTTAGTCGTTTAAAGCTCAATCAATCATTTTTCACTAAAACATGCTGTCCTAAATGCTTTGCTCTTTATGAGTATAACTCTGAATCTCAACCATCTATACTATGTTGCAATCAACCGTTTCTTTCATCATCAAAGCGCTATTTAAAAATGTTTGGAGCAGGACAAATTGCAGTTAAATGTGATGAAAGGCTGTATTTGATGGAGGAACATCAAGAACATGTAAAATACTTATCTCTTAAAACATTTCATCACCATTCTTTTATCAACTGGCTTAAGGAAAAGATCAAACTGTTCAAATTTGAGCTTCTGATTGAGAAGAAAACCCCTGTGGCAGAACGTGTAGAGTGTGATTTGATGAAGGATGTTTGTGATGGTTCAATTTGGAAAAACTTTCCCATAACCACTCCAGCTCTGGATAGCAATGATGATGAATATACGATAACTTCAGGCAACTTAATGTTTACTTTATATGTCGACTGGTTTAGGCCTGGTGGCAATAGGATTGGAGGTCATCAGAAGTCTGTAGGCAATATTATGATGGTGTGTATGAACCTACCTCAAGAAGATAGATACAAAATGGAAAATCTTTTTTTGTATTCTATTATACCCGGACCAACAGAACCCACAAGTGAACAGCTTAATCACCTTCTAAAACCACTGGTTAATGATCTACAAACTCTATGGGATGGTATATTGATTGAAAAGACACATCTTTATCCAGGAGGCCAGAAATTAAGAGTTTCATTGTTCTCTTTGATAGGTGACATTCCTGCAATACAAAAATTGGCTGGCTTTTCGAGTCACTCTGCAAAAATGTTCTGCTCTTTCTGTAATATCTCTAAAGATGAAATTAGTGAAAAGAATGTGGGAAATTTTTCATTACGGAATCATGAGGATCATATGTGCTGGGCAACAAAGTGGAAAAATTCTAAGTCACATTGGGAGCGTGTATCAATTGTTCAAAATCATGGGGTACGATGGAGTGAGCTGAATAAACTTGAATATTGGCGTCCAACTGAATATTGCTCAATTGATGTTATGCATTCACATATGCTTGGCAACCTAAAAGATCACAGTCTAAGCTATTTTCAAATCCAAAATGCAGCAAAAGATCTAGAAAGAAAGCTGGAAAAGGATAAAAATTGGCATGTAAGAGAAGAAGATGATGATTTCTTTTCTGATACTTCACTGCACAAACATTCAAAAAAACGTAGAAGTAGCTTAAGCACCACGAATAATGATAATGATGATACAGGACACACAAGACAGCACAAGCGGCAAAGACGTACGAGTTCAAGACAGTCATCAAGTCATCATGGACTAGATAATGAAGGATTGGGAACAAATCAATCAAGAAGCCAGAGTAGGTCATCCAGCTCCAAATTTATTCCTCCATATAGCAATGTGGCCTCAATACAGTCTCACAGCAGTGACAGTAGGAATTCATTGTATAACTTAAGGCAAAGAAGCATTAGCATATCACAGAGTGAAGGATCTCACTCATCAAATGAGACAGCTAGAGATGAAGAAAATAAAAGGAAAGGTAAGGAGAAAGAAAATGAAGGTAGTAGTAATCCACGAATCACAGCAGCAGAGCTACAGGTTGTATGGAAGATGATTGATCAAGTAAGAAGACCTTCCTGGCTAACACGAGTTCCAAAATCAGTAGGATCTAAAAAGGCAGGATCCCTCAAGGCAGCAGAATGGCACATTCTGTATACTCTCTACTTCCGTTTGTCACTTATACCCCTTTGGTTTGAAAAATTTAAAGAATCTGAATCTTCAGCTTCCTCAGCTGATAAACCAAGAGAATATTATCTTCTCAAGTCACTTGTAACATTATGCTCGATCACCAATTTTTTGACATTAAAAAATATACAGACTAATGAGCTTAAAGATCTAGATCAATTTCTGTTAGAGTATTGTGAGTGCCTTGAAGAGGGTTGGAAGAATATTAATGCAAAGCCAAATCTGCATATCACTCAACATTATCCTGAAATGATAAAGCGTCTTGGTCCACCATCAGGTACAGCTACTTGGTCTGGAGAGCGGGTGAATCATATATTATCTGAAATTCCAAACAATCACCATCCACGTATGTAATGTTTGTAAGCAATGATTTAAAAACTCAGCTGTGCTAATTTATTAATATTTACCACAGGAGAGATACCGCTAACAATGCTCAAACATTGGTATCGGAAGTCTAGGGTATTAGATCTTGGTGAAGCTGAAGATAATGATCAATGTGAGACTAAAAAAATCCATATTGATCTCGATAAACAAAACAAATGGATCCATCTAAGTATGGCATTATTTACTAAATGGGTAAGGGCACGAATGGAAAAAGAAACTTCAAGACGGGCTTTGACACCATCGGAGAAAAGTGGGGATTGGGTAGTTGAAAATGTAGCAAGCATATTGATACATGGAAAGAGGTTTACTAGTTACCATCGACACATTGCTAATTCAACAATTGAATTCTACTATGGAAAAGATAGCCAGTTTGGGCAAATTGATGATCTTTTCAGATCAAAGGAAGAGATTGATCAAATATATTTAATAGTAAGTCCTTTCAAAGAGCTCTGTCCAGAAGAAACATCAAAGGATCCCTATGAGCTTTTCCCACAAGTGCATTGTCGGTTAGTAAGAGTAGCCAAAGCAACTCAAATTGTGATTAAGAAAGATGCAATAATTGGACATTCAGCTACTGTCGAGCACAAAAAAGGAATGTTTGGAATCAAAGACGAGGTTGTCACTGCCATTGGACTGCAGACAGTAGTGAGTGAAAAAATTAATCAAATTTATTTTCTGTTGACTAACATCTTTGTGTTAATTTGGGATTGGGGAAATTTGTAGGATTGGTGATATTTGTAAATGGTGAACAAAATAATTCAATGCTCGATTAAAAAATGCAATGCATCCAACTTACCTTATCATAAATCAGTGAACAATTACTTTGGTTGCTTTTATTGCGAGAGAACCCATGCTTTCAATGAGTCATTTTTATCTTAAATGTAAGAATGAAAGAAATAAAATCATGATAATGAGAAATATGATAAAATTTTTACTTAATGAATGATCTTCTTGCTCATTCATCTACTATAAATTGTTTGACCTTCCAACTTTAGCTGATAGCTATATATTGTTCACTTTATTTTTCGACAAGAGAACATACACGCTTACAAGACTATATACATAGTATCTTTTTTTACTTTAGCTTTGATAGGTATAAATTTTAACAACTGATTATTTTTATTTTATTTTATTTTATTACAGTTCATTATGGATGATAATTTTGAAGGGATGTCTGTTGACCCAACCGATTCTGATTGTTTTCCGCCTCAACATACTAATACTGGAAATACTCCTCCACCACCCTCTGCTGATCCACCTCCAGATGCATCTCAATCTGTACCACCTAATCCCAATCCAGGCCAAGAGTCTCATTCAGAACCAAGAAATTTTAATCCCAATCATCCTTCTGCTTCTGAAAGTGCTAATCAGCAAGCTGATCAGCTAGGAAGAGATTGGGCTAGTGAAGTATTGAGGGAATTTTTCGGAGACCAATCATCATCTGCTCAGCCTAACCAAGGAGCAAGCACAAGTGGAGCAGGTAAGTCAAATTTGTAGTGTATTCTTTTATTGAAAAATAACCAATTTAATTAACTTATTTGAATTGTTAGTGAATCCCTCAATCATTATGGGTATCAGTGATTACCACAGACTCAATTCAGCAGAGTCTCATGAGCGAGAACGGGGGTTAAGGGCTGTAAGAGGCTTAGTTAGAAGGAATGATGTTCCCAGGAGCTCAGACAGTCTAAATAGAAATATTTACCACTTTCTGAAGTATTGTCTTGGGGGACCAACACAAATATCAAAATATCCTGCGAGCCCAACACCTTTGGAGATTGAAAATTGGAAATCTTGGAGCCAATTCAAACTAAAAACCATTCAAACTGTCCTAACCCAAGTCCAATCTTCTAACCGTGCCAATTCTGCAGCTGATCGACAATTTCTGATAACCAATTCTATAGCCTTCTTGCGATCCAAAATTCGACTACCCAAATTTTTTCCAGCACCTGAGCCTCAAGGACTAAAAGGAGGAGCACCGATCCCACTTTCTGTCAAAAGAAACTTAGAGCGTGAATTGCAAGAAAAAGGTTTTCGGAAATTCGCGTTTGATTGGACTTGCCGTGATTTTTCGGAATCAACTTGGAATCAAGTCATGGGAAGCATAGTATGCGACCACTGTACCAGATGGCTCACCACCTTGAATACAATCGATCAGTCAAAGCTTCAGTTCACTCAATGTGTTATTGAGAAATGGGTAGTTAATAAGGGGAAGGAGATGATAAGGTTGTTTGGGCAAGAAGAGGAAAGGGTAGCAAGAGAAAAGATTGAAAAGAGGGCAAGGGCACAAGTAAAACGTTATCGGACCAAGGTAAGTTTTTTATTTTACTTTGCTTTTTGTTATTATGAAGCTGATTTAGTTGGAATTCAGATTGCTAGTGCACGCTACAAGTTAGCAAGAGATCTTTGCAGTGATGTGCCAGGTTTTGTTGTGCTTTTTCATGATACTAGGTGCATCTCTGATATCAAGGAAGGCCCAGCACCAGCCCCAACTGCACCTATCCGAGCTATTCCTGGATGGCGAAATCCTGAACTCAATGATTTGTTTAAAAAAATGGATAAGATGACAAAGGACTTAGCCCATACACCAGCTCAAAAAAAACAGCATTAAAAACATATTCACGGTCATCAGAAAGGACAGTTGCACAAAATGGTATATTCAATGTTCCCAAATACCTCCCCAAGAATTGCTATTCAGCAACATTTTTGCAAGGATTATCTGTGAATGAACGTGAGTCACTTGGGGTTGGAGCTGATATTGATCTGGTAAAGATTCGGGAATCAATTAATAGAGCATCAACATCATCATAACTTAGGTATAACGGTGATCTTCTGTGTAATATAGCTATCTTATATTGAATTTTATGTATTCTGTTTTTTTTCAAAGCAGCTTGGTAAATGTTATAAAGTGATATTGAAAGAGAGTAACATTTTATTTAAGAAAAACAAATAATGTATGAGATATAAAAATGTATTTTCAACAAATTGATGGTCCATACCTCTTTATGTCACATTTATGTATCCATATTAATTTCAATAGAATTTAATGTTGACCAATACATAGTGAATACACGCTATGCCACTTATACTTGCCAGGCATTGCTACCATTAAATATGCCAGTATCAAAAATTAATTTCGATCGAAATTAATGAGCATGATAATCATGAATTTCTGGAGTCAACTGCTTATTTTTATGCATGGTGCCTTGCCAAAATTAATTTCGATCAAAATTACTTTTGATACTGGCATATTGCATGGTGTCTATTCCTGGAAAGTGTAAGTGGAATAGTGTGTATTCATTACGTATTGGTCAACATTAATTTCAATAGAATTTAATATTGACATTTTCATATTGAACCCAAACCAGCAAACGACCCAAAAAATTCGTCATAAAACTGCTCATTAATTTCGATCGAAATTAGTGAGCACCATATACATATTGAATGGTAGTTATATCTGGTTTGTGTAAGTTTTAAAGCTTGTGTTCAATGTTTATTGGTCAACATTAATTTTGATTGAAATTAATATTAATGTGTAAATGATATTTACATGCTCAATATGCATTGTAATGTGTTTACTTAAGAATAGAGTGCCCTACTTTTCATCTTACATAAAAATGCTTGGTGGCATGTCAAATTCAATTTTTATTAAAATTAATGTTGACATGTTACCATGCATAACAGTAAGCAACTGACTGAATAAATTGATGATAATCATGAACCTTAATTTTGATCGAAATTAATGTTGCCAAGTGCAGATTGAAAAAAAGCTATGCCACTTACACTAGCCAGGCATATCTACTATTTATTATGTATTGGTCAACATTAATTTTTATAGAAATTAATATTGATATGTAAATTTTATATTTACCCTCAACATGTATAGTAAATTTCAATACTTAAAAATACTTGCCGTCCTTTACATGTCATGCAAAAAAGCATTTTATCATTTCAACATTAATTTTGATCAAAATTAATGTTGGCATGCCATTATGCATTGAAACAACTAACTGACTGAAAAAGTTCATGATCAAAATGCTCATTAATTTTGATCAAAATTAATGTTGACCAATACATATTGAATATAAGTAATCTCTGCTTACTCAGACCAGATATAACTACCATTCAATATGTATATGGTCAGCCTTAATTTCGATTGAAATTAATGGGAAGTTTTATGAAGAATCTTCTGGGTTGTTTTCTGGCTTGGGTTCAATATGCAAATGTCAACATTAAATTCGATCGAAATTAATGTTGACCAATACATAATGAATACACACTATGCCACTTACACTTTCCAGGCATATATACATGCAATATGCCAGTATCAAAAGTAATTTCGATCAAAATTAATGTTGGCAAGGCACCATGCATAAAAATAAGCAGTTGACTCCAGAAATTCATGATTATCATGCTCATTAATTTTGATCGAAATTAATTTTTGATGCTGGCATATTTAATGGTAGCTATGCCTGGCAAGTGTAAGTGGCATAGCATGTATTCATTATGTATTAGTCAACATTAATTTCGATCGAAATTAATATGGACATGGACTATGCATAAAATTCCTATAAGTATAGGTAAGCTAAGCAGTTAGATAAACTGGTTTGATCAAGTACACCATATAAAAATTGATGTTTTAATGCCTTGGTTAATTTCGATCAAAATTAATTTTAAGCCATGCATGTTGAATTTTATCTATGTCTGTGTAGTCCATGTGAAATGGCTTGTATTCAATATGCAGGGGTCTATATTAATTTCGATCGAAATTATGAGGTTCATTGCCTCATAAATTTGATGGTTTCTGTCAGTGTTTCATGCATGGTGCCATATGATACTTGTTGATTCCTATCAAAATTAATTTCAACACCAATATATTGAATACAAACCATGGCACTTACAGTACTTGGTCATAGCTAAAATTCAATATGCTAGTCTCAAAATTAATTTCGATAGAAATTAATCAGGATCCATGAAGTTTATCAATAGTGTATGAGTTAAGTTTCAAGTCATATGTTTCATCATTTTCTTGCACCCATTTCTAGGTTATCTCAACAATTTTTTTCAAGTTTTATTATATTAATCAAAACTGTGGTAAGTTGTGAAAAATTAGCTAATCCAAATCTCAAATTGAATATTAATATTTTAATAATTTTGAATGTTGCTTAAGGTATTTCATTGGGTGATTCATAATAATATTTTATCAACTTAGTAGTCCTATAACTTTTGAAAAGTAACAATATTGGTATAGTTAGGGACAACAATGCAATATCTTGTGCAGACTAAGATATATTGCAAAATAAAACTATTCAATTTTTTTTTTCCCTTAGTTGTATCCAAGTTTATCAAAGGTTTGGTCACGGTGCCCACACCCTAGCCTGACACTCCTCCTGTCACTTAAAAAACAAATTCTTATCTTAAATTCTAATGTTACCAATTTTATATTTATAATTCATTTCTTGTTTGATGAGGCATATCAGTATATATGTGAATCTCGCATTGTCATCTGAAAGTAAATTTAACAAATATTCACAAAGGATTATCCTTTTTTTTTCATATAATATACTAATTAAGTGTATCTCCATTGTTTAGGAGTAAATTCTAATTTAAAAAATTTTGAATTTACCCGTGGCAATTTGCATATGGGATATAAATTTGTTATTATTTGTTTTTCACACTAAAAGTCCCCAAAGAATTACTAGTATTTTCTGTTAGCTACATCAAATTTCGCTTCAATATAAACAGATTGTGATTTAGCATGTTACTCAGTTTACCCCACTATGAATAATACATGTTAAAAAAAGCTCAAATAATATAAAATCCCCCTCTTTATGTTTTCTGTTTCTTTCATCCTCACTTTAATTTTAATCTTATTCAATTTTTTATCCTATTAAATTATCAACTTCAATTTTCTAGAATAGAGTTTCTTATAATTATTCATCATATTACATCATAATTTTTTGATATCAAATACTTTTTTTTAATATTCATTAATCAATGTGTCTAGTATACAAAATCCTACACCTCCACTTTGTATGTATATCATGTTCCTCTCTCTTAATTTATATATTTCACTTATGTTCTATATCTTTTTTTTTCAAAAATTTGATTTTCCAGCACCCAAATGTGTTTCATCCCACTCTCTGATTGATACTCGCTTTGAAGCTTTTGAGCTTGCACCATGTCTGCCACATGGCATGGCACCTAACCCTCCTGTACTTAGCAATGAGAGGCAGGAAATAACAAGAGTTCAGTATCGCAATTTACTTGAATTGGCTAGAGATAAAACAGAAGAGCTTGTCAAGATCCTTAACAATAATCCTTCTCCTTCATATTTATCTAACCCTTGTAATGACTTACTCCAATATGTGAAAAGCCTTGAAAAATGTATGTTCATCACCTTTTTTGTCTCCTTTTAAATTAGTAGATAAGATTATTAATATTTTTTTTCTTCATATATATTTGTAGCTTATGAGGAGGGTATGATTCCTCCTGATGAAGTCATTGTCATTAGGGATGATGATGAGACAGATGAACCATCAGCTTCAACTCATGCTTCAACTTCTAAGGAAAATCTTGAAACACCTGTTATCCGCTCCAAGAAAAAGAGATTATCCCAAGGCTCCTCTTTTGTTTGACGTATTAAACCGGCTTCTGCTAATGAATTTTCTGATGTATCAAATAATAAATCTCAAAAAAAAGCAAAGGTTTTGATAATGAGTATATTCTTGTTTCCTTTTTTTTTTATTGTTATTCTTTTATCTTTAAAATTCAATCATATATCTCTTTTATTGCTTACATATTGTACTTTTTATCTTTCTTTTGATATTTTGTACCAGAAACTCACCTGCTGTAGATTGTTCCATCCATAAACGCCCTCTCCCTGATGAAGATGATGAAAAGAGCAATGAAAATAGCGATGATCAACTGTCAGAATATGAAGCTATGCTTGTTCATCAAAAAAAGCAAAGTTCAAAATCTTCTTCAAGACATGTTGATATGTTTGATAAAGATGATGATTCAAACAGCTCATCACCAAATTCCTTCAATTCTAAGAAGCAATACCCATCACCTCCTAAATTACCTACTTTGACCTCTTTGAAAGCTTCTCTACCAATGAAATCAACTCCAATCAAGATATCGAAAAAACCTCTAACTTACTCACCCTCAGTTCTAAAAGAATCTGATTTGCAGGAGGAATTCTGTAAAATTCATAATTTTTATAAAGGTAGAATCAGCACGGCAAAGGTCCTCAGATCGTGGTTGGAAATCGTTACTCTCCTCGAATTACGCTCTTCTACTTCTTCCCAAGAACCCATGTCAAATATTCCAATGTTTACTTTTCATTGGGAAAAATCTTGTGGAGAAGATTGGCTTTCAAAACTTACTGAGTTATGTAAGTTACCATAATTTTTAGTCTTGACTTTTGTTCTTTTACTTATTTTTTTTTCCTTTTGTAGCAAATATTTTTTTAGAGATTGATAGCTCACAGCTATGGGTACTCGATAATATTGATTTCAAAAAAATGGAAGATTAATGTGATCCTGATGGTTTAAATACTGAAATTCTTTCCTCAACAAAGAAAACGGATCACCCTGAATCCAATCTTATCCGAATGCTCATGAGATTAATGATCCCAAGTGACCACTGCCGTTCTTCATGGGTATCTCTTATATCATCTTCACTTTATCTGACCGCACATGAATTCAGCCAGCTTCCATCACATCAAAACATTAACTCAGATTGTCCAATTGAACGTGGTCTTCAGCTTCTAGCTCACCTTTCAAATCTGAAGAGTCCGATTTCTGATGGCTTAGAAGTTGGTCCCACTGCACTTCAAACCCGTGATATACCAATGTCAACTCTTCTTCAAATCAGCAATATTATCATTGATATAATTATGTCAATTATCATTCTTAAATCAAAATATTGTGCTGCAACAATATCAAGTGGCAAGACTAGTGAAGCTCAACAATCAAGTGAGAAAAACGAAAATACTGAACTGGCTATAATGAGAGAGAAACAAAAGGCTGCACTAAACAAAATAAATTCTGAATACTCCCACCACCGATATCAATCTTTCACATTCTATATAATTGATGGTGTCCGTGGTTTATTTCTGAGCTCTCAAGATCATAGATTGGCTTCAGCAGCTGATTGCTTGGAGGTAATATCAGAAGTTAAGTTTCTTAATTTACATGAAAAAAAAAATCATTTGATGGAAGAAATAATTTGGAAAAATTTAAATAACTATATTTTAACATTAATAAAACCTTTTATAGGCAAGTGTGATCCATTTCCTTTAAAATTTGATACCCCAAGTCCTCCGGGAATTGCTAGGGCTATTTCTGCAGATTTTCTTAATCACTGGAGCTCCATTCAGCCAGTATCACCTTTTTTTGCTAAACATAGCCTTTCAATAAATTAATATTCCAAGATGTAAATAGATAAAGTTCTGTCTATATGATATATCTTGTATAATTCAAGTTATTTTCCTTCAAATACGTCAAAAATGTGACCATCTTTGAAATTTATTAAGTAACCTTTGACATGATTTTCTAAATTAATTATTAAAAAAAATTATTGTAAGTCCAGCAATAACAAAGATTTTAAAATCTACTTATATTATTTCAAATACTTGTATTAAATTCTTAAATATTTTATTGTTTATATAAAAATATGATAACTGCTCTAGTTTTGTTACTTTATCTTTAATATTATATAATCTATTAATTATTACAAATATTTTCGTTGATTGTAACATTTTTAATCAGAAGTAGAACAATTTAATCTATTATTGATTCAAAATTCTTTCTTCAACTCTTTATTATTAACTTTTTTATTAATAAGCCTGTTTGACCTAAAATACTATACAGTTAATTTGGTGGCATTAAAAGCACATTTTTATGGCTAATATATTTCAAATTCTTTATTATAGTTTTTTTTATTTTAGAACCTTTGCTACCAATTTCATAAAAATGACATTTAAAGATTTCACAACTTATATATTTCCTCAAAAGTAAATCAAATTTTCTTATAATATTATGAAAAAAAATTATTTTATTTCACAAATAAAAAAAATAGATAATACTATAATTATCAAAACTGAAAATGTTACAGCTACTCCCAGTATTTATCATGTTTAAATTTGCATTAAGTTGTGTATATATAATATAAATTTTTAATATTTATATATCTAGATTTTTTAGATTTGTCTTAACATTAGATAAATAATACTTTGCTGATTCTATTTCTTCCTCTATTAAGTCATCTCTTTTCAAAAAAACTCTCAAAGCACTAATCAAACATTCTAACCTAAATTTTTCTTTTTTAATTTCTAAGTATTCTGAAATATCAATATCAAAAACATTAAGCTTTTCTATAGCATGAAAAAGTCTAGTGCTGATTTGAATAGAAGAACCTATCCTAGTGAAGCCAGGAATTTCATGACATCTTGAGGTAAAATGCCTTAGTTGATTGGCAGGCCATAATGTCACTGTTATTCCATTAGTTGCTTCAAAGTTAATTTTACTTTGAATTTTGGGAAACATAAGTTCTCCACCTATTTGTCGTGGTTGGGTCTTATCATACTTCATATGAATGGTGTTTTTTTCTGTATCTTTAGGAAAAAATATTCCTAAAGTATACTCACTTGCATCCTTATCGAGATGAACCTCATTAGAGAACCCATTACCATTCCCTCCAGATGTCCAAGTTAAATTACTAGCAAACGGTACACCCTCTTCTTCACTAGAAACTTTTGAAAATCCAAGAATACCAAGTTTTGCGCAAAGATTAGTTGCCTCATTGTACTTTACATATGATATTTTTTTAAAAAAATATTCAAAGTACATTGCAATCCTCTTCATTTGTTTTTTATATTCATCTGTTTTTACAATATCATCAGTGTATTCATCTGCAAGGAAAAGCATTCAAAAATTCAGTATTTAAATTAATAAAAGTGATACTTACGAATATGTAAAGATTTCTTTCTATCTAAAATAAAGCCACCACCAAACATTTTTCCAAAACCACCAGCTCTTTGATGATAACCATTATTTTTAATTTCATGTTCACAGTAAGAAAGATCCTTAATGCATTGCACCGTAGCTTCTAACATATCTAGTTCTTTGAGCTCATGAATTTCAAAAGTCTGCACAAGAACATTAGGTATTAAGACACCTTTTGGTTTATAAATACTACATCCAGGAAAAAAATTGTAATAATTATTGCAATCTGTCATATTATTTGCATAAGATCGTGCATAGAAATGTGGCTTCTATTCCAGTAGCAATGTCTTTCGCCCACCTATTGTTAGAGTTCTTCCCTGGCCATTTTTTTTTCAAATCGTTACTCATTGATGGTTCAATCCTAAGAGAATTCAATTTTGATTTAAAATAGAAAAAAGTCAAAAATTAGAAAATAGTAACATAATTTCAATTATCAGTCAATGATACCTTTAACTTTATCATTTCTTCAATATTAGAAATACAAAAGTTAGCATATCTACATATTAGTAAATTTACATACTTTTTCTTTATTTCAAATATTAAGAAAGTGTTTCAAAGGTATACTTTATTAAATTATACATATAAAGAGTATAGCTTTATCCTGTATGCATTCAGCAAGTACGAGATTTGGCTCTACACTTAATATTAATAATATAATGAAAGTATAACTCCAATACACTAGTAATATTAAAAAATTTACGGAATTACAATATCCACATATATAAAATGAAAAATCTTGCTCTGATCAATATATTGACTTAGAAAGTTATACTTCAATAAATTATTAATTTTTAAATTGTAGCATTGTCCTGTATGCTTTCAGCAAGTACGAGACTTTGAAACAACTTAAAAATCAATAAATTAAAGGTAAAGTACAAACAATCTCATTATTATTATGAAAAGCAAAACATTATCCTGTATGCTTTCAGCAAGTACGAGATGATGTTTTACTTTTCATATTAATAATATAATGGTTGAGAAAGTATTAAAGAAATATAGAAAAATGATAAGCAAAACATGAACTTACATGTCTATAAAATCTTCTTCCATTTGTAGCTTATTGATCAAAATTAATTATAAAGTTTATTTTATAATCACTGTTTTAAAAAATAAATGGTTAGATAAATAAATTGAACATTTTTGATAAGGAATAAAGAAAAGTAAATTGACAAACAAATAAAAAAACTTTAAGTTAACTGAAAAAGAATTATTTTATAATGAATTGAAAGGGTACAGTAAAAGATACCATAAAAATAAATTCAGAATTAGAATCATTAGATTAACTTGTCAAAAGTGTAAAAAAGTGTAACAAACCAAAATGATATGAAATGCAATAGCAAGAAAAATTTGCTTACCGGTAATCAGATAAGGTCAAGAAAATAGTACCAATAATTCAAAATGATAAAGCAAAAATATGATTGATAATTTTTGAAAAAGGTAAGTGAGAAAGAGAAAGGAAAAATAAATTGGGTGGCAAACAGATGTATATATCATGAATTTTCACTGATCACATTTTCAAAAAAATGCAGCTCTCCAAGTCATATGATAAACTTCATCTAAATTCCAAGAATGATGTTGCCAAGGCACTGTACACAGCATGATCATTTTTTCCTATGCATATACTAATTCCAGCTAGAATTTACTTGGCTGCATGTTGTACAGATGCACATTTGTGGAACACTGAATTTCACATCTAAAAAAAATTGACGCCACATAATTCTAGCTACCATGTTTCACGTAGCTAAAAAACATACACTCATCACATTTAAATTTACATTGCGCCAAAATTAATTCATTTTTGAATTTTTTTAAAGGAAACTATAATGTGCACCACCTATTTCTAAAATATGAACCTCCGCACCATATTAAATTGGGAGACTTTTAATTATGCAATTTTTTTGCTGTGACCTTTTTCCTGATCTTACTTGGTTCAAAATATTGAAACATGGCCAATGTTGATGAAAGAAACATTTGATTTTGTTTCTATGTGTAACAATGGAAGGCTGTTTCTTACTGGCTGAAGAGTGTTGTATATTTTATTTGAACAAATTTTTATTTTTTTATGTATTTTATTTAAAAAATTTACTTTTTATTGCAGCCAGATTTATACTGGCTGCTTTTTAGAAACCTTAATTTATGAGCCAAGCCTTTGAAATTGGCTTGGGTCCCTTACATTGCAATTTAGTACTTCCAGCCAGGTTTCCCCTGGCTGGAAGTGTCTCTTTCAAGCAATCGAAGTCGCTAAAAGCGACTTTGATTGCTTGCTGTAATGTTTGCCACCCTCCCAGCTAATTTACTAGGCTGGGAGGTGGCCAAAGCAGTGTGCAACGCGCGTTG
The DNA here is from genome assembly GCA_030280995.1 of Hemileia vastatrix. Taxonomy (NCBI): domain Eukaryota; kingdom Fungi; phylum Basidiomycota; class Pucciniomycetes; order Pucciniales; family Zaghouaniaceae; genus Hemileia; species Hemileia vastatrix. The sequence goes on from JASXTE010000008.1 coordinate 34,416,120, forward strand.
CTGCTGCAAGTAACGCGCGTTGCACAATCGCTACCATATTTCATGCAGCTGATATCAAGTCAGCTGCATGAGATATGCGCAGAATGTGCAATGCGCGCTGCATGCAGCAGAAACGCGCGTTGCATGCAGCAGCAATGCAGGCTGCATGTGCTGCATGCAGTGCATTGCACAGCCAGTTTTTTTCTGGCTGTGCAATGCACACAGAGAAACCAAAGTCCCTGCAAGGGACTTTGGTCTCTAAAATGGAAGCGACTTTCCCTACCAGGTGCAATCTGGTGGGAAAGTGAGAGAAACGTTAGACCGAAGTTGTTTGAAAGCAACTTCGGTCTTAAAAATATTAAAAATCATAAAAAAAAAATGAGAAATGTAGAAAAAAAAAAAAAATTAAAAATTAAAATGTGAGTATAAGAAAAAAAATAAGTGCTAGTGATACCAAAAATCCAAGCCGATTTCATTTGGCTTGGTTATTTAATAATTATTTTTTAATACATTAAATCTAAAATTCAAACACCATAAAATATATGAAATTTTTTTATATGAATATTATAAATTTAATCTACCTCTTTCTCATAATTATATTTATAATTTTGTTTTTTTAATTTTTGACATTTAAGTTTATTTTTTGGAAATACAAAATTAAATTTTCAACTAAATTTTTTAGTAAGGTAAAATAAATTATAAATTTGACATTTTGTAATTGAATAATGAAAAAAATTTTAAATTTATTTAAAAAATATTTTTGTTAGAAGAATACAAATATTTTAAGGGTAGAAATATGGTGCAAATTGTAAGTAAAAAAAATTATGTTTTTTTTTGTGAGGGGTTATTTCTATTTTTAAAAATATTTTTCAAAAACATTCATTAAATACTGAATTAAATTACTTTGAAACTCAAATTTTAATAAAATAATTAAAAATGAAATAATAATATTGTTGTATTTGATATAAAATTTGAATTGGTAATATTAATGTCTCTTTAAGTAAATTTGAAAATCATTTAAAAAGACCATGTTGATAAGTACTTCATTTTTGATATACAATGGTTATATATATATCTTATATATATTTCTTGAGTGTTATTTTTATATACATTCAATAAAATTTGTAATATAAAATGCCATTTAATAATTAATTAATGTTCAACTTAGTTATAACAACTTCATATTTAATACCAGCCACTAGTATTTACTTTTTAATTTAAAACTCCAATATAATATGAGAGTATCCTTATTTTGTCTGTATGTAATTAACAACAATAACAGACCATAAATGAGTGGGTAATTAATTACAATAAATAGTTGAAGAATAACCTATAAGAAATGATAAGTTTATCAAAAAGAGTACATTAAAAAAATATACTTTTGAATTTTTTTTGATATAATTTGGGTAGTTAAATGAAAATTTAAATTATCAGACATCAAAATGGATAAAATCTAAAAGTAGAGTTTATATAATAAGCCTCATATAAAAAAAGGATAAAAAATCTACTATGTAACTAAATTATTAAATATTAAGGTATTATTAAAATTATTGAAAAACTTATTTTACAGTTATAATGAAATCTAAATGTGAAAATAATGGTGGGATAATAGTAAGACTATGTGGAAACACTTTAATTTATACATACTTTCAACTATGTTCAGATAAAAAAATTGTTAAAATTGTATAATAACATCTAGTTAATAGTGATGCAATTTTATTTAGATCAAGAATAAATTTTTCTGAGGAAAAACTAATTAAATTGAGATATGGCCATCTCCTTTCAAGAGATAGAATAATAATAAAAATTTAAAAAATTATAATAAGTATTCTTAATCACCATTTTTGAAAAGTCTCTAGTAAAATTCATTATAATATATCATTCATTGATTACATTATATGGAGTTTCATCTTGAAGTAGTGATGTGCAGCTTTGAACTTATGTTATGAAAAACAAAAAAGTTAAAAAATATATAGTTATACTAATGAAAAAGCCAAAAATAAAAATACTATTATAAATTAAAAAAAATAAAACAACATAAATTTTATTCTGCTCTAATGATGGAAGGGTACTATGTATGAATTTCCACATGTTAAATCCAAACCTGCTTTAAGGCTAGTTTACAGGTAGAGCTATTAAGTTTCCTTAAATTCTAAAAATAACTTATGCATTTTACTAATTATTTTTTTCTTGTTTTCTTTCCAAAGTTGTTAGAGTTGCTTAATTAATACTGTTATCTTGATTGTAAGATATATAATTTTTTTTTGAATACATGATTTATTGTTTCAAAAATTATATTATAAATTTAAATCATTTATTTCATTTTCTAAAGCTTCATTGTCAAGGACACAACTCCATTTTCTATTACTTAACAAATATATAAAATGTGATAGTAAAATTTGAGGAATTTTCTTTTTGAGAGGGTCAAACTATATTGTGAAGATTTTTATCTAGAAATTCTTGTACTCTAAAACCAAATAATTTTCTCCCTTAAGTAAGCCATTTCAAAAATATGAGAATATAAACAAGAATATTAACTTATCTTATTTTAATTTTCTTTACTGAAAGTTTTAGTTCAATCCCTTTTTTTATATGACATTAGTATAAAAACATGGTTAAATGCTACTATATAATTAATTTTTATTATATATATATATATATATATATGAAATATTTAGAAGGTCATCCTTTTTTATTTACTTGAATAAATGGCTCAATTATAATACCCAACACTTATTAATTTTTCCCAAACTCAATAACAAATTTCTCATATGAAATATTAGCTTCTAATATAAGAAGTTTATCTATAGATGATATTTAACATGTGATTTTACTTTTTAGATTCAGCTAAAATTAAACAAAAGGAGAAATCATGCATATGTGTATAAATGGTAACCATATGTTACTTAGAGGATTGTGAAATTCACTCATCAGAGTGGTTTAAGTATTAAAATAAATTGAGGTCATTATTTTCTAGTATTTGAAACTAATTAGCAAATTATTCTAAAAATATATTTTAATGTGTATCATGTTTAAAAAGTTGGAAATATGATTTTTGAAAATTGTGAGTTTCTTATGAGATACCAAGCTTTAGTTTACATTTTTTCAAGTAGAATAGAATTTTAGTATTAGAAATTGAAAGCAATGTACCATTATCAGATTTTAACTGTGTTCTACTTATAGAATGATTACATAACATTAAACATTATTTAAATCAAAAAGGTTTAAAAGATATTTAGAATTTTACCAAATTTCACCATTTATTAATCTTTGATTTGAAATCAAACTATGATGTACACTCACTAGAAATAAGCAATCCCAATTTTAACATAATTTATCAATCCAAAAATAATGAGTCAATTAACATGAAAATATATATTATTTCAAAACCAATTCTCTAGATTTAAAATATGATGCTTTAATGAAAAATTATTACAAAACTTTAATGCAATGAAGTCTCTTAAAAAATTCAAAAATAGAATATCAAAACAAGTAATTTCTGCAAAAAAAACTACTAACTATTGTAGATAAAGCATAAAAATAAGTCATATTTTTTAAAAAAATGATCTAACAATATTTATTTTTGTTAAAAAAATCAAAACATTGTTAAGTTTGCTTGTTATAATAATGTTAAAATCCACTAAACATTATCTAAAGGTGGTAAAATATGTTAAAAATAAGTTGAATTTTATGAGATAAAAATCAACAATTTTGTATCATTTCCTGTTGTGCTATGACTTTATTCCACCCTTTTTATCTGATTCTTCCAGTATTACTTTGCTATGATCACTAGTTTTCAAGTTAAAATTTACAAATGTTCATTATACTTGATAATATGAAAAATATCTCAAACTTTTATAACTACAAAATAAGATTTTGTAACTCCTTCTTTCAATCAATATTTGAAGAAATTTTTAGTTTATTTGAGTAATGATTTTAAGAATAACAAAAAATTTGAAATTCACAAGGAATTATTTCCAGAGACTATAATTATTTACTTGTGTAATGCATGAGCTACTTATCAATGATGTAAAACATCAGAAAAGTAAGTTATAGTTATAAATCTACAGATTATACTGTTTCTGGTATATATATCTTCAATAAATCTTTTAAACTTATCTTAGCCTACATACCGCACAATAGAAAATTATTATATTAAAAAAGGATAAAATTCTATGATAATATCATAAAGAATGATAACCATGGATTAATATTCCATAAAAATGGTTAATAATATTTTAAGAGAACCTAAATCAGTATTCTTTCATCAAAATATATCCTTTTTGTCTTTGTAATTTATTCCAAACAAATTTTTTGAAAGTTGAATCTATATATCTAATGCCAAAACCACTATTAAGTTCCCTCTTAGACTTTTTAAGAAATTATATATATATATATATGTATATATATATATTATTTATCAAAAATTGAAATAAAGAATAAAAACATAATTTTATTTACCTTTAATTATTTAAATATAGAGTATTTTCAGAATGCATTGTGGTTACTTGTGAAGGTTAGAAGATTTGAAGTTGGATTTATGAGTTTTTAGAAGGGCAAATATTGTAAAATTCTTTCATAAATATTTATTTCATAGTTTCAAATGTTGAAATCTACAAACTAATGGGATTTAAAATTATATTGAGATTTAAAATCTGTTTTCTACTCAAGTAAAATAAAATAAAATGATGATATCAAAATTGAAATTAAGTTTAAACTTTTGATATGCTCTATCTTCAATTTTATTGATAGTGCATCAAAAATTTAATGATATTTTTTTCCTTCATCACTTTTTACATAAAAGATAGTTTTATCATTTTATGAATTAAAGATTGCTTATATAAATTTAACATCTATGTCAACTGTTTATGACTATTAATCTATATAATAAATTTTTTAGAAGAAAAAATAACATCTGTATATACTGACTTTGAAATTATTCAATTTAAAATAGTTTACAGGTAGATAATGAAGGGTGATTTCATTTTTGAATATGAATTATAGAAGTCTTATTTTGTCAATTTTAATTCTTTTTGAGCTCAAATGTATCCACCAAAACTCATGTAAGAATAAAAATTATTTTTATTGAAATTTACATGAGAAAGTATGCCTATTATTCAAAATCAAACTTGCTCTAATGGTGTTTTTCAATCATTATTTCCATTCATAACAATAAAAAACATTTCAATTTGCTGATGTTTTAGTTTTTGATATCCCCAAGTTTATATCTCAGGTGTACTATTCACAAAATTATTAAAAATATAATTTTCGAAATACATGATAAACTTGAAAGTGAGGGGGCATTAAATTTTTAAAAATGAATTCTAAATTCAGGATGGATAGTATTTTTTCTATTTTCACAAATGAACCATTTTTTGTTTCAATTAATCCAGAAAGAAAATTTTGTTGTAAGCATATTATATTATATTTATTATGATTTTAAATACTATATTTTCAAGATTTGTGTTTAATATTTCCTGTGAAAGTTAATGTTAATGTGAGTTTAAAGTAAGCTTGAAGAAATTTAATCAATAGGCATATTGGATATTTAAAATAATATTTTGCTCCAATCTTGAATCATCCTGGGCTAAAAAATATCCCAAATAAGGTTTTTGTGGGTCAATTTGGATTTAAGTAGGATTAAGTGAGGTTTAATAAAGGACAGATAAAAGGCTAAATTCATTACTAGTGACGTTTTTCTCAAAATAGTTATAAAATATGTATCATTCTGGAATCAAGCTTCAATAAAGTTGAATTGAAACAGAGATAATTTCTAGCAGCACAACACCATATTTACAAAGGTGTAAAATACCTCAAATATTACTCATAATATAGGAAGGCAAGGAATCTACAAAATTCACATTTCAAACGAGGATTTATATTTTGAATTTGAAATTGAGAAATGGAATATTATTTTCCAATTTAAATATCTATTAGTCATTTTACCAAAATTTTTCAGTAATCAGATTGAATTTTGATGGTATTTTGTTGTAGATTAATCATTTTGATGAGACATTTACTCAAAATTACTGGTTTGGTTTCTAATATTCCATGTGAAATTCATTACGAATCTTTTTGAAAGTGAATAGTTGACATATTGGATATGCAAAAGCTTATGTTAGATCAAAGTGAGATCAAAGGGAGTTCAACTGATGATCAAATTAGGATTTTGCAAGATCAAACGGTGATCAATGTAGGTTCATCTTGAGCTCAATTTGTGACAAATCTCTGACTAAATGTAAGGCCAAAAAATTTCCTACATGGTGATGATGTGTGCATAATTCAGGCATAGATTTGTGGCTCAACGGAGTTCAAGCAAGGGGTATTGCTAGCAATACCCCCCATTTTTTCTGTGGTGATAGGAAGGCAAGGAATCTACAAAATTCACATTTGAAACGAGGATTTATATTTTGAATTTGAAATTGAGAAATGGAATATTATTTTCCAATTTAAATATCTATTAGTCATTTTACCAAAAGTTTTCAGTAATCAGATTGAATTTTGATGGTATTTTGTTGTAGATTAATCATTTTGATGAGCCATTTACTCAATATTACTGGTTTTGGTTCTAATATTCCATGTAAAATTCATTAAGAATCTTTTTGAAAGTGAATAGTTGACATATTGGGTATGCAAAAGCTTATGTTAGATCAAAGTGAGATCAAAGGGAGTTCAACTCATGATCAAATTAGGATTTTTCAAGATCAAATGGTTATCAATGTAGGTTCATCTTGAGCTCAATTTGTGACAAATCTCTGACCAAATGTAAGGCCAAAAAATTTCCTACATGGTGATGATGTGTGCATAATTCAGGCATAGATTTGTGGCTCAACGGAGTTCAAGCAAGAGGTATTGCTAGCAATACCCCCCCATTTTTTCTGTGGTGAGTATTTCAATTGAATTTGAAAATTATATGTCTAAGTAAAGTCTTTGTAACATCATTTTTAAGATTTTTGCACCTTCTTTAGATATTTTAATTATTTATAATATTCAACATTATCTAGTCATAAAATAAGTATATAATTTTTTCAAGTATTGAAAATAATACAATAAATAATATAAATGCACAAAATAACCTTTTATGAAAAAATTGACATATTTCAAATTATAGTTTCTCCATGTATTTCTGGCCAAAGAAACTTATATAGTAATGTCAGATGGTTACTTGCCAGATCTATACATTGGTGTTCTTTTTTTTTAATTGCAAAGACACTGCTTAAATAGTTTAAAATATGTATTTTTCAGATTAATTTGAGTGTGATCTGCACTGTATTAAAATTTCTATAAAAAAATCTCATTCTTCACATCTCAAGATTTGTTCAAAGTATTATTACCTATGCTTCATTAAATGTTCAAGTTGTATTCATATTGAGTTCACCAGAATGTCAATATTTTTTCTTGGTGGTTTCATCACTAATTCAATGTGGGCTCAAAAAGATATGAATTAGGGTTGAAGGTTGCAGACTTGCTAGCAAGTCTTCCCTCCATATTGCGTGGTGAGTATTAAACTGTATATGTCAAATTTAATTATAATTATTTGATTTATTTAGTTTTACTGTATATGTCAATGTAAAATAAAATTATTTGATTTTGATATTTAGTATTTTTATATTTTAGTCTAACTTTGAGCTGTCATGAGGATGCTTTGAAGGAATAAAACTTGAGGGAGCATATTCATTATATATTTACTTAGTTTTACTTATTAATTAGTTAAAATATTTTAAGTAATTTATAAATTAAGTATAACCAATAAATTGAGAGGTAAAGGTGTATATCTACACTAGTAAATAATTAATTATTTAATGGGTAAGTTTAGTAGCCTGGCTGACACTCCCTCACTCCAAAAAAACAATAAAAAAATGCTATGATTTTTCCTTTTATATTTCTTTAGTAGAGCAGAAAGGTTAGATATCTCTTTTTCAGGTATCCAATAATCATATTCCGAAGATTTATTCTTGAATCTCAATAAGTGTTCAGTACCTTTTTCAGCAGTTATAATTCTGTCATTTAGAATCTTATCAATTTCTGCTGTCTCAGTGATCTATTTAGGAATGTTCTTTGGTCTTCCCCTCTATTTTGGAAATAAATGACTATTGGATGTGTAAGTTTTCAAAAGACATATTGGAAAAACAGGATGTTTCCTGTCATATGGAGAGTACAAGATAACTTAAACTGCATTATCACTAACCATTCTTCTGACAACAAATGGACCTACAAATTGGTCTTTTAATTTGTTATTACCTTGTAAATTTAAGCGGACTGTAGAAATCAGTACTTCATCACCCTTCTTAAAGGTGAATTCTTTATGGGATTTGTCCTACCTCTTCTTCTCATATTCAAAAGATTTTTTAATAAATTTTTGAGCATGACTTCTGCAAAGTTGTTGAATTTGAAGAAAAGATTTTACACCAGGATGTAAATTCAATTTAGGTATTTTGTTATTGAAAATTTGGGCAGGATTATTTTGAACATATCCAAGCCAGAGCTCAAAAGGCTTTCTTTGAGTAACAGAATGAATAGTGCTATTATAAGAAAATTTCAAACAAGGAAGTAAGGTGACCCAATCATAAGTAAAACTTTGATTGTCTTTGTCAGCCTAGATATCCCTAGGACTGAGTATTTCTTATACTTTAAATAAGATAACCTTAAGTAAATTAAGCTTATATATTAAAAATAAGGTTAAAATAATAATATATGTGATTATATTATATATATATATATAATTATTACTCTATTATATAAATTATAGTAGTTTAAATAGCTTATCCATAGCCTAATAATACTTATTAAGGTGTTAATGGAGTCATAATATACTTATCTTAAGTGATACTAAATAATTATTGACATACATAAGCTTATATGTATACATAAATCTCATATTCAGTGAAATATGCAGTATATTATGTATATTTAGGTATATAAGTGGGTTTTAGCCCCTTAATAGCCTATAACCTTTGTTTTTCTGCTTATTTTAGGTCATATGGAGGTATCCAGCTTACACGCAACGCCTACAGAAGCATAAACATCTATTTCAGGCACATACACTCAGTCTGGACAACTTAATCTGCTTCCTTGGATGGATATTCATGGATTTATGGGTTGGGAAGTCATTGCTGGGTTAATATGGATGCTTGGGGATGTTATTGGGGGCTTGGAAATTTCATTTGTTTCCTTTATATTCTTTGGGTTTCATTATATTCTCTTTGGATGAGTTATTTTACCTGTTTCTTTATGGTATCTGCTTTTATCTGTATTTTCTATTTATGGTATAGGTCTGTGTTATCATTAATTGTGATGAAGGGTCCTTACTGGAGGTCTGGGTGTTGAATCTGCTTGAAGTGGACGCCATGGGGAGGTGATGGGCCCTCAAATTGCTGTAATTGCCAGGGATAGCAGTGACATCATCTGGATTGAAGGTCTGTGCACTCCAGTGGATTTTGGTATAAGTAAGGGAGTATTTTGATGGTTATTAGACATCATTCACTTACTAAAATTCAAAAAAAACTTATAACACAATTATTATTATTCAAAGATATATTATAAACCCATTATAAATTGATATTATCTTTATATAAGCTATAACTATATTATATTTATCTATTTTCCACCACTAGCACAAATTTAAATCCAAGTATTGTGAGTTTTATTTGAGTATAACTATTCTATTAGTCTTCCCCTGAGGTTTAATCACTAAATCATTTATCAATAAGTAGTAGGACCATAAATTAATACTATTATATCATATTTAAATACTAGATACACTGACAGTCTTTAGACTTAAAGACAAAGGCACAATAGCTTTTTATAATGTCCTCAAATGTCTGAATCATCCTCTCAGCTAATCCATCAGTTTTAGGGTTATGGGAAGTAGAAAGCTTCATATCACAACCACAAAAATCCATCAGAGACATCCAAAATTCAGATGTATATTTAGGGTCTCTGTCAGAGATTATGGCTTTTGTGAAAAGAGCAGTATTAAATGTATGAGACCACCACAAGAAAGCTAATTCCTTAGTGGAAAAATCTTTGTGAGTAGGAATGAATTTACACATTTTTGTAAATCTGTCCACAATAACCCATCAGGAGTTACAACCGTCTTTCCCAGAAATGGGTAGTCCTGTCACAAAGTCCTTGTTTATAATTTGCCATGGTGCATCAGGAGATTCAATATGTTTCATCAATCCAGCTCTTTTCCCAGTTAATCTTTTTGATTTCTGGAAATAATCACAGGATTCAACATATTATTTGGTTTTTTCAGATATATTAGTCCACCAAGCAGTTTTCTAAATTTTAATCATTGTTTTTTCAAGATCAAATTGTCCTACTGATATTTCATCATGACAAATTTTCAAGATGATTTCTTTCATAGAAGGAGGAATAACAATTATTTTTACTCAACTTTCTTCTATAATAGATGTAGCCTTCATCAATTGAAAATTTACCTTTTTCCAAAGCATTTTGGTCTTTTGGTGGAAGGGTTTTAATTAATGCTTGTATTGAAGTATTCTTTGGATCATTTAATTTTATACATAACCTTTTTAAGTCAGTGTCCTTATCATATGAATCCAGAATAAGCTGTAATATCTCTTCCTTCATATCAACCACCTTTATCCCATGAATGTGAACTATTTCTTCCTCAGGATCATATGCAGGATTTGATTCATCATTTGGAAAAGGTAACCTTGATAACATATCCACATTTGAGTGAACAATACCAGCCCTATGAATTATTTTCATTCTTTCTCTGTATTCCTGAACAGCCAACTGCCATCTGAACATCTTCCTGTTAGGTTTTTTAAGTTTATAAGGGAATTTACTGCACTGCATTCAGTGACAAGTTCAAATTTCTGGTCATCCAGAAAATAATGTAGTTTCTCCAGAGCCCACACAACTGCCAAACACTCAAGTTGAGTGGCACCATATTTCAATTCACTATTTCTCAAGGTTCTTGAAATATAAAAAATTACTACTTCTGATACGTTTTCATTCATAACTTGTTTTTGGTGGAGAGTAGCACCAAGGCCAATAAAAATGGCATCAGTTTATAAAACAAATGGTTGATTAAAGTCAGGCAAGGAAATAATTGGTGCTGACATCAAACAATGTTTCATAGTTTTAAAAGCTCTTTGTCTTTCACTGTTACAGAAAAAAGCAACATCTTTCCTAGTTAATTGGCTTAGGGGTATTGCTATGACTTGATAATTTTTAATATATTGTCTACAGTATACACACATTCCCAAAAAAAATCTGGAGCTCTCTAACTGTAGTAAGAACTTTTATCTGTCGTATTTCTGCCCCTTTCTTCTGGTCAACACATATCTGTAATCCTGGGACAACATGACCAAGCACTTTCAAAGAATGAAAATCAAATTTGATTTTTTTCAAAGCAAGTGTCATATTGATCTCATCCATTTTTTGGAACACTTTACATAGGTGGATAAGGTGATCTTCAAATGTGTTGGAGAGTATGATGATATCATCAATTTAAACCATTAGCCATCCTTCAATTATTTCTTGATGGAATGTTTTATCCATAACCTTTTGAAAAACTGAAGGGAAATTCTTGGGGCCAAATAGCATCCTAATATACTTATAAATACCCATTTGAGTAGCAATCATTAGAAAATTCTGTGAATTCTTCTCAACAGGTACCTGGTGATATCCCTTATTACCATCTAAATAACTGATATATTTAGTACCTTGTAAGGTAGCATGGATAGAGCTAATTCTGGGTAAGAGATATATATCATCTGCAGTATAAGTATTTAATGCTCTATAATCACAACATAACCTGGTTTTATCTTTCTCATAAGAAGTTAGGAAAGGTGAAATAATACAATTTTTAGGTGTTTCAACTACATTTTCAATAATATTCATTTTTAAAAGGGTAGAGATATTGTCTTCAATATCTAATCAAATAACTAATTTACATATTGTTATAATTTTAAAACCAAAGAAATACTTGAAATGCAGTATGATCCACACCAGAAAACCAAAACACTGTGCACTTTTTTCACAGAAAACAGCAATAATACTTGATGCAGGTTTCAAAGATATACCATAGAAACCAGTTCTAATTTTCAACTGAAATAATAAAATAATATTTTAATTATGAGGACAATTTTTCAACTGAAATAATTAGATAATATAATTTTTAATTAAATGAATTAAATTTTATTGCTTCTAGGACTAAGAACAATGTTGCTCTATCTTGGTCAACTAGGAAAAATAATATTATATACCTGACACCTCCCCCTGTAATTTGGGCAATTTGATTCCAACTACATAGTGCTGAGTAAAAAAGATATACATATATTATGAAATATGCAGAGTGAGACCTACAGATAATAACCACTATAGTCACTACAAATATATAGGAATGTTATGCTTATATAAACCTTAAATTTGGGCAAGGTTTGGATCCCAGTTGCGGTAAATAGTTAGTCACATGCCTTTGACCTTCTTCATTTTTCATTTGTCAAATAAATTGCTATATGTGCTGGAGTCAATGGTCCCTTGGTTTCCGGTGTCAAGATAAAGATGGGTTGACAACTATTCAGAAAGGCCTCAGTTTTCAAAGGGTGCTTTTGGTCAAGAAGATTTTTCAACAGTCCAATGGCAGTGATAGGTGAAGGAAGACTCAAGATTTTAAGATAGGTACATATTTATTTCTTTATATATTATTACTCAATGAAAAGGTATAAAAGATTATAATTATTATTACTTTAAAGACTTAGAAATACACAGATGTAAATACTAAAGTAGTAAAAGTAGTTATAGACCGGGTTTGTGTATATAGAATATATTTTTAAAGTATGAATGGAATGAACTAAAACAGAGAGTTTGAGAGGCCTTATATAGGCAAATAAGAGAGAAAATATGGAACCACAAGTCTACATACAAGAGTATCTCAGAGAGAACAATCCCACAGAATAGAAGTTTCCAATATTAAAGTTTGCTCTATAAAGAATATTCTCATATACAGTATTTATCTGTATATGTCAAATTTGATTATAATTATTTGATTTTTCTGTATATGTCAATGTAAAATAAAATTAATTGATTTTAATATTTTGTATTTTTATATTTTAGTCTACCTTTAAGCTTTCATAAGGACACTGTCAAGGAATAAAACTTGAGGGAATATATTCATTATATATTCACTTAATTTTACTTATTAATTATTTAAAATATTATAAGTAATTTATAAAGTAATTATAACTAATAAATTGAGAGGTAAAGGTGTATCTCTACACTAGTAAATAATTAATTATTTACTGGGTAAGTTTAGTAGCCTGGCTGACATATACTATGCAAATATAGGACTATATGCAGGTTTAATCCTCTAAATAGCCTTTATGAATGATTATCCCACTTATTTTAGGTCATATGTCAGTATTCAATGGATTCACCACACCTAAACATGCATACATTCATTTTACACATGCATATATCCAGTTTGAAGAACTTAATCTGCTTCCTTCAATGAATTATCACAGATTTATGGGTTGTGACATGATTACTGGGTCAATGTGGGGCCTTGGGAATTTTACTGGGAGATTTCACACATTTTTTTTCCTTTATATCTTTTTGGTTTCATATTGTTTTCTTTGGATGAGTTATTTTAATTATTTTCTTTATGGTACGCACTTTTATCTATTTCTGATATTTATGGTATAGTGGTATGATATCATTAATTGTGATGGAGAGCCCAAACTGGAGGTCTTGGTGATGAAACTGTTTGAAGTGGATGCCATGGGGAGGTGATGAGCCCTCACAGCAGTGGAATCATTTGGACTGAGGGTCTGTGCACTCCAGTGGATTTTGGTATAAGTAAAAGAAGATTTGGCCAGTTATTGGACATCAATTACTTACTAAACATCTAAAAAACAATTAAAAACAATTACTGTAATTTAAAAATATATTTTTAGAGCCTTTATAAATTGATTTTATGTTTATATTAGCTATAACTATATTTTATTAGCCTATTTTCCACCACTACCATGCACCAATCCAAATATTGTGAGTTAAAAATTGATTATAAAAGTTTTATTAGTCTTTACCTGAGGTTTATACCATAAATCATATCTTATTAATTACTTTGACTATTAGTATTTACTATTAAATCACACTTATTTACTAGCATACACCTACAGGTCCATTACTTAAAGCTGATAATTATCTCTAATAAGTGATAAATTTTAAATTTAAGAAAAAAAAATAAAAATTTTAAAGAAGATTTACTTACCATAGTTAGACTTTCTCCATAAAGTTTTAGTATTTATTAAACCTTCACCCCTTGATTTACCTACCTGCTTTATCAAACATTGGCTGATATACATTGAAGAGCCAAAATGAGTAAACTTTTCGCAAAATTTTAATTCTGGATAATACTTATTCAAAGCTAATGTTCAAGTACTTGAATTAAACCTAAATACCTAGATTATTCTCAGATAATAGTTTAAGAAGCCCTATTATCTGTGTGTGTTATATAAAAACAAATAATGGTGAAATTTGGCAAAAAAAAGGGCTCTACTTTAAATTTCAATATCTCAGCAACCACTGAACTAAATTCAAACCTGGTTGATGAAAATGAAAGGAAGGCTTCTGAAGAATCTTCACATGAAAGGACATAAGATTTTCATGAACTCGACCCTAATTCTGAATTTTTTTTTCCAAGTTTAATTAAAATTTTCAAAATGATGATAAAAATAACAAAAAGAAGTATTAAATATGTCCATCATTATCCAGATACAAGTCTTAATTATATTTAAGCATGAAACCTTCATAGAATGAAATTGATATCAGATAGTCATGAAGAAAAAGGAGATGAGACTTATCTTGATGGAAAGGTAGGGAAAATAGAGTGAATAAGAGTGAAGTGGAGATTTTGGGGAAATTTAATATGGAGCAAGTGAAATGCATAAAGAATGTGCTATGAATGTGTATCAATGACATTAAAACAAAAAAAGGTGAAAGAGTGCAAAAAAGAAGGCTCAACTTTTAAATTCAATATCTCAGCAACTGCAAGATGCAGGGAATAATGGAAAATTCAGCTGGAAAAAGGTGATAATTCAAGAAATGAAAAGGAGTGAACTTACTAAGTGAGAGAAATAAAAATTTGAGTCAGCAATGTTGATTAAAAAAATTTCAAACATTTTGAGCACATGTAAAAATTTGGGCTAGGGGAGAAGGAATCTGCTGTGCAGTGGATTGGGGGGATGTGTGTATTGGTGGGCTGAATTGTGGTTGGGGAGATGGCACAAGAGTAGGAAGTATTTGACCTTTTGTTTGACATGTCTAACCCCAAGTCTGCCATTTATTAAGGCATCTTGGAATGGTGTTTTGATAATGAAGTCCACCAGGCATATATGGTAATGTTTGACACCCCCTATTCAGTTTATTTATTTATTTTATTTTATTTCATAGCTGCATCAATGTTTTCCAATATGGCTGTATATTGATAGTTATGGTAAAAAAAATTAACATGTAAAATATTTTTCATTCAATATAATTGAAGAATTTCCTTTTTTATTTTTTTTTTTAGTGTGGATTCAAAAAAAAAAGAGAATCACAATTTTTTAAAAAATATGAATTCATTTTTCAGTTCTGATTGTGTGGCTTACACATCTCAATCTTTTTTTTTTCAAAAAAAAAAATATTATTCTCCAGAAAAAAAATGTGGGCACCTGATAGCAGGTGCCAATTGCTATCCTTTGATTTAACTCAGTTTCAGCCTAGGTGTACTTTTTCTGACAAGACCGTGCACTGAAGAATAGGCACGCCAGCTTGTGCAGCATCAACTCTGAGTTACTCTTGAATCAAAGATGAATTGAGGGATTGGCACCTGCTAACAGGTGCCAGAAGTTTTTTTTGTGGTGATTAATATTAAGACTTAAATTTTTTTTTTCTCAATTTTGAATAACCATGTTTGAATTGTTTTTCAACTTGTCTTCAAAATTATGCTTGTAAAAGATCAACCTTGTTTTTTAATTACTTCATCCACAACTCAAAGGCCTTTTCATTGTTTTCCATAGTGCATGTTCCCCATTGTATGCAATAAGAAACAAGAGTATTGAAAAGTTAGGATTTCCTTCCTTCCTATGCAATTATACTTCATATATTTTTACTGTCGTTACACATGCCTGGGAATATGCTTTATCTTCCAAGAGATATTTTATGGAGAAATGCCAAAACAATCTCCTCTGATTAAGGAAAAGATCTATCAAATCATCCATTATTTTAGGGCCTGCTACAATTACCCTACCAAATCTTTTTTCTATACCACACAACATAACTTTGGCATGAAAGTAGTGTAAAAAATACATAACTTATTATAAGCTGTTTCCAGGGAAAACAATGATTGTTATATATTTGCTATGAAAAAATTACAAAACTGTTACACATTTGTTGCATCCTTTGATGTATGAAACAGTGTTGCTGGTGTGACTTTTGCTCCACAGAAGAAATTCCTTAATAGTTGATCAATTATCTGAAGCTTTAGTTTTGAGAAATTCATGTAGTTGGGTTTTAAGTTATTTATTGTGCAGGTGAAAAGAATCACATGCGCATACAACTAAGATGAAAAAAATTGAAATTTTGAAACACAAAACGTATCATCAGAAATTAAAGTTGAACCATTTCAGTGGATGCAGTTTAATCTAGTTGTCAATGTCAAGTTAATTTGTATATATAAATATATATATTACAAAAGAAAAAGCTTTAAGCTTTTCTGGATTAAGTGTGTAACTCGAGAACCCAAAAGTATTATTAGGTTTGATAATGTAATCACCCAGGTAGGTAGAATCTTGAAACACTTGACAAGCAAAGATTCTCCAGTCATAAAGGGTAAACAGGTAATATTTACTTTTTCAGCCCATTCGTTTGTCGACAAAATAGGTTCAAAAAAGCACTTCAAACATAGTAAATTATATAGTGAGTATATTTAAGAAGAGTTGATCTTTTTATTATTACATTTTCTTTTTTTTTTTCATCATTCCTTTTTTCACCTGATTGTTGTTACTCTTTCTGGTTTTAGTCGAGGTTTGTTGCAAGATCATTCTCCTCAGAAGACTAGTTGGGACCTGCTAGGAGGCGCCTTTCTCTAATTGTACATACTGTGACTCTTCCATCAGGGGCCAGGACCTGTTAGCTGGTGTCAGATTTTTATACCGTTAATTTTTAGTAAGATCTAACCGAGTATAGCAGTGAGTAGGAAGTATTGTTAATTCAATAAAATGCATTCTGCGATTATTTTTCAGGGAACCTTTAACAGAATGGCGGTGGGCGGCAGAGCAGAGACTAAGGTCACGTGAAGCAACAGTCGGTTTTCGGCGTGTTCAGGGCAAAGTTGTTGAAAGATGAAGATCGGAATTGCGCGGAAGAGAGAGAAAGACAAGAGGGCCAACAGATTGCATAACGCAAAACAGGATTATGCATTGTGCCTTGAGTGTCCTGCGAATGAGAAAAGTGACGGAAACTTTGAGATTGGGATTAAATCTGACATCTCATATTGGCAAACTACACACAAACTTCTTAATTTCGGAGCTTTAACTTTCAGAATGGGTGGTGGTGAGTGGGGGAATTTCTGCTGGGGTGCTGCTGACTTGAGGTTAATGCTGATCTCGCTTTTGCGGTGGATTGTCGGATTGATCGATGTGTCTTTGAACCTTGTATCTCTCCATTTCCACATCCTTCTCCCCAGTATTTTCCACCGTAAATTGTGAATCTTCGGGTAAGTCGTAATTTATTTTTCATTTAGGTTCTTGGGTAATTAAACCATAATGCACTTCATGAGAGCAGATCAGATATATAAGGGTGTTGATCTCTCTTCTTTCTCTCCTCCTTCATCTTGATGTTTTCTTTTCTCTTCAGCTCCTTCTGAGAGTGAATATGTTCGATGGAAGGAAGTCTTTGATCGTTATGCAATAAAAGAGTCTGATGGTCAAGCGTATATCTATTCAGCTTTTACTCTATGGATTTATATGGTTCTCTCCCTTTAGAATCCTAAATCCTTTCCTTTGTTTTTGTAGATACTTGGCGGAAGACGGTTTTATTAATGCTGTAGCCCCTCCTCAAGATTTTGAAAAGATTCCAAAGTCTCAATATGCAATCCTCTTTCGCATTGCTGATGGATCTCGTGCTGGAAAAATTAATTGGAGCGACTTTGTTCTCTTCCAAACATTGTTAAAAAAGCCAGATGCCGATTTTGAGTCTGTAGATTTCTCCTTTGCTTCATTGTTTATCAATCATCATTTTGGATTTCAATGAGAAACTGATATCTGCGTATGGCGCTATCTTTTTAACATCATCTCAAACAATGTAAACCTCTCTAGAGTTGCCTTCAAATACTTTGATCAAGATAGCAACGGCGAAGTTACCTTTGACGAATTTAAGCGGGTTTTTTCTGAGAACCTGGGTCCAGATTCTATCCCATTTACTTTTGATTCTCCTTGGGTCAAACTCTATCTAGGCCATAAAGCTGGTCAACATGTATTGGGCTACAAGTGAAGTTTGAGTTCTTCATAATATTTAACATCCTTTAGTGATTGATGGGTTATTTGTTAATTTAATTTTCTCAAGTGAATTTACTCAACTTATGAAAGGCCTTCAGGGAGAAAGATTGCGCCAAGCATTTTCCTATTTTGATAAATCAGGATCTGGTGTCAGCATCCGTTCACCATATCAGAACTATTATAGATATCTTACTGATAATCTTTCTAATACTCTCTTTGAAATTCAAATAATGGACAGTACATCAAACCGGAAGATTTTCAAAAAATCATACTGGAGCTGGCCCGACATAAGCTTTCTGATGTCATTCTTGAAAGGTTACCTACCTTGTGTGCTTTATCGGCTGGCCGTAAAATATCTTACTCGGAAGTCATTGCGTTTCACAATGTGTGATATTTTGTCACAATCGCTTTTTGATTCCCCACTTCCCTGATCGGTTATTTGTGCCTTTAAATTAATAGATTATTCGTGAAATGGATTCCGTGGAAAGAGTGCTGCTACACGCGATTGCCGAATCACCTGATGGAAAAATCAATAGACATGATTTTCTTAATAGTGCTGCTCGGCAAACACGATACAATGAGTTAACTCCTATGGAAGTTGATATTGTGTTTCATTTTGCTGGTATGGGAGATATAAATGCCAGGCTGGGTATTCAAGACTTTAGCAAATTGCTAGATCCCAAATGGGAAAGAAGAGCATCTTCTGTTGATTCAGGGCCAGGGAATGGCAATGTTTGGCACAATGTAGCCAAATCTGTTTACAATTTTGTCTTAGGAGGGATCGCTGGAGCGTGTGCGTGTATTTTCATACATTTTTTTCAATTTTTTTCAATGAAAACTCCAAATTTACCTTGAAGTTTTTATTGTGCCCCATACACAATTCATTTGCCTCAAAATTTCTATATCACAGTAGGAGCAACGGCTGTCTATCCGATCGATCTGGTTAAAACTCGAATGCAAAATCAACGAAGCAAGGTAGTTGGAGAAATTTTATACATCAATAGCATGGATTGTGTGAAAAAGGTTTTTCGAAACGAAGGTTTCGTTGGCTTTTATCGAGGCCTTCCCCCTCAACTCATTGTGTGTTATATCTGGTCTTCAATGCAATGGATTTTGATTGGTAAACTTACAAACTGGCTTATTGTACTCTTCATCAATTGATTTATAGGGAGTAGCACCCGAAAAAGCTATTAAGCTGACCATCAATGATCTAATTAGAGGTAGCACCAAGGATCCAGCAACTGGGGAAATCTCCCTTGGATGGGAGCTTTTTGCTGGTGGTGCTGCTGGAGGTTGTCAAGTTGTAGGCATCATGCAAGTTTTCTATCGAAGTTGTTCATCTTCATCTTAGCTTGTTTTATGATTTTTAAGGCTGTAACCAATCCACTTGAGATTGTCAAAATCAGACTACAAATGCAAGGAGAAACGGCTCGGGTTGCTGGCCAAGAGCCTAAAGGTGCTGCACATATCATCAAGCAATTAGGTTTACTAGGACTCTATCGCGGCTCCGCTGCTTGTCTATGTCGAGACATTCCTTTTTCAGCAATTTACTTTACTGCCTATGCCCATCGTAAGTAATGCGTGATAATGTTTTTAACGCAATCAAAATGGTTTCTCGCGGGTTTTGGTCGTCATGTTTATGAGCAAAATCGTTTCCGTAGTCAAAAAGGATTTGTTTAAAGAAGGTCATCATGGCAAAAAGTTGGGCTTTGGCGAAACTCTGTGTGCTGCCGCCATCGCTGTAAGCCATCCATTACTGACTGATTTTATCGAGGACGGTATGTTGGCTACTAGGTCTATTTTGCTGACATTCCAGCACGTAAAATATAGGGCATGCCGGCGGCTTATCTAACTACCCCTGCTGATGTCGTGAAAACCAGGTTACAATCTGAAGCCCGCAAAGGTGAAACAACATATAAAGGGCTAGTCGATTGTTTCACGACAATATGTACGTCAGCATTTGCTTTTTTTAAAGACTCATCAAGTAATGGATATTCATTTCTTGTGAACCATGCACGAATAGTGAAAGAAGAAGGGCCGACCGCGTTGTTCAAAGGAGGTCCCGCTAGAATTTTGAGAAGTTCACCTCAATTCGGTGTAACTCTGGTCTCTTACGAGTATTTACAAAAGTGGATCCCGGTATGCATCATACAGACACTTCTCCATTCTAATGATTATCAAGCGTTTACTCATCCTTAATATACAATTTGCAGTATCCATTTGGATCATTTAAAAATAAGCCACAGCATGCAGAAATCGATGAGTTGCCACGCGTACGTGCTCGTAATGCACTGAAAAGTGAGTTGTTAGACATCAAATTTGCTTTTGGCTCTATGGAAAATTGTTGAGATCACTATGTCCATGATTTAGTTTTGTTAGATGTTCATGAAGATTTCGGTACCATCCGCCGACCGAATTCATCTGCATAAAGACGCCAAAGCCTGATTTCGACATTCCTTGCGTTATAGAATGCCATTGGCAGAGCTCTCATATATTTCTGTTTTAATTCATTTGATTTTAGAGTAGCTTACGTGAACAAATTTGATATGTTGAAAGTTAGCTATCTTGCACCTTCAGGCTATTCTTAGCTTCCTTAATAATCTAGTAATAGGTTAGTTTTATTCATATGTTAATAAATGCATAGCATTCATTAAATGCATTTTTTGTCATCGTGTGGCATTATCAGCAATTTTATATATAGCACGTGGAAACACTCAATCTCTAATTAGGCTTTTTCTAAAATAGTCACTTTTTTTTCTGGGATTTTTGAATGATTCCATATGTTTTGTTGCAGTGTACTAATTTTTTCAATAGATACGGGATAGAATTTGAATAGAAAGTTAATTATTTTGCTACTGAGTAGTTGATCAGGAGTAAATTTTATACTGGCACTATATTTTCATCCATCATTTTAATTAAGTGATCCAGTTCTCTAGATGAATTTATGACAATTGAAAAGCTAATTACTTATCTTTATTTGAAATTGAGTTTTCACTGGTAAATAATCTCCTAACATCTGAATGTGGATCTGTAATTTTGACTAATTTAATTTCATGAATTGATTTGGTAGAATAATACTTAAAAACTAGAAATGCTCTGCATGAGTATCCAATTGTGGAGTTATATTCATAGGGGGTCTCAAACATGGCCAACAGAAATACATTAAATTCATTGCTGGTCATAACATAATTTGAATCCTCTCCATTTAAAGTTGTCGAAAGAAATATTTTTAGAATTAAAAATAGCCATAATAAAAAGTTTATTCATCATTGATTTGACTGAAAAAAATGTGATTTCTTAATGGCTTATCTTCCATGCTTGAGACACCCTAATATGTGTTGAGCAATAGTGTAAAGTAAGAAGAGCAGCAGGATTAGGTTAATGTTTTGGTGCTATGCATATCTAAGATGACAAGTAAGAGTTTGGAGGATTAAACTTAATTGATTGCTTCACAATTGATTTAAAAACCCCCACTATTTTGATTTTTGATTTTTGATGTTTGATGTTTTATTTATTTATTTGTTGATTAATTAGTAAAAAACAATATTTTTATTTTTAAATTATTTTTTGTGTTTTTACTTTAAACTAATTGGTGGGGTAATACTGTTGTTAAGTTTTGAGGGTGATGAAAAGAAAAAAAGAAAAAAAAAATTAAGGAAGGGTGACTTTAAGAAAATGAGCTTTATATTGAATAAAAATGAAGAAGTGGGTAAATAGTTGATGTCACTTTTTAAATAGAAGGAAAGTTCAAGCAGGATGATTTAAAATATTATTATCATACCATCTGAAAACAAATGATTTAGATAGAAAAGGGAGCTCAATATGAAAAATAGGGGACCTCAAACCTTACCAAATACACCACAAAAATACACCACAAAAAGGTACCAAACCTGCCATCAAAAAATGAAATACACCTTCCCTGGAAAGGTGTATTGCAAAAGCATGTCTTCTTTTGGGTCAAAAAATTCATCAAAACACTTCCCTTCTTCATCATGATTAGTCAGTACTAGGTACAGAGGCACCAACACTAGGTACAAAGAGGCCAACTGTCATTGGACGGCCTATGCACAAGGTTGAGGGTGTTCCTGAGTAAGTTAGATTGGCAAAAGTGATTGAGGACTACTTCAAAGCACAGAGGAATACTTTGAGGAAGTGATTCAAAGATACATTGAAAATAAATTACTTGCTTCAAGGTAAGTTTGAGGTGAATAATAATGTATGGTAAAGTAACACTAAAATTCAAGGGATCTCACAAAGGGTTGCAAACTAATAATCTAGAGCGATTTTAGGAGTTTTAGAATGTTGAACAGAAATTTATTATTATGAAAGTTAAGAAACAATAATAGCTTGATATAAATTTAACTACTATAACAACAATATTATAATTTAATTCTAAGGAATGTCAAACCGATTCCACCTTTCATTGACCCCTTTAATTATCCACCCTTAATTTATCACTGATCCTTTAACCTTACTCCTATTCCTACTCACAGACATTCAATTACTCTTAATTGCACAATAACTCAACATTGAAAACTATACTATTGATCCAAGCACTAATAATTGATAAGTATAAGCAGATGATTGACTAATTTAGATTAAAGGTTTAGATAGTGCAGTTACTAGTGTATTTGGATTGAGACAACAAAGGGGAAAAGCAGTTGCTAGGTAGATGTTGCTTTCTGCATTTTGAGTATGGATTTGTGTATCAATATATGGATTAAAAGATTGACTTTTTCTTTGAGTGTCACATGGTGTGTGACACTAACACCTAGATTTTCTCTCACCTTATTTTTAAGGGCATACTCATATGAGTGAGGTATATGACTTACCAGCACTTAATTAATCCTATAATCATACAGTTCTTCATTTCTTCATCACTTTTCACTTTTTTTGCAATGAATTCCCCCAGTTTCCCAGTTTCATTAGTTTTGGTTTGGCTGCCAACCTTGAAATTGTATAACATTTCAAAGATTCAGTCTCAGTGAGATGTCAGCCAGGCTGTTCCAGAAGTCCAGTAAAAGTTATGATAAACTATTGAGCCTGAATACAAGTGAAAAATTATGTATTTAATGTATATAAATTAATATTATATTACATAGTAAAATTATATTAGCACTTTATTAAATATAATTAAAAGGTGTAATATTAACTTTATTATTATATTAATTGTATATACATTTAAATAAAACAAAAAATAAATTATATTTTCTAAAAATATTGGCCTATTTTAATGTATTTAATGTTTATACATTAATAATGAATTAATATTATAATTATAAGTAATAAATTTTACTTATAAAGTAATTAATTATTAAGTTAATTATATACATTATATAATTAGTTCATATCTAATAATCCATAAATATTGGGCACTTTTTTGACACTTAATTGTGTCATTAAATTATAAAACAATTTGAAAAAACTATTTTTGTTAATTATTGGTGTTTTATTCTAAAAATAAGAGTTTTAATAAATTAAAATATTTTTTTATCTTAAATGAATTATTTACACTATTAAGTGTGCTAAAATAGTTACTGTGTCACATTTTAATCAAAATCAATTATTCACACTATTTTTATGTGTTAAAATAGTGTATCTTGAGTTTTACAAGTTAATTTAATCATTTACTTAAATATGTGACATGTTTCATATGATTTTAATTTAAATTAATTAGTTTTCTGTGTGTCTCAATCTAATTTAATGTCTCATTAATTTTTATTTAATTTTTGGGTTTAAATTGGTGGATAAATTGGCTCTTACTCATGTATCATAGTTAATTTTGTCAAGTTTACCCTTACATTTTAATAAAATTGTTTATTATTATGTTTTTAATTTGTTTGATCTTTTTATTACAGATTTTTGGCGCTTACGAGGGACCCTTGCCTATATAAAGCATTGGGTAATCCCCTGTAGCTTCACCACTTACATTATACCTTACTATTATTTATATTATAATATATATTGTTTTTTTGCCCTTACTAATAGAAATAAAAATATATATAAAGGTTTCTTTAAGAGTATATAATATTAGTAGCTGAAATACATAGCAGAGAGAAATACAATTACTTACTTATAAAATATTCAGAGCCCCATTAAACCTTTTGTAACTTGTGGCACTCCTTGTAGTCATTGTTATTGCTTTTGATGTTGTTTCCATTTTCCTTTACTCTTAGTTCGATTCCCTTTTATTCCACTAATATTTATTCTTCTTCAGTTTCTTCTTCTTCTTCTTACTTCTTCTATAAAACTGGCTGACAAGATATCTCATTTCCATCACTCATTGTTAGTTCTGATACTTCTCACTCCTCAGCTCTCAAGTTAAGCCACTATCTCATTTTTTGTTATTTAATAGGTGATTGAAATGTTTTTTTGTCTTTTTTTGTCCTTTTTATCATTATCTTTTTAAATTAATTGCTGATTGAACTATTCATTTTTTCTTTTCTCTTTCTTTTTTTCATCTCTTTCTTGTTTCTTAATCTTTTTTATTTTTGTTTTATTTACTTGTTGGTGTTTTTTTTGTCATTTTTATGATCTTTCTCTTATTTTTGCCTTTTCATTTGCTAAATTGGTTCAGAATAATTTGTAAATGATTCTGAAACAGTTTCCAAGCATTTTCACTTGTTTTTAGGTGTTTTGGACCTTTTTTGGACTTTTTTTTTTGCTAATATGTTATGGAAGTGTATTCTGAGCATTTCACAGTGATTTTTTATAGGTGGTTTCAGGGATATTTAGGTTATTTTTTTAAATAGAACAATTTTGAAACATTGGGAAACAATTAAGAAATATTTTGCAAGAGTTTTAAAGTGATTTTAAGGAATTTTTATGCACTTTTCTTGAGACTTTTGGGTGCTTTTTTTTTTTTGGAATTTTTCACCACATTTCAGGGAATGGTTGGAGACATTTTTTGGAGAATTTTAGAGACTTTTTTTTGAAACTTTTTGACATATTTCTGGGAAATTTTTGGGTTCTTTTTTGGAACCTTTTGGTATGCTTCTGGGAACTTTTGGATGCTGTATTGGAGACTCTTGGATGCTTTTTTTGGAACTTTTTAGATCTTTTCTGGAATCTTTTTGTAACATTTTTGAGGATTTCTTGAACTACTTCAGGTATTTTTTACACAATTTTTATTATTTATTTCATTTTAGATTGATTTTATTTGAATTTTTTAAATAAAAATGACTGAAAATCTACAGTTGGTCAACCAGATTTATAAGGTAACAAACAAATGTAATGTAAAAAATAAAACATTAGGTAGCCAAAAAAATTATGGGGTCTAATATAGGTTTTCAAGTTTTATTTTCATTTCAGGAATTAAAATTTAACAAATCATATATGATACTATAGTAACTTAAATTGATGAGCCTCCAGGATGTGTATTTTATAATGGTAATCATGGGGACATTTGCTTTCCTCATGAGGCTCATGTATACACTTGTGTTTAAGTTAATTAAATTTGTCACAGAAAATTTCCAATCACATTTTACTTGAATTGTCATTATTATAAGTTTTTTAATTATATTATATGACTTTTTACATGTTAATTTATGGAATGAACTTAAAATTTGGTAATCTAGGCCCCCACTTCAATAAAACACATGTGAGGGTATCACTATTTTTTTTTTTTTTGCAAAAATATTTTGTTGAATTGGAAAAAAATTGGTGATCCACACCCCCTGATATGGTAAATAGCATGGGAGGGTATTTCAAATAAATTTTTTTGACATAGAAAAATTTTGGTGATCTGCAAACAGTAAAGAATCTGAGAATGAAGATAGTATTTTAGAACAAATGTAAGACAGTGATAAATTAATGACAAAAGAGAAATTCATAAAAAAATTGATAGAAAGATTGAAAGTATTATTGAGGGAGAAGGATCTAGGCTATTATATATCAGTAGTTTAGTTAGACAAAATAATGTTGAAAATTTTTAATTGTCCTCTCTTTGAATTCTAACCTTTCCCCTCTCCAAATATAAGCAATCTACCTCAATTTCCAAAAAAAGTTTCATCCTTTTATTGTGAGTGAAGCCACAAATTAAAAGAAGCCCTTTTCTTGAGTCTTTTTCTTGGAGAGGCTGATTCATTATCTTCTAAAATTTTATTTCCAGTTACTTCCTTGAAAATTTCTCAATCTGATGAGCCTTGTTTCTGGTTAATACATGGGGAGTAAATAATCGGTACAAAAGAAAAAATAATAAAAAAATTAGTTTAAGATTACTACCATGGGCTCAAAATACTCAATGTCACAATATGCAGTTGGCTCCTCAAATTTAGGAGAGCCAAGCAGAGAATCTAAAGGAAATTCTTAATTATTTGTATGAGATTCAGAAAGTTTTGGACAAGGATTATATTTATGATGCCTTAGAAAAAAAATAAGATTTTGGGAGGATAGAAATTTGAGCAGTAAAATTTTATATAGAAAGGAATAAAAAGTAATTGGCTAACTATGGTGTGAAGGAGAAAATCTGATTTGGAAAAGAACTGGGAGAGAAGAGATGTGAGGTGGAGTATATGGATTGAGATGGAAGGAAGGTGATGCACAGTTGATTGGGAGGATGTGGATATTTGTGGTCTGAATTGTGGTTGAAAAAATTGTACAAAAGTAGGACATATTCAGCCCCATGTTTGAGACCCCAAGTACTAAAGCAGCCATGTTTAATGGTGTGTTTTTAGGATAGTAGTTTTCAATAAAACACACTGTACAAAACCCTTACAGTCACCTTGCTGTAAGCATAATCTAAGGGAATTGGATAAGCCAAGGAAAAACATGTCCCTTTAAGTAAATAGAGAGTTCAAAAATAACTAAGCTTAAATGTATACTTGATAAAAAAATGACCAGTTGACCAAATGAATTTTGCAGCTTAAAGATGAAGAGCTGTGTTCTTTATGTTAGGAGAAGGAAATACAACAGTAAATTTGTACTAAGAAAAGTTATTTAAATGATTGAATTTAAATGTATTTATGAAATTTATATTTTAGTGAACAGATTTTAAAAATGAGTACCTAGATTTGAGACCTTTCTAATGATACCCTATAAGTATATATTTATTTGTTGTAGTGTAATATTTATGAAGTTTTATTTAAATTTTTTTATATAGATTAGGGTATTACAAATTGTGAATAAATGTGTTAAAAGATGGTGGTTAATTGTTGTTATGAGATGTGTAATGTTAGACAATAAGTTTAATTCCTCCACTAATTTAGAGTCTACAGACTTTATATGCATAGTTCAGTCATTTTGTAGAAAAGATAGTTCTATAATACCAAGCTATAGAAACAATCTGAGATGGGTTGTTTCTCCTATCCAAAAACTAATTTACAAAAGAAGCGCCTGTCACTCTAATTTATAAGACAGTCAAAACACAGATGTAAGTGTTTTGGAGAAAAGAAGAGTAGAAAGAATACTTTATATGAAACTTTTAAATAAAAGAACAAATATATTTAAAATATAAGTAATCCTACTTCTGGATAGATCTATTCTTAGTAACTTCCACTTTGAGGCACTCTCTATAATGCTATCCTTACTGTAGCAATAAAATAACTCTACAGAATTACTTCTGGCCATGTACACCCACTATGCACATAAAATTAAAATATAATTAAATTTTTCTTTAATCTCTGATCTAAAATACTATAAGCTAATTTTCTATTCAATCTCCTCACTTTTCAAAAAGTGAGTTCTCTTTTATATACACTGTATGCCTAGAACCCTTTCCCTATGCTCTCTTTACCTACTGATTTTCCTACCCAAGTTCAGTGCTAATCTAAGTGTATCAAAAGTTAAACTAATTTTTCCAGAAATATAAGCACAGCTTTATTATCAGTCTGTTCTAATAGTGTTTAAATTATCAAGGCAAAATCAACTATTAGCACCTTACACTACACCTATATTTACATACCCTACACTTCCTGAGATCCTTAGCTTCATAATAAGTACTGTGATGACTTCTATACTTATTATGGAATGTGCACTTTCCGTGTGAGTATCCACTAATGGTAAAACCCTCAGAACTAAGTAAGTAACCTCCCCTATCTAGTGTCTTACTTGTATTTTATTTTTATCAAGTGCTACCTATTTTCCATGCTTGCTAATTTCTCATTTTCTACTATCTTGTTTGAGCATCCCTATAGGTTTCTATCCACAATGGTTATCCATAAACTTACATTCAAGTGCCATTGTGCTTATCTGAGTGTGAAAACTATAAATTTTCTTGAAACTTCTTCCTAAATCTACATTATGTCTTTAGAAGTAGCCATGATTTCTTCAAGTACATACCATACTCTTGTCCTATAGTCTAGTATACACTTCCCTCTATGTTCTACTTTCCGCAGCCTGTATACCCATACTGCACTAAAAACTGTGCACAGAGAGTCTACTTCTTCTGCGCTTTTGAAGGCCCCTTTGTGGCACTTGCTGAGAAACTCAACATTGCTGCGTTTCTGTGAGATGTGTACCACAATGTGCCCCCCTTTTCCCTCCAGAGTATCCTGGAGTTCATACAGAGTTTGTCTGGAATTTTCTGGAGTTTTTATGGACTTTGGGACACAATTAGAACCTTAAAAACTTAATAAAAATCTACAAATATTACAGATGATAGGTGTACATCTGGAGAACAACTCATTAAACTTTGGTAGCCTGCGCAAGCCTAATCAATGAGCTAAAAAATATCAAAAATGAAAAATAATCAGAAATAATTTATAAAATAATTAAAAATATATAAAAAAAAGTAAAAATTTCAAAAAAATTTCAAAAGGTTCATGAGACTCCTGAATTTCATTTTCATGTATTCTCAGACCTATATCTGCATTTCTTGACTGTTAAATAAATATTTGATCTTGAATCAATTATTACACAAATTTTTGCTATAAACCATCCCTTTTCTT
Organism: Hemileia vastatrix; assembly: GCA_030280995.1. Taxonomy (NCBI): domain Eukaryota; kingdom Fungi; phylum Basidiomycota; class Pucciniomycetes; order Pucciniales; family Zaghouaniaceae; genus Hemileia; species Hemileia vastatrix. The sequence continues at coordinate 34,445,500 of JASXTE010000008.1, forward strand.
TATAATAAAAATATTTTTAAATTAGATAGACTCTTCCAGTCCTTATAATAAAACTACCAAGATCAGGTTAAAGTAATTTTAAGTTCCATGCTAAACTTTAGACTTCAACAATATTAGGTGTTTTTGATATTGTCTGAGTCCCCTTAATCAGGGTGTTAATATTTAGAAGGGTAACTAGAGAATAGAATCATACACAAATATTAAATTAGGGTGTGTGAGTCTAATTAATTTTCACTTACAAATCTGCACTTATGTTTGTTCAAATTGGAATTTATCTAAGTGTGGATTTCTAAAACACACTAGACCCAACACTGGTGTATTTCAAAAGTGAAATAAGTCACTTAATTATCTTAAATATCCACTTTCTGAATCAATAGTGCTGGTTTCATCATAAAGTCCCATTTCACTCATTTTTCAGCATCATCACATCCACATACAGCACTCAGAAGCATAACACTTTATAACTCAAAGCATTGTATATATCTGCATTTTTATATCATATATGAATCATACCTTTCTCACATAAATTAGTTTCATAGCTCTTAATCTCCTCTTTGATTCTGGTTCTTATCTTGAAGAAGAATTTTTTGTTCTATCAAAAATTTCCAGAAAAATTTACCTTCTTCTTCAAAGAGAGTTCAAAGTACTTCATACCCTTAATTATACCATACAAACCCTACTAAACCTATTTTATCACAGTTTTAGACAGCTATTGAGGACTTTCCAGGACATTTTACTTAAGTTAGTTAATTTTATACAGTATCACTCCATTTTTCACAAAAATTCTCAAAAACAACAACATGATCCTTCAATAAAATTGGCTGCCTTACTGTGTCCTTTGGGCTCCAATGGCAATAAAGTTTCCTTGAATCATTTAGCAAACGTCTTTTATTTATGGTATGGCTCAATTAAAACCTGTACCAAACAATAAATCACTGCTATTACTTCCTTATGCTTTCAACTGATTTCTTGGCCAACCAACAAAGAGTCAATTTAATAAAATCAGGTTACTCAGCCAGAGAGTTTCAAAGGATGTATTGGTTTTGATTATATTAAAGCCATTCCTTTGAGTCAGAATCCAGCTCAAGGTGGAAACAAATAGGTGTCTGTAAAAAGAGATAGATCTTTTTTTCTGGTGTAAAAAGTTCCAATGCTTTTGTTCATCACATAAGTTTTATGCACAAGAATGTTTCATTACTTGGCCATGTTTTTAAAATAAAATTCAATTAAGTACCATGGAAGTATTTTACATTTTTAGGTTAATTTTAATAATCAAACACCACACAATATGGGGGGCAGACTTGCTAGCAAGTTCGCAACCTTGAACCCTAATTCAGATCTTTTTCAGAACACATTGAAGTGGTGATGAAACAATCATGAAGAAATATTGAATTTACTTTGAAAACACCTTGAAACTGATTTGAAGCTTCATTGAACCACAGTTGATTAATAGTTCAAAAAATATTCACAGCAGGAAAAAAGTGTGCACTAGACGTCTAGTGCTTTTTTTGCTTCCTGAAATAATTCCTGGTAGAATTCCAAGTGGGACTTCCATCTGATACCTCCCTCCCCTAATTCTCCCTTATCTTCAATCTGCCTTACTATCCTACCCCCCTTATCTTGTTTCTAACCTTGCCATCTACTTACCCTTTCTACCCTGTCCCTTCCCTTCACGCTGAGAAAATGACTCTACTCTCCTTCCACCCCTCTCCCTTCTCTTCTCTTTATTTCTCACACCTCCTTCAGGACCTCACTCACCTTTCCCAGCACACTTTAATTATTTAGCTTTATTTTACTTTGTATTTTTTTCATTTTTCATGTTTCTTCCCTACAAATATCTTCCTTTCTCAACACTTGCCCACATTTTTTTGGTAAACACAAGCAAATCATATTCTGAAATATGTATTTGGTTACATTATTTACCACTTGGAATGGTTTATAATTCCTCAAGATTTTATTCCTTTTATTTCTAATTTATGCATATTAATTATTCTCAAAGTTATCAAAAGTTGGCTACTTCCCAAGCCCTTGAATGCCTCCCCAGCACTTTTTTCACCTCTCCCATCTCATTTCTCACCTCACCCAGAAAAATCAAGGGACTGGAGAAGGCTGGGGAAGGTGAGAGAGGGGCTTTACAGGTCTGGGAAAGGTTATAAAAGCCCTTAATATACTTCAGGAAGGCCGGAAAAGGTGAGAGAGGGTCTTTAAAGGTCTAGGAGAGGTGATAAAAGCCTCTCACCTACTACTCCCAGCCCTACTTAGTCTTTACAGCACCTCACTCACATCTCCAGCCAAATTAAGGGACTGGGGAAGCTAAGGGAGGTTATTAAAGCCTCTCACTCACTTCTCCAGCCCTCCTTAGTCTTTACAGAACCTCGCTCACATCTCCAGCCAAATTAAGGGACTGGGGGTGGCTGGGGGAGGTGAGTGAAGGGCTGGAAAGGGCTTGGAAAGGTAAGAAAGGGCTAGGGGAGGTAAGCGAGAGCTGGGAGATGTGGAAAATAGACTGGGGAGGTGAGTAATAGTTTTAGAATGTGAGAGAAAGGCTGTTGAGGGCTAATGGAGGTGATTGTGATGAGTGAGGGGAATAGGAGGTGAGAGAGAGGTTTCAAAAGGGGTGGAGTTGTGCTAAAAGTAAAAATAGAGGGGAGGGGAGTAGTGAGGAGGGCTTAAACTTAGATTTTGAAGCTTAAAGGGTGTAGCAAATGTATCAGGAGGGCAATAAAAGGGTGGGGAGTGGTAATAGAATTAACAGAAATGAAATGGCAGAAAAAGTTGTGTGGAGAGATTGAGAGGTTGTTGATTGAGGTAGTGAAAAATGGAGAGTGAAATTTGTTCTTCGGGCAAACATCAAATTCCACCCCCTCAATCTACAGCTCTATTTCTCCAATATGGAAAATGATTGATAATAATTTTTTACTGATATTTTTGAACTTAAACCTATAGTTTATATGTCTTTATTTTATATTTTTGATTTACGATGCACTTTAAGACTAATAAAGTAATATAGTAAAATAATTGGTAATGAGATACTATATTGATTTTTTACACAAGAATTCACAGAATGCTTCTGATAACTATACATGATATAAATAAATTATATTATAGGAAAATTGTAGAAAAAAGTTGAAAACTAGAACAAAACATTTAGAGAAATTTTAAACTATTGAACTTATGTATTTTATGAGTTTATTGTATTTAATTTTAAATGTAATAGTAAAATATGTTGGTTATATTTCATAATCAGAAATAATAAAAATACAAAAAAAATATCAGGTAATATGGTTTAAATTAAAAAATAAAAGCTTCAAATTCTTGGTTAAAAGGAGTTTTCAATAAAAATGTCAAGGTACGCTTTTGGTCTAGAAGATTTGGTATGAAGTTTTACGAGGATTTTAAGGGTTAAAATGGATTCTCAACAATTTGGTACGTATTTCCCAATCAAAGATGATTTTACTCAATGATAAGAGGTAAATTTAAAATATCAATATAAGCTATAGATTAGAATTACGTCCTTGTAAATACTAAAGATATAAAATATAAGAGATAAGTGTTATATTGTAGTTGTGATAATAAAGTAAGGTAATAATAGAATGATTAAAAAACAAAAAAAAGAGAGGCCTTATATAGGCAAAGAAGGGACAAGGCACGGAAATCAAATTATTAAAATAGTAGTATGAGAGAGAGAAAAAGAATATTCCAGAAGGAGTATTTTCAAATAATAAAGTTGTTCTAAAAAGAAGGCGTCAAAAAGATGTATTTACAGAGTATGTCAGAAATACATCAATTTATTTAATATTTACTGTAGAAGTCAATTCTAAATAAGAAATTTGAATTTTTTGTATATATTTAATATTATTTGAATATTAAAATCTTATTTTAATTTAAAATCTATTTTTTAATATAAATCTTTATTTCTTCCAGCCTGTCAAATGAGCACGGTGTTAGAGAAAAAATATAAGGGACAATTTTATATTTTAATTTTAATTATTCATTTAATTTTATCATTCTGTAATTAGTTAATTTATTATAAGTAATTTTAATGTAACTAATTTATAATTAAATAATAATTAAAATGATAAGGTGCGGCTTCATCCAGTAAATAATTAATTATTTCACTGGGTAAGTCTAGTAGCCTGGCTGACAAAAAAGAACCACTGATCTTATTTTATATTTTTCCAAAAAAAATAGATTAAAATCATTAGAGAGGTTAAAAGTGATTTTTTTGAAATAAATAGTATAATGTTCAGTCTTTTTAATGGTCAAGTGAAATTCAAAATGAAAATGAAAATGAGTTTTATGAAAAAAATTCTGTGAATGGATCAGATTATTAATCTTCCCTATTTATTATTTCTATAAATTATTTATTAATCTTTCACTATTATTCCAGCACAGACTCATCCATTTTTGGTTAAGAGCTCAATATGGGTTCAAAGTAAAGTTCAGCCTGAGTCAAGTCTGAGTTCAGTCTGAGTCCAGTCTGAGTTCCATCTGACTTCAAGTTGGGGACTTTCTAGAAAGTCCCCCCCAAATATTGCGTGGTAAAAGTTCAAATTCAAAAAACTAGAAGATAGTTTTCTTGTGTGCAAAGCAAACTATTTGATTTCTCCCACTGCACAGAATCTCCATGTCTTAAGGACTGGAGTTTCCATTAACCGTTTGAGATTCTTTCTTTTTAAGGATAATATACCCTTCAATTTTCTAATTGACTCTGGAGCTTCAATTTCATTTATCAGTTTATCTTTTTTGAAAAACTTAAGCTGAAATTTGTAGATACCAATCAAATTCAAATTTATTATGCTGAATCAGAAGAACCCAAGTATTGGGTTAGTAAGAAATTTTTATGGGGTTTCAACTTTCCAAATTTTCCCTCCTTTGACTGGGAATTAACAGTCTTGGATGCCCCAAGGATGGACAATACCATTCTTGGCCATGACTTTGTAACACATTGGAATCCTAACATTAATTGGTCAGAGGGATCAATCACCCCTTGTTCTAAGTATATTTCTGATTCTTCAATGCAGGTCAACAGGGATTTAAACAAGCAGTCTGACCCTGTCCTGCTAGAGGACATATCTCTTCCAGATGATTTGAAACCATCTGATTTTTCTCTAAATGAGTATTTGGCTAACCTTTCTAGCTTGTTTACTTCACTCGAAGAGGTTTTCAAAAGACTCAAGGTAAACAATTCTTGCTTTCTAAATTCAGGTCTACCCTTGACAGACTCCTTCAATGATGAAGAGGATGACCAAATCAATATTGAAGCCATTAAATCAACTCTACTGGAAGTATATCACAACTTCCTCAATGTATTTTCAGTCTGTAAGGCCAACAAGCTACCGCCTCATTGACCTTACAATCATCAAATAGAGTTTGTAGGTCCAGCACCTTTGGCAGGTCCTGTCTACTCCCTATCAAAGGATGAATCTCAAGTTCTTCAAGACTACATTTCAGAGAATATGGAAAAAGGTTTCATTTGAGCCAGTAAATCCCCAAGCGGCTCTCCAGTTTGCATTGTAAAGAAAAAGGATTAAAGTCTTAGTTTGTGCATTGATTATAGAAAACTCAGCGCAGTGACTAAAAAGAACACATAACCAGTTCCTCCTATGTCTTTACTCCTTACTTTGTTTAGTTGTGCTAATTTCTTTTCTAAAATATATTTCAGGGGCACTTAAAACCTTATATGTATTGCTGAAAGCCATGACTCTTTAACAGCAATGTGCACTAGACTTGGTAGTTTTGAATATTTGGATATGCCTTTTGGGTTATATAACACACCCTCAACTTTTCAAAAAAATTTCAATGATATCTTTCATGATGTTGTTGAAAAGTTTGTTGTGGTCTATCTAGATGATATTTTAATTTTTTTTGAAGACCCTCAAGGAACATATTGAACATGTCCGACAGGTCCTCAACTGTCTTCAAGAGCATGTTCTCTACGCCAAGCACACTAAGTGAAAATTACACCAAAATTCTATTAACTTTTTAGGTTTTAAATTATCCACTGAGGGCCTTGTCATGGATTATAGAAAATTTAATAAAATATTGGAATGGCCAGAGCCAAAATCTTTAAAATCCTTACAAGGTTTTTTAGGTTTTGCAAATTTCTATAGAAGATTTATTGGAGATTACTTTAAAACTATTACAAATCTCACTTTTCTTCTTAGAAAAGATATTCTATTTGTTTTCACTGATACAGAACCAAAATAATTCAAAGCATTGAAGTCTACATTCACCAAAGCTCTGATTCTTCAACATTTTGATCCATCTGCTTTGAAAATTGTCAAGACAGATGCTAGTGATTATGCTATTGCAGGGGTTATATCCCAATTAAATCCTGAAACAAAATTGTTTAATCTGGCTGCATTCAAATCATGCAAATTACTTGCAGAAGAGTTAAATTACAAAATTCACAATGTAGATAGTCCTATAGTACCAGCTACAGGCCTTGAACAAGGGATTTGGAGTAAAACTGGAGAGAAACCCCCTGTCCTTTTGAGAGATACCAGGTGAGATTTATTTGCTACAGAAAATTAAAGACTGTTACAATATCCCTTCCAACACATTTATTGACTGATTTACAAGTCAAGACAGTAGCCAATAGCAGACCACTGAGAACCCCTGAACCAGAAAAGCTGAAATTCAGAGAAATACACACCAGAAACCAAAGACACAGTGCACTTGTTGAACAAACACAGCAAAAATACTTGATGTAGGTTGCAAAGCTACAACAGAGAAATCAGTTTCCAAAGTTGAGTTAAATGAAGAACTAACCTTGCAACAAACACAGCCAATTGTGGCCAAAAAAACAGCTTAAACTGAGTAAGAAACAATGATATAACTATCAGATGGTGGTAAAATAATTAAATTTGCCCCAAACTGTCTTCTTCAGTATGTACACACAGACCACCTATCTAAAAATCCATGCACAGCAACTAATTTGGCCCTTTTGACAGCCGAATTAAATGAAATCCCTCCAGAAATTCTCCCCAGCCTTCTATAAACATGGCGGGTGGACCTCCCAGAAGCCAGAAAACCACCAAAAACATCTAATAAAGCCCATAATACTTAGAAAAATCCACCCCAACTACTAAAACCTTCAAAACACAAAATTAAGCTATGAAAACATTGGGACATAAAATATAGAGCCAAATTAGCTATACTTAATGGTACTAAGCACTTAACCCTAAGACTTAAGGTTATCCCAGAATACACCAAAAACAAAATTAAACAGCTATCTTTTAGAAATGAAAAATGAGGAAATGACCCCTTAAAACCATAGACCCAAAATTCATTGAATGAAACCAAAATAGTACCTAATTCTCCAACCATTGTCAATTAAGACATACACAAACAGCACCAAACAGACCAACAAAGGCCTCTGCCAATGTTGGAAGACCACATCCTCCCTCCAATTTAGAATGTCCACATTCTCCTTCATCAGATCCACCATTTTCAGCTTTCTTTCAAAATCTGCCTCTGACATGGGCCCTTGCCAATACTGCATTGACCACAATTTGATCTGTGCCATTACACCACCAGCTCATCCATATAGAAACTCATGTGGTGTCTACCAATCCAGAAAGAAGACATGCTACAGAACTGGTCCATTATCATCTTCAACAGCTTCACCTCCACCTCAACCTTGTCCATCTTCTACCAGCACCAAGAGATCCAAGCCATCCATGCTGATACCCAGATTAGTCAACAAATACACCCTTCAAAGAAGAGTGCCAACACCACTATAGAAACAAATTCCACCATGCTTGCTCCATCTGATGGTAAACAAAAATCTTTTATTCCTTCCTTCTACTTTTAAAACTGATGACTTCTCAGTTCCTCCATCTTCTGACAGTGATGACAATGTAGGATCCATTGAACCACCAAAACCTAACCACTTGCCCACCATTAAAGCTAAGTTCCAACAACACTTCTCTGATCAAAAAAATTTTCTACTAAGTTACTTTCAGTCCACTCCTGCTAGAAATCCACAGGACCTTGAGAAAAGGAAACACCTCATCCACCTGTTCAAGGCTAATGCTGAACACTTTGTTTCATCTCATGATTCACTTCTGCAACTTGACTCTTGAATTAACTTTTGACTTAGAAATGAAAAATCTTGACCACCCTCCAGACTTCCTGAATGTAGCCAATCATAAGAAATTCCTCAGTTTACAGTCTTGGGGGACTCATCCTCAGTTTCAAGTCTTGGGGGGCTAACAGCCCTCATTTTATAGTCTTGGGGGACTAAAAACCTAAATCATAAAGGCAGAACCAGAGATCAAACCATTAAATACTAAAGAAATAAACTAAAATTCTGGGGTAACTGTTCTACAGAGCAGCCAGCTCATCAGTTACCCCCACACTTGCCTTAACAAAATTCAGAGACTCCCCCTTTGGATTCCCTCTGCCAGAATAACACCAACATCACATTATCAGTTTATAGTCCTGAAGGACTCAACCATAAAACCATCCTCAGTTTATAGTCTTGGGGTACTATACCATTTTTCAGTTTAAAGTCTTGGGGTGCTATACCATTTTTCAGTTTAAAGTCTTTATGGACTGACCACAGTGTTCAGTTTAAAGTCTTGACGGACTTTCCACACTTTGCATAAAATGAGACAGCCAATTCCATGCACAATAATCTGCAACCACTCTACTGAACTTCCACTTTCTCTTCATCCTCTACCCATAACTGATAAAAGATTTTCTTTTATCTCTTTTCTCTTCATTGTTGTCCTATCACAGATCATGGCTGGATGCCCAGATTTTGACCCATCAGACCTTCCTTGTTTCACTGCTCCCAAGGACTATGCTTGCAAACATTGTATCCACATGTGTAGACCTTGCAAATTCACTCTTCCAAATCCTGAGGCCAAAATATACAACAGGGCCTGTGATTCTTGCAACTTCAAAAAGAAAAAATGTGACATATACCCCAATTATCCTATACCACCACCTTCACCTTGACACAAATATATCTCTAGATCTCCTACCAGATCCCCAGAACTTGGTTCTGCTTTGTCTTCTTTATCTTCAGCTCCATCCAGAAGATCACACTGCTCCGTCCCCAAAACACTTTACAAAAGACCTGCTTTATCATCTCAAGAAACAGCCTTTATCTCAGAAAATTCAGCTAAAATAGCTTCAAAATAAGCTCCCAGGCAGCCCGCCCAACTCGCTAGAAAGCAAAAATCAGGCTCAAAACCCTCAAATTTAGCCAGAAAACAGCCAAACTCTGCCAACAAACACCAATAACTCCACACAACAACCTCCTAGTGCTCTCAGAGTAATGCGCTCCAAATTTTCTATGTCCAAAAATGCCAAAAATTCCAAAACTTCTTAAAGACCTTCCAGAGGACCCCAAGAAGACACCAGAGCACCAAACACTGCTCCCAGACAAAATTCTCCCTCTCAAACAAGAAGAATCAACTACACCTCTCCTCTGCGAGCCAATTATTCATCTGACAGTTCAATGTCTTCCAGAACTTCATCCAGAAGAGACCAATCAGCTTCCAGGTTACCTTCTCCTACTCCATCCTACAACAACCCTGGTACTCCACCACCAGTACTCAACCAAACTTAACCAAGTAATAATATCAACAACAACAACAATAACAGCCCTGCTGCTCCAGCTAGGCCCCAGGAACGTCCTCATCCTAATTCATATTCTCAACACCATTTAGAAGATGTCTGAGAAAATCCATACCTCCACCTGGTTGATCCTCCTACTACATCCATTTAAAACCCTTCAACAGTCCAAATTCCGGTGTGGTGATCCAAACCTGGGTAGGCCTTTGGAGTGCATATTTGGGGGTATTTGGTATGTAGGGTGTTATTGGGGTTATGGTGTTATTAGTGGATTTTTTCATCTTTAGGAGATAGTTAGTAGTATTTATGGATGCTTAAGCTAGGGTCACTTATTATGTCTCAGCTTAATTTCCTTTCTTTTCTCTTCATTTTGGTATCCCTTATGGGTGGTTACCTTGTTTTATAGGGTAGTTATGGTGTTGTTATTAGTATTTATTGGATGTTTATTGCTTAGTGGTGCTTATGTAGGATTAAGCTAGGGTCACTTATTATGTATCAGCTTATTGTCCTTCATTTTCTATTCATTTTGGAATTTCTTATGTGTGTTTATCTTGTTTATTAGTGAAGTTATGGGTTTTTAGGGTTTTTATTGGTTGTATGGGTGTTTTAGGGCCTAGAAGCGGCCCACCTGCCTCTGTTTTAGAAGGTTGGGGAGCGCTTCTGGAGGGTTTTTATTCAATTTGGCTGGATTTTGGGTGGGGAATTGATCAGGGTGGTCTGTGCACTGGCTGTATGATGCGTGTGTGGGAAGATTTGGAGGGAATCATCTTATCTCTTTACTCATTGCCTCTCTGTTCCTCACTGTCTCATTGGCTTGTGTTTTGTTGGAATATATTACTGTTCATTTCAACTCTTTCTAGTAGTATGTCTGGGACTATTATCTTCACTTTTAAAGGGGCCAAGTGTGTTTAATTAGAGGGTCTAGCAAACAGATCTCCAATTTTCTGCAACAGGTCAATCTCACTTATTTTTCTAAAGGGACAGGGGATTTTCTCTCTGGTTTTTCTCCAACTCCCTTGGTCAAGGCCTATAGCTAGTACTATAGGATTTTCTATATTTCTGGCGTCCAACGTGGGGTATGAATCTGTTGGCTTTTTGGAATCTCTGTTGATCTAGGCTTCTCTCTTTGGTGGATCTCCTTTGGTGGATTTTGTATTTGGTTCTATATCTCTTTATGGTTGGTTTATGGGTTTTCTTTTCTGTTGGTTTTGGTCCCTCCTAGGTTTCTAAGGCTATTGGGGGGGACTTTGGCTATCTTTGGGGAGATTGGAGGCTGTAAATTGGAATTGCTAGGATGGTTAGGATTCAGTCTTGGGATGGTTCAAGTTTTTTGGGAGAGGATGCAAAGGGGTTTTTGGCTAGGTTTGAGGTTTCTGCTGAGATTGATGGGGCCTCACTGTTGGACATGGTTAGGCAAGTTATCTTTTTCATTGGTAATAGGGAGGTGGAGAAAGAAGTTTCAGGTATGGCAGGATATAGGAGTCAGGACTGGGGAAAGTTGAAGATTGAAATACTTAAAAGGTGGCCTACTACTTTCTCAATGGTGGATCTTCATGGGATTGCTAGGAAGTGGGAATTGAAAGGTGTTTTAACTTTTCTTTCTCAGTATGGGGAATTTATGGAGGAGTTTGGGGAGGCTCTGGATTATCTGGTATATAATGATATATTACCACATGAAGATGGGGCCAAGTATGTATTTTGGAGTGCCATGGGTAGGAATGTAAAGGTGGAAGTTATGGAGATTCTTTTCAAGGCTGACTTGATAAAGACTCTTCCAAATGGGGAAAATAGGATTCCTGGTATGGCTATTCTGAAAGAGGTTATTTTGGGATATTTGGATGGTATGATGGATAGGGATGTGGAATCTGGAGAGGAAATCCTGTTGGGTGGAGAGGTTCAGGAGACTGTGGTGGAAAATTCAGTTTCTGGAAAGGTGTTGGAGCCATCAATTTTGGAAGATGGGTACTCTGATGATGTTTGTGAAACTAATTATTCATTTCCAAAGGATTCCATAGGATCTCAGGAATGTGCTTCACTGGATGTTTTGGAAATGTACACACTGGAGGATCAGTGTATTTCCTCAAGGTTGGGTGAATTATGTGGGAAGGAGGACTTGTCTGGTCATGAAGAAGGATTTTGGGATATTGAGAAGGAATCTGTGGTGGATGAATATTTGCTGTGGAATGATTATTTTTCTTTCTCAAGTTCAGATAATGGCTTATCGGAGGAGGATGTATCAGTTGAATTTTTGGGTGGACAAATGAATTCTGTCTTGGATCTTTTTCTCATAGAGGAAGATTATTTTCAGGTGGTTCCCTCAAAATCTGAAGCTCTCTGCTTTGAGGAGGATTTTATTTTGATGTTATGGATGTTATTCTGGAGGATTTTGCAGATTCTAAGCAAGATCCCTGTAGGGAAGGGGAAAGTTGTGATGTTTTGGATGTCACTGGTATGGAGGTTGATTTTAAAGATGTGGTGGAGGTTCCAGATGTTTCACAGGATATAGAATTTATTAATTCTGGTTATGTGAGCTATGGTAGACTCAGTGTATGGAGGAGGATAGAAGATTTTTTTGGAGGTCTGATTTTGGGATATCAGAATTGGAAGAGGAGCTTAGGGGGTTCAAGCCCTAGGGGAAAACTTATTGGTTTCAACCTTAGGATTTCAAGAATCTGATTCCTCTGAAATGAGGATAAACTACCTAATTTGTTTTGGTTTTGCTTAATTTGGCCTCTATGTATTTGGTCAGGATTTTTTTTTGTTTTTTCCAATTCTTATCAGTCTCTCTGGTTCAAGTCTCTATATAAAAAAGGGAGGCCGGGCCGCTTCAGGTGGCACCTCCGACGTCAGGCAGCCCACCCGTAATGAAAAAAAAAATCTTAGTGTAATGAAGATGGAAGAAAAGAAAAATTGAAGTAAAGATGGATATTTTATTTAAAATAAAATGAAGATAAAAATGAAGATTATTGGTTTTATTTCACCTCCAGCATGAGGTTAAACTGCAAAATTTTATTTCTAAATTGGATTTTTTTAGGCTTTCAATAATTTTAATGGTTTTTTATGGGAGAAGATTTGTGTTGGAAAATCCTTTTTGTTAGAAGGTACCCAGGGGTGGGGCTTCTAGATTTTATTTTGGAAAGTGTGGGGGTGACTGATGGGTTGGCTGCTCTATCAACAGTTACTCCAGATTGGCTGTTTCCAACCCCTCCTCTTAATTTTGTTGAATTCTAGTATTGGTTTTTTTCTTTAACAGGTTTTTAGTCCACCATGACTTTAAACTGAAAATTCTTTTGGTCTTCAAGTGCTGGACCCCTCATGTTTTATTGGTTTTGCTTAATTTTGTTGGATGTTGTGTTTCTGTTAGAAGGTACCCAGGGGGGGCTTCTAGATTTTATTTTGGAAAGTGTGGGGGTAACTGATGAGCTGGCTGCTCTGTAGAACAGTTACCCCAGAATGTCTGTTTTAAGCCTTTGGTTTTTTTCTAGTTGAATTCTAGTGTTGTTTTTTTGTGATTCAGGTTTTTAGTCCTCTATGACTTTAAACTGGATTGCCTTGGGTGTCTTTTGGTGCTTTTGGATTGGTGGTGGATCACTGGTGGTCTCCCATCATTTTTACTTATTGGAGGGAGCCCACCCAGTGATATTTTCTGTTGACCTGGAGCTGGCTTTGCTATGTGGTTTTAGGGTGTTGGATGTGAAAGTGGTGGATTCAAGATTATTTTCTTTTTTTCTCTTTTTTTTCTTTTAATTTTTTATGGAGGCTATGTTTGTTCAAAGGCTCAAGATAGGGCTCTGGCAATGTTTTTGGTAGAATAGGAGGAGTTAAAATAAAAATAAAAAAAATTAAATATTTTTTTAGGTGTGACCACATCAAGGTGCACTTGGATGTGGGTAAGGTATCAGAGGATCAGCTCATCAATTGGCTGGGGGATACCCTTTTATTTTGTTTTATTTGTTAAAGGAGGTTAAATGTTTTGGCTTTGATGGTTCTTGGTTTGGGGATTTATGGGCTATATCTTCAAGATTTTTTCTGGAAGGTCCTTCAAGACTTCAAGCTGATTTTTTTTTTTAATTATGGGATATATCTTCAAGATTTTTTTTCTGGAAAGTCCTTCATGACTTTAAACTGATCTTTTAATTATGGGCTCAAGATTTTATTTCATGGAAAGTCCCCCAAGACTATAAACTGGGGATTTTTGGAGTCCCCCAAGACTATAAACTGAGGGCTGTTAGTCCCCCAAGACTTTAAACTGAGGGCTGTTAGTCCCCCAAGACTTTAAACTGAGGGTTTTATGTCCATAAAGACTTTAAACTGAAAATTCTGTTAGTCCTCCAAGACTTAAAACTGGCTGGTTTTTAAAGATTTATTCAAGAATTTAATTTTACTACTGTGGATCTAGTAGTCCTCCAAGACTTTAAACTGGCTGTTTTCATGATTTTGTCAAGAAGTAGTCCGTCAAGACTTTAAACTGAACACTGTGTTAGTCCCCCAAGACTTTAAACTGAGGATTGTTGATGGTGTAGTCCCCCAAGACTATAAACTGAGAAGGGGAGGCAGTGTGATGTGGAAGTTTAAAGGCAGAAGGATCCAAGGGGGAACTTCTGAATTTTGTAAAGGCAAGTTTGGGGGTGACTGATGGGCTGGCAGCTCTATATACAGTTACCCCAGAAAGTTAGATACTTCTCTAAATCTTTTTCTGGTTGATCTCTGGTTCTGGGTTCTGTGATTCAGGTTTTTGAAGTCCCCCAAGACTATAAACTGAGGATTTTTGGAGTCCCCCAAGACTATAAACTGAGGGCTGTTAGTCCCCCAAGACTTTAAACTGAGGGCTGTTAGTCACCCAAGACTTTAAACTGAGGGTTGTGAGTCCCCCAAGACTATAAAATGAGGAAATTTTTATGCTGGTAGAAGGTTATAGTCAGGAAGACTTGTCAACTGGATATCACTTTTCATTGTTGGAGCCTGGTACAGCCAGAGTTGGAATTCAGGAACAGAAGAAAGAGATTCTTTCCACAGAGATAGATTTAATTTAAAGGCATGGTGCAAGAGAAGTTTTAAAGAAGAAGCTTGGATTGCTGGTTCCGAAGTTCACTTAGGATGGAATAAGATCTGGTGGAAGAGAGAAATGGGCTGTTTGTAAAGATTCTGAAGAGGTGTTTGAACATGGTTTTTGGCAAAGGAAGAATGGGGACATTCTTGATTGGAGGGAGGATGTGGTGATCCAAACCTGGGTAGGCCTTTGGAGTGCATATTTGGGGGTATTTGGTATGTAGGGTGTTATTGGGGTTATGGTGTTATTAGTAGATTTTTTCATCTTTAGGAGATAATTAGTAGTGTTTATGGAGGCTTAAGCTAGGGTCGCTTATTATGTCTCAGCTTAATGTCCTTTCTTTTCTATTCATTTTGGTATTCCTTATGGGTGGTTACCTTGTTTTATAGGGTAGTTATGGTGTTGTTATTGGTATTTATCGGATGTTTATTGCTTAGTGGTGCTTATGTAGGCTTAGTCTAGGGTCACTTATTATGTATCAGCTTATTGTCCTTCATTTTCTTTTCATTTTGGTATGTCTTATGTGTGTTTATCTTGTTTATTAGTGAAGTTATGGGTTTTTAGGGTTTTTATTGGTTGTATGGGTGTTTTAGGGCCTAGAAGCGGCCCACCTGCCTCTGTTTTAGAAGGTTGGGGAGCGCTTCTGGAGGGTTTTTATTCAATTTGGCTGGATTTTGGGTGGGGAATTGATCAGGGTGGTCTGTGCACTGGCTGTATGATGCGTGTGTGGGAAGATTTGGAGGGAATCATCTTATCTCTTTACTCATTGCCTCTCTGTTCCTCACTGTCTCATTGGCTTGTGTTTTGTTGGAATATATTACTGTTCATTTCAACTCTTTCTAGTAGTATGTCTGGGACTATTATCTTCACTTTTAAAGGGGCCAAGTGTGTTTAATTAGAGGGTCTAGCAAACAGATCTCCAATTTTCTGCAACAGGTCAATCTCACTTATTTTTCTAAAGGGACAGGGGATTTTCTCTCTGGTTTTTCTCCAACTCCCTTGGTCAAGGCCTATAGCTAGTACTATAGGATTGTCTACACCGGTGGCTTACAAATTTGATGAGCTTCCAATCTGTAAGTACCAAATTAATTAATCCAATTTCTTCAACAGAAAACAATTACTGATCCAATTCTTCTGTTTAGTCGGAACCCCGCCTTCTGAAGCTACTATTGGAATTGGCCAACCTCTGGATACCACATTGAAACTGGATTACACTGATATGAAGCAACATATAAGTATGATGTTTTCAAACATGCTTTAGGCCTTTTCTCTTCATGGGCCATTGAATGACTTTGAAAAGAACCTGAGGAAACAACTTCTTGACAACCACTGGAAGATTTCCAGAATAATTAAGCACACCTTCCAACACTCCATCCCAGCCTCTTCTGCTTCAACCCAAAAATTACCTTCAAATCCAGTTCCTGACCATTACAATCCCTACACTCTCTCCAGAAGACTGCACCACAAAGAAAACACAGTGCTTCCTCCTATCTTAACAAGAAGCAAAAATGCCAACATAATCCAGACCAACCTTCAGAAGCTTCTTCTTTCAGACATTAATTATAGAAGAAGGAAAATAATATAAATTAATAAATAGAGAAAACAATAATAGTTAGCAAATATATAAAAAAAAAATTTTTTTTTTATTTTTATTTTTTTTTATTTTTAGTTTTAGTTTTATTTTTATTTTTTTTATTTCTACACAGGTTAATATTTAAATCTACAAACATACTAAAAAAAAACTTGAAAAGAATTAAAAAAAATTGCCCCAGAAATATATGAGAGCTGAGACATTAAAATGAAATGAATAATAATAAGATAAAATAAAAAATAATTACAAATGGTATCCCCCAGCCAATTGATGAACTGATCCCCTGATACCTTACCCACATCCAAGTGCACCTTGATGTGGATACACCTTTTAAATTATTTTTTAAATGATTTGAGATAAAAAATAAATAAAGAATAATAATATAAATAAAGATAAGTTGAAATGAATAGAAATTAAAGTAAATAATAATAAAATGAGATAAAAAAGAAAAAAGCATTGCGCCACCAATTGATGAGCCTTTCCCCACCAATTCTTGCCCACATCCAGGATACCCTGATGTGGTGACACCATATAACATGGATTTTTTTATGATTTTTCCACCTCTTTACATCCTAATAACCCCCATAAAAAATTAAAGGTAAAAAAGAGAAAAAAGAATATAATCTAAAACTTCTATCTAGCACAACCATAGACACAAAAATCAAGGAAATAAAAAGAAAAAGTCCAGCTCCATAGAAGTTCCATTCCATTGAAATGATCACTGGGTGGGCTCCCTCCAATAAGTAAAAATGATGGGAGACCACCAGTGATCCACCACCAATCAAAATAGACCAAAGATAAAGAAGCCAGTCCCAAGCCAATTTAAAGTCATAGTGAAATTGAAACCTGAATAACAAAAACCAGAACTAGGATTCAACTAGGACAAAAAAAATACTTGAAACAGAAATTATGGGGTAACTGTTCTACAGAGCAGCCAGCCCATCAGTCACCCCTACACTTTTCAAGATTAAATCTAGAATCCACACCCATGGCTACCTTCTAACAAACAAGTTTCCAACAAAACAGATGCACAGTATCACCAAAATACAAAATTAAAGAATGTTCCATGGTTTATTCTCAATGCGGAGTCAATCTTCTTCACTTCTAGTGCCCCTTGTGTAAAATCTCTTCACTTGGTCATCAGCCACTTATTTATTTAAGACTGCACCATATAACTCTTCCAAAACATAAGAACCTCCAGAAGCCTGAGATCTGACTCTGTAAGGCCCATTCCATCTGTTAGCAAGCATTTTTCCCCACTGAATCTACAAATTCTATTATACGCCAAAACCCATCAACCAGGCTTCAAGAAATTCCTGAGTCTAAGAGCTAACTTCTTGTCCCACTATCTGACTGATTTATTTCTTATCTTCATCATCCTGGAGTATGCCTTCTCTTTACATTCCTCTCTACATTCCAACTGCTGCATCCTGGAACAGAGCAAATCTTCTGTTGAGCACACATCATCCCAATCAATTCCAAGAGAAGAGACATCTTCCAAATCCACTGGTAGAACAGCTTTCTGCCCAAACATTAATTCATAAGGGGAATATCCAGTTGTCCTTTTCACAGTGACCCTATCAGCAAATAACACCAAGGGTAAATAATGCCTCCACTTTTAAAAACCATCTCCACACATCTTTACCAAAGTGTTCTTGAAAACTTGATGGCCTCTTTCAACCATTCCTTCAGTTTCAGGATAATAATGTGTAGCCACTCTAACTTTAGAACCAATACTTGTCACAGCTTCTTTGAATTCAGCTCCAAACTCTACCCCACAATCAACAGTCACCAACTTCATCAACCCATATCTAAACACCCATTCCTTCTTTAAAAATTCTTCCAAATCTCTGGAAGTCAAATTAATCAGAGGCACTTCCTCAACCCAACCAGACAAATCATCCCTGGAAACAATCAAGTATTTATACCTGCCCTCTTTAATTTGGACAGCATTCAAACTGACTCTTGCAAACACAGTTGATTCATCAGTAGCACTGCCAATTTCAGGCTGAGATCAAGTACAAGGATGTGAAATAGCTTGAAAAGTCTGTGTATAGAAGATTTAAATGGTCCTATATGAATAATGTAGTATAAATCCAACAAATAGTAAAATATAATCAAAAATAAAGGTCTCAGTAATATAAATCTCACTAATTTTATATATGGCTTACAATCTTTTTAGTTGGTAGAAAAATAGATTTTAATTATTCAGATACTATTAAAAAGACTTTATAAGTGCTAATTGATATGTATTGTAATTGGTTTGGTTATATGATTTAAATTGTAATGATAAAAAATGTAGAAAACAAGACCCAAAACCTCCTCCTTTTATACACAATAAGTTCCCCAATGAATCCCTTGACTTGCCAGCCCAATACACAGTTAATAACGCCTCCATCTAAATAATAGACATGTCCATCAACATCCCAAGTGACCCATAACATAATTAGAAGAATATCACCCGCCAAAATCCTGTAATAGTAGGGAAAATCCATCAAAA
Organism: Hemileia vastatrix; assembly: GCA_030280995.1. Classification (NCBI taxonomy): domain Eukaryota; kingdom Fungi; phylum Basidiomycota; class Pucciniomycetes; order Pucciniales; family Zaghouaniaceae; genus Hemileia; species Hemileia vastatrix. The sequence goes on from JASXTE010000008.1 coordinate 34,464,232, forward strand.
TTAAAGAATAAGTAAAAAAGAGAGTATACGCGTATTATAGATCAATATATAAGAATAAAGAGGGAAAATTAAGGTTAATAAGAGCTTAATAATAAGGGGGATTCACAGTATAAGTTATGGGGCTAATCCTGACATTATACTATATGAAATTCCCATTCAAAAATGACCAAAATTGACTGAGAAACCACCTAGAAACTCAAAAAAGGGTGTGAGATGTGGGGTAACTACATGCAGTCCTTGGCAGGTGCTTTAACAGGTAAATCCTTGACTAATTTTAGGAAAATTTAAGCGTGGTAGTGAAATAAGGCGCCAAGAGTGAGGTTATTAATTAAATTAGTGCATATAAAGAGGGTCCATGCATTATTAACTAAGCTAGGACACTAAATAAGCACCTCTCGCCTATTTTAGTGTGTTTCCCCACAGTGGGCTTAGAATTTGGGGTAATTATAATTTGAAAAAGCTAAATTTTCTAAAAATGAAGCTATTCACACAGGAAAAATGCAGGCAGTATGTGGTCAGTACACACACCACGGGAAATCTAGGGGTGAATTGCTAGCAATCCCCTCTCTTGAAATTTAGAGTGTCCCTTAATTATGCCAAGTTTATGAATAATTTATAAGCATAAGTAAATTAGAGTTAGATTTACATTTATTCTCAGATTGGTATAAAAATGAACCTCAATTGATCTCAAGTTATGCATAAGTTGATCAACTATAACCATGATTTTATCCTTCATTGAGCACACATTGAGCACACATTGATCCAACATAAGCTTTTTAATATACAATATTATTATCAATTTAGAGGAAGAAATTTATTCCTTAACATACCTAATCATTACTTTGCATTCAAAAGATAAACCATAAAATTATGAAAGTAAATTTAATTTACAATAATAATATCTTTTACTACATAATTGTAACAATAGATAAATTTAGCAAATTTTTTTATCACAAATATTAATAGCTATAGGGATTGAAATAACTAATGCCATTCCTATTTTCAAATTTTAAAAAGATTATAGTCACTTCTCACTTCTAATCTATTAAGTCTTTGCAAAACTAAGTTTTGTATAATTTTTTAAATTTTACCTAAAATATAAGATCTACAGGCTATTGAAAATAAAATCTTCAGTTACTCAACTAAAAGAAATATTTATATTTAAATAAAAATAAAAATATTCCTTAAAGTGTATAACTTGAATGGTTGTTATGGAAATTAATATCCAAGTTTTCCGATTTAAATATTTAATGCTTATAAAAATCACTTTCCCAAGTTTGGTATGAGTACATGTGAAATAGTAACTGCATTTAAAAGTGGAGACCAATATAATGACAAAAATATTTACAAAATTTATTTCAATATAATATTTATCTGTAAAAAATCTTGAAAGAAATATTTTATTCATTTTCTTAAGGATCTCTTCCTCCTCCTCTACCCATCTAATTTTAATAGAAGGTCTCAAACTTGAAAAAATATGCCTGGTGGATTTCATTTGAAACCCACCACATAAACACACCATGAAACATGGCTGATTTGGTAAATGAGATCTTAAACATGGGGTCAAATATTTCCTACTTTAGTGAAAATTTTCCAACCACAGCACAGCCAACCAATCTACAGATCCTCCCAATTTACCACACATCACATCTTTCCCCCCCCACTTTTTTGATACAAATTTTTAAACATGGTGCCCCAGTAAATTTTGAGCTTTTCATTACTTTCTTTATCAACAATTCCTGAACAAATTTATATCCTCAAAACTTAGTCATTCATCATGCCAAGAACACTACAAAATTTTCAACACAACCCTTTTAAATCCTTTTTTAATGCTCTCAAAATGATCAAGTTGCATGTACTTTCCACTTGGGTTTGTTTTATTTTTGCATATTGACTATTATTTTGAATTTTCACTGAAAGCATAATTTTTCCCTTCCTGATTCATTTTGGTTAATCATCTCAACATGAAGTTGGATATTTCAGAAATTACATAGTTTTTCATTCTTTCTGTTTTTCAATGATCCCTCATATCCTTTTATTCATCTTCTCTCACTTCCTTAACTCTTCTTCTATTTCTTTTATCCATCACTTCCTGAACTTCTATCTGGTCCTTTTACATCTTTGAAGACATCTCATCAGGTAAGTCATCCTCCCACCATCTTTTTTTCAATTTTAACTGATGTTCTTTTTCTGAATTTGTTTTTTTATTGTTTCTATTTCTTTTTTTGTTTTTTCAAATCACATTTCCACTTTTAAGAAGGTTCTAAAGAAGCCCAGCTCTCATATCCACCATGCAACATCTGATTTGGCTCACTGGTTTTTGAGTTATTTATCATCCACTTGGCTCAAACTTCCATCAACTTTATTTTAATCTTCTCAAGTAGGTCTTACTCTGGAACAAATATAATACTTATAAAAACATAGGTAGCTAAAATAGATCTTTTTAGACCATTGATAATACCTGGCTTTAATTTTTATAGCCCTTTTTTGATTTTCTTTTAAGTCAAAAATAAAAGGTCAGAAATAGGGTTAGGGTTTTTTAAATGACATATCCTTTAGTTGGAAGAATATCCAAAATCATGGATTTTATTTCCAGAAAATGGTGTTGAATTTGGTCCAGTGGTTGCTGAGATAACTGCTTCCCAAGTTGAATCTTGTTTCATGGACTAATTTACATTTTTTAAGTTCAATGTTGCATAATATGCATATAGGGCTTATGCAATCTATTTCAAATAATACTTCAGGCTTTTGGCTCTGATTTGATCAGCCAAATACCAGTTTTGGATGAGTCCTTCCAATTTTGTAATGTTATTTTATGAGGATGAATATTAACATTTGCTAGATTTTGGCTCATTCAAATCTCACATTATTTTGATTACAGGTTCTCTATAGGCATGAATTTCATTTTCAGAAAGCATAATCAATTTAGGCTCAGAAATTTCTGAGATATCTACTTTTAAAGTTGAGTCTTTTTATGTAAACTAATTTACATTTTTGAATTTTGATATTCCATAATATGCATGTTCTTTCTGATACTTTTCATTGTACCACTCCCAAGGTATGTCTATTCCTCAACTGTTTTTTATCATTTGTTTCCTCAATTTTTCTTCTTTATAAATCATTTTTTTCCCTGATTTGTTGATGTTTTGGATTTTTTTCAGGAGATGGCATCATAAAATCTATTTGGAACTCTTCTCAGCATAATCATCAATCAAAAATCCAAGAGATAATCATAAAACAACCAAGGAAACTCCTTGTTTGATATCTTGTAAAAAGTGCTCTCATTTTTTTGGAATCTTGTGAAACACTTTCTCATTTTGGTTTTTCATTCCAGATCAAACAAAGTCTGATAAACCAGGTAAGTAAAGCAAGGTGGAAGGGCCCAATTTATATTAAATCTTTAGGGAGGGGTTCCAAATATGGTAATTAGAAGATTTTCAATTTTTTTTATTTTTATTTCATTAATTTTTAAATTATCAATTATTAAATATAATTAATCAAATAAAACTTTTGTGCAATTGAGACTTGCTGCTGTATAAATTTGTTCATTTAATTATTTATTTATATTAAATGGATGAATTGTCAATACATTGCTTATCATATGATTTATTTGGCTTGGGTCACATCTAAAATAATTAGCATGTGAAATTGTGAATCCCATTACTTTTACCTGGCTGATTATATTTTTTTATTGATTTATTTAAGAATTTATGAAATTAAAATGAAAATTTGGTAATCTTTACCCCCTCCCACAGTAAATTGCAGGGTGAGGTATTGTGATTTTTTTTTCTTACATAAATATTTTTTTTGACATGAAAAAAATGGCAATCTCCACCCCCTCCCACAGTAAAATTCAGGATGAGGTATTGCCATTTTTTTTTCAGACATAAAAATTTTTTTTGACATGAAAAAAATGGCAATCACCACCCCCTAATATAGTGAAATGCAGGGGAGGGTATTGCCAAATTTCTAGATTTAGAAAAATAAAATTTGTTAATTTATGTATCTTGTGCACAAGGGCTGGTTAATGAAGCTGTTGAAAAATCATATTTAACCAAATAATTAATAGAAATCCAGAATGTATTTTAGTCATGTAGATATGGAGAAAAACATTACTTGTAATTTAAATACAAAACATTTAATCAACTGGAATCCTAAAAAATAGCAAGAGTAGAGACATGCAATGTATATAAGAGAGATTCAAAGCATTTTTTTACAATCAAAATATTTATTTCCATCTCTGATCTGGAAGAGGATTTCAAGTTGAGTAAATGTGCCACCATTTCAATTTGAACTAAAATGACAAAGTGCAACACAGATTTGAATAGGAGGATCTCTTTATGGACAACAAGAATCATTTCTTAAAATTGAGTGATCTTTAATCAGTTCAAGTAACTGAGAAATCCAGGCAAGTTTGTGCCAAATATCTGTTTAAAGCTAATTTCAGGATTTCTTTAAAGAACATCAAGGTTAAATTGTGGTTGTTGTTGTATGGAAAGTGTTCTGGAATATAAGTAGTGATTATTCAGCATGTCACACATATAAGCCAAGTTAATTTCAGCATTGGAGTTGGTATCTGAGTTAACCAATAGATCCAGGGCTAGAGTGGTAGCAGTTATTTCTAGGTTACAATGGACTGAAAGAGGAATTTTAGTGAATGGTGATGAAGACTGAGGGTGAGTGTATGATGAAGTGGCTGCTTAAGTGGTGGGAAGTCAGGTTTTTCACATGTTGAATAAAAAACCCTTAAGAATTAGGTGAAAAAGAATCCAAGTAGATGGCTTGTCTATACCTAGTGCTGACTATTCAAGATGAAGGAGAGAAGTGTTTTGATGGCTTTATCTTCCCAAAAGAAGGTGTGTTTGAGGTCAAACACACCATCAAAATACACCTGTCTAGGGCAGGTGTATTTCATTTTCTGATGGGGTGTTTATTAATTTTTTATGGTGTGTTTAAGTGGAATATTTGATCAATTTTGAGACCCCCTAATTTACTCCATCCCATCTCATTTTCATAGAAAATATCTATTGTTTTAGAACTCTCCTTATCAGCAATGGCCCATTTTATTTTTAAGCTATTGATCCCTTCATCAATCCTCTACCTCAAAATTCATAATGTATCAAAGAATATGCATTTTATATTTCCTCTAAACTTTTTTACAAGATTTCAAATGTCAGATAACACTACGAGCCAGGGGGAGCCTGGCTGGTAATAATTTAATAAAACTAAAAAAATAACCTGAGCCACTTCCTGTGGCTCGGGATTGAAAAATAATAAAAAATAAAAAATTGTTGCCAGCTTTAAGCTGGCAGCGTTTAATAAAAATGAAAAAAAAATGAACAAAGCCACTAAAAGTGGCTTTGGTCATTTTTATAATACATCTTGCAGGCAGTTTAAAACTGCCTGCAAGATGTTGTGTTTAAAAGTGAGCGAAGTTGCATGCAGCAACTTCGCTCACTTTTTTTTATATTAATGACTTGCAGCCAGTATAAAACTGGCTGCAAGTCTTTTTTTAAAGCAACCAAAGTCACTTGTAGCGACTTTGGTTGCAATAATATTTTATTCATCTCCCAGCCAGATAACACTGGCTGGGAGGTTTTAAGGTGATTGAGCAGCCAATGTTGCTTTAAGCAACATTGGCTGCTTAAAACATTTACTACCGGCCAGGGGGAGCCTGGCTGGTAATTATTTAAAATAAATCAAAAAAAAAATAACCTGAGCCACAGGAAGTGGCTTGGGATAGAAAAAAAAATTTGCTGCCAGCTTTAAGCTGGCGGCGTTTAATAAAAAAATAAGAAAAAAAATGACCAAAGCCACTAAAAGTGGCTTTGGCCAATTTTATAATACATCTTGCAGGCAGTTTTAAACTGCCTGCAAGATGTTGTGTTTAAAAGCAAGCGAAGTTGCATGTAGCAACTTCGCTCGCTTTTTTTTATATTAATGACTTGCAGCCAGTATAAAACTGGCTGCAAGTATTTTTTAAAGCAACAAAAGTCGCTAATAGCGACTTTGGTTGCAATAATTTTTTTTCATCTCCCAGCCAGATAACACTGGCTGGGAGGTTTTAAGGTGATTGAGCAGCCAATGTTTCTTTAAGCAACATTGGCTGCTTAAAAAATTTACTACCAGCCAGTGGGAGCTTGGCTGGTAATAATTTAAAAAAAAGTAAAAAAAAGCCCCCGAGCCACAGGAAGTGGCTTGGAATTGAAAAAAAATAAATAAATAAATTGCTGCCAGCTTTAAGCTGGCAGCGTTTAAAAAAAATTAAAAAAAAAAAAGACCAAAGCCACTAAAAGTGGCTTTGGTCAAATTTATAATACATCTTGCGGGCAGTTTAAAACTGCCTGCAAGATGTTGTGTTTAAAAGCGAGTGAAGTTGCATGCAGCAACTTTGCTCAGTTTTTATTTTATATTATTGACTTGTATCCAGTATAAAACTGGCTGAAAGTCTTCTTTTAAAGCAACCAAAGTTGCTTGTAGTGACTTTGGTTGCAAACTGTTTTTCACATCTCCCAGCCAGATAACACTGGCTGGGAAGTTTTAATGTGAGATTTGAGCAGCCGATGTTGCTTTAAGCAACATTGGCTACTATAAAAAATAAACTACCAGCTATTTTCTCCAGGCTGGATTTAATTAATAAGAAATAATATGAGAGTTGAGATATTGAAATTTTCCCTACTCTTTTACGTGCCATGTGGCATTAATTTTTTGACAGTGTGAAATGTATATGTGCATAATAAAAAATTAAAGCTAGAAAAAGTGGTATTGGATATTTTTAAATGCCAAAACATATATACCCAGTTTTAACAAGTTTAAAATATCAAAATACTGATTTTTTTTGCATATTGTTTTGCAGAAATATATGCTTGGTTGTAAACACTTTTGTAGCCAAATTTCAACTTAGTGGAAACAAAAATAATAAGTGATAAAAATGTGTCTATATCAGCTGAAGGTAAGTTTTCCTACCTTATGTGAACAAATGATATGGATAAGTGGATTGAATTTGAAAAATAAGTGAAAATAATTATTAATTGCATCCATGTGAAACAATCCAAGGCTTTGGTTCCTCAAATTATATGTCATGAAACCCTATAAAAATAAGCTGTGAAAACAATATGTAAGTTTTAATTAAAAGCATGTGAAAATGTTTTTTCATCATTTGTACAATATATTGCTGTGTAAAAACCTGTTGCATATACACCTTATGCAAGTCACTGCATGCCATGCAACCGGCTTCAGTAATTTGCGTGTTTCTATGCGCATAACTGTAAGCAAATTTTCATCCAAGTGGCAAATTTTTTACTTCTCTCCTTCCACTTACAAGAGACAGATTATTAAAATAATTAGCTTTCCATCTGTTTCACTTAAGAGTTTTTTATTTTGGTTGACCCTTATACTTGTTTCTTAAGTAAAAATATTAATTTCACTTTAAATATATGTTCAACCTTTAGGGAATCCGATTTTTTCAATCATTAGGTTTGCCACCAAAGTAACTTATTTACAGATTAATAACTTGGATTTTTGGTCTTTTACTCTCCTTTTAAATCTCTTTAAAAAATCAAAAAAAAATAGAACTGATGATTGCTTTTAACTCTTGGCAGATTGATCTCTAACTTGTCATAGTATAATCAAAAAGCTAATTTTTGGTTAGTATCCAAATTTTATATTGGTTTGTCTTTCTCTTTTCATTTTTTTCAATCAATAAAAATAATACTTATTTTTCTACAATAATCTATTCCTAAAAATTTAAATCAACAGATTAGTTGTCCATTTATCGATCAATCAACTTCTACCAAAGGATTTTTTTAAAATTTCAAGTAAGAATATTTTTTTTCATTATTTCATTTTTAAAGCTTTTATGATTCTCAATTATTATATATTAAATAACAAAATAAAATAAAATATCATAGTATCCACATGTGTATGGGATCAATTTTTTTCTAAATATCAATAATTTATTGTATTGGCCTCCTGTAATTCTATTAATGGTAGAAGTATAGTTGATTCTTGTTTAAGGAAACTATACCTTTCAACATTATAAATTATGGATATCTGGTGTTTTGATATATTATTGATATATGGAGAAAAATCAAATAAAGAATCAACACATACTTATGTATTATTGCTGTATTTATCGTAATAATTGGGCATTGGATTTAAGCTTCACATTTAATTGTTTATGTTTAGGGTATAGTTGAATATTGTGTGCCCAACGCATACGGCAGAATACTATACTTGTAAGCAATAAAATGAAGCTTTAATTCCAAATACTTGATTAATATTTTAAATGCAGCTAATACTCATGTTTTCTACATGCACATTGGATATGATTTTTTATTTATTATTTAGAATATATAATGATTATTTTTGGAGGTTTTAATTTTAACAATTGCATTCTTTTGCACTTTTTTTATTTATTTTTGAATTAAATTAATTTCTTATTCACTACACTACAAGATGCAGGCTTCACAAAGTTTGTTTATAAAGAAAAATCACCTCCAAGGAAAAAAATTAAACAACAAGCGTGCAAAAAACCTCAAGAATGCATTACTTATTGTTGAAAATTACGGTATTGAGACAGATGGAAAGAGGGAAAAATATTTCCCTAGGAGTTTTGTAAAAAATTTAGTTAATCCAGAATGGTATTTTACTTTGGAGTCTAGCTGTTATATTTTCTATCCAGTCTGCTTATCAATTCCAAGTGTTATAGCTAAAACATTTTCTATTGAAGATCTCATTTGATTAAACATGCTTGAAGCAACAATTCAGTGCATCAAAGACTTTTTGTATTGTGAACATGGAGTTTTACAAAATAAAGCTCATAAAAATGGTGGTGGATTTGGTAATATGTTTGTTGGTGGTCGGTGTTTAGATAGGAAAAAGTCTCTATTAATTTGTCAGTATTATATAGTTTTCTTTATGAATAGTTTTAATCTATTATTATTTTAATCACTTTTATAGGTAAATATGCTTCTAAGCCCTTAGATTTGGCAGAGTATGATCGTTGCATGAAGCAAATAGAGTTATTCTTTAAATTTTTTTATCAAAATATTTCTAATGTTAAGTATCAAGAAGCAGTAAAACTCTGTCAAAAGCTTGGGATTCCTGGGTTTGGAGAAAATGTTGATGATCAAGAAATTGAACCATTTGCTGGCAATGTTACTTGGACAACAGGCTCAAATGGAAACGGGTTTTTGAATATTCCTCACTGTGACTCAGACCATAGCTAGTATACATTTGGACTTTTCATGCCTAAAGACACTGAGAAAGATTCTCTTCATCAATCTTATGACTCAAATCAACGACGTCAAAAAGGTGGAGAGCTTCATTTTCCTGAAATAGCTTGCAAAGGAGACATGGAGGCCACTAATGGCATCACAGCGATTCTATGGCCAGCAAACCTTCTTAATCATTTCACTTCAAGATGTTATGAAATTGGTGGATTCACTAGCATTGGCTCTTCTATTCAAGTTAGTACAAGACTTTTCAATACAGTTAAAAAACTCCAAGAGTTTGAAATAGATATTTCTGAGTTAGAAAGATGTAATTTTCTTATCATGAAACTTTCTAAGTACAATGAAAAGACTGATTTAACAAAAAAAAGTTAGTGAATTACTATATATTTAATGTTACTAAAGATATTAAAAAATTAAATACAGAAAAATATTCTGATATACATGTTAATAAAAAATGGAAAAGACCATTAAGTAGTAGTAGGTAAAAATGTTATTGTATTGTATAGGTATAGTTTTAGTTTAGTGGTAGAATGATATATTTAAACACACGTCTATAAAACCTTTTTATGAAGCTGATGATTATGTATAATCTAGTGAAAAACCAAAAACAATAAAAGTATGAAAAAAAATGGATGTAATAATTGAAAAATCATATTACAATAAAAAATTATCATTGCTACATGTAAAATAAAATATAAGAAACAAAATATAGCTTTGTAACTTGCTTAATTATTTCAAAAGGTGTGGTGATCCAAACCTGGGTAGGCCTTTGGAGTGCATATTTGGAGGTATTTGGTATGTAGGGTGTTATTGGGGTTATGGTGTTATTAGTGGTTTTTTTCATCTTTAGGTGATATTTAGTAGTGTTTATGGAGGCTTAAGCTTGGGTCACTTATTATGTCTTAGATTAATTTCCTTTCTTTTCTCTTCATTTTGGTATCCCTTATGGGTGGTTACCTTGCTTTATAGGGTAGTTATGGTGTTGTTATTGGTATTTATTGGATGTTTATTGCTTAGTGGTGCTTATGTAGGCATAAGCTAGGGTCACTTATTATGTATCAGCTTATTGTCCTTAATTTTATTTTCATTTTGGTATGTCTTATGTGTGTTTATCTTGTTTATTAGTGAAGTTATGGGTTTTTAGGGTTTTTTAGGGTTTTTATGGGTTGTATGGGTGTTTTAGGGCCTAGAAGCGGCCTGGCCGCCTGGGCACTGGGGAGGCGCTAAAATGCACTTTTATGCATGAAAAAGGCTGGGAAATCTGGATTTTGGCTGGGGAATTGGTCAGGGTGGTCTGTGCACTGGCTATATGATGCGTGTGTGGGAAGATTTTTAGAAAAAGAATCTTATCTCTTTACTCATCGCCTGTCAGCCAGGCTACTAGACTTACCCAGTGAAATAATTAATTATTTACTGGATGAAGCCACACCTTATCATTTTAATTATTATTTAATTATAAATTAGTTACATTAAAATTACTTATAATAAATTAACTAATTACAGAATGATAAAATTAAAATATAAAATTGTCCCTTATATTTTTTCTCTAACACCGTTCTCATTTGACAGGTTGGAAAAAAATAAAAATTTATATTAAAAAATAGATTTGAAGTTAAAATAAGATTTTTAATATTCAAATAATATTAAATATATACAAAAAATTCAAATTTCTTATTTAGAATTGACTTCTACAGTAAATATTAAATAAATTGATGTATTTCTGACATACTCTGTAAATACATCTTTTTGACGCCTTCTTTTTAGAACAACTTTAATATTTGAAAATACTCCTTCTGGAATATTCTTTTCTCTCTCTCATACTACTGTTTTTAGAATTTTATTGCCGTGCTTTGTCTCTCCTTTGCCTATATAAGGCCTCTCTTTTGGTTGTTTTTTAATCATTCCATTACTACATTATTTTATTTACAACAACAAACAATCAAAACTTATTCTTATATTCTTTATCATTAGTACTTACAATATCGTAACTCTAAGCTATAATTTATATTAATATTTTAATCCTACCTCTTTTAATTGAGTAAAAAAATCATCCTTGATTTAAGAAATACGTACCAAATTGTTGAGAAACCATTTTAATCCTTAAAATCCTGGTAAAACTTCATACCAAATCTTCTAGACCAAAAGCGTACCTTGACAATTGGGAACCTTTCCGAAATATTGACGGCGCAACGTTAATTGAGGCGTAATCAAAGGGACCATTGGTATACAAGTACCTGTAAAGGACAAGAGAAGGCGAGAAAACGACGAACGTCATACATCACGTGACAACAGTTTTTGCTGCAAACGGGAATCGAACCGCGCTCCAAAACTTAGGTTCATATACTGACTAAACGTCGTATATATCGTGGTAATTATTGTTATTACTATTTGTGGGTTACTCTCCACTCTTCATTTGCTATGTATTTCCTTTTACTCAGCACTCTGTAAGTGGCATTAATTTGCTCATTTTGCAGGGGGAGGTGTCTGGTAATTTGGAATTTATTTTTTATTATTATATAATTTTTTTTTTCTGGTTAACCATAATAGAGCAATAAGTGTTCTTAGTCCCAGAGGTAATAAAATAATTATATTTTAATATTAAATTATTATAATTTTTCAGTTGACATTTGTCCTGATTAATTTAAATTTTAATTGTTCCAGTTGACAAATTGTCCTGACAATAATATTTTTTTTATTAATAAATAATTCATATTTAATTACTTCAGTTGACTTTGAGTCCTGGTAGTTCAATAAATTTTTTTAATTAATAAAACTCATATTTAATTACTTCAGCTGACATTAAGTCCTGGTAGTTAAGTGATCAGTTTAATAAAATTTTAAAATAAAACTTCATATTTAATTACTTCAGTTGACATTAAGTCCTGGTAGTTAAGTGATCAGTTAAATAAAAATTTTTTTAATAAAGATTCATATTTGTTTACTTCAGTTGAAAATAAGTCCTGGTAATAAATTAGTTGATTTAAATCCTGAAAGTAAATAATTAAAAATTATTAATAAAAATTTTAATTTATTTCTACAGTTGATTATATTATAATCCTGGTTTTAAATTTTTTTTATTAGTAAATTAGTTTTATTTAAGTTGATTTTTATCCTAAAAAGATTTTTTTTATTATTATTTTTATTTTATTGCTGTTAAATAAAACTTAAAAATAAAAGACTAATTAATCTTATTTTCTCTTTTTTTTAATTTCAGTTAAATCTTAAAATGACTGACCAAAGTGATTTTGCTGCACGTGAAGAAGAACTAGACTTAATTGATTATGATGAGCCTACTTCTGTAAGTTCTCCTTTAACAAGAAGAATTTCTCAAACTAATAAATCCTTGCCCCAAACAGGATGTAGAGATGGAAGAAGTAGGAATCCTAGTGGACACAACTCAGGATCAGAAGCCCATGATAAACCCACCAGAAGAGCTTCCAGAAGGCTTCAGGATAAAAAAGATGCCGTTGTCTCAGCAGGTAAAGAATCTGTCTACTCACATAAAGGAGTTAAGGACAGAAAGCTTGAGACTAAAGGTAAGGGTAGATGCCTTGGAAGAAAAGGTGAGAAGAACAGATACTTTTCTCCAAGAGAAGAATAAACCTCTTCCTCCCAGGGATCAACAACAATTGGCTCCCCAGTCCCAAGAGAAGGTGAAAGTGTCCAAGTGGCAGTGGGACTGGCAAAACACTCAGTGGGACTACTTGGCTCAAAACCAGCATCAGTTACCTCAGGTAGGTCCATCAAGGCCCACCCAGGTCAACCCCACTCCTCCCCACCCTTATCAAGGAGGCAAAAGAAGAAGGAAGCCCAATATGGTGATACCCAGCAAACCCTGGTATGTCCCTCTATTGATTCTCAAGTGCCTTTTCTTGTGGCTGACTCTGTTCCTTCAGGTAAATCTGGAAGGGAGCATGAAACTTTGAGACCTATAGAGGCTGGGAATAGTAGACAGATATCTCATGTATCTAATCCATTACTTTTAATTGCTACCTCAATGATTAATCCTGATATGGCTGTGATTGATGAAACTCTTGACCCTGAGTTCTATGAGAGTCTGGAAAGTTACTCAGTTTCCTTATTGAGAAACACTCCAGATGTAGCAAGAATTAATGATGAGCACTTGTGAGATATTATTGCCAAGCAAAATCATATAATGAACAATATGCAATTTACTCAGAGATATAATAGTTTGTTAACTGATCAGGGTTATCAAGCATTAAGAAGTGAAGCACAGAGAGTCTCTGATGAATTGTCTCATTAAAAAGCAACCCATGAAAAGAAAGTTTCTTTATGGCAAAATATAAAAAATGATTTGTCTAAACTAAAAGATACTGTATCCGCCTGTTGCCAGGAGGTAGAGATAGATAATATAAATCTGAAAAGATTGAATGACCATTTGTCATCTTTTCAACATAAAAATCAATTATCTTTTGCAACTATCAATGAGAGTTTATCTAGTCTTCCAAGAATGAAAACAAGACTAACAACCATTGAAGAAAAATTGAACTCATTGTTAAATGACCAAAAATATTCTGACATTTCTGTGAAGGAACATATAATGCAGGATGCTCAAACAGTACCTGTGGCTAGTTCATCTAAAGTAAAAATAGCTCCAGAAATACCTGTTGATAACACTGAGTTTCCATCAAAAACTGATGATGCACCAGGATCTGCAACAGAAGGATTAAACAATGAGATTTCAGCAGAATTAGAGAAATTACAGCTGCTTCTTACTCAGAAACAAGCTAGTACTAAGGAGACTCCTTCAAATCAAAAGAATTGGCCAAAACTTGACCAGTACCCAACATTTGATGGTGATTCTTCCTCTGATTGGCAACAATTTATTTGCAGAATTGATAACTTAAAAAATTCTTACAAACTTCCAGATGAGGAAGTTGTGTCCAAGTTAATTTCTTTGTTCACTAATGTTGCCCTGATGTGGTATGAATCTGTTCTCCTGGATGGGAATGACTACTCATGGGAGGATTGGAAGAAATTAATTAAAGCACAATTTGGTGGCTCCAAGTTCAGAATGGCTCAACAAAGGCAGTGTGAGGAAACTAGATATAGCTCTTCTACTGATAATCTTATTGAGTTTTTAATGAAACTTGTAAAAATCTTAAGGGCAATGGACCCAAATATGGAGTTTGATTTATCGAAGGACAGGATCCTCTATAAATTACCAATGTCTCTGAGAGACTTGATAGAGGCTAGGACTGAGTTCTCCAAAGAAGCCTCTTCTTTCATTAATACTTGCAATTAGATACTTCTAAACAATAAGTATGATGCCAGAAGATTCATTCCTAGGACCCCTTTGGAGAAACCCTCCACTTACCAACAGAAACCTCTGAAAAGGTTGGTAAACCTTCTGCCCCTGTTGCACCAAAGAAGTATGCAACAAACACTTGCTTCAAGTGCAACAAGCCTTGGAAGAAAGGCCATTTTTGTGACAAGAAGATAAATCTTGTGGAACAAACAGAGGAGCATGCTGATGACACAGTGGCACTGGATGATACATCAAGTGATTGTGCCAGCAATATTTCATATGAATCTCAACAAGAAATTTTGATTCTGGAAGAGGATATCCATTATTTAAATACTATTGACATTGATAATAATGATTTATCTACAGTTGAAGATGCTGAGATCATAAAGAACATTGAGGATAGCTCAATTATTATTGCCCCTCTTAAGGCACCAGTCTTGATCAATGGAACCAGCATTGAAGTTGTTCTGGATTCTGGAGCTGGAGGAAGTGTAGTATCTGAAAGAGCACTTGCTTCAGTAGATCAAGACTATAAATCTAAACTGATGCCTATCATTTCTGAAAATTGGAGAGGGTATGGCTCTGTTTTGTCCCCCATTGGTAAATACAAAGCCACAGTGTTTTTTAAATATAACCATGGTTTTGTGAGAGCTATTTGTGATTTTTTTGTCATGAAAAATGATAACTTGAGCAATTGGTTTATTGTAGGGAATGATATTTTAACCAAGTATGGTATAAAATTGGATCCTTCAAACGAATGTTTCACAATGGGGATGAATGGGAAGAGAAAATTTAAGATTTCCTCCCCTAAAAAATTATTAAAACCAGAATTGAACACATGTAATTCTGTGGTTCAATATAAAGGAAGATCTACAAAAGAAATGCATGCCCTTATGTCTGAAATTGACAATGCTTCTTTTGGAGAACAACTTTCTGGTGAGGATAAAGATTCCATCATTAACTTGATAAAATCTTTTCCTATGGCCTTTGCTCATGGGTCACATGAACTGGGATTAGTTAAAAAGGAAATGAAACTTTCATTGTCTTGCCCATTAACTGATATACCACCTATTTTAAAGAAGAAACCTTATCCTGCTTCCCCCACAAAGAGAAAAGATATTGAAGACAATATCTCTACCCTTTTAAAAATGAATATTATTGAAAAGGTAGTTGAAACACCTAAACATTGTGTTATCTCACCTGTCCTAATTTCTTATGAGAAAGATAAAGCCAGGTTATGTGGTAATTATAGAGCACTAAATACTTATACTGTTGATGATATCTACCCTTTACCTAGAATTAGCTCTATACATGCTACTTTACAGAGTGCTAAATATATCAGCTGTTTGGATGGTAATAAAGGATATCACCAGGTACCTGTTGAGAAAAATTCTCAGTACTTTCTGATGATTGCCACTCATATGGGTATTTATAAGTATATTAGGATGCCATTTGGCCCTAAAAATGCCCCTTCAGTATTTCAAAAAGTAATGGATAACACATTCCATCAAGAGATAATTGAAGGACGGCTGATGGTTTATATTGATGATATCATTATATTCTCAAAATCATTTGAGGACCATCTTAAACACCTGTGTAAAGTATTCCAGAAAATGGATGAAATAAATATGACACTTGCTTTGAAGAAATGTAAATTTGGTTTCCATTCTTTAAAAGTTCTTGGTCATGTTGTTTCAGGCTTACAGATATGTGTTGACCAGAACAAAGTGGCAGCCATACAACAGGTGAAGGCTCCTACAACAGTGAGAGAGCTCCAGAGTTTTTTGGGAATGTGTGGATACTATAGACAGTATATTAAAAATTACCAAGTCATAGCTTTACCCCTTACCCAATTAACTAGAAAGGATGTTGCTTTTTTCTGGAATAGTGAAAGACAAAGAGCCTTTGACACTATGAAACACTGTTTGATGTCAGCACCAATTCTTGCTTTACCTGACTTTAATCAACCATTTGTTTTGTACACTGATGCCAGTTTCATTGGTCTTGGTGCTGCCCTCCATCAAAAACAAGTGATAAATGATAAAGTTTCAGAAGTAGTAATTTGTTATATTTCAAGAACCTTGAGAAATAGTGAATTGAAATATGGTGCTACTCAATTAGAGTGTTTAGCTGTAGTATGGGCTCTAGAAAAGCTTCATTATTACCTAGATGACCAGAAATTTGAACTTGTCACTGACTGAAGTGCAGTTAAATCCCTTTTAAACTTGAAAACACCTAGCAGACATATGTTCAGATGGCAGCTGGCTGTTCAAGAGTACAGAGGGAGAATGACAATTATTCATAGGGCTGGTATTGTTCACTCAAATGTGGATATGTTATCAAGGTTACCTTTACCAAATGATGACTCTAATCCTGCTTATGATCCTGAGGATGAAATTCTTCATATTCATGGGATATATGTGGCTGATATGGAGGAAGAGCTATTACTGCTTATTCTGGAATCATATGATAAGGACACTGACTTGAAAAAGTTATGCACCATATTAAATGATCCAAAGAATGCTTCAATACAAGCATTAATGAAAACCCTTCCACCAAAGTACCAAAAAGCTTTGGAAAACGGTAAATTTTCAATTGATGAAGGATATCTATATTATAGTAGAAAGTTGAGTAATGTTATTGTTATTCCTCCTTCTATGAAAGAAATCATCTTGAAAATTTGTCATGATGACATATTAGCTGGACATTTTGATCTTGACAAAACAATGATCAGAATTAAGAACACTGCTTGGCGGGCTAATATGTCTGAAGACACAAAATTATATGTTGAATCTTGTGATTCTTGCCAAAAATCAAAAAGATTAACTTGTAAAAGGGCAGGATTAATGCAACATATTTAACCTCCTGATGCTCCATGGAAAATAATAAACATGGATTTTGTAACAGGATTACCTATTGCTGGTAAAGACAGTTATAACTCTTGTTGGGTTATTGAAGACAGATTCACAAAAATGTGTAAATTTATCCCTACCCACAAGGATGTTTCCACTAAAGAATTAGCTTTCTTATGGTGGTCTCATATGTTTAATACTGCTGGTTTTCCTAAAGCCATAATCTCTGACAGAGACCCTAAATTTACTTCTGAATTTTGGATGTCTCTGATGGATGTTTGTGGTTGTGATCGGAAACTTTCTACTGCCCATCACCCTCAGACTGATGGTTTAGCTGAAAGAAATATTCAGACTTTAGAGGACATGATAAGAAGATATTGTGCCTTTGGCCTTGAGTATAAAGATAATGACAGATTCACTCATGATTGGGTTACCTTACTTCCTGGGTTAGAATTTGCTTATAATAGCACTGTTCATTCTGTTACTCAAAGAAAACCTTTTTAGATCTGGCTGGGATATGTTCCAAATACTCCTGCCCAAATTCTCAATAACAAAATACCTAAATTGGATATACATCCTGGTGTAAAATCTTTTCTTCAAATGCAACAACTATGTAGAAATCATGCTCAAAAATGTATTGAAAAATCATTTGAATATGAGAATAAAAGATGGGACAAATCCCATAAAGAATACACTTTTAAAAAGGGTGATGAAGTGTTGATTTCTACAGTCCACTTCAACTTACAAGGTAATAACAAATTGAAAGATCCATTTGTTGGTCCATTTGTTGTCAGATGAATGATTGGAGATAATGCAGTTGAAGTTATTCTGTATTCTCCATATGACAGAAAACATCCTGTTTTTCCAATATCTCTTTTGAAACCTTACACATCCAATAGTGATTTATTTCCAAAAAGAAGGGGTAGACCAAAGAAAACCCCAAATGAAATCACTGAAACAGCAGAAATTGAAAAAATTTTAAATGACAGAATAGTCACTGCTGAAAAAGGTACAGAATACTTATTGGGATTCAAGAATAAATCATCTGAGTATGATTCTTGGATACCTGGGAAGGAGATATCTAATCTTCCTACTCTACTAAAGAAGTATAAAAAGAAAAAATCATAGCATTTTTTTTTGTTTTTTTTTAGAGTGAGGGTGTGTCAGCCAGGCTACTAGACTTACCCAGTGAAATAATTAATTATTTACTGGATGAAGCTGCACCTTATCATTTTAATTATTATTTAATTATAAATTAGTTACATTAAAATTACTTATAATAAATTAACTAATTACAGAATGATAAAATTAAATGAATAATTAAAATTAAAATATAAAATTGTCCCTTATATTTTTTCTCTAACACCGTGCTCATTTGACAGGTTGTAAAAAATAAAAATTTATATTAAAAAATAGATTTTATGTTAAAATAAGATTTTTAATATTCAAATAATATTAAATATATACAAAAAATTCAAATTTCTTATTTAGAATTGACTTCTACAGTAAATATTAAATAAATTGATGTATTTCTAACATACTCTGTAAATACATCTTTTTGATGCCTTCTTTTTAGAACAACTTTATTATTTGAAAATACTCCTTCTGGAATATTCTTTTCTCTCTCTCATACTACTGTTTTTAGAATTTGATTGCCGTTCTTTGTCTCTCCTTTGCCTATATAAGGCCTCTCTTTTGGTTGTTTTTTAATCATTCCATTACTACATTATTTTATTTACAACAACAAACAATTAAAACTTATTCTTATATTCTATATCATTAGTACTTACAATATCGTAACTCTAATCTATAATTTATATTAATATTTTAATCCTACCTCTTTTAATTGAGTAAAAAAATTATCCTTGATTTAAGAAATACGTACCAAATTGTTGAGAAGCCATTTTAATCCTTAAAATCCTGGTAAAACTTCATACCAAATCTTCTAGACCAAATGCGTACCTTGACATTGCCTCTCTGTTCCTCACTGTCTCATTGGCTGGTTTTTTGTTGGAATATATTACTGTTCATTTCAACTCTTTCTGGTAGTCTGTCTGGGACTATTATCTTCACTTTTAAAGGGGTCAAGTGTGTTTAATTAGAGGGTCTAGCAGACAGATCTCCAATTCGCTGCAACAGGTAAATCTCACTCTATTTTTCTAAAGGGACAGGGGTTATTCTTTCTGGTTTTTCTCCAACTCCCTTGGTCAAGGCCTATAGCTAGTACTAAAGGATTTTCTACATTTCTGGCGCCCAAAATGGGGTTGAATCTGTTGGCTTTTTGGAATCTCTGTTGATATAGGCTTTTCTCTTTGGTGGATCTCCTTTGGTGGATTTTTTATTTGGTGCTATATCTCTTTGTGGTTGGTCCAGGGGTCTTCTTTTCTGTTTGATTTGGTCCCTCCTAGGTCTCTAAGGCTCTTGGGGGGACTTTGGCTATCTTTGGTGGAGATTAGAGGCTGTAACTTGGAATTCCTAGGATGGTTAGGATTCAGTCTTGGGATGGTTCAAGGTTTTTGGGGAGGATGCAAAGGGGTTTTTGGCTAGGTTTGAGGTTGCTTCTGAGATTGATGGAGCCTCACTGTTGGACATGGTTAGGCAAGTAATCTTTTTCATTGGCAATAGGGAGGTGGAGAAGGAAGTTTCCGGCATGGAAGGATATAGGAGTCAGGACTGGGGAAAGTTGAAGATTGAAATGGTTAAAAGTTGGCCTACTACTTTTTCAATGGTGAACCTTCATGGGATTTCTAGGAAGTGGGAATTGAAAGGTTGTGTAACTTCTCTTTCTCAGTATGGGGAATTTATGGAGGAGTTTGGGGAGGCTCTGGATTATCTGGTATATAATGATATATTACCACATGAAGATGGGGCCAAGTATGTATTTTGGAGTGCAATGGGTAGGAATGTAAAGGTGGAGGTTATGGAGATTCTTTTCAAGGCTGACTTGATGAAGACTCTTCCAAATGGGTAAAATAGGATTCCTGGTATGGCTATTCTGAAGGAGGTTATTTTGGTATATTTGGATGGTATGAAGGATAGGGATGTGGAATCTGGAGAGGAAATACTTTTGGACACAGAGGTTCAGAAGACTGTGGTGGAAATTTCAGCTTCTGGGGAGGTGTTGGAGCCATCAAATTTAGAAGATGGTGATTCTGATGATGTTTGTGAAGCTTATTTTTCTTTTCCAAAGGATACCATGGGAGCTCAGGAATGTGCTTCACTGGATGTTTTGGAAATGTACACACTGGAGGATCAGTGTATTTCCTCAAGTTTGGGTGAATTATGTGGGAAGGAGGACTTGTCTGGTCATGAAGAAGTATTTTGGGATATTGAGAAGGAATCTGTGGTGGATGAATGGTTGCTGTGGGATGATTATTTTTCTTTCTCAAGTTCAGATAATGGCTTATTGGAGGAAGATGTATTAGTTGGATTTTTGGATGGACAGAAAGATTCTGTCTTGGATCTTTTTCTCATAGAGGAAGATTATTTTCAGGTGGTTCCCTCAAAGTCTGAAGCTCTCTGCTTGGAGGAGGATTTTTATTTTGATGTTATGGATGTTATTCTGGAGGATTTAGCAGATTCTAAGCAAGATTCCTGTAGGGAAGGAGAAAATTGTAATGTTTTGGATGTCACTGGTATGGAGGTTGATTTTAAAGATGTGGAGGTTCCAGATGTTTCACAGGGTGGAGAATTTATGGATTCCTGTAATGTGAACTATGGTAGACTCAATGTATGGAGGATGATGGACAATTTGTTTGGAGGTCTGATGTTGGGATATCAGAATTGGAAGAGGAGCTTAGGGTGTTCAGGCCCTAGGGGCAAACTTTTTGGTTTAAACCTTGGGATTTCAAGAATCTGATTCCTCCGAAATGAGGATAAACTACTTAATTTGTTTTGGTTTTGCTTAATTTGGCCTCTATGTATTTGGTCAGGATTTATTTTTGTTTTTTCCAATTCTTTTCAGTCTCTCTGGTTCAAGTCTCTATATAAAAAAGGGAGGCCGGGCCGCTTCAGGCGGCACCTCTGACCTCGGGCGGCCTGCCCGTAATGAAAAAAAAAAATCTTAGTATAATGAAGATGGAAGAAAAGAAAAATTCAAGTGAAGATGGGTATTTTATTTAAAAGGAAATGAAGATAAAAATGAAGATTATTGGTTTTATTTCACCTCCAGCATGAGGTTAAACTGCAAAATTTTATTTCTAAATTGGATTTTTTTGTCTTTAAATAATTTTAATGGTTTTTTAATGGTTTTGGTTTTTTACGGGAGAAGATTTGTGTTGGAAAATTCTTTTTGTTAGAAGGTACCCAGGGGTGGGGCTTCTAGATTTTATTTTGGCAAGTGTGGGGGTGACTGATGGGCTGGCTGCTCTATCAACAGTTACCCCAGATTGTCTGTTTCCAACCCCTTCTCTTAATTTTGTTGAATTCTAGTATTGTTTTTTTTTCTTTAACAGGTTTTTAGTCCACCATGACTTTAAACTGGAAATTCTTTTGGTATTCAAGTGCTGGACCCCTCATGTTTATTGGTTTTGTTTAATTTTGTTGGATGTTGTGTTTTTGTTAGAAGGTACCCAGGGGTGGGGCTTCTAGATTTTATTTTGGCAAGTGTGGGGGTAACTGATGAGCTGGCTGCTCTGTAGAACAGTTACCCCAGAATGTCTGTTTCAAGCCTTTGGTTTTTTTTTCTAGTTGAATTCTAGTGTTGTTTTTTTTGTGATTCAGGTTTTTAGTCCTCTATGACTTTAAACTGGATTGCCTTGGAT
Organism: Hemileia vastatrix; assembly: GCA_030280995.1. NCBI lineage: Eukaryota > Fungi > Basidiomycota > Pucciniomycetes > Pucciniales > Zaghouaniaceae > Hemileia > Hemileia vastatrix. The sequence continues at coordinate 34,486,352 of JASXTE010000008.1, forward strand.
GTTTTTTGGTGCTTTTGGATTGGTGGTGGATCACTGGTGGTCTCCCATCATTTTTACTTATTGGTGGGATCCCACCCAGTGATCTCTTCTGTTGACCTGGAGCTGGCTTTGCTATGTGGTTCTAGGGTGTTGGCTGTGAAAGTGGTGGATTCAAGATTTTTTTCTTTTTTTCTCTTTTTTTTCTTTTAAATTTTTTATGGAGGCTATGTTTGTTCAAAGGCTCAACTTAGGGCTCTGGAAATATTTTTGGTAGAAGAGAAGGAGTCAAAATAAAAATAAAAAAATTAAATATTTTTTTAGGTGTGACCACATCAAGTTGCACTTGGATGTGGGTAAGGTATCAGTGGATCATCTCATCAATTGGCTGGGGGATACCATTTTATTTTGTTTTATTTGTTAAAGGAGGTTAAATGTTTTGGCTTTGATGGTTTTTGGTTTGGGGATTTATGGGATATATCTTCAAGATTTTTTTTCTGGAAGGTCCTTCAAGACTTCAAGCTGAATTGTTTTTAATTATGGGATATATCTTCAAGATTTTTTTCTGGAAAGTCCTTCAAGACTTTAAACTGATCTTTTAATTACGGGCTCAAGATTTTTTGATGTCCATCAAGACTTTAAACTGAAAATTCTTGGATCTAGTAGTCCTCCAAGACTTTAAACTGGCTGGTTTCAAGATTTTGTCAAGAAGTAGTCCGTCAAGACTTTAAACTGAACACTGTGTTAGTCCCCCAAGACTTTAAACTGAGGATTGTTGATGGTAAGTCCCCCAAGACTATAAACTGAGGAATGGGAGGCAGTGTGATGTGGAAGTTTAAAGGCAGAAGGATCCAAGGGGGAACTTCTGAATTTTGTAAAGGCAAGTTTGGGGGTGACTGATGGGCTGGCAGCTCTATATACAGTTACCCCAGAAAGTTAGATACTTCTCTAAATCTTTTTCTGGTTGATCTCTGGTTCTGGGTTCTGTGATTCAGGTTTTTTCAGTCCCCCAAGACTATAAACTGAGGATTTTTGGAGTCCCCCAAGAGTATAAACTGAGGGCTGTTAGTCCCCCAAGACTTTAAACTGAGGGCTGTTAGTCCCCCAAGACATTAAACTGAGGGCTGTTAGTCCCCCAAGACTTTAAACTGAGGCTTTTTAGTCCCCCAAGACTTTAAACTGAGGGTTGTGAGTCCCCCAAGACTGTAAAATGAGGAAATGTTTATGCTGGTAGAAGGTTATAGTCAGGAAGACTTGTCAACTGGATATCACTTTTCATTGTTGGAAGCTGGTACAGCCAGATTTGGAATTCAGGAACAGAACAAAGAGATTCTTTTCACAGAGATAGTGTCACGTGCCACGTGACACTCGAGGCAAAAGCAGCTCATTAAATCAATAATATTGAGTCCTAAATCTATACTCGAAGCGCAGAAAGCAATTCTCCATAGCAACTGCGATTTTCCTTTGTGTACTTACTATTTAACTGCGCTAGCCTAAACTCTAAATCTAAATTAGTCAATCTCCCAATAGGGTGCCTTAGTCCTTTTCAATAAGCGACGCACAGAGCTAGGTTCAACGAAATAGTACAGTAGTAGTTTTCATTAAAGTTTTGTTAATTAATTAAAAGGGGTAAATTGAGCATGGACGGATATTTAGCAAAGAGGGTTTAAGTGTATGGTAGTAATGGTCAATTGAATGGGAATGGTGCGATGGAAGGGAGGTCAATGCAAGGAGGAACAAAGGATATAAAAGGGGTTGGGTATTTGGTTCGATATTCCTTAGAATTAAATTATAAAATTGTATTTACATTAATAGTGGTAAACCTTTAAAGTTAAAATCATTGTTATTGTATCTTTCTTTTAACTCTCTCAATATTCATTTCTAAATCCTAAATCTTTGATTATTGAGTTTCCAACCCTTCGTGAGATCTTAAGAATTCCTATTACATTTGAAACTAGTTTATAATTCTTCTTGAACAAACCTCAAACCTGTAGCTCTTACTTCGAGTGATCTTCAAACCATTTCCTTGAATCATTCCTCTGTGCTTCGAAGAAATTTCTAAAGCCCTCATCTCACTTTCAGGAACATCCTCGACCTTGTGCGTAGGTCGTCCGGTGACAGTATAATTTAATTCTCCGTAGTTCTCATTCTTTTCACTACTACGTCCTTTTAGGTGTTTTAAAATTTTAAATTGCACCTGTTCAACGCACTCCTCCTACGGGCGCTACTACTAGAGCTCGCGCTAGAGGCAGGCCAACAGCCACAAGGTCTGTTTCCCGCACTCACTCTTTGGAACCACTGGACCTAAGGGAATGGCAACATTTAGTTCAATCTGTAGAAGACATCCCACAAGATTTTGAGGATTCTAGTGATGAAGAAGAAGGAGAGGATACAATGCACGAGGCACCATCTGCCCCTGCCAATCACCCTTCTGGCCAATCCTCAGAACCTGGACCATCTAACTCTCTGGAAGATTTCATGAGACTTTTTATGAAAACCCTTTCAAATCCAACGTCTTCAGAGGGATCTAAGTTCAAAACTCCTTCTATGAAATCTCCTGACAAATTTGACGGAGATCACCCCGACAGATTGCAACCCTTCTTGCAAACCTGCAAGCTACTGTTCCATAATGACCCTCGAACCTTTAACAGCGACCGATCAAAGGTTGTTTACGCTTCTTCATTCCTATCCGGGAAAGCAGCAAGATGGTTCGAACCTTATCTACTCATGCTTTCTTTGACAGAAACCCACTTACTTATCAATAATTGGGAAAAGTTTGAAGACCAACTTTTTACGTTGTTTGGGGACCCTAATGAAAAGGACAACGCGGAAATTGAACTTGATTTTCTTCGCATGAGTGATAATGGTAAAGCCTCTGAATATATCTCAAACTTAAGAGCACTTCAAACTTGAGTAGGTTGGAATGATTCTGCCCTTAAGTATCATTTCAAGAAAGGACTTCCTTCGAGGATCCTAGATCAATTAAATCTTCACGGTCAGAAGATGACTACTTTAACGGATTTAATGGATCGAACCCTCAAACTTGACAGCGTTTATCAAGGACAACTTCAACATTGTCGATATGCCAACAAATCTCAAGACCTAAATTTTAAATCGGGACCTTCTTCACACCCACAACCAAATCAATCCTCCTCGACTCAATCCAAACCCAATAAGGGAAAGGATAAACCTCGACCAAAAGGCTCGACCCCAGGCGATATCAGCAAAGTACAGGATCCTAAAGGGGAACTTAAAGAAGCTGAGAGGAAGAGACGAGCAGATAATGGGTTATGTATGTATTGTGGGGGTAAGCACAAGTTGGAAGACTGTGTAAAGTTGAAGGAAAGAGAAGGTACTAGTTCGAAGTCAAAAAACTAGTAGATAGTTTACTTGTGTGCAAAGCAAACTATCTTATCTCTCCCAGTGCACAGAACCTCCATGTCTTAAGGACTGGAGTTGCCTTAAACCGCTTGAGGTTCATTCTTTTTAAGGAGGATATTCCCTTCAGTTGTCTTATAGACTCTGGAGCTTCAATTTCTTTTGTTAGTTTATCTTTTACTGAGAAGCTTCAACTAACATTTACAGATATCGATCGAACTCCAATCTATTTGGTCAAATCAGAGGAACCCAAATATTGGGTAAGTAAGAAAGTTTTATGGGTTTTCAACTTTCCGAAATTTCCCCCCTTCGAGTGGGAATTATCAGTCTTGGACGCCCCAAGGATGGACAATACCATTCTTGGCCATGACTTTTTAACGCATTGGAATCCCGAAATTGATTGGACTAAGGGATTGATCATCCCACGATCTAAGTATATTTCTGATTCTTCAATGCAGGTCAATAGGGAGTTAAACAACCCACCTGACAACGTCCTGCTAGAGGACAAGTCTCTGCCAGATGACTTGCAAGCATCTGATCCTTCTCTAAATGAGCAATTGGCTAACCCTTCTAGCTCAATGACTTCACTCGAAGAGGATTTAAATTGCCTCGAAGTAATCGAATTCTGCTCTCTCAATACAGGTATCCCCTTGACAAATTCTCTCAAAGATGAAGAGGACGACCAAATCAACGTTGAAGCCATTAAATCAACTCTACCGGAAATCTACCACGACTTCCTCAATTTTTTCTCAATCCGCAAGGCCGATAAGTTACCACCTCATCGACCCTACGACCATCAAATAGAGTTAATAGGCCCAGTACCTCCGGCAGGTCCTGTCTATTCCTTATCAAAGGACGAATCTCAAGTTCTTCGAGACTACATTGCAGAGAATGTAGCCAAAGGTTTCATCATAGCCAGTAAATCTCCAACCGGCTCCCCTGTCCTTTTTGTAAAAAAGAAGGACGGTAGTCTTAGGTTGTGTGTTGACTATAGAAAGCTCAACACAGTCACGAAGAAGAATGCATATCCCGTTCCTCCTATGTCATTACTTCTTACCCTTTTCAATGGTGCTAATTTCTTTTCTAAAATTGATCTTAGAGGTGCTTACAATCTGATTCACATTGCAGAAGGTCATGAACCACTGACTGCAATGCGCACTAGATTTGGTAGTTTTGAATATTTAGTTATGCCTTTTGGATTATGTAACGCACCTTCAACTTTTCAAACTTTTGTTAATGATATCTTTCAAGATGTTTTTGAACAATTTGTATTCGTCTATTTAGATGATATTTTAATATTCTCAAAAACACTAGATGAACATATTCATCATGTTCGACAGGTCCTAAATCGTCTTTGAGATCATGGTCTCTACGCCAAGCATAATAAATGCGAATTCCACCTCAAATCAATTGATTTTTTGGGTTTTACGTTGTCCACTGACGGTTTAGTCATGGATGACAAAAAAGTCCAGAAAATCCTGGAATGGCCTGAGCCCAAAAACATTAAATTGTTCCAAGGATTTTTGGGTTTTGCAAACTTCTATAGAAGATTTATTAAAGATTACTCTAAAACTATTTCCAATCTTACTTCTCTTCTTAGAAAAGACATTCCTTTTGTTTTTACTTCTACAGCACAAAAGGAATTCAAAGCACTAAAAACGGCGTTCACCACAGCCCCAATTCTTTGACATTTTGATCCTTCTGCCTCGACAATAGTTGAGACAGATGCGAGCGATTATGCTATTGCAGGGGTCATCTCCCAATTAAATCCTGAAACAAATTTGTTTCATCCTGTTGCTTTTGAGTCACGCAAACTCATAGCCGCAGAATTAAATTATGAAATTCATGACAAAGAGCTTTTAGCTATTATCCATTGTCTTAAAAAATGGCGTTCTTTTCTTCTCAGCCTAGATAGTCCTTTCCAAATCTTAACAGATCATAATGCTTTAAAATACTTCATGTCTTCTAAAGTGTTAACCAGGCGTCAAGCCAGGTGGGCTGAATTTTTGTCTGAATTTTCTTTCTCTATTTTCTATCGCGCAGGAAAAAACTGCATTGTCCCAGATATCTTGTCACGTCGGGATGACGTTTACCCACAGCGGGGGGACGCATTCGCTGACAAGAACCCAGCAAATGTGCAATCAATCTTCAACGAATCAATGTTAACGACTCATCAACTTAATTCAATGACAATTCAATCTTTTCGAAATCCACTATCCAACATCCTCGAAGCTCAGTCGAAGGACGAATATTGTTTAGGGTTAAAAGACAAAATACTCTCAAAGCAAGGGGCCAAAAGATTTAGTATTGAATCAGGTCTATTAGTCTTCAAAGGTAGAGTAGTCATACCCGACAACAATGAGATAAAATTATGTATTTTCAACAGTCGACATGATTCTCCATTAGCTGGTCATTTTGGGGTTGATAAAACCTACCAGTTAATAGCGAGGGATTTCTTCTGGCCAGGTATGACCAGGAAATCAAGGCCTATATAAAAGCTTGTTATGAATGTAATAGGAATAAGGCTCCCCGTCACTGGAAGCATGGGTTGCTTCAACCACTTCCTATTCCCTCTAAACCTTGGGAATCTTTATCGATGGATTTCATTTCTCAACTTCCTATGTCTAATGATTTTGATGCTATATTAGTAATAGTAGATAGATTTTCAAAAATGTTTATTTTCATTAAAACCACTACTACTGCTACAGCAGAAGATTTGTCAAAATTTTTTCTAGAATATGTATTTTCTAAACACGGCTTACCAAATGATATTATTTCAGATAGAGGCTCATTGTTTGTATCCACATTCTGGACCCAACTGTGTCGACAACTCAATATCACGAGGAATCTCTCCACGGCCTATCACCCTGAAACCGATGGTCAAACAGAAAGAGTTAACCAAATCCTCGAACAATATCTTCGAATGTATGTCAGTTACCAACAAGACGATTGGACCACATGGTTACCATTGGCCGAATTTGCTTATAATAACTCAACTCATTCTTCGACACGACAATCTACCTTCAAAACCATTTATGGACGACATCCTCGATTCAAATCAATCCATGTAGGAACTAATCATCCTGCGGAACATTATCTTCGAACTATATCACGACTTCAAGAAAAACTTAAAACAAATTTGGAATCAGCAATTTGAAGATACAAGGAACAGGCCAACAAACATCGACAATCTGCTCCTTCCTTTAAACCAGGCGACAAAGTATGGCTCGACGCACGAAACATTCAAACAACACGGCCATCAAAGAAACTGGCTGAAAAGCGCTTGGGACCATTTGAAATCAACTCTGAAGTCTCTAAAACTGCATTTTGACTCAAGTTACCTCCTAAATGGCAGGCGATTCACCCTGTTTTCCATGTATCTCTCCTGGAACTGGCTCGAGAAATATACTAGGGCAAGAACCAACCCCCTCCGGAACCGGTCGAAGTAGAAGATCATCTAGAGTGGGAAGTAAGTCGTATCCTTGATTCAAGAATACGCAAGGGGAAACTTCAATACCTCGTGGAATGGGAAGGCTTCCTCAATGACTCAGACAAAGCATCCTGGGAACCAGCCATCAATGTTTCTAACACCCCTGAACTCCTAAAATCTTTTCATTTGAAATATCCTTTAAAACCAAAACCTTAAAATTCTTTTATTTGAAAATTTTTCTTTTCCTTTTCTTTCTTTCTTTAAAATCTAAAACACCTCTTAAATTTCTTAGCCTTGTTTTCTCTTTTCTCTCTTTTCTTTTTTTTCCTTCTTCTACTTCTATATAATTTTTCTCAAAAAATCAACTAAAAGTAAAATCAAAAGTAAAATTAAATAAAATAAAATAAAATAAAATAAAAATAAAAATAAAAAAAAATAGAATAAAAATAAATAATAAAATAAACTAAAAAATCTCTCTAAATATTTTCTTTCTTTTTTTCAATTCTCTAAATACATTCTTTTCTTAAATTTAAAATTCTCTTTAAAAATTTCTTTTCTAAAAATATTTCTCTCTTTAAAAACTTTCTTTCCTTCGAATCATCAAATCTTGTACGACACGACCATTTCCTTGAACTCAACTTCAACCTTTAAATCTCCCTATAATAATTCTTCAAAACAAATAATTCTTCTTTTCAAATTCTCTTAAATTCTAAATTCTGTTTTTTTCTTTTCTTTCTTCTTCCTTTCTTTTCAAACTAAAATTTCCTAAAAAAAAAATAAAAATAAAAAAAATAAAAATAAAAAAAAATAAAAAAAAATATATATATATATATATATATATTTTTCTTTCATTAAATCCTCAATTTAACAAACTCATCTCAATCACAAAACTGTTTATTTTTCTCTCTTTTTTCTTACATAAAATTTTCCTTTTAAAACATTAAAACTTCCTTCAATTAAACAACCTTTTTCTTTCTTTAAATTTCTTCTTTCAAATTCTAAAATTTTTTATTTTAAACTTCTTCTTTCTTTTTCTCTCTCTCCCAAATCTTATAAAATTAATAATATTCACCTACAATAAAAAAATAAATTAAATTAAAATAAAATAAAACTAAAATACAAATTTTTTCTACTTCTTTACATCTCCTTTTCATTTCAAATCTTTTCTTTTAATTTTTCTCGAACCAATCTTTTCATTTTCTCCAAAACTACCCTTATCTCCTTCCTGCATTTCTCAAATACCTCCTCCTCTCCTACCGGAACCACCTCTCCAATCTCCAAGAGCTCCTCTTCCACGTCGAAGGAAGCAGCGTTGATAATTGTGTCGACCTCCCCACATAACTCTTCCGCGAACCTTACTCGTCGACCTTGACGAGGTTTCTTCGACCACACCTGGTCCAGGGTGTCTTCAGGTTCTTCAACTACTTCTGTGGCCGGAGGGTTTGCCTCAGTTGGTATAACCGGCGCAGGCTCCCCAATCGGCTCTTCAAGGGTATTTGATGTCTAAACAAAACTCATCAGTAACTTCATCCTTAAAATAACAATTAAAACTTACCTTGAAGATGGGGTCAGGCTCTAAAAATAACCTTGGCGCCACTTCAACCTCTGCCTCTCTCTCCTCCTCGTCGTCTTCGATGACCACCCGTCGTTTCTTGGGTGCCCGCCCTGGAACAGGGACTTCATCTTCATCTTCCTCCACCAACTCGTCGACCTCTTCCTCGACACCTCGCTTCGAACTCGTGGCCTGGGTTACCCAGGTTGAGATCTCGTTATTTAATTCCTTATCATTTTCCCCCACCAATTGTTCATCTTCAATCGGGACATCCCAAATGTCTTCGACCACCTCTTTGGTTTTAGGGATTACCCAAAACTTGGTCTTGGTGAATCGCTTTTCGATCTCTGCATTCTTCGTCAACGCATTGCACGCCACTCGTCGCCAATGGCAAAACTCGCATTTCTGGCAAGGGCCTCGAGTCGCCGTACTTTCGACAAAGAAATACTCCATGCTTTCACAAGCCGTGCAAGTTTGTGAAAACTGTCGCGTGATCATTCCCCCATCTGCTTTAGGGTGTGGAGGCGTAGGTGTGGGAGTGGGGCAGTTCATTATAAAAAATAAAAAAAAAGAAATTAATAAGTGAGGAAAAATTATAGAAGAAGGGAAACTAGTGTGGGAAGATGGCTCAAGCTCAATGGAGTTCACAATTCTTATACCCGGGCATCTGTCACACGCCACGTGACACTCGAGGCAAAATCAGCTCATTAAATCAATAATATCGAGTCCTAAATCTATACTCGAAGTGCAGAAAGCAATTCTCCATAGCAACTGCAATTTTCCTTTGTGTACTTACTATTTAACTGCGCTAGCCTAAACTCTAAATCTAAATTAGTCAATCTCCCAATAGGGTGCCTTAGTCCTTTTCAATAAGCGACGCACAGCGCTAGTTTCAACGAAATAGTACAGTAGTAGTTTTCATTAAAGTTTTGTTAATTAATTAAAAGGGGTAAATTGAGCATGGATGGATATTTAGCGAAGAGGGTTTAAGTGTATGTTAGTAATGGTCAATGGACTGGGAATGGTGCGATGGAAGGGAGGTCAATGCGAGGAGGAACAAAGGATATAAAAGGGGTTGGGTATTTGGTTCGATATTCCTTAGAATTAAATTATAAAATCATATTTACATTAATAGTGGTAAACCTTTAAAGTTAAAATCATTGTTATTGTATCTTTCTTTTAACTCTCTCAATATTCATTTCTAAATCCTAAATCTTTAATTATTGAGTTTCCAACCCTTCGTGAGATCTTAAGAATTCCTATTACATTTGAAACTAGTTTATAATTCTTCTTGAACGAACCTCGAACCTGTAGCTCTTACTTTGAGTGATCTTCGAACCATTTCCTCGAATCATTCCTCTGTGCTTCGAAGAAATTTCTAAAGCCCTTATCTCACTTTCAGGAACATCCTCAACCTTGTGCGTAGGTTGTCCGGTGACAGATAGATTTAATTTAAAGGCATGGTGCAAGAGAAGTTCTAAAGAAGAAGCTTGGATTGCTGGTTCAGAAGTTCACTTAGGATGGAATAAGATCTGGTGGAAGAGAGAAATGGGCTGTTTATAAAAATTCTGAAGAGGTGTTTTAACATGGTTGTTGGCGAAGGAAGAATGAGGACATTCTTGATTGGAGGGAGGATGTGGTGATCCAAACCTGGGTAGGCCTTTGGAGTGCATATTTGGAGGTATTTGGTATGTAGGGTGTTATTGGGGTTATGGTGTTATTAGTGGTTTTTTTCATCTTTAGGTGATATTTAGTAGTGTTTATGGAGGCTTAAGCTAGGGTCACTTATTATGTCTTAGATTAATGTCCTTTCTTTTCTCTTCATTTTGGTATCCCTTATGGGTGGTTACCTTGCTTTATAGGGTAGTTATGGTGTTGTTATTGGTATTTATTGGATGTTTATTGCTTAGTGGTGCTTATGTAGGCTTAAGCTAGGGTCACTTATTATGTCTCAGCTTATTTTCCTTCATTTCATTTTCATTTTGGTATGTCTTATGTGTGTTTATCTTGTTTATTAGTGAAGTTATGGGTTTTTAGTGTTTTTTAGGGTTTTTATGGGTTGTATGGGTGTTTTAGGGCCTAGAAGCGGCCAGCCCGCCCCCAAGCGGCCTGCCTGCCCCTAAGAGGAGCCGCCTCCAATTGTCCTGGCCGCCTGGGCACTGGGGAGGCGCTAAAATGCACTTTTATGCATGAAAATGGCTGGGAAGGCTGGATTTTGGCTGGGGAATCGGTCAGGGTGGTCTGTGCACTGGCTGTATGATGCGTGTGTGGGAAGATTTTTAGAAAAAGAATCTTATCTCTTTACTCATCGCCTCTCTGTTCTTCACTGTCTCATTGGCTGTTTTTTTGTTGGAATATATTACTGTTCATTTCAACTCTTTCTGGTAGTCTGTCTGGGACTATTATCTTCACTTTTAAAGGGGTCAAGTGTGTTTAATTAAAGGGTCTAGCAGACAGATCTCCAATTTGCTGCAACAGATAAATCTCACTCTATTTTTCTAAAGGGACAGGGGTTATTCTTTCTGGTATTTCTCCAACTCCCTTGGTCAAGGCCTATAGCTAGTACTATAGGATTGTCTACAACGGAAACTAAAAATATACAATATTTTTAGTTTCCATCCTAAAATATCATGTGCATCAATATAAATAGATCTGTACTATTAATATTGTTTTTAAAAATATTAAAAATTTGCTAATTTTTGAAATAAGTTTTTTCTTATTATTTACTAAAGTAAAACCATGTATTATTCTATTCTTATTTAAGTAAAAAGAGAAAAAAATTAATGGGCAATTAAATATTAATTTTTTTCTTTGAGTCATTCATTATTTACTTTCATATCTAACTTGAATTAATTTAGTGGAATTATTCAATCTTAAATTTACTGAAATTTGTACACTGCTGTGACTTATGTTTTTTTTTTTGATAAATTGAATATTTTTCATCACATAATTATATTTTAGTAAAGCATATAACTTCAAAAGAAGAAGTGAAATAATCAATAAAAGGAAATGAGATATCTTGATAATGAAGAATCTATCAATCAATTTAGATCTCCAATAAAAATTGATTCTAACTTTAAAATTTACCTTGTAGAAGAGGAATATTTAATTAATATGAATTTAAATTTCCTTGTATATCTTGACTTAGCCTTCATCATCTATCTTTAATTAAGGTGCAGAATTCCAAAAGCTGAATTATATGATGATATTTCTATATATATTTAAATTTTTTTTTAAAATTCATAAAACCAAGTATGTAAAATAGAAACTACTACATCATTTTTAAGTAAATTTTATTATATTATAATAAAATATTAATAATTATAAAAGGGCTTTTATTTTTGTCAGATAGTGGACCACAATATATTATAAGATAAATATAACACAATAAAATTGAAAATTAGTTTAAAGTGTTTGAATATTTATCCCTTGAATTAATTTAAAGAGTTGTGGAAGAATATTTCTTTTTTCTTGGGGTTGAATGAATCTTAAAAATTAAGAAAAATATTGTAGATACATTTTTATTGAACTTGATCTATTAAGGTAGATGTAAGTAGAATTTGATTCATATGAAATTTTAGAAGAAAAATAACATTTCAATAACTTATTATTGACATTTAAGGATGAACAAGAAGGATGGCAATCTAAAAAGAGTTTGTTTTAATATTTATAGAAATAACATTTTTAAGTTTTTAATAAGGAGTACCCTAGTTGCTTTCTTTTATTTTTTTGCTTTCATAGAAAGAATTAAATATCTTTTTTTCCAAATTATTGAATGAAATTTGATATCTATACATGAATCTGTAAGTTTAAAAAATAATCAATATAAAATATGAATCAAAATACAGCAAGCTAAATTTTTAATATGATTTCATACCAATATGATGGCTTCTCATTATTTAAATGTCTAGATGTTATTTTATCATGGTACATATATATGTTACTATTATTAAATGAATTGAAAATTATTTCAAGGAGTTTTTCATAGAGAATACTTAGTATAATTAAGATAATTATGCACCTAGAAATTATAGAAATTAGATTAAGAAAAGTCTACTTAAGAAAAACTTTGATGAATTGTGAGCAAAAATTCATTACACTTAATATTTTTTACTTTTTAACATGCTGAAAAGAATTGATAGAAAACTGTTTCAATTTTTTGTAATAATTATCTTAAAATTTGCGAAAAATGCTACGATGTATTGCCATCCTAAAGAAATATATAGTGTTATGAGAAAAATGACTTATAATGTATTCTTAACTTTTTTTCAAATTTTTGATACATCATGATTTTGAGTTATGATTATTGCAATAATATTTACTGAATAGAAAAAAGGTGTAAGAAATTTATACAATAATATTTTTTGATAGTTTAAGAATCTTTATTCAGATTCGGTAATAAATCTCACATAAATAAGTAATTTGAGTTACACAAAAAAATTTAGCAATAGGATAAAGTATATATTTACATGAAGTAGGATTATGTATTAATTACGTCAACAATAGAAAAAAATGAAGAATTTGGCTTAATAAGATTCCAATAATCAAGAAAATCAGCTGCCATTGCTTTAGCAATATGGCTCATGGTGGGAGTATTAAAATTAAGTGGCATAGGCCCAGAATTATCTATTAAGGGTTTGATAATATTAAAGATATAAAAATTAAGGTTTTTCCAGATTTTTTCACCACCCGGATTATTATTATCACAGTATTTTCTAAGGAGGCCTAGCTGTGTTATAAATTCTAAACAGTCTGAAGCTGACACAAGCCGGTGGTCCTGTGAGGAAAGAAATAATCCACCAACACCATCAACCAAGTAAAAAGTAAATGACTGATATTTATGGTGTGCATATTCTTGATTCATCTTCTGAATTGAATCATTATGAGACTCATCAAATTGCTGCATATCTGTTGTTTTTTTTTATTCCTTGAACATAGTCGTTTCATTCTTTCAGCTTGAGTTATATTTGCAGCAGCCTCTCTAGATTTTAAAATAATTATTGAAATCATGACGTTGATTATTATGTTTCTAAATTGGCACAGGGGAGTGATTGAAAAATTTGCAGCAATTAACTGTGATGTTGAGCTGTTGAACGTATCAGGAACTTTGCTTTTCAGATGTGTAAGGTGGGCTAGAATATGTAGGGCATGTTCAATAGGACAATCTGGATTGAAGTCAGATTCTTCAGCAGGAAGGGTAAACTCTTGAGAATCAAGATAAAGAGATGATGTGACAAGGGATTCTCAAAAAGAACGCTGGCAAGCACTTGGGTTAACTATTCTTGATAGCATGCGAATCATCGATGATTCAGGGTGATCAGTCTTCTTAAACGGAGAAAGATTAATTGATTTTGGTTCTTCAGAGTTACATAAATTTTCCAAATTTTCAAAGTTCAAATTATTGACCACTAAGATCTGCAAAGTGTCAACATTAAGAAAATCCAAAGCTAAAAAAATAACAAAACAATTAGTTATCATAAAATAAATTAACCAACTTCAAGTAAGTGATACATACAGAGTTCATTAATTTTTGTAAGCATTTTGTCATGAGCAGATTTCTTCCATAGAAAATTGAAATTGTGCAAAATTTTTGGTGGCTTTTCAAGAGAAGCAGACAAACGGATTTCAAATAACTGATCAATTTCTGGCCATGCCCTAAGTACCTTTTGACCATTGATCCTACCTTCAAAAAATCAATGAATTTCAGCTATTTGCTTCTGTAATTTTGAGTTTCCAATCATTTTTAGAGTAAGGAAGGGAGTTATTAGCAATTTTTATTGATGATGATAGAGACCATAGGATTTTTGGAATTTCAATTTTAGATTTTGAAGATACGGCAACTATAAGCTGTTTCTTTGAACTTGAAGTATTTTTGTGTGGCTGGCTAGGTGGATCAATTTCTTCATTGGGTGTTTTCTCAACCTCATCAGCAGAAGTAGCTTCATCATCTTTTTTAGTTAGAGAAGCTTCATATTTTGAAACTTCATCATCATCATCTTCTTCTACTTCTTCTTCATTAGAGCAAGATTTGCTATTAGTTGACGCTTTGGAGTGATCGTTGTTTTTAGAGCTGGATTAAAAGATAAGAAAAAGACAAGAAATAATAAATAAGAAAGTAAAAAATTTGGAGATAGATTTAAACACTAATATAAAATTGATTGCTATATTACTCATGAAAGAAATGACATACCCTTTCAACACATTTTGGCTAGTTTGTTTAGATTTTTGAGATGCTGAGTAAGAGGAATCCTTGGCAGGAGGAGTTTTAGTACCACTGACAAAAATAGAGGCCCTATAAAGTCTCATTTTTTTTGAACGTCAAAGAATAGTCTTATCTCTCCCTCGAGATGTTGATGCATAGCCTTCAGCGTCAGGTATTTCATTATCATCATCATCTTTGATGATAGTGACATCATCAGGAGAAATGATACCATTTTCATGAGCTGAATTTGAATAAGTTTTAAAGAAAAAGGGTTGATAATCTATCCTTCTGAGTTTAAAGAATTTAATATAAAATAATTACTTACATTTTTCTAGGTCATCAATGTATTCAAGCACATTGTTGTAGGCATTCAAAATATAAGATGGTAAAGGCTTCTTGCTAAGAGTTGACAGTATTTCTTAAGTTTTGCCTTTAGAAAATTCAAGTATCTTGCCATATTGAGATCGGGTAATTTCAGTCCTTTTGTTGGCAAGAGAAGGGGGTTTTGGAGACATGCCTAGAGGTGGTTGTTTCTTGAGTTTGAAGGATTCGAATTGAGGATGCTGATGAGATTTTGTCAAATAATTACTTGGTGCTAATATATCAAATATATTAATGGAAAATAAAAGTTAGTCTAAGTAGATATAAGAGATAAAGCAATAGATCTTACATAAAGGAGATGTCTGTTTATCAAGAGGCATTTTAATGTCTTATTACACTATGCAATATAGGGGGTGGACTTGCTAGCAAGTCCTCAACCTGAACTCAGATGGAACTCAGACTGAACTCATACTGAACCCATACTGAACCCACACTGAGCTCTACTTGAACACCCACCTAAAACTGTTCTGCTGAGTGGTGTTCATCCCTTATTGTATGGTTCCTTTATCAATAGCTCAATGTGTGTTCAATCTGTGGTGAGTTTGGGTCCAAGGTTGCGGACTCGCTAGCAAGTCCGCCCCCCATATTGTGTAGTGTTACTTGAATAAAATAAAAAATTCTTAAATCAAGGTAATAAAGAGATAAAAAATATATATTAATATTTTTATTTTCAAGCTGTACTAAAACAGATAAATGTGATAACAAAAAGATAATACACCACACAATATGGGGGGCGGACTTGCTAGCAAGTCCGCAACCTTGAGCCCTAATTCATATCTTTTTGAGCACACATTGAGGAAGTGATGAAACCATCATGAAGAAGTATTTAATTTACTTTGAACACACCTTGAAGCTCATGTGAACACGAATGGGGCTACAAGGGTTGGAAAGGCTGGAGAGAGGGGTGAGGAAGGGTATATGTGGTAGTGAAAAGGTTGGGAAAGAGTTGGAAGGGAAGATTAAGGGTTCCGAGGCATTATAAATGAAGAAAAGGGTCTGGGAGAGGTTGAGAGGGGTGAAATGGGGATCAAAAGATGATGGCATACAATGGGGCTGGGAGGATAGCAAAAGGCATGCGGAGGGAAGACAAGCATGTGTTGATAGAATTGAAAGGGATGGAGATTGGTGCAAACAGAGTGTGAAAATAGGAGGATTAACTCTGTTCTTTGGGCAAAGAACAGAGTTCACTTCCATAAAATATTAGCTGAAACATAGTTTTCAATTCTGTAAAAACAGTTGTTAGTAATAGAAAAAGTCACTGTTTTTTTTATATGTAATCTGAAATTTTTTAATAAAATTATTGTATTTAAGAATTGCAATATTTTCAATCAATTTTTATTGATCAACTTAATTTAATAAAGTATTATTTAAATAAGTTGCTTCAAAAAATACTTTGCATTGAGTAGACTCATGTAATGATTTTTTCTGGCTTCCATTCAGGTATCCTCACACTTTCACTATGTTTTCAATATAGATTCATTATTATTTGTGTGATACTTCGAGTAAAAGTTCAGTATTACTTCAGTCTGAGTTCCATCTGATTTCCATCTGACTTCAAGTTGTGGACTTGCTAGCAAGTCCGCCCCCCATATTGCATGGTGATAGTAGTAAAATTGAGAGAAATAAATGAATTGAGAAATGTGGTACAAAACAAGAGGGTTTATATATTACCAGAAGCAGGTTTTTGATAGGGGTTCTTTTACAATGGCATCAAGCTAGCGAGAATATTGGAAAATAGTCTGATGATAATAATGGGGTTAATAGTAAAAGGGAAGTAACTAGACATAAAAATTGGGGGCTTTAAAGTATGACAAACAAAGAAAATGTCTAATTTACAATTTGAAAATTGCAAAGGGTAAATAGTTGAGAATGTAAGTTTAACTAATTTAAATATTTAAATTAATTTGTAAATATCTACATCATGCAATATGACAAAGGGATCTATTATTGGAAATTTTGGCATCTTTATGTGTTATAAAAAATAGGGGACAAAAACAAAGGAAAAAGGTAATTTAAAAAAAGGGGATAAAAAAAGTTAACACTAAATAGTATTATATAAAATTATTTAAAAAAATTAATCTATTCTATGATTGGAGCTTGTTTGGGCTGCGCTGACACCCCCTGGCACAAACCTAGTCTAAACTTAGTTAAAGTTAAATTTATATAATAAATCGGATATAGAAGCACTTAAGAATCTTAGCATATGAATAAAGTATAAAATTATTTGAAATTATTGCCATATAAAATCCAATAACCAAGTACCAAAGTCACAATTTTTTAAAAGTATTTTACAGATTTGTACAAGGTTACGTACTGTAAACATCATTCAATAGTAATTGATGAACATTTTCCACTGAGATAACTAATTTGAAAAAGAAAATAGATAATGGATATATGTTTCTTAATTGAGCTATTATTGATTAGGAACAGTCAAAAAAAATATAGCAGGATTAATCAGGGTATTTTTTACATCGATGTAAAGCTTGGTTGATAAAATAGTAAAAACCTTTAAATCAGGACTAAAAAAATAATCAAATCAAAGATGAATACTAGGAATAGGTGTTATAAAAATTATAACCAATATCTTAGAAATATTGAGGGAAATAAATTACTAGTAATTGCAAAAAATATTGTACTCTTTTACCTTAAAATGGAAATATCAACTACTCATAATATACTCAAAATAACTACCAATAGATAAAGGGTTCCCTCTTTACCAAAAGCCAATGGTAAGGAATATGTAGAAAATTGAATCCATAAAACTTTTTTGAGTAAAGTGTCCAGCACAAGTTTGGCCTAACTTGTGCTGGACACTTTTATGAGGAAAACCTCACTTCTCTTAAAAAAACATGCACCTTACCAACTTCAAATTAGAAAAGTGTCCAGCATAAGTTCGGCCGAACTTGTGCTGGACACTTTGGTCATGGACAATAACTTATTACTTCAAGGAAATTAAATACAAATAGGCTATAACATGAAGATATTTGTTGGCATCAATTTTTTTTTTTTGGTAAAAGTGTCCAGCACTGGTTTGGCCAAACTTGTGCTGGACACGTTTATGAGGAACACCTCACTTCTCTTAAAAAAACATGCACCTTACCAACTTCAAATTAGAAAAGTGTCAAGAATAAGTTTGGCCAAACTTGTGCTGGACATATTTACCAAAAAACAATTTGATGCAATCAATTATCTTAATTATATGGGCCATTTTATATTGGTTTTCCTTGCAATTTTTAGTCGCTGGTCTTGGCCAAAGTGTCCAGCACAAGTTCGGCCAAACTTGTACTGGACACATAGCACAATACTTAAATTCTACTGAAGTATGTTTATCAATTACATGTCATTAAAGCCTCTTTTATTTTTTAAGGCATGAAAACCAAATATAAATTGATGATTTTTTGGTTTTTAATGATTAATAATTTTCAATTATTGTTGCGATAAGTGAAGTTTAAAAAAAAAATTCTTAAGATCCTTGTGAAAATGAATTCCCATTGGTTGAATGCTTTAATTTTTTGTATATATTTTGTTTATTAACTATGGTAATGGATTTTTGAGTGCCTTTAATGATGTTTCATTTTTGGTGAGGGATGGTGTTCACTTTCATAAATTTTTTCACATGTGCATTTTTATACTAATCATTGGTGGTGTTTAGCCAATAAAAGAGCAATTATAATTATTGAAAAACAGGTATTTTAAATTGAAATTAAGAGTCTAATTCTATTCTTTTTTTAGGCTTTAATTTGATCCTGTCGTAATTATCTGAGAAGAGAATCAATTTAATTTATTTCAAGTTCATATATTGTGCATAAAAAAATTTCACATTTATTTAATCAAAATGTTTATCATGTCTTAAAGTTTTACAAAAATATATATCTGTTTTTCTATCCTCAATAATTTTATACTCATTAATTCTTTTGCTCTCTTTTATCTTATACATCAATTGGAATTTTTTATAAGAAAGAATAATAATGTTATATTTAAAAAATGATTACTATCACTCTATATACACTGTTACCAGTGGGGTAAAAAATTTAAGGTGCTGCTGCTCAATCTAGTGCTTCATTAACTTTGGCGAAATCTATATCTTCTTGAACCTCAAGTAACTCCCTCTCATTAACCAACAAATTTGCTAAATATCCAGGTGAATAGAAGTTTTTTGGCAGAAATTAGGGCACATTCAAGATACCATCTTTTGAAGCTGTCTTTTTAGTTGAGCGATCATAAAGTTTCTTCATTGAAGCCATTTCAACATTTGAATGGGCCGTCTTTTTAATCAAGTTGTCCATTTTATCTAAAATTTCATCGAGTTTTGGATCTCTCCATCCAGGAACTACTTGTTTAGGACAATTCTCTTCTGGATCGGGTGGGGCTTCTTCTAAATCAGACATGAGACTTGTATCATGAAAAAGTGCTACAAAGCCTGGCTGATCAAAGCACTTTTTTCTTGCCATGTTGTAGCGGTTTTTTGAAATCTAAAATCAAATCAAATTAGTAATAGACTTTCTTTAGTTATTATTCTTTGAATAAATACCTTTGTTTGATAACTCTTTATCTGTGCTCTTGATCTCTTTTCCTTTATACTTGCCTCAATCACCTCACTGTTTTGACCAGCCACCTTTCAAATATCCTTTCCCTTGTTGACCACTTAACTAATTAAAATATCCTGAGTAATTATAAAGTAAATTTAACTAATAATGTAAGAGGTAAAGGTGTAGCTATACTCTAGTAAATAATTATCATTATTTACTGGGTAGGTCTAGTAGCCTGGCTGACAGTTGCCTTGCAATATATAAGGAGGATTGTTCTGCAGAACATTCCCTCCTCATACCATGTAATAAAAATATTATATAATTTATTTATATATATTTTATTAATATTAATTATATATTATTATATAAGAACAGCCAAATTGTGAAATTTTTACATTACTATTGTTGCCAATGTCTCATTTCTGCCAATGAATTATAAAATTATTTTTTCTATGTAACTATTAGTGTCGGTCAGTCGTCTAGAAGAGGTAAGAAAAATAGGAGAAAAAGGAGGAGAGAAGGAGGAGGACAAGGGAAAATAAAGAAATCAATCAAATTAATATATATTTAATTTATTTGAGAGGGAAACAACAGTGAGCAACTTTGAGAGGTGACAAAAACTTAGATTTTATTAACAATAATATTTTTAAATGTAAGGGTTCTGCGCGGCAAACAATTTTAATTACTATCAGACTTAAAGCAACCTTTAATTTGTTATATAGACTTTTAATTAGATTTGTATTACTAATAAAAAAAATATAAACATAATAAAATAGTTATTTAATTTGTTGAGTGTGTAATAAGTGATGAGGCTACAGGGGATTATCCAAAGCCCTTTTATAGGCAATGGGTCCTCTGAAGCGCTAATATCTTTGTAGATACAATGATTAGAATGGAATAAAACAAATATATCAAAAGATTAAATGAAACATAACAATATAGAGAAAAACATGAAACAAATAATTAAAACCCCAATTAAGAATCCAATTTCCCCGCCATTAATTCCCAAATCAGTAAGTGACAATAGTGAATAACTAAACAAGATTGGAAACATAGGAACTATGAGAAATATAATTCCAAACAGATGGTACATTCTGATTAAAGGACATTTTAAATGAAACAAAAAATAATTTGACGCAACAAAACAAGCAATTAATCTCAATTTAGTCCAAATTAATTTATTTGTTTTTTTCTAACACAATTAAGGGTCAAAAGAAGCGTCATTAATTATTGTTTAGTATCATATGAGAGGTATTATTTAATATATAAATTTAAGTAATTAATTTAAATATATTATAAATCAATTTTTCACTTGTAATTATAATATATGTTTTTCCATTAATTAAATATAAATTTATAATTATTAAATACATAAAAATGCGCCATTATTTGTTGAATATATTATATTATGCTCAATTTAATTGTATATAAAAATATATATAACCAATAAATTTAATGTAACACTTGTATATAATAAAATTCTTATATAATTTCATTATGCAATAAAATATTAAGTTATATTCATTAAATACAAGTCTTACCCACTCTTTAAGGTTTTATAATTTATATATCATTTACTGGACTCCTGGAATAGCCTGGCTGACACTCCCTCACTCTAAAAAAAACAATAAATAAAAAAAATGCTAAGATTTTTTCTTTTTGTATTTTTTCAACAGAGCAGGCAGATTTGAAATTTCCTTGCCAGGTATCCATGCATCATGTTCAGATGATTTGTTCTTATATCTCAATAAATATTCAGTACCTCTCTCAGAAGTGATAATTCTATCATTGAGAATTTTATCAATTTCTGCTGTTTCTGTGACTTCCTGAGGGTTCTTCTTAGGTCTTCCTCTTCTTTTTGGAAATAAGTCACTGTTGGAAGTATAAGGTTTAAGCAAAGAAATGGGAAAGACAGGATGTTTCCTATCATATGGAGAATACAATACAACTTCTACTGCATTATCACCAACCATTCTTTTAACAACAAATGGTCCTACAAAAGGATCTTTTAATTTGTGGTTACCCTGTAAATTGAAATGGACAGTAGAGATCAACACTTCATCACCCTTGTTAAATGTGTATTCTTTATGGGATTTATCGCATCTTTTCTTTTCATATTCAAATGCTTTATCAATACAACTTTGAGCATGTTTTCTGCATAGCTGTTGCATTTGCATAAAATATTTTACACCAGGGTGTAGTTCCAACTTAGGTAATTTATTATTGAGAATCTGAGCAGGAGTGTTTGGGACATAACCTAACCAAAGCTCAAAAGGCTTTTTCTCAGTGACAGAATGAACAGTGCTATTATATGCAAATTCAAGACCAGGCAAAAGAGTGACCCAATCATGAGTAAATCTGTCATTGTCTTTATATTCTAAACCAAAGGCACAATACCTTCTAATCATATCTTCCAGAGTTTGAATCATTCTTTCAGCTAGACCATCAGTCTGAGGATGGTGAGCTGTAGACAATTTCAACTCACAGCCACAAATATCCATCAAAGAGGTCCAAAACTCAGAAGTGAATTTTGGATCCCTATCAGAGATAATGGCTTTTGGAAAACCAATAATATTAAACATGTAAGACCACCATAAGAAAGTTAATTCTTTGGTGGATACATCTTTGTGGGTTGGAATAAATTTGCACATTTTTGTGAATCTATCCACTATTACCCAACAAGAGTTAAAGCTGTCTTTTCCTGCAACAGGAAGACCAGTGACAAAATCCATATTAATGATTTGCCAGGGAGCACTAGGTGCTTCAATATGTTGTAATAACCCTGCTCTCTTACCTGTTAACCTTTTAGATTTTTGGCAGGAATCACAATATTCAACATATAATTTTGTGTCTTCAGACATATTAGCCCACCATGCAGTGTTTTTGATTCTAATCAATGTTTTTTCAAGATCAAAATGACCAGCTAATATGTCATCATGACAAAGTTTGAGGATAGTTTCTTTCATTGAAGGAGGAATAACAATTACATTGGTAAGCTTCCTTCTATAATATATATAACCATCTTCAATAGAAAACTTTCCTTTTCTTAAAGCATTTTGGTACTTTGCAGGAAGAGTTTTTATTAATGCTTGAATTGAAGCATTCTTAGGATCATTCAAAATAGTAACTAATTTATTTAAGTCAGAATCTTTATCATATGAATCCAGTATTAACTGTAATAACTCTTCTTCCATATCAACTATAAATATACCATGTATATGAACAGTATCATCTTCAGGTACATAAGCAGGATTGGAGTCATTATTTGGCAGAGGCAATCTGGAGAGCATATCAACATTAGAATGAACATTTCCAGCTCTATGGATAATAGTCATCCTTCCTCTGTATTCTTGAACAGCAAGTTTCCACCTGAACATATGTCTGTTAGGTGTTTTGAGGTTTAAGAGAGATTTCACAGCACTACAGTCAGTTACCAACTCAAATTTTTGGTCATCCAAGTAGTAATGAAGTTTCTCAAGAGCCCAAACAACTGCTAAGCACTCCAATTGAGTGGCACCATATTTCAATTCACTATTTCTTAAGGTTCTTGAAATATAACAAATTACAACCTCTGAGGACTTATCATTAATAATTTGCTTTTGGTGAAGGGCAGCACCCAGACCAATAAAGCTAGCATCTGTATAAAGTACAAATGGCTTGTTAAAATCTGGAAGAGCCAATATAGGGGCTGTCATTAAGCAAATTTTCAATGTATCAAAAGCTTTCTGACAGTCATTATTCCAGAGAAAAGCAACATCTTTTCTGGTCAGTTTTGTAAGAGGCAAGGCTATGACCTGATAATTTTTAATATATTGTCTATAATAGCCACACATACCCAAAAAACTTTGGATTTCTCTTACAGAAGTTGGTGCTTTCACATTTTGAATGGCAGCAAATTTATTATGGTCTACACACATTTGTAAGCCTGACACAACATGGCCAAGGACTTTCCAAGATTGAAAACCAAATTTACACTTTTTTAAAGATAAGGTCATATTGATTTCATCCATTTTTTGGAAAACTCTATTCAAGTGAGTCATATGTTCATCAAAAGTTTTATAAAAAACAATAATATCATCAATATAAACCATGAGCCAACCTTCAATAATTTCTTGATGGAAAGTGTTATCCATGACTTTCTGGAAAACTGAAGGAGCATTTTTAGGGCCAAATGGCATCCTAACATACTTATATATTCCCATATGAGTAGCAATAAGCAAAAAATTTTGAGAATTTTTCTCAACTGGAACTTGATGATAACCTTTATTACCATCCAGACAACTAATAAATTTTGCACCTTGCAAGGTAGCATGTATTGAATTAATCCTGGGTAAAGGATAAATATCATCAACAGTATAAGTATTTAAAGCTCTGTAATCTCCACATAATCTAGCTTTATCTTTTTCATAAGAAATTAAGACTGGGGAGATGACACAATATTTGGGGGTGACATCCACTTTCTCAATGATATTCATTTTCAATAATGTTTCAATATTATCTTCAATATCTTTTCTTTTTTATGGAGAAGCAGGATATGGTTTTTTCTTAAGGGTAGGAGGAATATCACTCCAATTACAGGATAAGGTAATCTTCATTTCTTCCTGAACAATTCCCAAGACATGAGACCCATGAGCAAAAGCCATAGGGAAAGAGGTAATAGAGGCAACAATAGAATCTTTTTGTTCACAAGTCAACTGATCACCAAAAGAAGCAGTATTTATTTCATGTAATAAATCATCCATTTCAGTTGTTGTTCTACCTTTACATTGGGTCAGTGAGTTACAAGATTTCAACAAATGCCCAGAAGGTCTAGGAGAAGAAATTTTGAATTTTCTTTTCCCATTCATTCCTAAGGTAAAGCAATTATTTGCTGAGTCCAGTTTCACACCAAACATGGTTAAAATATCATTTCCCATAATAAACCAATTGCTCAAATTATCATTTTTCATGACAACAAACTCACAAATAGCTCTGACAAAACCACCATTATATTTGAAGAATACAGAGGTTTTGTATTTGCCAATAGGAAATAAGGTAGAACCATACCCTCTCCATTTTTCAGAAGTTATAGGCAATAATTTACTCAAATATTCCTTATCCACTGAAGCCAAAGCTTTTTCAGATACTACACTTCCTCCAGCACCAGAATCAAGAACTACATCAACATTTTTACCATTAATGATAACAGGTGCCTTTAAAGGGGATATAGGAATAGAATTGTTAGTAATATCTTTAATTATCTCAGCATTTTCTACTGAAGATAAATTCAATACACAATCTTCAGATATATTATTTAAATAATGGACATCATGTTCCAACATTAAAACATCTTTAACAGATTCATTGTCATAGGAGATATTACTTTCACAGTCACTGGAAGAATTATTGACATCAAGTTCAACTTCATCAGTGTCTTCATTTTGTTCAACAAGATGAATTTTCTTGTCACAAACATGACCCTTCTGCCACGGTTTGTTACATTTATAACAAGTATTTGTTGCATATTTTTTAGGTGCAACTGGGGCAGAGGGCTTACCAGATTTTTCTGGGAGCTTTATAAAAGGTTTATTCTGATCATTATAAGATTTACTAAGGTAATTCTTTGGTTCATATCTATGGTTGAGTAGTACTTCATTACAGATATTAATGAAAGAAGAATTTTCCCTTACATGCTCAGTTCTAGCAACAATCAAATCCCTAAGAGAATTTGGTAATTTATACAAGATTTTATCTCTCCAAATATCATAATCCAACTTTGGATCAATTGCTCTAAGGATTTTAGTTATTTTCATCAGAAAAACAATGGGCTTTTCAACAGAGGAGGATACATATCTAGTATTCTCATACAGTCTCTGCTGAGCTAACCTGAATTTTGAACCACCAAACTGATTCTCAATCAAGGATTTCCAATCATTCCATGTATAATGATTGTTATCTAAAAGGACATATTCATACCACATCAAGGCTACATTGGAAAATAAAGAAATTAGCTTAGAAACAATTTCCTCATCAGGTAGTTTATAAGATCTCTTTAAATTATCAATTCTCTGGATAAAGTGTTGCCAATCAGAGGAAGAATCACCATCAAAGGTAGGATATTGGTCTAACTTAGGCCAATTTTTCTGACTACTGGGATGGTCCACTTTTTGGTTTGAATTATTCATTATTAATAATTCCTGAAGTTTAGCCAGGTGTTCAGAAATTTCATTATTTACAGAAACAGCTGGTGCATGACCATCACAAGATTTTTTGCTAGTAGCAAAAGATTTTACAGACTCATTGTCAGTTTGTTTAATGGTTGAAATATGAGGAAGAAAGGATGAACTTTGCTCAGGTTTTTTCCCTTTATTTTTATGCAGCTTATTTACAGAAATCTCATTTAATTCATTATTGGTGTTTAAGGTTGAGAACTTTTCCTGTAGGTCAGACACATAGTTTCTTATCCTTGGAATTTCAGACATCTGGTCATTTACTTTTGCAAGAGATAGAACATTTCTGTCCTCAGAAACTGAGTGTTTAGTACTTAGTGCATGGAAATCATTTTTTAGCTTCTTAAACTCATTTTGCAGAGATTTTATTTCATTTTTGAATGAATAATTTTCCTCAATAAGGGGTTTCAATTCACTCAAGGTCTTATGTAGACTGATATTTCTATCTGAGATAGCTCTATGGTCACTTCTTATTTGTTTTTGTTGACTAATAACAATATTCAAGGTTTCTTTGATTTTTAAATAAGCTGTATCTTGTACAGAAGAACTCACTTTACATTGCAAGTGTAAATTATTTAATCTATCATTTTCATGGATTAACACATCTCTCACATGTTTGTCTTTTACAATATTAAAATCAAGGGTATCTTTCAATATTTCCTCAGAAGTTTTTTCAATTAAGGTATAGATTTCAGGGGGAACAGAATCATTTTTAATTGCAAGAGAAGGATTAATTAAAGATGTAGAAGTTAAATGTAAAGGTTCATCAAATGACAATTTGCTAATTACATCAATAGGGCTACTAGTTACAGGAAGCTGTCTTTTAACAGGTTTAACTGTTCTTTCACCATGTTCAATAATATTACCTGCAGAAGAAGATTTATTAGAAAACATACCCAAGTGACTATCAACCAAATTACTTACCATGGCAGAGGAGGAAACTTTCCCTGTGACTGGGTTTGGGATTGTGCTTGGGCCTTCTTTCTCCTGCCTTGTTGGTAGGGATGAGGAGGTGGATGGAAATTGGGTGTTCTGGATGGGCCAGGCTGATGATGAGGAGGGTGTTGCACATTCTGTTGGTAGTGACTCATTAGATAATCCCATTTCCATTGCTCTACTTCCATAGTATTTGGATTTTGGATGGTTGAGCTGGGTGGCTGTGAAGGTTGAGCCTGAAACTGAGGCTGATTGGGAGGCAACTGAGGAGGGGCCTGGGCCTGAATCTGGTTCCTGAGTTCTTGGACCTGATCCCACAATGTGTCTACCTTTGCTTTGTACGTCATATTTTCTGTCTTCAACTCTTTTATATGACTGGATAGGTTGCTGATTTGTTGTGGCAGAGGAAGCTTTTTTATTTTGAAGCCTTTTGGAAGACCTTCTTGAGGCACTAGAGGCTTTACTTCCTTCTGTGGTACTGGGGGAAGGGGGTTTGGTTTGTTTGCATTTCCTGTCATTTCCACATCCTGCAGTATGTGAATTCTTTGTGTTAGTATAAGATTTTTTATGACCAACTTTAGAAGAACTTACAGTGTCAGCATCATAGTCAATTTCTATTTCATCCACTTGCATGTTATCCATTTTTTCTGCCAAATTGTTGGACATACTAGTGGGAAGATTTATAATTTACTTTTTATTTTATAAAAAAATAAAAAATTTAGTCAATAATTGCTCCAAATAATAAAAAAAATTTTATTAATTAAATTATAGAAAAAATAATTTTCAATATAAAGTAATAATTAAAAAAAATTAATTTTAAAAAATGGATTGCAAGGTTAAATTGGGAATAACAATCAAGTTAATTCAACCAATTAATTACCAATATTAAATATGGCAATATATTTGGGACTAAGCACAATGTACTTTTAAGTCAACCAAAATTAACAATAATTAATAAAAAAAAATTAAATTAATAATTCAATTTTGTATTAAAATATGTCAATTCTTCTAGGACTAAGAGGATTTAACACTCTATAATGGTCAACTAGGAAAAAAAAAATTTTAAAAATTGAACACTTACACTCAGTGAATCAGCAATTAAGCCACAATCACTGTTATTGCAATAAAAATATAGTAATAAGAGTGAGAGGCGCAAAGGTGAACTTACTATAGTGATCGAAAAATCACTTCAAAATAATATAAAAATTAATATTATATAAACCTAAGATGTCGAACCCAAGTTCGAAACACAGTCGCGGCAAAAGTTTCGTTTTGCTAGGTGGTCCATGCGTTTTGTCGTTCATTGCCAGGCTCAATCGTCGTCGTCGTTTGGAAAGGTCCCCAGTTGTCGGTCAGTCGTCTAGAAGAGGTAAGAAAAATAGGAGAAAAAGGAGGAGAGAAGGAGGAGGACAAGGGAAAATAAAGAAATAAATCAAAGTAATATATATTTAATTTATTTGAGAGGGAAACAACAGTGAGCAACTTTGAGAGGTGACAAAAACTTAGATTTTATTAACAATAATATTTTTAAATGTAAGGGTTCTGCGCGGCAAACAATTTTAATTACTATCAGACTTAAAGCAACCTTTAATTTGTTATATAGACTTTTAATTAGATTTGTATTACTAATAAAAAAATATAAACATAATAAAATAGTTATTTAATTTGTTGAGTGTGTAATAAGTGATGAGGCTACAGGGGATTATCCAAGGCCCTTTTATAGGCAATGGGTCCTCTGAAGCACTACTATCTTTGTAAATACAATGATTAGAATGGAATAAAACAAATATATCAAAAGAGTAAATGAAACATAACAATATACAGAAAAACATGAAACAAATAATTAAAACCCCAATTAAGAATCCAATTTCCCCGCCATTAATTCCCAAATCAGTAAGTGACAATAGTGAATAACTAAAAAAGATTGGAAACATAGGAACTATGAGAAATATAATTCCAAACAGATGGTACATTCTGATTAAAGGACATTTTAAATGAAACAAAAAATAATTTGACACAACAAAACAAGCAATTAATCTCAATTTAGTCCAAATTAATTTATTTGTTTTTTTCTAACACAATTAAGGGTCAAAAGAAGCGTCATTAATTATTGTTTAGTATCATATGAGAGGTATTATTTAATATATTAATTTAAGTAATTAATTTAAATATATTATAAATCAATTTTTCACTTGTAATTATAATATATGTTTTTCAATTAATTAAATATAAATTTATAATTATTAAATACATAAAAATGCACCATTATTTGTAGAATATATTATATTATGCTCAATTTAATTGTATATAAAAATATATATAACCAATAAATTTAATGTAACACTTGTATATAATAAAATTCTTATATAATTTCATTATGCAATAAAATATTAAGTTATATTCATTAAATACAAGTCTTACCCACTCTTTAAGGTTTTATAATTTATATAT
The DNA here is from genome assembly GCA_030280995.1 of Hemileia vastatrix. Taxonomy (NCBI): domain Eukaryota; kingdom Fungi; phylum Basidiomycota; class Pucciniomycetes; order Pucciniales; family Zaghouaniaceae; genus Hemileia; species Hemileia vastatrix. The sequence continues at coordinate 34,515,396 of JASXTE010000008.1, forward strand.
CATTTACTGGACTCCTGGAATAGCCTGGCTGACAATTAGTTTCATATTTTAACAACAACCCAGTTGCAAAATCCTTACATTATTATGTGTGCCAATGTCCCATTTATACCTATGAATTATCAAATTATTAATTTCTACATCTCTTTTTCAAATAAATTGCATGATAATGGACCCTCTACAAAAATATTTAAGGTATGCATTTTTATTCATTTTTGTTAATTGTGATTCAGTATTAACTAATTTTTTTAAACATATATGTTTTACTTATATATATAAATTTTTTTTTGGGTTTTAATTATATTTGCTCACATTTTTTAAATGGAAGAAACCATAGGACTTAATAAAAATAAAGGTGTGATAATTTTTCAACTAGATATATTCTGTGGTTTTTTATTTAAAGAAAATTATTTTTAATTACTCTTCATTTACAGTAACCCTACTTGCCCAGTTATTAATTTTTAAATTTTCTTGTAGTTGGAAGTGGATAGTTGAGTTGTGTAGATCATTAATCCTCTGCATATAATGAGATATACTGTGGAACAAGGCAAGACCATGATGACTTTCAACTACTTGACTTGATATATTGTGTATGTTGGATAGGAATTGATCTGTTGTAGATTTTGACTCAATGATCATGTTGTGTAATATTATATAAAATGTCATTGTTTGATTGATTATTTCTCTTCTCCATAGATGGCATGGCTATTTAATAATTCCCTATTGTGTACGTAATACTCCAAAAGCATGCTCAAGGTCTTTTTGTGAAGCTTCTTGTAGTTTGGCAAAGTATTGACTTGCTTCATCTTGTGGGTGGGGTATAGTCTTGACAAGCGTTGTCCATATAGGATCAATTCTGTCTGCCAGGTAATATGCATTTTTATATCTATGATTGTTTATCTTAAAATGCACCTCATCTTGAGTACCAGCCAATAATCTTTTGAATATGTTACTTCTAAGGAGAAAATTGATATCATTGAGCGCTCCAGGAGTTCCAAAAAAGCAATGCCAAAAACACAGGTTCTTTCTAGCCACAGCTTCAAGTATCATTGTAGGTGTGCCTTTGTTTCCTTGAAATTGACCTGCCCAAGCTGCTGGTTGATTTTACCATACCCAGTGCATTCCATCTATCGAACCAAGACATCCTGGGAATCCTTGTTCTTCATACTCTCTCAATATAATTTTCTTTTCAGAAGCATTAGGTTCTTGTAAGTATTCCTTTCCATATAAGCTAATTATATCTTTGATGAAGTGCTTTAGTGCTCTCAGGGCAGTAGTTTCACCAATACCGGAATACTCATCAGTGCTATCAGCTGAAATACCATATGCTTGTTGTTGTAGAACAGCAATCATTTTCTGTTATGGTGTCAACCCCACTTGGCCACAGCAATCCTAAGTAAATTTAAGACAATTAAACTATGACTATTATTTTGAAATATTTCACCTCTTACCTTTTTCCATAACCAAAAACGGTTATGATTTTGTAGGTCCTGACAGATACTGTTGAATAAATCCCTGCTCATCCAGAAATGTTTCTCAAAAAAGATATTGTTGTATGTACAATTGGGTATTAAGTAGTCACTCATTAGTTGTTGATGGCCTTCCATACGTTGTCGATTCAATTTTACTTTTTTTTCTCTGTGTATGTTTGATTTCGGAGTGTTGAATAAATAGGAAATAATATAGTCTTCTTCTTCCATATTGAGTAATTTATCAAGAAAATTGAAGGGTATGTGAGATACTTAAGTTTTACTGAATGAGCGCGAGAGATGAATAGTAATTTTAATGAGTGATTAGCAAAAGATACCGCGTAGGGCGGTTGAATATTGAAATTCATTATGTAATGACCAGGCAAAATGCAATTATATACAGCTACATTGAAAAAGGTTGGTGCAGAAATCAAAAATTCACCCCAACTTACCCAGCATTTTTTTAGTTTTTTTCGTCCCAACTGCTTGTCATTTGTCTGTCGCCAGCTTGTCGCAAGTGTCACTAGATGAGGATCTAGTTGAAACTTGGTTTGCTTGCATATATTCTATTACTTGATCAATCAGCCCCTGAGCTGGGTCGGTGGGGTAGGGGGGGGCTCTCAGGAAATCGCCCCACCCATTTTGCACTTTCTCGCCCATATTAACATCCATTTTGTCTTCCTGCCTCCCTCTTCAAAAGTAAGTCTTCTCCTGGTTTTCTTTTTTACATCTCATTAATTTTCTTTTCTTTTTTCTTTATTTTTCTTTTCTTTTCTCTTTATTTTATTTATGGGTTTTTTTCTCAATTGCTATATTAAAGTAATGTAAGTCATTTTTTATTTCTCTTTTTATTTTGTTTCGTTTTTTTTTTCATTTCATTATTTTTTTATTTTCTCTTTATTTTATTTATGAATTTTTTTCTCAATTGCTATATTAAAGTAATGTATGTCGTTTTTTATTTCTCTTTTTATTTTTATTTTTTATTTTGATTCATTTTTTATTTTTTTCTCCTCAGATGCCTAATCTCGATCTGATTCTCAATCCGCCCCTTTCTCCACCACCTTTCTACAATGACAACAACAGATATGATGAAGTCATTATTAGTCAGATCCCTCAATACTCAATTGCAATAAATCTTGAGTTTGTCTTTTTTTTTACCCAAAAAAGAAAATTAAAATGATAAAAAAAAGAAGAATAAAGAGAAGGAAAACATGCGGAAGAGGAAGAAAAATTACGAGGTATCTATCAAAGTCAGTAGGGTTGTGTCTCAGCCAGATAAGCTACGATTTTCTTGGGATCCTTCAAATCATAATCTAGAAGACTTCAAGAAGCAGGCTGTCAAAGTAATATTTGAATGTGAACCGGAAAAAATGGGAATTTATGTTGAGAAGGAAGTATTAAAAGGTACTGTTTTGTGGTATGCTATTATACCACATGTCTCAGGTTTTTCGGCAAATCAAAAGAAGATGCTCGATTCAAATGATGTTTTTGTCCAATTTTTGGAATTGGCTGAAGTGAAAATTCATGATCGTAAAATTTATTTACGCATGGAGCAAATTGACCCCCGACCAGCTCAGCAGGTGAGTATTTTTTTCTCTCTTTATTTTATTAATATCTTATTTTGCTTTTCTGCAGAGAGAGTCTGCCTACCAGGACCTTGAAAACTCTTCATCGGAAGAGGAAGTAGAAGCTAATCCAGCTGAGTGTTTGCATGGACAAGCTGCCCACATAGAGAAGGTCCGTCTGCTGCTTGATTGTCACTATCCGCATCCAGAAATCACGCATCAGCAAGAAGCCCACTGTTGCATCAATCCAGCAAATCCTCAAGAGTATTTTGAGCTAACCTTTTCAATGGCACAAAATTGGGCACGTGCAATGGTCTGTTTTTTTTGCTTCTCAAAATGCTTAATCTATTAATCTTTTTCCTTTTCTTTTTCAGGTTACAAATCCTAAAGAGGTGACATACCTTGTGCCGCCAAAGACACCCCTTTTTCAGTGGCATCAATAAAATCTCGTGCCCAAGTCAATACTTCTGAAGCAGCAGCCTCCACTCTTCCACCTTCAATCAGATCCTCACCTGAATATGATGCCTTTGAAGATGAATCAACCTTGGAGGAGTTTCTACATCATGCACGAGTCAAAGTATCAGATTCTGATTTTCAGGAAGGGTTGTCTGAACTTCGAATTACTCACTGGTCTTTATTTCAAGACTTCACTTCAGAACGTCTTATGCAGGTAGGTATTCCTGAAGCATATGCTTTGGCATGTGTCAGAGCAGTCAAAACATATCCTTTATATTTGTGAAGGAAGCAGAATAAGACATCTTAATGGAGGGGGGACTTAAAGGGTTTATAATGTGTAACTTCTACTGAATAGCATTTAAAGATGTTATAAAATCAAATATCTATATTTCTATAAACACAAGTGAAATATAATTTACTAGTATGTCTGATTTATATAGCCACTAGCCCTAAACAGCTTCTTCATCAAAGAAGGTGTGAATACCAAATGAACAAATTGATCAATAATTGCCATGTCCTCTTTTCCACCAGTCAATTTTCCATCACGGCATAAAGCACTTTTTAAAACACTAAATCCCTTTTCAATAGGATTAAAGTCAGGAGAGAAAGCAGGTAGATACACCAGCTTACATCCCCTCTCTTCAACAATTTCTGCAATACATCCACCATGGTGGAATGCAGCATTATCCATTATCAAGACACTGTCAGGCCCAGGATAAGGGTTCATCATTGGAAGCTTGTGTGAATGAAATAAAAGCTAATTTTTAGTATATTACCAAATATTAATATTATTTTTTAACAACTTACCAAAATGTTTTTCAAATAATACTCAAAATGAGTGCGACAAACCATTGGCTCTAGGATAGCTGTTGCCACTAAACCAGACAATGAAACAGCTGGTATAATATTGAAGTGGTGTGTAGCTTGCACCTGTGGGACTCGTGGAGTACGTTGACCTACAGGTTCCCATGCTGTTGTGCGAGCAACACCTTCTGAGCAGACTCCACACTCATCTTGAATAGAAAAAAACACTTTAAATCTACCAACAAATATACTTAAAAATTGTCTCACCAGTAAAGACCAAAAATTTTGGGTCAAAATCAGCCACCAAAGTGATGTATCTGATTCGGAAATGTTTATTTTGATTGGGGTGGACTTTTCTACATGTTTTTTTAGACATTTTCAAGCGTAATATTAACTCTTGGTGAATTGTGGACTGTGACACTCTAATATTGTAATTTTCGAACAAAGCGTTTTGCAGTTCCATTTGGTACACAGTAGGATTCTTATTTATCATCTCCAGAATAAATTCCCGTTGTTCCTCATCCAAAGTAAAGGGGCGTCCTTGTCTCATATAGGTATCAGGATTTGTAATTACAGGCTTTGTCTCTTGATATAAACCCATCCAGCGAGATAAAGAATTCCTATGAATTTGTGAGCCATATTTTTCATTTATATCATCCAAGGAATTACCATATAATGCACTCATTACCACATCTACTTTAAAATGAGGGTCATATTTCAAATAAACCATTTCAAAACAACAGAGAAGAGAAGTAAAGAGGATGTTAAGAGTCAAGAGGAGAAGAGGAGAATAATGAGAAGGTTTCAAACAGTAAATAAAAGTAATATTAATGTGCAAAGAAAAAAAAATGAACTGTCAAAACCAAAATTCAGATCTCAAATAATTTTGTAATATTTTAAGCTTTGACATGAAAAATATATATTTGGGGAATCACACAATTTATATTTAAAATAAACCACATTTAACACTTTAAAACCACTTGCTCAAAACAAATTCTGAGTAAGAGAGCTAGTAAAAACATTTCTAGTAAAATTCTCAAAAATTTCACCATCCTTGAGAAAGGGGCAGATAGAGAATCCGATTGAGATTAGGAATCTGAGGAGGAAAAAAAAAACAAAATAAATAAAATAAAAAATAAAACAATTGAGTCAAAAAACCATAAAGAAAAAAGAAAAACAGGAGAAGAGTTACTTTTGAGGAGGGAGGCGGGAAGACAAAATGGATGTAAATAGGGGCATCTGTTGTTGTCATTGTAGAAAGGTGGTGGAGAAAGGGGCGGATTGAGAATCAGATCGAGATTAGGCATCTGAGGAGAAAAAAATAAAAAATGAATCAAAATAAAAAAAAAATAAAAAGAGAAATAAAAAACGACATACATTACTTTAATATAGTGATTGAGAAAAAAACCCATAAATAAAATAAAGAGAAAATAAAAAAATAATGAAATGAAAAAAAATAAAAATAAAATAAAATAAAAAGAGAAATAAAAAATGACTTACATTACTTTAATATAGCAATTGAGAAAAAACCCCATAAATAAAATAAAGAGAAAAGAAAATTAAAGAAAAAAGAAAAGAAAATTAATGAGATGTAAAAAAGAAAACCAGAAGAAGACTTACTTTTGAAGAGGGAGGCGGGAAGACAAAATGGATGTTAATATGGGCGAGAAAGTGCAAAATGGGTGGGGCAATTTCCTGAGAGCCCCCCCCCCTACCCCACCGACCCAGCTCAGGGGCTGATTGATCAAGTAATAGAATATACGCGAGCAAACCAAGTGTCAACTAGATCCTCATCTAGTAACACTTGCGACAAGCTGGCGACAGACGAATGACAAGCAGTTGGGACGAAAAAAACTAAAAAAATGCTGGGTAAGTTGGGGTGAATTTTTGATTTCTGCACCAACCTTTTTCGATGTAGCTGTACTTATTTTTTCCTGACACGGAGGTAGACGCCCTAAATGTTATGTACTTAGGAAGCTTATGTACTTATTCATTGTTGTAGATAAACTGTTGCAGCGGTACTCCCTGTTCTCCGGTTCTTTCCGGAGTCCAGTGAGCTGATACCGTGCAACAGGTGAGTAATCCAGTTTTGGTTCTTTCCACAGTCCAGTGACACTACCACACCGTTTGTTACGCCACAAGGCGTAACAAATGCGTAACAGTTGTGTAACGGTTGCATAATAAATACATAACAGTCTTTATGTCCCTTAGCAATCAATAATAATTGTTATGTACGTGTTACACAACCGTTACGCCGCGTGGCGTAACAAACAATTTTGGTAGTGTGAGCTGATACCGTGCAACACTAAATACAATGCTATTACGTCACATAACGTATACGAATACTAGATATTGTTACTGTAGTATTTTAATATTGTGTATTATTATATGGTATTAGATCATGTGAGTTAACTGTATGAATTTGTATAATATACTTTCAAATATAAATAACTGAATAGATATTAAAATGTTGTTATGGTGAAACCATAATTACGCTCCTAGCTAGGCTCTCATCATGTACAGCTAAATCGAAAACGGTTGGTGCAGCTTTCGACAGTTATGCCCAACTTACCCAGCATTTTCCCTCATTATTTCATCCCGCTAGCCTACTGCCCGCCAAAAATGCTGGGTATGTTGAGCAAAATATTGAAAAGCTGCACCAACCTTTTTCAATTTAGCTGTATATAGTCTAGCCTCTGGTCCCTCCTTGGTTCTGAAAAGGCATCATTCTCCACAAATGTAACAGGTTTGTTTCTCTCGGTACTATTAAGACTTAACCTTATCTTGAGTACGGATTATTGTGACAGACTTCAAAACTTTACTTCTCTCATCTTCCCACTCACTGTAACAGGTATTACCCTAAAGTGATGAGATTGTAGAATTTGCTTTTAACCCAAGCCCATAACCTATTGGGAATTCACTCAATATTATTACTAGGCACACGCTCACTATGCACACTGCACACCAAGTAAGATATTCCCAATGGGGATATTCATGCGTGAGTTGGGGATATTTTAGGGAGGGACATAAGGTCAACAAAATAAATGTACAGCTAATCCTGGAAAGCTTGCGGTTATCTTCCATCATATCTCCCGCCAAAATTATGAGTTTAGGGAAGCTGACCTGTGCTTTTGGCGGGAGATGAGAAGCAAGACAACCGCTAGCTTTCCAGGATTAGCTGTAAGAAAAGTAAGTGCAAGAAAAATAAGTGCGAGAAAATTAAGTGTAAGAAAAATCAATTGAAACCATGAGAATTTTACAGCCAGTCACAAAATCTTGCGGAATTTTCGACAAAAAAATAAAAGTTTCGTTCACGAAAAAATGATTTGCCTATTCAAAAGGAAGTACCTCCGCCCTATCCCCAACCCTTTTGAATAGGCAAATCATTTTTTGTTAATAACAACTTTTATTTTTTCGTCAAAAATTCCGCAAGCTTTTATGACTTAGCTGTAATAAAAAAACAAAATTTACCATGGTCGCAAGATATTTTTCTATACTTTCTCACACATATTTTTCGCATATATTTTTCTTGCACTTATGTATTTTTCTTAAACTTATTTTTCTGACCTTACGTCACTCCCTACAATATTTGCCTGAATATCCCTATCATGGATATCTTACTTAGTGGGTAGTGACAGCTGTTTAGGAAAACCTTGCTCTTTTTTCGCCTCTCATCCCCCCGCCAAAAGCGGCTTAAACTCATATTTTTGGCGGGGAGTGGAAGGCAAAAACACAGCAAACTTGTCTCAAATAGCTGTATATATATGTATTCACTTCTAAGTATAGAATATTCTAGCAATTACTACTGCTTTCTCAGAGGTACCTGACTATTCCCTAACAATAATAGTGATATAGATAAATTAGGTTGTGGCGGAAAGACGTTCTGCATGTATATACACTGTAGACCAGCCCCGTCAGTCTTCATCCCTTCCGGAGTAAAGATCAGCGACTGGCCTGGTCTACAGCCATGTAGACAATGGTTGGTGCAGCTATACAAAAAAAATCAAAACATTTAGACAGAATGGTTGACATTTGACAGTGAAAGTGACAAGTTTTTGGTAAATGTAAGCAAAAATATCCTGTCAAATGTCAATTGACCTGTCCAAAAGGTTTGAAATTTTTTGAAAACCTACTGTACATTAGGTTAACATTTGACCTCCCTTTTCTCCTTTTTCATTTTCTCATTATTCATTTCCTAATGTCACAAAAAAGTCTCGAAGGAGGGAAAATTGTTTCGAAGAATGGAAAACGTTTCTTGAAGTTTTTAAATTTCCGAATCAACTTTTTAAGATTTAGCTGTAATATTGGACATGAGAACTTTTATCTACCTAATTTCTTTGAAGGCCCTTGGAATTTGGTATTGTAGATAATCATACTATTAATCCTGGAAAGCTTGCGGTGGTCTTGTATCCCTTTCCCCGCCAAAATCATGAGAGTAGGTCAGGTGAGCTACGCTTTTGGCGGGGAATGAGAGGCAAGACAACCGCAGACTTTCCAGGATTAGCTGTAAATTTTTAAAAGCATTAAAACTGGTAGGAAAAAAAGACAATTTCGCTTTTTTTTTCTTCTTTTTCTTCGCTACATTTGGATAAGTACTTTCTAAAATAAGAAATCATGAACAATGATGTAGAATGTGATAACAAAAAAGGGTCTGTGAAGGATACCAAGGATGAGAGTGAGTTTTGCTTTCGTTCTTGATTTAGTGAAGAATTGGATGGGCGCGGCTCGGGGGACTACAATTATTAAGATAGAGAAGGATTTATTTGGTTGATCAAGTTGGGAAACTGATGTATAGATTGAGTTACAATTATTACGCCGCCCCCGTTTTTAATCATCAGAATGCTGGGTAATAACATAGACGATAATACATTCCCGCTCTTTATTCCATGTAGGGGTTAGAATGATGTAAAAGCGATCAAACTGGGTGAGATGTGATATACCATTGAGCAACGTCAAGTACACCCAGCTCCCGGTTGATCATTTATTGACTTCAACAAATTAGGGGTATTTTGGGAAAATTAGAATGATAGGGAAGTTAAATTACAAGTTTACCACAAAAAAATGTGATAAATAATTTTGGTTGAGAATGAGCAGGGCTAGTCAGTAAGTGAACGAAAACACACCCACACAGGGATATAATTAGGGTTGGTTGCGGCAATGAAGTGAAAAAAAAGGCTGTCAAAGATGTCATTAATTGCTGCTGGGAATGATACAGTGACAAATAGGAAGGCCAGCTGGATAAAGATTGACAAGATGATTTTTTAGATGATGGATGGGTTAAAATGAGCTCTCTATCCCGGTTGATGGGCGGGACAACTATTTTGTGATAAGCAAGCGGAAGTTCACTGTAATATTATCGTTTGTCATCCCCTACTCTGTATCTTGATTTATTGAAGTAAAAAAATAGTGAAAAAATGGAGATTTTTTAAGCAGTCTAGTATTGTTTAGGCAGGTGTTTTCTTTTTTTTCTTTTTTTTTTATAAATTGCAAATAGGATACATGTACTTGAAGTCTTTTTGTTCACAATTATTATTAGATTGTGAGGGACGTAGATACTCTAGGAACCCTTTACTTTAAATAAAATTGTGCGCCTGAAGTGCCATGTCAAAATATCAGCACGATAAAACCGACCTCGCTTTTTGTAAAAATATTAAGACTGGGAAGAAAATACATCGTATTAATACTTTCACTCAACAAACTCCAACTTGCTCTTTAAATCCTGCGACGCCATCAACATCTTCATCAATCCCCTCAGTGACATCAACATTCACACCATCTTCATCCACAAATTTACCACTTTTTGCAAAGCACTATCATTCTCGTCTCAGTTACCGTTCTTCACTAGTTTCTTATCCTCCTATTGCCCCTCCACCTGACATACCACTTCCACAACCTCCCCTTTTTACTTCTATATCTCATTCCTCTTGTAATAATCTTTATCCCATCCCTCAAGACGGTAACATGACTTGGATCCCATCTCAAATAGTCGACCATCCTTATCGACTTGAAAGTAGCCTTAAGAGATCCTTTCCATCTCCTAATTTGCTAGATCAAGTTGCATCGGCGTTGTCAGGTAATTTAGTCCTTATATTGACAAATAAATTAATTTTTATTTATTTTTTCTCGTCTATCTATTCTATCTTTCTTTCTTTCTTTCTTTTACCTTTACTTTTACTTTTTTTTTACTTTTTTTTTTTTTTTTTTTTGTAAGAAAAAATAATCAAGTAGATACTGTTAACTAATTTACCTGACTTTGTGGTATTTGCTCTTGTTCAAAAATATCTACAATTCTTTCTGTCTTTGCGATATTTACATATCATACATACTTATACATATCTAAAGATGTGGCTGGCTCGACATTTTCAGATTACAATCCTCCCTCCCTCGATCCCACAACTTCTTCATTGCAGAATATGTTTTTACAACATCACCCTGTAACATACTCGAACTCTAGTTTGGACTTTTTTGTGTGTTCTGCATCTGCTATGTACCCTCATACTATTACTACGACCATCACTAATAGCTCTCAGATAACTTTCCGATCATCAACTCCTTATCATGTGATTTAGGCTAATGAGAGATTTCATCCTGACCCTCTTTCCACACCTGAAAGAAGTCCTGACGCCAATAGTGTTTCTTTAGAAATTCCAGTCAGTAAAGTGAGTCATCATTTCATTCAACATGATTTAATCATATTCTCAATGATCAACGGCTATTTTTGCTCATTTCAATATTCATTTGTTTACTCATCAACTCATCTATCCATCCCTTACTCTTCGTAGGAAGTTAATCGAAGACTCTCTTGCTTTCAGTCAGCAACCTCTGTCCATACTCGGTGCGCCAGTGCCACACTGTCTGATCAATTGATTGATCATCCACTCCGTACCCTCAATAACCATTCGCAAGGTTACATTTCGGGGTCCTCTGAAACGTTTTCAAGCCATCAGAAACCGCCTAAAAGAAATCATTCACAATTGCGCTTACCGAGTTTATTCCCGCACCACAGTGAGCCGAAATATGCGACAAACTCTCCTCCTTTATTTTCTAAAAGTAACCGATCCAATCTAAGTAGCGCCAAGACTTCTTCTTTCCTAAATTGTACGTTGTGATGAGATTGAGTTCCTGTGTGGTGACGTGTCGAGAACTTTGTTTTTTCAAACTCACCTAATTGCAATTTGCTGCCTTTGCTCTTCATGTGCATATCTCTCCGTGTGCATGTCATGCCTCATCCCTTTTTCAGTCTCTGATGAGGAAAGTGACCATTCATTGCCATCGTCGCCTATCCGCGCTCGCCCAGCGTCATCTTTATCCCCTCGGATCGACACTTCCCTTATCAAGGTGCATGGACAGCCTGTTTCGTCATTTCCGTTTGAAATTGATCCGCATGACATTAAGTCTGAAGTGTCCAAGTCCAATAATTCTTTGGGGTGGTCCATCTCCTCCCCCTCTTTTGCCCCATCCTCAAGGACTCCTGACGTCACCACATTCGCTTTTCCCCTGCCTCGCACCCGCAAATCTGGTCCCAAGGTGCTTGGCCATCCTTCTAAGTCAGCCAAACCTGCCCATAAGTTAATCAAAAAAATCATGCATGGGCCGCTATTTTCACCGAGGACCACATTAAAGTCCACAAATTCATCTTCGCCTTCTTTTGAGACTCCCAATATTAATTCGGAAACTTTCCATTTATCTGACTTTCTTTCCCCAACCAATTTCAACTTTTTTATGGGGCTTAAATCTAAAAAGGAAAATCCTCCTGCCATGCACCATCCAACTCCATCCATCGGCAAAGATCATGACGTCATTGAACCAGAACCTTTGATTATAAATCCAAGTGAAACCTCGCCTCAGGTTCATCTACCCTTTCTCGATGCCGGAAAGTCTCACATCGGAGTCCAGTTTTCCATTAACACATTGATGAATGAACTTGAGAAAATTGATGAAACTCACCATTCACATGTATGTAGCTACTTCATCTATCCCTCTTAGATAATCAAATGGATTATTTTCTTTTATTTCTGTTATCAAAAAACTTATCACGCTTCCATGTTTGCCACAGCAGAAGGTCCCTCCATGGCGGTCATCTTATAATTCCCTGCTCACTGCATCCTCACCCAAATACCCAATTGTCCAATTGCATCTAAAGCAGCAGGCGCAACAACAAGAAGAGTACTCAAGATTAATGGCTAGGCTTCAAAGTCCTCTCAAACCAAATATTCAATTGCCTAAGATGGGCCCTAGGGAAATATTTCCACCAGCTTCGTTATCCTATCGGCGTTTTGGTCAAAGTAAGAGTCTTGTGAATCATCAAGACGTGGCAGGCCGATCTTCGAATGCCGATCTGGGTTCTGACAAAGTACGAGGTTTATCCATCGATCATCCTTCTCTCAATAATATGCATCCTAGTGCAGTTTCTCGGAATGGCTCAGCCACTTCTAATTGCCAAATTCAGCTTGACGATACCAAGACTGGCACATCTGACAACCTTGTTCCTTCTTTGCACATCATTAATCCAAACCACACGAAAGGTCGATCTAATTTTGGCCAAAAGTTTTTTCATTCATGTTCCTTGCGAGACTCTCTCGTGGTTTCTCAAAGCAACGCACATCTATCTATTCATTCTCATGCTGATTGTGACAATACCCATCTATATAGTAATTCTACTTTTCCTGATCGAACTTCATATTCTCCAACGATTTCCTCTGTCCATACAGCTGATTCTGTAAGATCTCAAGATCGCCAGAACTCCACTGCAGACCCAGTCCGATCAGATTTCGGAAGACTCCGTCTGTCCTGTCTGCCTCAACCCCAAAATAGCCTATGTAACTGTGACTCATCTTTTAAAGACGATTCTCATCCTAAAAGACTATCTAAGTTGCCAATCCATAAAGAAATTAAAAACCAACACGAATCTAGTGGCGAAAAAACGCTAAAATTTGAGAATCATAATGATTCGTTAGATTTTCAAATACTTAAACAAGATGATGGGGCTGAAGCAAAAAAATCTGGTATCAGGTTCACGACATCAGTTTTTGAAGCTGATTCTCCGATCGAGTCTAATCAGGCTATGGAAAGAAAAAATTCTCCACTCGTTCCCGGACCTGCTCTCATGGTTGGAGCATGCAGAACTGTGGCTCCAAGGGCTTTTCAGCGTAGGTCTAACCCGAAAATGCCGAAAGTCAATGGTCGTAGGTGGCGGGGTTTTCATTTTTTCCGTTTTGAAGCTAATTAAATGATTTCACACCTTGTTAACTACAGTCAAGCAACGACACAAAGTGTCTCTAAAGGCCCCATTTTCCCGTCGTCAACATGGTGCACATAAACGAAGGGTTATCAGATCTTTAGTGAATGACCAAGAGCCAGACCCGATAAATATATTTGAAGCACCAAGACAGGCACCAGCTCTTCCAACGTGATCTTTTTTACTGGACCAAAATCGATGATAAAAAAGAAAAAAAAAAAAAATACTTTGTGTGAGCTGTTTTGTTAAACTATTGATGGATGTATACATATGTGCATAGTGGAAGTTATTATTTTTCCTATGAAGTGTACGCTTTTGTATAATGACATGATGGTATTATTTCAGCTTTTATCTAATTTTTGATTGAATGGAAATATGGGGAAGGTTTAAGACAAATAATATTCAGAATGGTCCTTTTATTTTTATTTTATGATAATTAAAGAATGAAATTAAGATGTAAATTTTAAGTAAAGGCCAAAGTTATTGATATTGTTAGATCTAGATCTTCCAATTTCAAAAGTGAAATGGCATTTGTTGCTATACTGAACAAAGTTAAATACCATGATAAGACTTTGATGCCAAAATAAAATACAGTAAGTAAAATATTATTGGACTTGTAGCCAAAAAGGATGTACAGTGACTAGCCAATAATTTTCACCTCTTTTCATTTCAACATTTCTCGCTAAATAGTATGACCTACTATTTTCTCACTCATGCAACCATGTAGATTTCATTTCTCATAGCTAAAAAACGACAGGACAATTTTTTTTATATAAAATTTTAACTTTTTAAAAAAAAACAGTAAATTTGAAATTGGCAACGAAGAAGCTACCAAGTCCGCCCTTTTGCCCAACGAATAACATGATAATAGAAAAACATTTGAGCCAAAAAAAAGTTTTGAAAAACAAAAATTACCTGGTTTCACCAACGGGTGGATCCTCAGTCTGCTTTGACAACGGCCTCCATCCTGGCAGGCATTGATGCAATCAAGTTGTCAAGGATGCTGTGTTTGGTAAGTCATCCCAAGCCATTTTGATGGCTTCGCGCATTTGATCGATTGTTTTTGGTTGATATATGGTGGAGATACTATCTTTGAGATCCTTCCATACGTTTTCAATGGGATTGAGATTGGGTGACTGGGCTGGCCAGTTAATCATCTTTTGCAAGTTGACAACGCTTCGGAAGTCTTGAGCAAGTTGGGAAGTGTGTATGGGTGCGTTGTCTTCCATTAAGAGGAGTTGGTGGCTGTTTTCTTGTTTGGCTAACCAGGGCAGGAGTTCACGAATGTATACATTTTCAATGAAGGCTTTCGTTGATCTCTGTTTTGCAGAAAGAAACACAAGAGAGCCTTTAACATTGGCATGGAAGGCTCCCCACACCATGACAGAAGAACATCCACTCTTAAAAGTGGGTGTCAAACATTCCTGTAAGTATTTTTCACTTTTTTGACGCCAGACCATTTGACGCCTAGTTGGCTTCCCAATTTGAAGCTAGACTCGTCAGACCAAAGGACAAGCTTCCATTGGTCTACTGTCCAATGAAGATGCTCCTTTGCAAACTTGAGGTGGCGTTCTTGATGCGAGGTGTTCAAAAAAGGCTTCTTAATGCCTGCTTGCGAGTTGAAACCAAGACTATGTGCACGTCGACGAAGCGTTCGGGGAGAGATTTCAGTGGTAAGAGTGTCCAAAATTTCTGCTACTGACCCCTTACGACCCTTGTTGATGTTTTGAGTGATATCTCTCAAGTCACGGTTGGAAGAAATTGATGGACGGCCAGGTCGTTTGGGTGTCTTCACTGTCCCATGAATATCATGACGCTTGATAACATTGCGGACAGTGGCACGAGGAACATCAAAATAGCGGGCGAGTTCATATGGATTTGCACCCCAGATCGACATGCCAACCATTTTGGCTTTGATTTCAGTGCTCAAGTGCGGTTAACGAGCTGGAGTCCAGGCCATGTGATGAGTGTACAAGCAAAAACGAAGGTCCGAGTTTGAAGGGCTAAAAAATGGAAGAAAAAAAAGAGGAAAAAAAAAATAGTATTGACCTTGAGGTGGGAACGGTGCTGGGGGTGGTATAAGGATGAAATGAAAAACAGGGAAAAAAAAAAAATTATCCATCTGGAGGTGATAATTATTGGCTAGGCACTGTACTATCTAATCTATGAAAATGTTGAAAAATATTTTAGTTTTCCTGCTACATTAAAAATGGTTGGTGCAACATTCCACATTTTCTCTCGTTATTTCATCCCGCTAGCTTATTTCCCGCCAAAAATTCTGGGTATATTGAGCAACATTTTTAAAAAGCTGCATCAACCTTTTTCGAATTTGGCAGTAAAGTACCCCGCAAGAAGTCATCACTATTTGGTGGCGGTTAGCGAAGGCGTATAAGAAAAAAAAAAGGGACGATATTAGGACACACCGGCACACTCAACCAAAAGTGTTAGGTGCACGCCGGTGATGCTATTTTTGTCTATTTTCAATTCAAATTTTTCGATGTCTCATACTATGTGTTATGTGCCATAATGTTAAGCTTAGTGATTATGTGTTATGTATCTAGTTGTTGTCTATATCCTATGGTGCAGCGGAAGCGTGTAACTCCGGTTCACTCCGGACGAAGCGCTGACGATTGCTACCATAGGTTATGGGCCGTCCCTAAAATTTTATTAGCAATAACAATTTTTTGTATTTACCCGAGAGACAAACGTACCCCGTGCCAGCCCCACGTAAAACAGAGCTTTTTCCGGTGTCAATTTCATCCACCGTTGATTCCTTTTCACTTAGTGGATATCTAACCCATGCCACCCTCATCGGAATCTAATCCATTCCAATCCCGACCTAGAATTCAACGAGAGCCTCGAAACTTGCCTCCCCCCCCTTCTGTTAATACCAGATCAAGACGTCAATCTCGCTCATTCTCTGGAACCCCCACATCCCCTACCCCTTCAACCGGCAGTGATTCGACAACTCGCGAATCTACTGTTCAAAACCCCCCGTCCCAACCATCAATACCACACCATCCCACCCCCACTTTGCAATCTTCCCCCTCACTTGCTCGCCCTCCACCCTTGCCTCGCCAATCTACCCCTTGATCCCGTCGCAGAGACCTTCCTCCTCACCTAGGCCAACCCGATACGACTTCGCACGCAACGGGTGGCCAGCCCGGTACGGCATCACACGCGACAGGTTTGCGTTCGCGACGACCGAGGCACAATGAATCTCGTGCCTCGGCGTCGCAACATGCGAGAACCAGTCGTGCGCAAAGTTGCTCTCCTTCTACCTCATTAAGTAGTGACTCCTTCATCTCAGACAACGAACAACCCTCTCTTACAGAATACAAAGGCAAAGACTGTGCCGATTTAATTGATGAAGTAATAAAGAGAACAGATAAAATGTCTAAACTTAAATCTGATGGGTCTAACTGGCAAATATGGGTAAAGAATATTGATATTTTTCTGACACGCCGTATATGTACCACCAAATATATATCAGATCCGAATGCAGTAATTGACAACATCACTAAATTTGAGGATGAAATGAGTTGGCATGCCATATACAACACCCTTGATGAAAAGCTTCAACGATACATTGATTTTGGGATCACCTCTTATAAAGCATTCTCTATTCTTTCATCAAAATTTGATAAGGCTTCTCATACATCACGAATTTCACTTTTTGAAGAGCTACTCAACATAAAAAATACGACATTCACTGACGTCATTACTCATGGGGACATCATTAGTTCTAAATTTGAAGCAATCCAAAGATCAGGTTTTATTTTTGGCTATGACGAGTTAAAAGCTATTTTTGCACAATTACTTCTTCCTTCCTCAGTCAATTATCTTTCTATAGAAGCAAATCGCCATTTTGAACTTTGCCGTGATATATCTCAACCTTCTTTTGATCAGATGATGGATGTTTTGCAAAACTCTTTCACCAATTCTTCTTCTTCCTCTTCTAATAATGCTCCAACCATGTCGACATCTCTTGAAACAAATATCTCACCAGATGCGGTTTCTTCTTTTGCTTTCAAAAAAGGAAAAATGGACACCTACAGACCTGGCAACAAATGAACTGAATATTTATGTCATCTCTGCAAATCTTCTGAACATTTCATGCCAAATTGTCCTTACAACCCCGATGGCAATGCTTTCAATGCTGAAATCTGGGCTCAACGTGAAGCTAGAAGTCAAAGAAATCGTGCAGCAATAGGTCCGATTTGTTGATCACTGGGGGATAGAAGAGGGACAGCCTTCTCAAAGTTCTTCAAAAGTCAAATTAAATGAAATAGACTGCAAGGCACTGGATGTTCTCACTACATCTTTACGTGAAATTGAAATTGGAAGTGATGAGTGGCAAACTGGAAATGATGGAGATGGATCTCAAGCAGTTTTTGATTCTGGAGCCACACATCATGTCACTGGTGATGTACGTCTTCTTTCTCACTTCC
This sequence comes from Hemileia vastatrix, assembly GCA_030280995.1. Lineage (NCBI taxonomy): Eukaryota > Fungi > Basidiomycota > Pucciniomycetes > Pucciniales > Zaghouaniaceae > Hemileia > Hemileia vastatrix. The sequence continues at coordinate 34,533,376 of JASXTE010000008.1, forward strand.
AACACTTGAAGAATCCCATTCCTGTCAAGACAGCAACTGATTTAGCTGCTGCTTTTATTACTGGTTTTGGAAATCTGTTGATTAAAGGACCTGGAGGCAAATTAACTACATTAAAAGGTGTTTTCTTTTGTGACAAGGCCAAATCTACTCTCATTTCTCCCTTTGATCTACTTCAAAATGGTGTCTCCCTGTCTTTAAATAAAAAAAATGATTATATAATTTCAAAAAATAAAAAAATATTATTTACTGCTCCTATTTCTTCTTCAGAGCGCAAATGGACTGTAGATCTAGTTTATCCATGTAATCTAGAATCTAATTCTTTTGAAATTGAATATTTTAACTCTTTATCCTCTTCATCTTTACCTGCTCCTTTGTACCTCCAACACCTTCTTCCATCCCTTATCCTAAAGCTCTTCCTGACTCTATTATGGATTGGCATCGACACCTTGGCCACACCAGCACAAGAGTTTTACAATGGATAGCCAAGAAAGGTCTCTGTCATAATGCCCCTTCATATGTTCCATCTTGTAGGTTGCATTGTGATATTTGTGCAACTTCAAAAAGTAAAAAGAAGAATACTTGTATGGCTACTAAGCGGGAACATCCATTAATGGATTTGGTTGTTTCTGATCTGGTTGGGCCAATGGTGAATATCACAGATAATGGTGAAATTTGGGTTGTCACTTTTAGAGAATCTTTTTCTACTTATGGTGAAGTCTTTATCTTGAAGAAAAAATCTGATGTATTTGAAGCCTTCATCAATTTCAAGAACAGACTGGAAAATGTCACCAACAACCATATCAAAATTCTACGCACTGATAATGGCAAAGAATATATGAATAAAAAATTCTCTGAATTCCTTTCTAGTCATGGTATTCTTCATGAACATTCAATGCCATATCATCATGAACAAAATGGTATGGCAGAACGTTTTAATGAGACTATTGGAGAAATTGCTTGTACTATTCTTTTGGCTTCCAATCTCCCTTCTACTTTCTGGACCCTAGCATATTGCTGGGCTTCATATGTTCATAATCGCTTACCTAATGTCCGAATTACCGACAGCACTCCTTATCAAGTTATCTTCAACAAAACTGCTGATCTTGCTCCAATAAAGATTTTTGGTCAATGGGCTTATGTTCATATACCTACAGAAAAAAGGACGAGAATGGAACCTAGGGAAATGAGATGTAGGGTTGTGGGTTTTATTGATGGTGGAAAAGGATGGATTTTCTGGCACCCTGAATCTAATTCTTTTGTTCAATCAGCTATGGCAAAATTTATACCAGAAGGTGACAATGTTTCAGATGCTTCCCTGCTGAAAATCCGTCCAAAGGTGATCTTTCCTTTATTCTGAACTCTCTAAACTTTGGTGACTTTACTGCTGAAGAAACCATTGCTGCTCAAGATATCATGGTGGATTTCATTGAAAAAAATTCAAGAGATTTTTCAGACCCAGTTCCCAAAACTTTTAAGCAAGCCATGAAGACACAAAATGCAGATAAGTGGAAAACTGCTTTTAGTCAAGAGTTAGAAAACATGTCAAAGATGAGAGTTTGGGATATTGTACCTCTTCCTCCTGGCAAATCTGTTACTGGTGCTAGATGGGTTTTTGCTCTTAAAAGGGATGAATTTGGAAACATTGTGAAACACAAAGCCCGGTATGTTGCACAAGGTTTTAAGCAAATTGAAGGAATAGATTTCAAAGATACTTTTGCTCCTACTGCTACTTTTGCTTCCCTACGCCTTATCCTAACACTTGCAGAAACATACAACTGGCCAATTAAAACTTTTGATGTCACAGCAGCCTATTTACATAGTAATCTTGATGAAGAGATTTATGTCAAACAACCTGAAGGTTTTGAAACAAATGACCCTACTCATGTATGCAAACTAAAGAAGGCACTTTATGGTACTAAACAGGCAGCAAGATGTTGGTGGAAACATCTTAGTCACATTCTAGCTAATTTAGGTTATAGATCAAGCAATCAAGATGCTAGTGTTTATGTTTTGACAAAGAAAGGTGCAAAGGGGATGCTTTGGATTCATGTTGATGATGGTGTTGTTGTGGGTAGTGAGGAAAAAATTTTAGAGGAGTTGGAAAATGATCTTGGGGAAAAGTTGAAAGTAAAGTGGTCTAATGGAATCTCCTCCATTGTTGGTTTGGCTATTTCAAGGTGTTCAAAGGGTTTTACAATTCATCAGCCTGCTTTAGTCAACAAGATACTTCACGAACACAATGCTACTGGTCTCACATCCCACTCACCCCTACCAATGGGTCTTTCTCTGGTCTCCTTGAAAGAAAAAGATCATCCGCCACAAGACCCGCTTAAATTCCTTTCTATCATTGGATCTTTATCTTACCTTGTTGCTGGTTCAAGGCCTGATTTAGCATATCCTGTCAACTTCCTGGCACGTTATGCATCAAGACCAGGTAAAGCTGAATGGGATGCTCTTTATCATCTACTAAGATACCTGCAATTCACCAAGGATATGAAGTTTCATCTATTTCCTTCTTTCAACGAAAAGCCTTCAACTGATGTTTACTGTGATGCAACTTGGGGTGGTGAATTTGCTAGGGCTACTGGTGGTCATATTCTTCAAGTGAACAGCTGTCTTATTCTGTGGCAATCAAAATGTCAATCAAGAGTTGCTACTGCCTCTTTGCATTCAGAAATCATGGCCATGTCAAATTCTACCCGCCAGGCTCTTTGGATGAGAAATCTTTTACGTGAAGTTGATCTATGCCATGGACCCACCACTCTCTACTGTGACAATAAAGGTGCTATAGTTGCAGCCACTGATAACCCTTCAGATAAAAGGTGTAGACATGTGGATCGTGATTTCTATTTTGTTAATGAACAGGTCTACAGGAAGGAGATTAAAATTGAATGGATATCTACAAAAGATCAAGTGGCTGATTTATTGACAAAAAATTTGGGTGCAAATAATTGGAAGGAAAAGAGGTTTTTGCTGGGAGTTTTCTGATTTCTTTATTTTGTTTTATTTTATTTTATTTTATTTTATTAATCTTTTCTTCTATCTCTGATTTCTTTTGACTTCTCACTGTGGTATTTTCTTTACATTCATTTGATTAATATGTTAATGGTGGTGGGGAAATCACTAAGAGGGGGGGTGTTATGTGCCATAATGTTAAGCTTAGTGATTATGTGTTATGTACCTAGTTGTTGTCTATATCCTATGGTGCAGCGGAAGCGTGTAACTCCGGTTCACTCCGGACGAAGCGCTGACAATTGCTACCATAGGTGAGTAATGCATTTACCTTGGTTCACTCTGGACGAAGCGCTGACGATTGCTACCATACTATGTAACAACATCCCTTAGATATATACATAATTCTTACGCTTGGTGTGCAAGTGTGATATTATTACCGAATAGGGAAAAAAACACCCACTACTACAAATACATATGGTGTGCAAGTTAGATACTACTGCATTATGGGGCAACAAAAATATGTTGCCGGGCACTGTACAATCCTTTGTTAAATATGCAAGTATTACTTCAGTACAGGCTCAGTTTGTGGACACTGAACTATTATATACATATTTAAGGGAATGATTGTAAAGTGCACATTAATTTAAGATTTCAGTGATTGCGCAAGGTTTAGAGTTACAAAATTATTTGCTCGTTATCATCATTTGACTCATATTGATTGCCATTACCACACTTATAAGTTACTGGTGATAAAAACTAAATTAAATATGTATATAATAGTTCAGTGTTTACAAACTGAGCCTGTACTGAAGTAATACTTGCATATTTAACAAAGGATTGTACAGTGCCCGGCAACATATTTTTGTTGCCCCATAATGCAGTAGTATCTAACTTGCACACCATATGTATTTGTAGTAGTGGGTGTTTTTTCCCCTATTTGGTAATAATATCACACTTGCACACCAAGCGTAAGAATTATGTATATATCTAAGGGATGTTGTTACATAGTATGAGACATCGAAAAAATTTGAATTGAAAATAGACAAAAATAGCATCACCGGCGTGCACCTAACACTTTTGGTTGAGTGTGCCGGTGTGTCCTAATATCGTCCCATAATATAATGTTTGAATAAGAGAAATATTATAGAATAGTGAAAGGAAGTAAAAAGTGAATATATTTCAGTAGTAGAGCATACGTACTAGTTACCTGATGGTATTAATTAGTAAGTAACTTATATAATTAGATGGAAAATAGAGTGGAAAAAGACTGTGGACTTTTAAATAGGGACAGTGGACTAAAAGGGATGAAAACTTAGGAATATAATATAATTTTTAGAATAGGAGAAACATAAAATAATAGTGAAAGGAAGTAAAAAGTGAATGCAGAATCAGAATGAATTACAGCATCCTATAAGTTATACTGTTTATCATCAGGTTAGGTTAAAACAAATATGAATTTTCTAATGTAGGACTAAGTTAAGTTAAAATTAAGTAATTATGTATAGTAACAGAGCACTACGGTGTATTAACACAACTTGTGGTCTATATTCATGTGAAAAGACTATACTGAGATGGTATATAAGTGATCACATCATATCATATCAATATAAATTAAACAATATAGTCTTCAGATAACAATGTTTTAGTCATATAAAAATAGTGAGAACAGGATCTATGATGCACAAACTACCAAGAAGAAAGTTTAATCTTATCATAAAGCACATTTCTTGTTTTTTCCATAAAACAACAAAAACAACAGCTTTAACTCCACTTAAAAATTATGTAGCCTTATTTTTAAGGTTCTTAAAAATACACTGACATATTCTAACTTAATATTAAGCACATAAGACTTATTTAAGGTGGATATATGCGTGTATATAAGGTATTATAATGGCATATATTGTGTTTAATCATTGATTTCACTTATGTATACAGCTTGTATACCTTTATTTATTGCTACCATGTGTACTACATGTGTTTAAAATAATTTATATGCAGTTTTCACTCAGTCCTGGGAATATTCAGGATGACGGAGAGAATCAATATATTTTTTAAATTTGCTTTTGGAAGACATCAGTAGGTTGATTGTTTTGAAAGAGAAGAAGCAGATAATCAACATGTTACATTCACATTTCACATTTTATTTTATTTTAATTTAAAATTAAAAAAAAACAAAGAAGGAAAGAAAGAAAGAAAGAGATTCTTTAATGATAGGGATATGATAACCTTAGTTACTTTTATAAATTCAAAATAAGTCCTTTCAATCAATACTCTTATAATGTTTCTACATTAAAACATTCTATTTCATTTGAGGTGCTTGTTTATCACACAAGCTGGGAGCATTATTAGTAAATGAACAAAACACGTCTGTTACACTGATGTTGCTAAATAATCTGGGTTGTGTTGAACAACTTATTTGAGGATTCGCTGGAGTACAGCTACATTTTCCGTCTCCACTATTCTGTAAAGCTTTGGGACCGAATACTTGACCGTGACTATTGAGAAATCCAACAGGATCGGTACTACTTGTGTGACATAGTGTCTAATAAATATTCACCAATAGGGTTAATTTAAGAAATTTTGAACAAAAAAAAAAGAAGTATGTCAAATTGAGCGGTGTTAGCCAGCCAGAATTTTTTATAAAGAATAAGATATTTTAAAGATTATTTTAAATAATAAAAATAAGTTGGACTTAACGGTTACACATGAAGTTTCCTTTATCATCATCAAAACCATCAGTAAGGCCCCAAAATGTAATATAAATTTCGTCATCGTTTATTTACTGGCTTAATCGTTGCGCCAAATAATCTCTTTTGAAAAGAAATATGAAAAAAATGAATGAAAGAACTAAACCACCGTTTTTTTGTTTTTGTGGTGTCCAAAATTATATGGATTTTCTTTTTCCAAAAAATTCAAAAAAAAAGAAAGAAAGAAAAAGAAAAAGAGATTCTGAAGAAATAAAACTTGAAAAAAAGTAACAAATGAACAAAATGAAAATGATGGTAAAGAGGGGCGTATGTATGTACTTTTATTTATGGATTTTTTTTAATATTCACGGTTCTTTAGAGGAACTGTATGTTATCTATCAAATTATACTTTATTATATATATAAGGCTTGATAATTTGCTTCGGTTGCTATTCTGACTTGAAGAAGAAAGAAAAAAAATAATAGACAACATTAGAAAAATATAACTTGCTTCGCTCAACCTATCGAAGGGATACTTTTTATAAATGTAAGGACGAATCCTTCAAACAAATTTGTTCAGAACTGTTATTATTAACACTCCACAGCCTTTTTTTTGTTTACAATCACAAGTACCAATTTTTTCAAAAAGCGGGTTATGTTAAGATTAAACCTTCTTCTTGGTAGTTTGTGCTTCATAGATCCTGTTCTCACTATTGGTTATATGACTACAAAATTGTTATCTGAACACTATATTGTTTAATCTATATTGACATGATATGATCTGATCACTTATATACTATCTCATTATAGTCTTTTCACATAAATATAGACCACAAGTTGTACAACTGGATTATTATGATATAACTGCTCTTGTTTTTTACTGTTTTGATCATCAATTTCATCATTTGTTGGTCCCGAGTGACCTTTACTTCACTTGGTTATCCCTTTAAAATGATCTCGCTGCCTCTTTCGATTGCCTTAGCCTTGAGACTTTTACAGGTTAGGGTCTTTAATTTTGGTGTTCATTTAATTTATGATAAAAAAACTTTAAAGATGTAGGTTTTTTTCTCCATGATTTTTTTTTTATGTATTTCTGTTAGAAGAAAAATAAAAAATTATTCAATATTTTTCAAGATGAAAAAAAGCCTTAAAATTTCAAAACTAGATGCAAATCATTCATTCAGTGAACTGAATGAACTGGAAGAAGAAGAGAGAATTAGATATTTGTCATCAAGTTCTCATCTTTAAAACTTTTAGTTAACTCAGAACTAGTTTAATCTTAGTGTCTCTGAGAAGGTCACACAGATTGGGAAAATGATTGAGTTGAGAGCAGAAGTCTTGAGGCAGAATCAAATCATTTTTTTTGATTTTTTTTAAAATTTAAAATGAAATTTAGCGATTAAACAACTGCTAAAAGGTCCTAGCTGTTTTTTGTGGTGGACGCGTGAACAGTTTCATATTCAAATTACCATCAATAATTTGTTTGTCTACTTTCCCCCCCCCTCTCCCCAATCATAAACATAGAGCACACAAAGGTCTATATGAGGTAAGAAAGGAAGAATCTTAGACTAATCTAAATTACTGAAATATTAAAATTTATGTTAAAAAATAAAACGACCAAAATCACAGAATTATTAAAAATGATGTTCAAAAGATTTGAATGTTTTTATACGCGCAACTAACTACTTCAACACATTTAAAAATTAATGACAAGAATCATCTTTATTTTAAGCCATGGCTTACAATATGAATCTTGTTCCTTTTCTTATTTCTTCTTTTTTTCTCTTTTTTTTATTTTTTTCCTTTTCCTTTTTTTTTTTTATTTTTTTATTTTTTATTTTTTTTATTTTTATTTTTATTTTTTTCAATTTTTTTCAATTTTTTCAATTTTTTTTCAATTTTTTTCAATTTTTTTTTTTCATTTTTTTCATTTTTTTTTCCTTTTTTTTTTTTCCTTTTTTTTCCTTTTTTTTCATTTTTTTTTCTTTCTTTTCATTTTTTTTATTTTTTTCTATTTTTTTTTATTTTTTTATTTTTTTTATTTTTATTTTATTTTTTATTATTTTTATTATTATTATTATTATTATTATTTTTTTTTATTTTTATTTTTTTTATTTTTTTTACTTTTTTTTACTTTTTTTCATTTTTTCATTTTTTCTATTTCTATTTCTTTCTCTTTTTTTTTGGATTTTCTGTTTTCCCAAGTATGGCTATCCGTCTCTCTGGTTTCATAGATTATCATTTCGAGGGTGATGAATAGTCTCTGCTCTTACTAAGTCAATTCGGTGTAACATATCAATTTTCTTTTTCAATGGTCGACAAAATAGTCGGTGAAATGATACCCATAAAAACGAAGAATTTTTTTAATTAATTTGTTTTACCTAGTTACCTAGATGTAGTTACCAGGTAGTTACGAAAAATATTTTTTCAGTACCAAAAATTTGGGTGACCCCGGTATCGTTAATGATTGATAGATGGGAAAAGTTTCAAGGACTCTTTATTTTTCATACAAAGATGATCTTGGTTCTTACATACGTACATAAAAGTCGAGTATCCTCCTTTTTTTTTTGTGATCAGGGAATCATCCAACCAACCAATAGAAAGATTTAACTCTGCCAATATCTTCCAAACTCTTCAAACCTTGTGAATTTCTGACAAATAAATAAAATAAAATAAAGTATTTTATTTCACTTATTTATTCTATATATATCGTTTTTTTACATTCATTATACTATGAGAAACGATAAATATTGATCATTCTGTTCTTCTTCTTCTTTTTTTGTTTTTCTAAAAAAAAATAAAAATAAAAACGAATTTTTAGAGGAGGACATCATTTTTTTTTCTACTGACGTTTATCAAAATAAATAAGTAATTAAGTATCTTTAATGTTTAAAAAACTTTGTTTAACGCGACGAACAAAGATGATCTCGATTCACAATATCAATTGGATTTTTCTAGTCCAACTTTTAATGGTTCTATCACTTAACAGGATGTGGGTAGATTCAAAAACAATAGTAGTAAGACTTTTTTTTTTTGAACTTAACTTGATGACAAAAATAAATAAATAAATAATAATAATAATAATACTAACTAAATTTGAATATTGAAAATAGGTTTATTCTGATAATGTAGAAATTGGAAAATTAACATCTGACGGTAAATTTGTTCTGAAAGGACAAGAAGAAGAAGCGGGAGAGGGAAATTGCGGATGTTGTAAAGATGTCTTATGTTGTAAAACGTTCCCAGATAATATTCCAGCGATACATGCTGAGTTGAGATGTACAACTGAAGAGATAGATGATTGAGATTAAAGTTTTCTTGATTCAGCTGCTTTTCCTTTTCCACCTCATATACGATTTGTCTTATTGACACAGTTGAAGAATCAATGTACATATTTTTTTTAGATGTACAAAATCAATGTGTTCATGAGCTTATGAATAACTACATATACATGAATGTCTGAAGATGTAGAAGTATTATTCTTTTTTGTATTTCTTTGACCAAGATTTGATAAAAAAACAAATAAAATAAGATAATTATGAGACCCTGTTTCTCCTCTTATACAATATATATATATATAATGCCACCAGTCTAAGATGGTGATTTATATAAGTTAAATGAGATTTCATCTAGTTACATAAATAGAAATAAAATGAGAAGTGACACTGTTTCTAACTTAAAAGGTTTAGTTCTTTCCAAAAATAGAAAATGAATATCTCCCTTTTTGTTCTGATAGAAAAATCACTCATCACTCTCACTTTTTTTTTCTTTTTTTCTTATAAAAAACTCAGTAAAGATTTTCCTTTAGTGCCTTATTGTAAGAATGTTGTAAACAAGTAAGTTAGTAAGTCAAATATACTGGTCAGTTATATGATCAAAGGAGAGGTCTAAGGTCATGGTCAAGGTCAAGGTCAAGGTCAAAAACAAGGAAAGGTCTTGCCAGCCTGGATATTCCCAGGACTGAGTTAAATAAGAATATAAAATATTCTAAGAAGATGTATTACACATGGGCACAATAAGTAAGTGTATACAATAGGGGTATCTATGTTAGCAGATCCACAATTAAATTAATTGCAGATAAAAATCCTTATACCCCAATTATCTTCTGCAATTATAATTGGGGTATTTGACATTTTACATGTCAATTTTCACCTCTATCTGAAATTTTTATCCTCAATTTTTAATAACCACATCTTGGACAACTTTCTTGATATCCCAGACTCCCTACCTTTCTGCACACTCCCATCTTGTCTATTCATTCTATCCATTCAGAACCCCTTCACATCTCATCTGTTTGTTTCTCCTTCTTTTCATCTTCAAATCTATTAAAATGCCTTGTCATCATAGATCTTCTCAAAGGAATCCTTACCCCATTTGCTCTTCAAAACCTATTACTCACTCTTTCCCCCACCCAGCTGAGAAATCAAATACTATTGTGGTACACATCTCACAGTAACACAGAAATGTTTCAATTTGCAGAAAGTACAACAAAGGGGTTTTTGGGAAGGATGGTTACAAAAGTGCAAAAAAGGGGTTTTCAGAAGCGCAGAAATAATTTTACTCTCTGTACACAGTTTTTTAGTACAGTATGGAAATATAGACTGGGGCAAGTAAAAACTTAGAAGGAGGTGTATACTAGACTATAGGAAAAAAGTATGGTATATACTTGAAGAAAATATGGTGTGGCATTCCACATCTGGGTATGCCACTTAGGTTTATTTTTGAAGATTAGTAGCAATTTTTTGGATTATAAGGCTGGATATTTGGAATTTTCGAAGTGTTTTACTTGATTTAGTGAGTTATAGTATTATTGGTTGATATGGTGTGCTGATGAAATGGCCACTGAGCTCCAGTGCTCCAGTGCGCTCTGGTTTGCTCCGGTGATTTTCCAGTGCAAAAGCGAAGTGTACTGGAAAAATTCTGTCATTGTGGCCAAGTTTGGTCATGGTGGCAAAATTATCTCACTGTGGAAAATTTAGCTCACTCTGGCAAAATTAGCTCATTATGGCAAAAAGAGCTTATTGTGGCAAAATTTGCTCACAATGGGAAAGTCTGGTCACTGGGTTAAAGTTTGGTCACTGTGCCAAAGTTTGGTCACTTTACCAAAGTTTGAACACTGTACCAAAGTTTGGTGACTGTGGGAAAATTTGGCTATTGTGGCAAAATTTGGTTATAATTTATTATGCTTATTAGATCAATAGTTTATTGTAGATACTATGCATGTAGGGTATTTTTGGAAAGGTCAGGAGTAGTAGAATCAGATAGAAAGGAAGTAATATTAGTCTTCTACATTTTTTTTCTCTTTAGTTTTGATAAGAAGTGTTATTTTTGAATATAATTAACAACCATTATTCATATTTTTATTACTCAAAAAAATTAAAAAAAATTATAGTGCCCTTATAACATTTATATTTTTCATAACACTTTTGAAATACAACACAACAATTATATTTTCATCACATATAGGGTATCATTAGAAAGGTCTCTATCTCAGGTACTTGTTTTTATTGTTAACTCATTTAAAATAAAATCTTTATAAAAACATATAAGTCTATCTTTTCAGATCTTTCACTGGTACAACTTAATTGTTGTCATCAGTATTTCTTTTTCAACAGCTGCTATTTCTAAATCTCAATAAGCATTTATAAATCAGAGTTTCATATATTTCAATCAATTCAAGTATACTAGAGAGCCTAGCTATTTGAACAACCCTTATTTTACTTAGAAGGACAGGGTTTTCTTTGGTTTATCCAACTCCTTCGGATTCTGCTTACAGCAAGGCAACTGTAAGAGTCTACCTACATATTTGGCACCCAAAGTGGAGTACGAAATCTCTAGCTTTTTCTACGACTTATTTGGATCTTGGACTTTCTTAGCCTGCAAGAGGCTTGCTTATTTTTAACGGTTTAAATGCTTTCTTACTTTATTGGGATGTCTTCTGCAACTGCCTCTGGATCTTCTCTTCCTCTCACTCCTTCAGTTAGGATTGTTTCTTGGGAAGGTCCAAAGTTTAATGGTGAGGAGGTTAAATGGTTTATTAGCAGGTATGAAGCTACGGCTGCTGTTGATTGTGCTTCTCATGTGGATATGGTGAAGCAGGTAAGATTTTTTATTGCTGATAGGGAGATGGAAAAAGAAGTCATTGCTATGCTGGCTTTCAAGGAAAAGGATTGGGTAAAGCTGTCTAAGGCTGAGGTTGATAGATGGGGTGTTAGGTTTACTATGATGGACCTTGAAAAAATTGTTGGTTATTGGCAGGCAAAGGGTGGTGTTTCTTCCATGGCTAATTTTAAGAAGGTATGTGTTCAATTTGATAAAGTGGTCAAATATCTTATTTTGGTGGACAAATTAGTGCATTAAAATCAAGCTAAGGATCTGTTCTGGTCAGCTTGAAGCAGGAATATTTGAATGGACTTCATGGAGGATCTCTCAAGAAAAAATTTAATGAAGGAACTACCGAATGGAAAACAAAAATTTCCGGCTTTAGAGATTATTAAAGAGAATATCTAGGCTTATCCTAAATTAATAGCATTGGATAAATATCAGGAGTCTTGCACTCAGTATGCCAGAAATTTTAGTGAAGTTTTAGCTGAAAATACTGATATTATGGTCAAAGCTCAAGAAGCCAAGAAGGCTCAAATGGGAAAACTGGTGGGAAAAGTTGAGTGCAATGTGGACAACAAGATGGTTGATAATTTGGCCAATTTAACAAAGAAATTAAAGATTTTTGTCCAAGAGACTCAGAAGGCCAATAAGGCCCCAATTGCTTCTTTGTTGATGTCTACTTACCAATCAAGGGGATATTAATGTCAAAATTTAAACCACAATGGAAATGGTAACTGTTCCACTGGAAATGGCAGGAATGGGAATGTTAATGGTGGAAATGGATTTAGAGGTGGCTATGATGAGCAAAAGGTGTGCTCCTATTGTAATAGGAGGGGGCACAAAGCTGGAGTATGTTTTACTCTAGATAAAAATTTATATTCTGGGAGAGTTTTATTTGATGGAAAGGTTTATAAATTTCCTGATAGATCATTCATCAAGCCCAGAAATGGACAAGCTCATTCTGATTTGGTTAGAAGGAATATGGAGGCTGAAAGAAGAGCCCGGCTTGAAGAATTGAAGGATGATGATGATAATGTCAAGGGTGGCAAAAATGGTGATGGTAAAAGCAGTGGTAAAGCTGATAAAGGTAAAGAGAAAGAGGTCAGTAAGGCCTCATTTTCAACTTCTTTTGGTGGTTGGAGCTGGAAATGGTTTCTAGAGTGGAGGGTAACTGTATGGCTGAAAAATATGATGTTGATGCTCATAGAAGAGCAGCTACTACTAAAGCTAAAAGTAGCATTCAGAGCCAAATAAAGGCTAAACCTTTCAAGGCAATTAACAAGTCAAGACCTTACTATAAGGACAAAACTTATAGAATGCAGAAGGGGATGGCTGATATGGGGCCTCCTTGTTATCGCAAGTTTGATTTAAATGGTGAGCCTATGCCAGAAGATGATTTGAATTCTGAGGAGGATGTACCTTTGGCGTCACTACCCAGACCTAGTTCTAGTGGTCCCATCCCAATGGAGGGAGTAAGAAGGACTAGCAATGGATCAGGATTAGAGAAAGAAGCTGGTGATGGAGCTAGGGTTATCAGTAGTGAAGATGTTATTATGGGGGGTGAAGATGGCAATGTGGGTCCTCAAGAGGTGCCCAGGCCCAAAGTTTTTAAATCAAAAGTCCAGTACAAGCGGCCAGTAGTATCCAGTCAAGAGAATGCAATGAAAGATGTTTTAAATAGGGTGAATCAACTTCAGATTCCCTTATCTTTGGGGGAGCTTTTCACTATTAGTCCAGAACTTGCAGTGAAGCAGAAGAAGCATCAGACGAGACAACATGTTTCTGCTGGAGAGGTGGAATATATTTTTGAAAATGCTGAGAAGTTTGGGGAGGATGTCAAACCACATTTTTCTGCTCCCCTGGGTTACCTGGTGGTAACTCTTAATGGTAAAGAGGTAAAGGCCTTGGTTGATTCAGGGTCTCAAATTAATTTTATTTTTTGGAGCAAGAAATAATTATAGGCTTGCCGATTAAAACTGGTACTGGATGAAACCTCAGAGGTATTGGAGAGCATGCAACAGAGCTGATGAGTACGGCTGAGAATTTCAAATTAGGTATTGGTGGATCTATTGGTAAGGTTCACTTTTATGTGGACAGAGGGGCAGTTAAAACTGTTCTTGGTGGTCTTTTTTTGATGGATTTTGAAGCCAGGATTGGTTGTCAAGTTGGCATGGGCATTAGTTTAGAGATAACTGGAGAAGATATGAGGAGGCTACATATGCGGTTAGCACCTCCTGGAGATGAAGGATGGGAAACATGGCCAGGGATCACTACTCTGTGCCAGTGTTGTACTTGCACCAGGAAGCGGTGTGTTAAATGAACGGCTTCTGGTGAATTATGTTTAGAGGGGAATTTTGGAAACTCTCATTTTTTGGGATAGCAGGGGATGATCTCTCTAATGTTGCTATCTGTCCCCAGGATGAGATCCCGGATTTAAATAGGTTATCTCACTTGGAGATAATTCAAGTGGATTCACAATTATTTTCTGTTAATAATACATTAAATTGTTATTATGTCTTCAAATTTTTGGTTTGTCTCACTTCTCTGTCAAGTTTTTTGATCACGTTCAAGAATGGATCAGGAGGGAAGATGTCAAATATTATCTTGAATGAAAATTGGAATGGTTTATTTTCTGATCTCCAACAAGAGGGTAAACTGCAATTACTTCATCAAAATTCTATAAAAAATCTTAGTATAATTAAAACACAAAAAAATAATTTTTTTGATAATTCAATTCTGGTCCTCCAGAAAGAGGATAAACTGCCAACTTTTTTTACTGGTGATTTTATGATGGATAAGGGAATTAAAGGTGCTGGAAAAATTGTTGATAATCTAGAAAAGGGTAAAGAGAAAAGGGTTAAATTAAAAAATGAAATAAAATATTTTTCTACTTATATTGATTCTGATTCTGAAGATGAAGTGAATTCCTTTGATGAAATTTTCAATGGCAATACAAAAATAAATATTTTAACTCAAGTTTATGTAGATGTGGAGGCAGCAAAATATAAGAAGGTAGCAAATAAAATCCGACCAATTAATGAACTGCCACCCCCTGAATTAAATCCACCTTTGAGAAGACCAAAGCTATCAAGAGATCCTTTTGAATGTCCCTTGGTGAAGAATCCGCCTGAATTTTCTGAAACATCAAGAATCACTGTTGATAGATAAGGTGTTGTAAATTTTGGACCTGATGGTTGGTTGTCTGGAGAAGAGAAGAAGTTGTTGTTGGACATGATATTCAAGAAATAGAAGGCCGTTTCTTTTGTAGAAGAGGAGAGGGGTGTGTTGAAGCATTCGTATGGGGAGCCTTACAAGATTCCTGTGGTATGTCATGAACTGTGGCAGCAAAAACCAATCCCAATTCTGGCTGAATTAAAAGAAGCTTATATCAAAGTTGTCAGAAAACAGATTTTCACTGTAATGTATGAGCAATCATCATCAAGTTATTCTAGTCCGGTATTTTGTATCAAGAAACCAAATGGCAAACTTAGAGTAGTTCATGATCTCAGGGAATTAAATAGAGTTACAATAAAGGATGCTGGTATACCACCTAGTGCTGAGGAGTTTGTGGAAGTGTTTGCTGGGAGAGTGTGTTATGTTTTAGGAGATATTATGGGTGGATAGCATGAGAGAGAGTTGCATCCAGACTCTAGGACTCTCACTACTTTTGATACACCGCTAGGAAGATTACAATTGACAATATTACCTCAAGGAGAAACAAATTCAGTTGCTGTTTATCAAGCTCAGATGGCTTGGATTCTTCAAGATGAAATTCCTCAATATGCTAGAATCTTTATTGACAATGGAGGAATTAAAGGACCTTCAACAGATTATGAAAATGAAGTGTTGGAGGAGAACCCAGGGATACAAAAATTCATCTGGGAGTATGCAATCACTTTAGAGAGTATCTTGTTTAAAATTGAAGAAGCTGGTTTAACTATTTTGGGTTCAAAATTTTCATGTTGAGAGCCAGCTTTAGAGATTTTAGGTCATGTGTTATGTAGAGAGGGTAGGATTATGTCCAAGAAGAAAGTGAATAAATTTCAGTCCTGGCCAAGACCCAAGAATACGGCTGAAGTTAGGGGGTTTTTAGGCATATGTGTTTATGTTCAAATGTTTATCAAAGACTTTTCTTCATAGGAAGCTCCATTGAGAAGGTTGATGAGAATAGATGCAGACTGGGAGTGGGATGAAGAGTGTGAAAGGGACTTTGAGAGTTTGAAGAAGGTTGTGGGGAATGATTTAGTCCTGCACAAGCTAGATTATGGAAAAGATGCTGGTAGGATTTATTTAGCAGTTGACTCAAGTCAGGTTGCTTCTGGGGCAGTTTTGTTGCAGATGGATAAAGCTGGTTACATTAGGCCAGTTAGGTATGAATCTGTGGTATTCACTGAAGTCGAATCAAGATATTCTCAGCCAAAATTGGAACTGTGTGGAGTGGCAAAAATTTTAAAGAAACTTCAAAATTTTTTGTGGGGCCATCACTTTGAATTGCAAGTGGATGAGAAATCTTTAATTCAAATGATTAATTCCCCAAGTTTACCAAATGAACCTATGACTAGATGGGTAGCATTCATTCAACATTTTTTGTTTGACTTAGTTCATAAGCCTGGAGAAACTATTACTATGCCAGATGGTTTGTCAAGAAGACCACCCACTGAAGATTATTCAGACTCAAATGAGTTTGATGAAGATATACCTATGATTAAAGCCAGCACTAAAGGAGCTGAAGACTTTCCATACCTCCCCCATGAGGTTAAACTGGCAGGACTATTGTGTGTAGATAATTATGGTGATGACCTCCACCAAGAGGATAAACTGTAAAATTATTTTTATGAGGATAAAATTGATGAAGTTGGTGTAGATGAATTTGGTAAAAAAAAGGTAGAAAAAGATGTTGTGTATATAGATGAAGATGGAGTGGTAGTTTGGGATAGTAGTAGGTTAAGGAAGGGTGTATATTTTTGACAATGAGATAATTTGGTAAAAAAGAGGATGGAAAATTCTATGTGTATGAAGGGTGAAGAAGAGAAAGAGGTATTTTTGAATTCAGTTTCAAAGAGGTCGAATGGCTCAGATGAAGAAAATAAACATAGCTCAATTAAGAAACAAATATGTGGCCAAAGTTTATTGACTCATTCATGTGCAGGTGATATTGGTGATAGAAAAATGCTCATTGATATTATATTAATCAATTATCAAGATTAAGTCTGGGGTCAGACTGGTTTTTATTTGTTGTTGGTCAAATATTTATTGACTTTAGAAAGGCCAGATGATTGTGAAGATGATGAATGGGTGGCTATCAAGAGGAAGTCATCTACATTCTACTTATCTGGTCAACAATCAATGAAATGGAGGTATCCAAATCCTCAAAGAGTTTTAATTTAAAAGAAAGGGCAAGAATTAGTTTTAAAGTCACTGCATGAAGATCTTGTGCATAGAGGTGTTGGAGAAACGTTCAGAAGAATTTCTGATTGATTTTGGTGGCCGGGAATGAAGATGGCAGTTAAACAGTGGGTTCAGTCATGTGAAGAATGTCAAAGAAGAAGTTATTTAAGGCCAAAAGGACCTGGACACACTACTGGCAAAAATAATCTCTTTGGAAGTGTTATCTTTGATGCCGTTCATATTAGGGAGGGACAGTATAAATATTTGATTGTAGCCAGAGATGATTTATCTGGTTGGGTAGAGGCAGCGCCTCTTATTAAATTGACTGCCAAAAATGTGGCAGAATTTATTTTTAAAAATTGGGTGTATTGATAT
This sequence comes from Hemileia vastatrix, assembly GCA_030280995.1. NCBI lineage: Eukaryota > Fungi > Basidiomycota > Pucciniomycetes > Pucciniales > Zaghouaniaceae > Hemileia > Hemileia vastatrix. Next base: position 34,550,885 of record JASXTE010000008.1, read on the forward strand.
GGAGTTATGAAATTGGTAATGGTAGATGGAGGTCCTGAGTTTGGGACAGAGTTTAGAGAAGCTATATCAAAAGTTGGGTCAATGGTCAGGGTAACAAACCTTTATTATTCTGAAGCTGAAGGTATGGTTGAAAGAGGGCATCAAGTAATTAAGGATGCTTTAGTCAAAATGTGTGGGTCAAGTGCTGAAAAGTGGAGGCATTATTAACCTTTAGTTTTATTTGCTGATCAAGTTACTGCCAAAAGGACAACCGGATTTTCACCCTATGAACTTGTTTTTGGACAGAAAGCAGTTTTACCGGTTGATTCGGAAGCTGAATCATATCTTGGAGTTGACTGGGACATGGTCAAGACTACTGAAGAGTTATTATGTTCAAGAATGATGCAGCTAGAAAATAAAGAAGAGTACTTAGAAAAGGCATATTCACGGATGATGAAGATCCAAAATCAGTCAGTAAGATATTGGGATGAGAGGTTGGCACATCAACTTAGAAAACCTTTGAAAACAGGAGATATGGTTTATGTGTATAATAGGAGTTTGGAGAGCCAATGGGGCAAGATGTTTTCAGATAGGTGGAATGGACCGTATCAAGTCAAGGAACAAGTATCTGGCAGCAAATATGTTTTAGAAGAGTTGGATGGAGTGGTACTAAAAAAGAGGGTATCTGCTGATCAAGTTAAGAGGTTCTATCCTAGAGGTACTACAAGGACAGAAGTTTACTCTGCAATGAGGATAAACTAAACAAAAAAAATCATTCATTATCAAGTTTACTCTGCAATGACAATAAACTAAACAAAAAAAATCATTCATTATCAAGTTTAACTCCGGAAGGAGGATAACCTACTTTCTTATTAAAAGTATTACTGTTGTTTTACTATGGTATGGGAGACAAAACCGTTAACAAAATTTTACAACATTTAAGAAGACATTTGTTTTTAAAATTCTTAAAACTCTTAAAAGCAACAAAAATTATGGAGAAGATATATGTTGGATTGATAAATTTATTATAGGTAGAAGTGTTCACAGGGGAACCTTCTGAATTAAGTATTGGCAAGTTTGGGGGTAATTGATGGGCTGGCTGCTCTATACACAATTACCCCATAATGTTTGTTACCAATTTCTCCCTGTTTCTAGTTGAATCCTGGCTTTATTTTTTGAATTATAGGAAGTCCAATAAGACTATAAACTTGAACGAAGGAAAAGACACCACTCTTAATGCTGGTGTAGACAATCCTATAGTACTAGCTATAGGCCTTGACCAAGGGAGTTGGAGAAAAACCAGAGAGAAAATCCCCTGTCCCTTTAGAAAAATAGAGTGAGATTTACTTGCTAAAGTAAGTTGGTTCCTGTTTTGCTAAATCCCCTTTTTAACACTCTTGACTGCTTGATGAGCCAAGAAAGTAGTCACCAGACAGACTACCAGACCAAAGAACTGAAATGTAGAACAATGTCCACACCAGAGACAGCAAATATACTTGATGTAGGCTGCAAATCCACACCAGAGACAGAAATAATACTTGCTATAGCTTGCAAGACTATAACAGAGAAAACAATTGCCAAAGTTAAGTTAAATGAAGAACTCACTTGCAACAAACACAGCCAAATTGTGGCCAGAAAACAATGAAAACTGAGTGAGGAACAAGGATATCACCTCCGGATGGTTGTATGATAATCAAGGTTGCCCCAAACTGTCTTATTCACTATGTACACACAGACCACCATCTAAGAGCCCATGCACACCCACCAATCTGGCACCTGTACCCACCAAATTGAATAAAAAACCCTCCTGAAGTGCTCCCCAACCTTCTAAAACAGAGGCGGGCGGGCCGCCCGACGTTGGAGGTGCCTCCTGAAGCGGCCCGGCCTCCCTGAAGCCAGAAAGCCAATAAAAACAACTAATCTGCTTAGAAAAATTAGCTACAACTACTAAAACCTTTAAAACACAGAATTTCACTATAACAACATTGAGACATGAAATATAGAGAAAAATTAGCACTATCCAATAGTACTAAGCACTTAACCCTAAGACTTAAGGTTAGCCCATAAAACACAAAAAACAAAATTAAACAGCTATCTTTTATAAATGAAAAATGTGGAAATGACCCCTTAAAACTTACAATATGAAAATTGTCTACAAGACATAAAATATAGAGAAAAACTGGGGCTATCCAATGATAGTACCCACATACCTGCAGACCCAATATCCACGGAATAAAACCAGAAAAATACCCAATTCCTAAACAGATGTCAATTAAGACATGCACAAACAGCCCCAAATCACACAACAAAGGCCCCTGCCAATTTTGGAAGACCACATCCTCCCTCCAATTAAGAATGTCCACATTCTTTCTTCATTAAACCACCATGTTCAACCTTCTTCCCAAATCTGCCTCTGAAATGGGTCCTTGCCAATACTGCATTGACAATAATCTAATCTGCACCATCACACCTCCTGTCCATCCATACAGAACTTCCTGTGATGTCTTCCAATCCAGAAAGAAGACCTGTTACAGACCTGGTCCATTATCTTCTAAAACAGATTCACCTCCACCTCAACCTGGTCCATCTTCTACCAGCACCAAAAGATCTAGGCCATCCATCCTTATACCCAGATTAATCAAAAAGCTTCACCCTTCCCAGAAGAGTGGCACAACCCATAAAATAACCAGCTCCACCATCCCTGGTCCATCTGATGGTAAAGAATTTTCATTTCTTCCTTCAACTTTAAGACTGATGACTTCTCAGTTCCTCCATCTTCTGATAGTGATGATAACAATGTAGGATCCATTGCACCAGCCAACACCAAACCACTTGTTCACTATCAAGGCCAAGTTCCAACAACACACATCTCAACAGAAACAACTTCTGCTTCACTACTTCCAATCCACTCTGCTAGAGATCCACAGGACATTGAGAACAGAAGACACCTTATTCACCAGTTCAAGGCTAATTCTGAACACTTCATTTCATCTCTTGATTACCTCTGTAATTCCACTAGTACTTGAGTTTGATTCAGAAAAAAAAAAATTGACCACACCCTCTATAGGATTTAACCACAAAACAACCCTCAGTTTTAAGTCTTGGGGGACCATCCTCATTTTATAGTCTTGGGGGACTCAAAAACACTCAGTTTAAAGTCTTGGGGGACTCAAAAACCTAAATCATAAACCCAGAACCAGAGATCAACCACATTAAGACACAGAGAAAAAACTATCATTTGGGGTAATTGTGAATAGAGCTTCCAGCCCATCAATTATCCCCAAACTTGCCTTTGCTAAATTCAGAGGCTCCCCCTGTGGATACCCTCCACCAATCTTTCAAAACCAACTCCAACAACAAAACCCATTCCTCAGTTTATAGTCTTGGGGGACTGAACAAACAACAATCCTCAGTTTAAAGTCTTGGAGGACTAACACAGTGTTCAGTTTAAAGTCTTGACGGACTAGTCTTGATAAAATCTTGAAACCAGCCAGTTTAAAGTCTTGGAGGACTAACAGAAACCAGATTTCAGTTTAAAGTCTTGATGGACTGGTCTTGATAAAATCTTGAAACCAGCCAGTTTAAAGTCTTCAAGGACTAACAGAAACCAGATTTCAGTTTAAAGTCTTGATGGACTGGCGGAATTTTGCATAAAATAGACGCAGCCAATTTCATACAGAACACCTCTACAGCCAACCTGCTGAACTTCCACCTTCACTTCATCATCTACCCATCACTGACAAAAAATCTCCTTCCTATCTCTTTCCTTTATCTTTTCTCACCACAGATCATGGCTGGATCCCCTGATGGTAACCCTTCTACTCTTCCTTGCTTCACTGCTCCCAAGGACTATGCCTGAAAACAGTGCATCCACATGTGCAGACCTTGCACATTCACTCTTCCAACTCCTGAAGCCAAATTCTACAACAGGGATTGTGATTCTTGCTACTCAAAAAAGAAAAAATGTGACAGAGATTCCAACTACCCTATTCCTCCTCCTTCACCTTCTCATAAATACATCTCCAGATCCCCTACCAGATCCCCAGATCTTGGTCCTTCCTCTTCCGCTTTATCTTCAGCACCTTCCAGAAGATCCAGAAGCTCAGCTTCCAGAACTCTTCCCAAAAGACCAGCCTTAGCTTCCCAAGAAACAGTTTTATCTCTGCTAAATTAGCACCAAAAGCTTCAAAATCAGCTCCTAGACGGCCCACCCGCCTCACTAGACAGTGAAAATCAGGCTCAAAACCTCCAAAAACAACCAGAAAACAGCCCAATTCAATCAATCAACAAAAACAACTCTACACAATCACCTCCCACTGCTCCCAGAGCAAGGCAGCCAACCCTTCCAAGGTCCAAAAACTCCAAATTTTCCCAAACTTTTAGGAGACCTGCCAGAGGACCCCAAGAAGAAACCAGAGCACCCAACATTGCACCAAAGCAACAACTTCGTCCCCAGTTAAGACAACAAAACTACACCTCTCCTATGTCAGCCAACTATTCTTCTGACAGTTCCATCCCTTCAAAAGCTCCATGCAGAAGAGATCAATCTGCTTCTAAATCACCCTTTCTTGCTTTATCTTTTAACAACCCTGATACTCCATCACCAGCACCTCCTCCAGCTTAATCCAACAGAAATAGCAACCACAACAACAACAACAATCACGCTGCTCCAACTAGGCCCCAAGAACATCAGCCTCCTAGTTCAACCTTTTTAAAATCTTTCAGAGGAAGACCAAGAGAATCCATATCTTTCCCTGATTGATCCACCCACTATGATCATTCCAAAATCTTCAGAGATCCAAATTCTGGTTTCTTACAAATTTTATGAGCTTCCAATCTGTAAGTACCAAATTAATTCATCCCATTTCTTCAACAAAAATAATTACTGATCCAATTCTTCTTGTCTAATTGGCACCCCTCCTACTGAATCTAATATTGGAGTTGGCCAACCTCTAGAAACTTCTTTGACCCTGGATTATGGAGACATGAAAAAACACCTAAGCACCATGTGTTCCAACATGCTAAAAGCCTTTGCCCTCCATGGACCTTTGAATAACTTTGAAAAATCCCTGAGAAAGCGCCTGTTGGACGACCACTGGAAGATGTCTAGGATCATTAAGAAAACCTTCCAGCACTCCATTCCTGCCTCTTCTTCTTCTTCCTCTGAACTTGCCTCTAATTCAATTCCTGCCCATTACAATCCATATAATCTCTCCAGCAGGATGCACTTCAAAGAACACAGTGCTTCCCACAATCCCAACAAAAAACAAAAACTACATCCCAATCTGGACCAGCCTCCGGAAGCTTCATCATTCAGACAATGAGCTCCTGCAAAAAAAATTAAAAAAAGCATAATAATAAATAAATAAATAAAAATTAATAACTATAAATTCTAATAATAATAAAATTCTTTTTTTTATTTTTTATTTTTTTATTGTTTTATGATCTACTAATATACTAAAATTAAAAATTGATAAATAAAATGAAATAAAATAGAATATAAAAAATAATACAAATGGTATCCCCCAGCCAATTGATGAGCTGATCCCCTGATACCTTGCCCACATCCAAGTGCACCTTGATGTGGATACACAATTAAATATTTTAAATGATTAACAAAAAAAATTTTAGAAATTACAGAAGATAATAAAAATAATGAAACACAGAAATAAATGAAATAAATGAAAAAAATAAAATAGAATTGCCCGGCCAATTGATGAGCCTTTCCCCACCAATGCTTGCCCACATCCAGGTGACCCTGATGTGGTAACACCCTATATTTTTGATTTTATAATTTTAACAACCCCCATAAAAAATTTGAAGAAAAAAAGAGAAAAAAAGAAAATAATCTGAAACAACTATCTAGCAAAAACATAACTACAAAATCAAAGACAGTCCAGCTCCATAGATGGTCCAATAAGAGAAAGTCCGGTCCATAGAAATGATCACTGGGTGGGCTCCCTCCAATAAGTAAAAATGATGGAAGACCACAAGTGATCCACCACCAATCCAAAAGCACCTAAGATAAAGAAGCCAGTCCCAAACAAGTTTAAAGTCATAGTGGACTTGAAACCTGAATAATAAACAAAAGAACTAGAATTCAACTAGGAAAAACAAAAGACTTGAGACAGACATTCTGGGGTAACTGTTCTACAGAGCAGCCAGCTCATCAGTTACCCCCACACTTGCCAAAATAAAATCTAGAAGCCCCCATCTGGTACCTTCTAACAAAAACACAGCATCTAACACAATAAACCAAAATCCATAAGAGTGAAGATTCCAGCACTTGAAAACCAAAGGAAATTCCAGTTTAAAGTTATAGAGGACTAAAACCTGTGAAAAGAAACCAATACTAGGGTTCAACCAAATTAAGAGAAAGGGTTGGAAACAGACAATCTGGGGTAACTGTTCTACAGAGCAGCCAGCCCATCAGTAACCACTACACTTTCCAAGATCAAATCTAGAAGCCCCACCCATAGGTACTTTCTAACAAAAAGTTTCAAACACAAAAGTTGCTCTGCAACACCAAAAAGAAATTCCAAAACATAAAGAACGTTCCATAGTTTATCCTCATTGCGGAGTCAATCTTCTACATGCATAGTGCCTCTGGGATATAACCTCTTCACCTGGTCTGCAGCCGCTCTCTTTTTCAAGACTGCAACATACAACTCTTCCAAAACTTAAGAACCTCCAGACACCTGAGATATGACTCTGTAAGGTCCATTCCATCTGTCAGCAAACATTTTTACCCAGTGACTCTCCAAACTTCTATTATGCACCAAAACCAAACAACCAGGTTTCAAGGGATTCCTGAGTCTATGAGCCAACTTCTTGTCCCAGTATCTGACTGATTGATTCCTAATCTTCATCATTCTAGAGTATACCTTCTCTTGACATTCCTCTCTACATTCCAACAATTGCATCCTGGAACAGAGCAATTCTTCTGTTGAGTGCACCTCATCCCAATCAATTCCAAGATAAGAGACAGCTTCCAAGTCCACAGGTAGAACAGCTTTCTGACCAAACATTAACTCAAAAGAAGAATAGCCAGTTGTCCTCTTCACAGTGACCCTATCAGCAAATAACACCAAGGGTAAATAATGCCACCACTTTTCAGCACTATCTCCGCACATCTTCACCAAAGCATTCATGATAACTTGATGGCCTCTTTCAACCAAGCCTTCAGCTTCAGGATAATACGGTGTAGCAATTCTAACTTTAGAACCAATTCTAGTCACAGCTTCTATAAATTCAGCACCAAACTCTGGCCCGCCATCAACAGTCACCAACTTCATCAAACCATACCTATAAATCTACTCCTTCTTCAAAAACTCTGCCACATTCTTGGCAGTCAAATTAAACAGAGGCACTGCCTCAACCCAACCAGACAAATCATCCCAGGCAACATATAAGTATTTATACCTTCCCTCTTTAATATGGACAGCATCCAGACTGACCCTTCCAAAAACAGTTGATTCACCAGTAGCATGGCCCACCTCTTTAGGTTTCAAGTGACTTCTTCTTTGACATTCTTCACAAGATTGAACCCAACCCTGCACAGCCAACTTCATACCTGGCCACCAAAATCTGTCTGCTACTCTTCTATAAGTCTCCCCCAAGCCTCTATGACCAAGGTCTTCATGCAAAGACTTCAAAATTAATTCTTGACCCTTCTTCTGAGTCACCACCACTTGAGGATTAGGATGCCTCCTTCTCATCAGTCTTCTTCCTGACACATAAAATCCAGAACTCTTCTTCTTGATTGCCAACCAAGTATCATCATCACAAATATCTGGCCTCTCCAAGGTCAACAGATATTCCACCAAAATAAAATAAAACCCAGACTGACCCCAGGTTTCATCTTCAAAATCCAACAAAACAAAATCCAAGGATACAACTCTATCATCAAAATCACCAGTGTGAACATGAGGAAATTGACCAGCCCAATCAGGACACCAATCCTTAAATTTTGGAACATCCTTCTCTTTCCACTGAACCTTGTGAGAGTCCAGTTCACTAACAAAAACACCCTTTTCCAAATTTGAGCTGTCCCAAACAACAACTCCATCCTCATCAACAAAAACATCCTGATCACCAGAATCAAGATCAGATCCAGCCAGTTTAGCCTCTTGGGGGAGGTCCGAAAAATCTTCATCACCCTTTGCGCTGGACCTAACCACTGGAACATCTTCATCAAACTCTTCAGCCTCAGAATCTTCATCTGTAGGTGGCCTCCTTGATAATCCATCAGGCATAGTAAAGGTTTTGCCTGGTTTGTGTACCAGGTCAAAAGAAAAATGTTGAATAAATGCCACCCACATAGTCATTGGAGCATTTGGAAGACTAGGCATATTGACCATCTGAACCAAAGATTTTGCATCCACCTGCAGCTCAAAATGCTGCCCCCACAAAACCATCTGTAGCTTCTTTAAAATTTTTGCTACACCACACAATTCCAACTTAGGTTGAGAATACCTAGATTCCACCTCATTAAACACCATAGACTCATATCTTACTGGCCTGACCCTCCCAGTCTTATCCTCCTGAGACAAAACAACACCAGCAGCAATATAGCTTGAGTCCACTGCCAGATAAATTTTTCCAGCACCAACACCATAATCCAACTTGTGAAGAACAATATCTTCAGCAAAAACCTTTTTCAACTTCTGAAAAGCCTCTTCACACTCTTGAGTCCATTCCCAATCTGCATCTTTTCTGGTCAACTTCCTTAAAGGTGAAGCCAACAAAGAAAAATCCTTAATAAAAATCCTGACATATACACATACACCCAAAAATCCCCTGACTTCAGTAGTATTTTTAGGCCTTGGCCATGACTGAATTTTATTAATCTTCTTCTTTGTCATAATCTTTCCCTCTTTACATACCACATGACCCAGAATTTCCAAAGCAGGAACACAACAACAGAATTTCGACCCTGAAATGGTCAAACCAGCCTCTTCAATCCTAAACAACACTCTCTCCAGAGTTATTCCATATTCCCACACAAACCTCCTTATGCCAGGGATCTTTACTAACACCTCATTACCATAATCAGTGGATGGTCCTTAATTCCACCATCATCAATAAAAATACCAGCATGAGTAGGAACCTCATCCTGCAAAATCCAAGCCATCTGTGCTTGCTATATACCGCCACTAAAATAGTTGCTCCCTGAGGCAACCTAGTGAGCTGAAATATTCCCAAAGGAGTCTCAGAAGTTGTGAGAGGCCTTGAATCCGTATGTAGTTCCCTCTCATCATAAACACCCATAATATCACCCAAAACATAACACACCCTTCCAGAAAAAGCTTCAACAAAATCCTCTGCACTTGGTGGCATACCAGCGTCCTTGATAGTGACTCTATTCAAGGCTCTAAGATCATGAACCACCCTCAACTTTCCATTCTGCTTCTTTACACAGAAAACTGGACTTGAGTAACAGGATGTCGATTGTTTTTATAACCCAGTCCTGACTCTTTCCCTAACAATCTCCACAAAATCCTCTCTAATAGCGGCTGGAATCGGAATAGGTTTTATTTGCCAAGATTCATGACAAACCACAGGAATCAAGTAAGGTTCCCCATAAGAGTGCTTCAATACACCCCTTTCCTCCTCAACAAATGCCACCACCTTTTCCCTTAGCACAATAACGTGCAACAACAACTTCTTTTCTTCTTCAGACAACCACCCATCAGGACCAAAATTAACAACCTTCAACCTTTCCATGGTCACCCTAGCCATCTCTACAAATTCTGGAGGATTCTTCACCAAAGGAGTACAGTACGGATCTCTTGACAAAGGAGGTCTCTTCAAGGGCGGATTCAAACCCACCAGCATAGGCTCATTGACAGGCCTAATCTTCTGCGCTACCTTCTTATACTTTGCCGCTCCACCTTCAACTTGAGGGATCTTCAGGAAATCTTCACCACCAGACCTGGAACAAAAACCAAGGGTTTCCCCATTGCTCACATGTGTGGCCAAGGTAATGTTTTTGAAAGGTGTAGAAGAAACCCTAGCGGTGCACAATTGGGAGGACTTACTTTTACACCCCAATCTCACCACTCCAAAAATTTTCCGCAATTCCAAATCTACATCTTCACTTCCGTCTTCCAAATCTTCAAATCTCGATTCATCTTCAGAATCAACTCTTTTAAAATTTTGCAGTTTAACCTCATGCTGGAGGCTCAAAAATTGATCTTGATGATCTTCTTCCTTCATAATTTTCTGCAGTTTAACCTCATGCTGGAGGTCAAAAAATTGATCTTGACGATCTTCACAAATATATTTTGAATCTTCTTTCTTCATTATCTTCAGATTTTTTTCTTTATTTTCTTGATTATCCTGAAATTTTTATCTTCTTTTCTTGAGTTTTCTTCTGACCTACAAATTCAACCAAGGGTTTCCCCAATGCTCACAGGTGTGTCCCAGGTAATGTTTTTAAAAGGTGTAGGAGAAACCCTAGCGGTGCACAATTGGGAGGACTTACTTTTAGACCCCAATCTCACTGCCCCAAAACTTTTCCTCATATCTTTCAATAAAGATATATAACCAATCTTCTTCCTTGAGCTAGAATTAAAAATAATTGAGAATCTTGAAAGAGAACAGAGACTTGATAAAAAACTTGATGAATACTTGCAGAGAAGAGAAACATTAAAAAGAGAAAGTTGAAAATCCACTTGGTATATCACCAAGTGAGCTGACCTACTACAACCTGGGATTTCCTCATCTTGGGGAGAGGTTGTAGCACTAGGGTGATCAGCCCTCATTACTCTAAAAAAGACAGACTCTCAATAGAACCTGAGCCACACTCCAAAAAACTGAAGGTGGCACCCACTTCCTTCCTTCTCCTGCAGCAGTCCATGCACTGGCACATTGAAGATAAACCAGGCCTGGTCTCCCAACCATCCTCTCCAGGGGATGATATCCTCATGTGAAGCCTCCTTTTATCTTCACCAGTCAACTTTAAACTGATTCCCAAATCAAATTGATAACCAATTCTTACCTGAAAATCCATCAAGATTGGCCCACTCAAAACTGCTTTTACATTACCTTTAGCAATGTAAAAATGAACCTTCCCTGAGGCTCCCCCAACATCTAACTTAACAAACTCTGAAGTTCCAACCAATTCAGTGACATGACCACCGATCCCTCTCAAATTCCCACCAATACCAGTTTTGAAGGGGAGGCCAAAATGAGTTGCCGCAAACAAAGAAATCAGGTTTATCTGAGAACCTGAATCCACCAATGCCCTTGCCTCCCTGCCATTCAGAGTGATATTGACATATCCCAGAGGAGCAGAAAAATGAGTTTCCAACCCCTCACCAAACTTTTGAGCAGAATCACAAATGTATTCTACCTCCCCAGAAGAAACTCATCTCCTGGTCAACAACTTTTTTTGTCTATCAGCCAACCCTGGACTGATAGAATACAATTCCCCATAAAATAGGGAAACCTGACCCTGATTCATCCTTTCCAGGACAGAGTCCATAACATTAACTTGACCAGAAACTACTGGCCTCTCAAAGTGAGCTCTTTGCTTCACCACCTTGATCCTAGAAGATTCTTGAGGGCCATCACCACCAACAGATTTTCCATCAACAGCAACCAAACCAGATCCCTCACCTGAACCTCTAACTCCAGCAGGCTTTGGCAATGAAGCCAAAGGTACATCCTCCTCAGAGTCAGAATCCACCTCAATTGGCATTGGATCACCATTCATGTCCAATGCACCAAAAATAGGGGGGCCCATGTCAGCCATACCCTTCTGCATCTTGTACAGCTCCTCTTTGCTGTACCTCTTCCTAGCTTCACTCAGCTTAGGATCCACCTTTGAAGCATTTGGCTTTGGTTGGGCCTGAGAACTGCTCTTAGGACTTCCCACCTTTCCTGCTTCCACATCATAAACACCAGCCAAGCATTCACCACCTGACTGTCCACCACAAGAATACAACTCCAAACCACCAAAGGAAGTAGAAAAAGAGACCTTATTGGCCTCCTTCCCTTTTCCCTTGCCATCCTCATCCTCCTTACCAAAAGACTTCCCTTGATCAGGAATCTCCTCAAACCTTGGCCTCCTTTGATTGAGACCTCCCCTTCTCCTGACCAAATCAACAGGAGCCTGCCCCTCACTGGGCTTCACAAAAGAACCATCAGGGAACTTGAAAACCCTGCCATCAAACTCCACCTTTCCTTCAGACACATCCCTGTTCAATGCCCAACAATCATTGGACCTGTGCCCCCTCCTGCTGCAATAAGAGCAGACCCAAGGATCACTCCCACCAGCCCTCCTATCAAAATCTCTAGGCTGAGAAGGTGCCTCATTGACTTTCTTAGCCTCCTGAAAAAAAATGTGCAGCTGCTTTGTAAGATAAGCCAACTGCTCCACCATTGGGTCCCTCTCCTGCTTGGGAACCTGCACCAAATTCTTCTCCTCCTTCTTCACTCTAACCTCCTCTTCAGCCAAAGCCTCAATAACTTTGCTGACATACTTGGCACACCCCTCCTGATAGGTGTCCACAGCCAATAACTTCAAATGGGCCTCAACAGCCTCCTTCACCTTATCAAAGGCAGGCAACTTCTGGTCCCCATTAGAAAGAGTCTTATCAATTCCTTTCTTGACAACTCCTTCAACACATCCATCCTGAAATCTCTAGCCAGGGCAGACCAAAAAACATCCTTGGAAGTGTTTTCATGTGCCAGCTCCTCCACTTCCACCAAGTATTCCACCACAGGATCAAACTGTAGCAGAAACATTCTGTAACTATGCAAGTTACCAACACCACCATAAGATTGCCATTCACTGACAACCTTGTTCAGATCCACCATAGTGAACCTGAAACCCCATCTATCCACCATCTCCCTACACAACAACTTGCAATCCCTCTTCTTGTAGCCAGACATGGCCACAATCTCCTTCTCCACTGCCCTATCACCAATAAAGAAGATTATCTGCTTCACCATGTCTAGGTAGGAAGCACCATCCACTCCAGCAGCAGTTTCATATTTCTCCAGAAACCACTTGACATCCTCCCCATTAAACTTGGTACCATCCCAAGTTTTAATCCTTACACACTCCCTAACCATCACAGAAGGAGGACCATCTCCCCCACTGACAGTCACAACAGGAATAGAGGAACCAGAAGCCATTCCTCCAGACCAAAACACCAAAAAGAGCCAACCAAAGAAAACAGAGATTCCAAAGAACTAGCAAGTTCTACCCCATGTTGGGCGCCAGAAATGTAGACAATCCTATAGTACTAGCTATAGGCCTTTACCAAGGGAGTTGGAGAAAAACCAGAGAGAAAATCCCCTGTCCCTTTAGAAAAATATAGTGAGATTTACTTGCTAAAGTAAGTTGGTTCCTGTTTTGCTAAAGCCCCTTTTTAACACACTTGACTGCTTGATGAGCCAAAAAAGTAGTCACCAGACAGACTACCACACCAAAGAACTGAAATTTAGAGCAATTTCCACACCAGAGACAGCAAAGATACTTGATGTAGGCTGCAAATCCACACCAGAGACAGCAATAATACTTGCTATAGCTTGCAAGACTATAACAGAGAAAACAGTTGCCAAAGTTAAGTTAAATGAAGAACTCACTTGCAACAAATACAGCCAAATTGTGGCCAGAAAACAGTGAAAACTGAGTGAGGAACAAGTATATCACCTCCTGATGGTTGTATGATAATTAAGGTTGCCCCAAACTGTCTTATTCACTATATACACACTGACCACCATCTAAGAGCCCATGCACACCCACCAATCTGGCGCCTGTACCCGCCAAATTGAATAAAAAACCCTCCTGAAGCACTCCCCAACCTTCTAAAACAGAGGTGGGCGGGCCGCCCGAAGGGGCCCGGCCTCCCTGAAGCCAGAAAACCAATAAAAACAACTAATCTACTTAGAAAAATTAGCTACAACTACTAAAACCTTTAAAACACAGAATTTCACTATAACAACATTGTGAAATGAAATATAGAGAAAAATTAGCTCTATCCAATGGTACTAAGCACTTAACCCTAAGACTTAAGGTTAGCCCGTAAAACACAAAAAATAAAATTAAACAGCAATCTTTTATAAATGAAAAATGAGGAAATGACCCCTTAAAACTTGGAATATGAAAAATGTCTTCAAGACATAAAATATAGAAAAAACTGGGGCTATCCAATGATAGTACCCACATACCCGCAGACCCAATATCCACAGAATAAAACCAGAAAATTACCCAATTCCTTAACAGATGTCAATTAAGACATGCACAAACAGCACCAAATCACACAACAAAGGCCCTTGCCAATGTTGGAAGACCACACCAGATTCAAGATTCTTTTTTATTTTATTTTTTTTATTTCTTTTATTTCAGATTTTTTATATAATGATATATGTGTTTTTTTTATTTTAATTTTTATAATACTATAAAATATTGTTAAGGGTGATGATCACTGGTGGTCTTTAATTATTTTTGCAAATTAGAGGGAGCCCACCCAGTAATCATTATCATAAAATTCATTTTTCTAAGCTTTCATTTATTAATTTTGAATTTTGAATTTCTTAAAATTGTGTAACCACATCAAGTTGCACTTGGATGTGGGTATGATGTCGAGGGACGGCTCATCAATTGGCCAGGGGGCATCTTTTAAATTTTAAATTTTATTATTTTATTTTTTTCAAATCTCTCAAATCTACTTTTAAACATTTACTTTGTTAAACTTTGATCACATATAAAAAAATAATAATAAAATAAAAAAATAAAAAAAAAATAAAAATAATAAAAATAATAAAAAAATAAAAATAAAATAAATAAAAATAAAAAATAAATAAATATATAAACATAAAATTATTTTTCAAATTTTTTAAAAATTAATTTTCAATTTTTCTTTTGGTTTATTTCTTTTATAGTATATTTTATATAGGAAAAAGGGTCAAGTGGAGCTCGAGAAAAATTGGATCCTATTTCAAGATCTGTTAGTCCTCCAAGACTTTAAACTGGCTAACTTTCAAAACTTTATTTAAGGTTTTATTCAAATTTTGGGATCTGTTAGTCCTACTGGCTATTATTCAAGACTTTCTATAAAGGGTTATATTTTTTATTTTAGGATCTGTTAGTCCTCCAAGACTTTAAACTGGCTAACTTTCAAGACTTTCTTTAAGGTTTTATTTGAATTTTGGGATCTGTTAGTTCTTCAAGACTTTAAACTGAATTTCAACAACATTCAAGATTTCATGGATATTTTTTTTTGGGGAAAGGATTTTTTTATATAAATTGGTATTGATCAAATCTTTGGTCCACCATTACTCTAAACTGGTAGTTCGTTAAATGTTTGGTCCACCATGACCTTAAACTGGTATTTCATCAAAAGTTTGGTCCACTCCAACCTTAAACTGGATTTTCTATCAATCTGAAGTTTGGTCCACCAAGACTTTAAACAGGATTACCAAATTATTCAATCTTTGGTCAAGCCTAGGCGTTAATTAGGAAGAATTTATGCACATAAACAATCTTTAGTCCACTAAGACTATAAACTGGCGATTGATTAAATGTTTAGTCCACCAAGACTTTAAACTGGAATGACAATCTATTTGGTCAAACTCAATTCAATCATCTTAAATTATGACTGTCCACCAAGACTTTAAACTGGACATTCAATTATTGTTGGATTTAGGTGTTGTAAGCTTTAGGAAGATAAATTTAGGTGGTAATGATTCTGAGAAGGCATAATGGTTATATTAGGTGAAATTTGTGGCGCTTTAACATGGTCTAAAAGATTAAAATTAAATATTGGAATCCTGGCTAAACTATTTGTTAAAGGTTGCTAAATAGCAAATGGATGAAAATTGTGATGAAGAAATTAGAAGTCAGGATTGTAGTTGGATTTATTATTGATTTTTTTAGAGCCTCAGTGTTACATTTTTTTTTGATGTGAAACTTGGAGGATATCATGGTGAGATTGGAATCTTAGAATTCGGCTCAGTGGGGGGAACTATGAGGATGGAATCAAGAGTATTTGGCTCATAAGGGAGATCCACTCTCTCATTCTGTGACATAAATAGAAGACTGGTATATGGGAGTCTGAAGGGATTCAAACCTTGCCCTCAGTAGTGGGATCATCACAAAATTATTTTAATTATTATTATTTTTTTGTTATAATTTATATCAAGAGCCAGAGAAGAAGATAAAAAAGTTAAATTTATAGAAGACCAGAAAAAGGACAATGATTGAAAATCACCAATAGTAAAATTTCAGAAAAGATGTTTCTTGGATCTCTTTTCACATCATTATCAAATACTATCAAAAAATAGGTGAAAACAAATTTATATCAATTAAAAATTGAATACAAATGAGGACATTCCATATTGGAGGGAGGATGTGGCATTCCACATCTGGGTATGCCACTTAGGTTTATTTTTGAATATTAGTAGCAATTTTATGAATTATAAGGCTGGATATTTGGAATTTTGGAAGTGTTTTACTTGATTTAGTGACTTATAGTATTATTGGTGGATATGGTGTGCTGATGAAATGGCCACTGAGCTCCAGTGCTCCTGTGTGCTCCAGTTTGCTTTGGTGATTTTCTGGTGCAAAAGAGAAGTGTACTAGAAAAATTCTGTCATTGTGGCCAAGTTTGGTCATGGTGGAAAAATTATCTCACTGTGGCAAATTTAGCTCACTCTGGAAAAATTAGCTCATTATGGAAAAAAGAGCTCATTGTGGAAAAATTTTCTCACAATGGGAAAGTCTGGTCACTGGGTTAAAGTTTGGTCACTGTGCCAAAGTTTGGTCACTGTTCCAAAGTTTGGACACTGTACCAAAGTTTGGTGACTGTGGAAAAATTTGGCTATTGTGGCAAAATTTGGTTATAATTTATTATGCTTATTAGATCAATAGTTTATTGTAGATCCTATGCATGTAGGGTATTTTTGGAAAGGTCAGGAGTAGGAGAATCAGATAGAAAGGGGGGAATCTTAGTCTTCTAAATGTTTTTGTCTCTTTAGTTTTTATAAGAAGTGTCTTTTTTGAATATATTTAACAACAATTATTCATATTTTTATTACTCAACAAAATTAAATAAAATTATAATACCCTTATAACATTTATATTTTTCATAACACTTTTGAAATAAAACACAACAATTATATTTTCATCACATATAGGGTATCATTAGAAAGGTCTCTATCTCAGATACTTGTTTTTATTGTTAACTCATTTAAAATAAAATCTTTATAAAAACATATAAGTCTATCTTTTCAGATCTTTCACTGGTACACCTTAATTGTTGTCATCAGTATTTCTTTTTCAACAGCTGCTATTTATAAATCTCAATAAGTGTTTATAAATCAGAGTTTCATATATTTCAATAAGTTCAAGTATACTAGAGCTCTTAGTTAATTGAACAACCCTTATTTTACTTAGAAGGAAAGGGTTTTCTTTGTTTTATCCAATCCTTCAGATTCTGCTTACAGCAAGGCAACTGTAAGAGTCTACCTACAACAGCTAGTGCTAAAGGCATAGTATATACTTAGTAGGCAGTGTCAAGAAAGGGTATAGGTTTCACACTTAGATAAATGCAACAGCATTCAAACATGGGCTACAAATACCCATTTCTAATAAGAACATGTAGGAATTCTTATATGTGGCACTAGAAGAACAGGTAATTCAAAAAGAATCACTCAATGATAAGGAAATACAAGTAAGACTCTAAATAAGGGAGGGTCTTCACTTAGCATGGAGAGTTTCATGGTTAGTGGATACTCAAATGGAAGTGCACTTTTCCATAATAAGTATGAAAGACGGTACAGTACCTATTATGAAGCTAAGGATCTCAGGAAGCGTAGAGTATGTAAAGATAGATTTAGTGTAAGGTGCTTATAGTTGATTATTGTATTGATAATACAAATACTATTAGAATAGTCTCATACTAATTCTGTACTTAAATTACTGTGATAGATAGATTACCATTTAATACACTCAGGCTAGCATTTAAATTGTGTAGGAAATGCAGTAGGGGAAGAAAGCATAGGTAAAGGGCACTAGAAATACAGTGTGTATATATATATGAAGAGAACTCACTCTTTGAAAAGTGTGTCGAATAGTTAAACTAGAAAAAGTTCTGTGTGAATATAAGATTACTATATTAAATTAAAAGAAACATAGATATATTTTATTTTTGTGTGCATAAGAAGGTGTAAATATCCAGAATTAGTGCTGTAGAGTTATTTTATTGCCATGGTAAGGATAGTATTAGAGATAGCACTTCAAAGTGGGAGTGACTGGGAATACTAGCCCTTACTTAGAATATATCTAACCTTCAGTAGATTACATATTTTTAAATATATTATTTCTTTTCTTTTAAAAAGTCTCTTATAGAAAATTCTCTTTACTCTTCTTTTCTCCACCACCACACTTACAGCATGTTTAAACTTTCTTTAAAATTAAAGTGGCAGGCACTTCTTTCTTAAATTAATTTTTGATAGGAGAACCAACAAATCTCAGAATAGTGTCTATAGCTTAGTATTATAAAAATCTTTCTTTCTACACCATTCAACTAAAAATGATCATCTCATACTTATCAAGTGGCTGAAAATTAAAACTAATTATGATTCTTTTTTTGGTACTGAGAATGAAACTAAAGTAGGATGGCCTCCTGCATCATAAATCAATGGCTATCTTCTAATGGCCAAAGTATTAAGAAATAAGAGAAAGGGAAGGATTAATCTTTTTCAAAAACAGATGTCTGAACATTGTGGTACACATATCACAGTAATGCAGAAAATGTCTCAGTTCACATCAAGTACAACAATGAGGTTGCTATGAAGGATGGTTACAGAAGTGAAACTAAGGGGTCTTCATTAGCACAGAAATAGTATACTCTCTGTGCATAATTTTTAGAGGCAGTATGGATATACAAGCCACAGCAAGTAAAAGTTAGAGGAAAGTGCATACCGGACTATAAGACAAAAGTGTGATATGTACTTGGGGAAGCCATGGCTAGTGCTGTGGCAGCCTAAATATTAGTATGGCACTAAGCTTCATTTGAGGAAGATATGAGAAGGTAATTTTAAAGACTGTAAAGGCCAATCTAATTTTATATAATTATTATTTGAAAGAATGGATGGTATTAAGCTGTCAAAAAGGGTTAATTTTACCAGTCAAAATTTACATATATATTTGTTAGTCAAGAAATGCAATTATAGGCTTAAGATTTCATGGATATAAAATTCAGAAGTCTCAAGAACCTTTAGAAATTTTTTCTACTATTTTTAATAATTTTATAAAAAAAATAATTTTTCATAAATTACTTATCTTTGATAATTTTTAATCAGATGAATAGGGCTTCAAGGACTAAAAGAATTAGTTGGAAACATAAAGGAGAAGTAGTCAAATCATCTTTTATTTTTTTAGATTTTTTATTAAGTTTTAAAGGTTCTAATTTAGTCCGTAAGTCTGGAAAAGCTCCATACAAACTCTGAAATACTCTAGTCAAGCTCTGGGATTCTCCACGCAGGGAAAATAGGTTATGTGACCTAACTTTGCATATGAATCTGTAGACTTAAAATTAGATTATGATAAGGGAATTATTACATCATACAATCAAAATCTTACCATTAACAGCAACTATTCACAACAACTAATATTATTTTTAATACCCTTATAAAAACACTTTTATATAACATTTCATAAATATTATTCCACAACACATTAACATATACTTATATTGTATAATTGTAAAGTTCTCATCTTCAGGGACTTTAGTATAACATCTGTTCATAAACTATAAAGCTTAATAAAAATATAAATATTCAATCATTTAAATCAATTTTCTGGTACAAATTTACTGTTGTATTATCTTCATCCAAACTAAAAGAACACTGATTCTATATCTCAAAACCTTTATTTTAAAATACTCAACTTTTCTTTCTTTATCAAGTAGACTTATTAGTTTATTTAATTTTGAATGAATATTTTACTTAAAGGGACAGGGTTTTCTTCTGTTTATCCAACTCCCTTGGATTCCTCTTACAGCAAGGCTACTGTAAGAGTCTTTCTAGAGCTCAAGAGACATATTATAGATTTAGGAAGCATAATCAAGCAAGGCTATTAGTGTCTCACCTAGATAGATGAAAAGGCTCTTAAATCTAAGATACATACACCCATTTTCTGATAGAAACCTTCAGGAGGAAAAGGTAGTGCTAGAAGAATAAGAAATTAGCAAGAGGTTCAATATGTAGCATTCAATATTAGGAAAAGAAAAGTAAGACTCAAGATAGGGAAGGGTACTTACTTAGTTTGGAGGGTTTTAAAATTAGTGGATACTCACATGGCAAGCATTGGATTTTTAATACACTACGCAATATAGGGGGTGGACTTGCTAGAAAGTCTTCAACCTGAACTCAGATGGAACTAAGACTTAACCTATACTGAACCCATACTGAACTCTACTTGAACAACCACCTAAAACTGTTCTGCTTAGTGGTGTTCATCCCTAATTTTATAATTCCTTTATCAATATATCAATGTGTGTTCAATCTGTGGTGAGTTTGGGTCCAATGTTGAATACTTTTTAGCAAGTTGGCCCCCCATATTGTGTGGTGATAAGTATGGAAAGCAGTACAGTAATTATTTTGTAGTTATGAATCTCAAAAAGTATAGGTTATGTACAGAAAGGTGAAGCATAAGGCAGTAATAGTTGTCCTTGCATAGGTGTTTCAAGCGCTTTTAGAACCAGACTTATGCTGATGATTTTACTTAGATATTTGAGATACTTAGTTACTTTTGATATGCTTTTATTAGCACAAAACTTGTGTAGGAGAACCAGTAAGGAAAGGAAACATAGAAGAAGGGTGCTAGAACTACAGGGTATATAAGAGATAACTCACTTTTACAAAAAAATAAGAGGAATATAGAATAAAGAGAAAGAGACATTAGATTCTAGAAATTAGTAATTAGATATATAGAGATAAAATAAACATAGATATATTTTTATTTTTTTGTACAGAACAGGTGTGCATACCAGAAGTAGCACTGCAGAGTTACTTTATTGCTACAGTAAGGATAGCATTAGATAGAGAGCTTCAGAGTGGGAGTGACTGAGAATACTAGCACTTACTGAGAATAGATCTAGCTAGCAGATAGATTACTTATATAAAATATATTACCTCTTTATTTTAAAGTATCTCTTAAATTCTCTCTACTTTTTATATATAACACAATTAAAATATGTGTTTTCACTGTCTTTAAAACTAGAATGGCAGGCACCTCTTTCTTAAAATTATTTTTTGATAGGAGAACCAAACCATCTCAGATTATTTCTATATCTTAGTATTATAGAAATTTCTTTCTACAATGTTTCAAGAACTATCAAGCCAAATACAAGAAGGCTTAGACTCTTTCATCTTCCACTAGTTTTGGTATTATTGAACTTGATATCAGTAAGAGAATCAAATCTGTAGACAATAAACTTTTTTCATTATGTTCTTACTATAAAGAGATGGATTCCATATTAGGAGAGTGAGCCAATGATAATCCTGAAAACATGTTTGATGCATAAGATTCTATCTCCAAACATGATATTGAGATAAATCTATTTGAATCTTCTTCCTCCACTCAAGACTCCCCTCTTTTTAATTGGACCAATCAAGATATATTTTCTATAGATCCTTATGGTGATATAAACTAACCCAATCTGACTCAAGTGAGTTATTTTCTTGTATCTAGTAAATTTATTTTATTTATTTCTCTTTTTCTTACTTCTAAAAAGGCCAATGAGCATACCCAGGAGCTAAAATCAAGCCACTATGAAGCTAGCAACAATCACCACGCAATATTTGGAGGGGACTTACTAGCAAGTCCTTAACTTGAACTTAGATGGAACACAGATGGAACACAGACTGAACTTCTAATGAACTGATACTGAACCCCACTTTGAACTCAACTTGAGCTCTTAACTAATAATGGATGAGTCTGTGCTGAAATAATATTAAAAGTTTAATGAATAATTTTAAGAAATAATGACAAGGGCAGATTAAGAATCTGATCCATTCACAGAATTTTTTTCATAAAACACAATTTAATTTTCATTTTGAATTTCACTTGATTATTAAAAAGACTGAAAATTATACTATTTATTTAAAAAGCATCACTTTTAACCTCTCTAATGATTTTATTAGTTTTTTTTTTAAAAAAATATGTAACAAGATCATTGGCTCTTTTTATTGATAACTCCCTTTAATCAAGAATTTGAATCTTTCATTTTTTAATTTAAACCATATTACCTGATATTTTTTGTATTTTTATTATTTCTGATTATGCAATATAAATATTTTCAGTTCAATGGATTTATTTAACAAACATATTGAACCATCAAAATTCTCAAGTATTTTATTCTATAATAATGTGAAAAGACTCATAAAAAATAAAAGATAGCAAAATGTTTTCATAATTTATGTTTCAATGAAGTCCTCTCATAGCTTCTTTAAACTAAGAACTAATAATTAATAAATTATTTTATTATAAGTTTAGAAAAAGTATAATTATTATACCAGGGGATTTTAATCAACTTTTTTACATTTTTATATGCAAGAAGATGATTAAAATTATAAAATATATATTTTTGCTCTTTTTTTTGTTCTATTAAACATTCAGCTACTAAGAATTCTTGCAATATACATTTATTCAATGAAATACATATATGATATTCTGGAACTTTTCATGATTTATTTCATCAAAGTTGCAAGTAAGTATAGCTATTTGGTAGATTAATCTCATGAGTTGAAAAAATAAATTACTACTCAGTAAATTTTTGATATGAAAAACTGAAATTCAAGCTAGATGTAAAACTTTAAAGATTATAAAAACAAAGTATTATAAATTTATTAAAACTTTAATTTTAGTGCTTGATTTTGCTTCAATGCTGTATTGTGGGATAATTTCAGTGTCACCTTGGGAATAAGCAACATATATTTTGAAAAGTGTTATCATGTTAAAAAATGTGCTTAAGATAAAATTTTTGATTGTATTATTGTTCAAGAGCTAAATTAAATAGGTAGAAGTGGTACTTCTTCATAACTTATCAGGTTCAAATTGAAAAACTATTATATGATATTTATTTTGGAAAAGAGACACAATAGGTACTTTAGATTATGCCCATGTAGCAAAGAAGTTGTAAAAGCAATCACATTTTGATTAAAAATAATATTACTCCATATTTAAAATGAATAGAAAAAATATTTCAATTATATGGTGCTGAAAAGTAAATTAAGTGGAATTTTTCAGATACAATTTTTTAGTCTTTAGAATAAAAGTTTTGATAGGATTAATTCACATCTCAACACTTACACACAATTCTAAAATTAAATATATGGGTTCAGAATATATCAATGATTTATTGGAATAATGATATTGATGCTGATTGGTAGATCTTATATGATGTTTCTATTCAATTTCTTAGTGTATGAAAAACAATCCCTTCAATATTTTTTTAAACAGAAGAATTTATAAATCAACTTGATATTGGGCTTATTGAAAAGCAATACTGGATAGAGTATATTGTTATAAAAATTAATTTAAATAGCATTGTTTCAAATATTTTTTACATATTTAAAGTGGAAGATAAATATTAAATTTTGACTTTTTATAGAAAAATATATTGATTTAAAAAATATTTACTTATTTTTTTTTTACAAAAACACCAATTTTATCCTGTGAGGCTTCCCTTCAACTTACAAATATAAGTCCAAAAAATTAATATGATGCTCTGAAGACTCTATATGATGTGTACCTAAAGTAAAAAACAATTTTTTTTGAAGTACTTCAAATCCAAGCAAAAGGGTTGATACCTTTTTTATATAATATAGTTGTATAAAATCAAGTTTAAGTTATTTTCTTAATCTTTAATATTGAAAGAACTCATATCATAATAATATATGATAAACTTAAAACTATTTGTAAAATGATATTTCATCAAAATGATTCTTAATTTGTACTTATTTTCACAACTTCAAAGTAGTTAATAAAAATATTTTGATATAAAAATATAATTATTTTTATATTTAAAAATACTTAATAAAAACTCTAAAAAAGTATAAATTTTTTCATGGCTTAACTTAGCTTGAACCCCACTTGGAAAGAGGACTGCACTAAGAGTTCAATCTAAGTTCCACCAAAAACATAATAAATATTTTTTGAAAACGTATATTGTCAGTTTATCTAGTATATAAGTATGATTTATTAGTATTTATTAATGGTTTTACTACTTATAAATAAATTATTTAGAGATTAAACCTCAGAGGAAGACTAATAAAATAGTTATACTGAAATAAAACTCACAATACTTGGATTTAAATGCACGCTAGAGGTGGAAAATAGATGAATATAATATAGTTATAGCTTATATAAAGCTTATATCAATTTATAAAGGCTTTATAATATATTTCTAAATGATAATAATTGTGATATAATGTTTATTTGAGTTTTAGTAAGTAAGTGATGTCCAATAACCATCAAAATCCTCCCTTACTTATACCAAAATCCACTGGAGTGCAGAGACCTTCAATCCAGATGATGTCACTTCTATCCCCGGCAATTATAGCAATGTGAAGGCCCATCACCTTCCCATGGCTTCCACTTCAAGCAGATTTAACACGCAGACCTCCAGTAATGACCCTCCATCACAATTAATGATAACACACACCACGGGAAATCTAGGGGTGAATTGCTAGCAATCCCCTCTCTTGAAATTTAGAGTGTCCCTTAAATATGCCAGGTTTATGAATACTTTATAAACATAAGTAAATTAGAGTTAGATTTACATTTATTCTCAGATTGATTATAGACAGAATATCAACTGATTCCAAATTATGCACAAGTTGATCCTCCAGAACTTGATTTTGGTCCTCTGATGAGAACAAATTGAGCACAAATTGATCTAACCTAAGCTTATGCATATATAATAATTCAGGATACTTGCTCTATTAAATTTGATAATAAAAAAAATATTGATGAATTTATATAAAAAAAATTATTATGTAAGATATTAAATTATAAATTTAGGCATCATAGGAGGGCACGTAATAGAACTTAATTATACTATGTGACACCTTAATACTGTATCACGCAGTTTGAAACATTTAAAACAAAATCAGTAATGATGGGCAATGAAATTGCTTGGACAGACTCTTTCAAAATTAATACTGACCATAATACACAAGTATGAAACCTTGGCATCTATCCAATAAAAGATTTTCCTTCTGATAAATGGATTTTTCTCAGTTACTACCTGCTAAAAAGTGTCCTTCTGAGGTTTGTCTGACCTTCAGGGGGGTAATTTGGCCACATCACACTACTTCTATTTCCATGATTGACCAAAACATCATCCTCATTCCCATCTAAAGAGTTGATCTCATCTGACTGTGGCTGATCAAAGGGGTCCACCACAAGTTTAGCCAAAATTTTGGTGAACACTTTTTTGATGGATAGTGACTAACTGGTGCTTTTCAAAATTGTCCACCTCAAGTTAGGATAAACTTCAGGAGGATAAATTTATTATGAATACCAAATTAACTGAAGAATACTTTTGCCCTAGCTACTCTGCATCATAAAAGTGTCCAACTGAGGTTTAGCCATAATTCAGGTAGACACTTTTGGAAAGGCACAGTCTGATGGGTTTAATATCTATATATGGCAATAAGTATCAGTTTTTTATCAACATGGAACTAGAATTAATTTAATATGGCCAAAGTGTCCACCTGAAGTTTGGCCAAAATACAGGTGGAAATTTTTATGAGGATTACTTGATGAAATGAAGAAGACTTGCAATTAATTTCCATCATAAAATTTTCAAACTTAAGTTTATCAAAAATTGTGGTGACACTTTTGCCAGATCCAGTCATATGGGATCAACTCTCTATATGGCAATGAGAATCAATTTTTAGTCAATCATGGCATTAGAAGTAATTTTATATGGAAAAACTTTCCACCTGATTTTTGGCCAAAAATAAGTTGGAAATGTTTATGAGGAATACTAGATTAACTAAAGAAGACTTGCACCCTACTACTGTCCATCATAAAAGTGTCCACCAGAAGAATTCTCAAACTTGTGGTTGACACCTTTGGCCTGGTCCAGCCATATGGGATCAATTCTGCATATGGAAATGAGGATTTAATTTGGTCAATCATGGTACTAGAAGTAATTTGATATAGATAAAGTGTCCAACTAAATATTGGAAAAAAATCAGTTGAAAACTTCATTTAGTTTTTCAAAAAATCAAATTAAGTAAAATTTTATTCCTGATGATGCCCATTTTATCCAACACCTCTTCTGAGCCTTGAAAGTAGGCATTTAGCTTGAATTTTGAATTTCATATAAAATCCCTATTATTCAACCTATTTCTTTTTATCCCTTTTTTTTCTTTTAGATATCAATTAATTTTATGTAAAACAAATCATTTTCATAATTTTTTACCCATATTTAATAGAATTATTAAAGGTTTAACATCACCCTGTAAGCATTTGGCACATGTTTTTTTGCTATACTAATAAAAATAATAATATACTGGTAACAAAAAATTGATCAAATGATAAAATATTAATAAAACAGAAAGATCAAATACCAGTGGATATGTTTTAAAAAATACCAGTTGCACTGAAGAAGAGCTGCACCCTAGATACTCACCATCAAAAAAGTGTCCAGCACAAGTTCGGCCGAACTTGTGCTGGACACTTTTGGTCAGTTGCAGTCATATGAGATCAATTCTTGCTATGGCAATGAAAAAATTTTTCTGGATAAAAAACTTCACTAGAAGTAGTTTTACATAGCCAAATTTTCTACCTAGATTTCATCCAAACCACAGGTGCACAATTTTTTATCTTTGAAAAAAAGTCAATTTAGTACAATTTATCCCTGATGGCTCTCATTTGCTTCAACACCTCTACTGGCCTTTGATAGTAGGAATATTACTTGGATTTCTTTTTTCATATTTGATCCCTTTAACTTAATTTTTTATTCCTAATATTGCTTTTGGATATCAATTAATAATTTTTAAAATAAACTATTTTCATATTTTTATACATTTATTTAATAATATTATAAATGGCATAACATCACCTGGTATGAATTTGGCACATGAGTTTTTTCTATACTTATAAAATTAATAATATAATAACGACCAAAAATTAATCAAATGATATTAATGAGTGAGGAACAAATATAAAATACCAGTAGACATGTTTGTAAGAAATACTAGATGAACTGAAGAAAAATTCTACCCTAGCTACTCTACATTAAAAAAGTGTCCAGCACAAGTTCGGCCGAACTTGTGCTGGACACTTATGGTCAGGTGCAGTCAGATGGGAGCAATTCTCTCTTTGGAAATGAAGATAAATTTTTGATATAAAATTACACTAGAAGTAGTTTGATATGGCAAAATTTTCATGCTGAAGTTTTGGTAAAGCTCAAGTGGATTATTTTTTTATTTTTACAAAAAAGAAAATTTAGTGCAAGTTTAGCCCTGATTGTTCTAATTTAATTCAACATCTCTTTTTTCTGTTTATGGCAGGAATTTAACTTGGATTTTAATTTTCATCTTTGATTTCTTTTATTTTACTTTATTCCTCTCATATTGCTTTTGGATAGAAGTTTATTTTTTGTAAAATAAATCATTTTCATATTTTTTTACCTTTATTTAATAATATTATAAAAGGTGTAACATCACCCAGTATTCATTTGGCACAAAATTTTTTGCTATACTGATAATATTAATAATATACTGGTGAGAAAAAATTAATCAATTGATAAATATGAGTGAGGCACAAAGATTTAATAACAGTGGAAATGTTTATAAGAAATTTCAGATGATTAAAAATGACTTGCACCCTGGATACTCTTCATGATAAAAGTGTCCAGCACAAGTTTGGCCAAACTTGTGATGGACACTTTTGGTTGCATGCCGTCAGACGCAATCAATTCTTTTTATGGAAATGAGACTGAATTATCACTCCATCATTGAACTGAAAGTAGTTTTACATAGACAAATTGTCCCCTGGAAGTTTGTCCAAACCTAAGGTAGACAATTTTTTCGTTTGGTAAAAAGTAAATTTGATCCATGTTAATCTATGATGGTGCCCATTTTTTCTGAAGCCTCTACTGGCTCATGATAGCAGAAATTATACTTAATATCTTTATTTCATGTTTGATCTCTTTAATTTTAATCTTACCCTTTTATTTATCATTTAGCTTTTAAATATCAATTTTATTTTGGTAAAACTGATAACTTTCACATTTTTTTATATTTATTATATTATATTATTAAAGTTGTAAAATATTCCAGTGTACATTCATTACACATTTTTTTGCTATACTAAAAACATTAATAATATAATGGTGACTAAAAAATAATCAAATAATAAATATGAATGACACAGAAAGATCATATACAAGTGGATTTGTTTATAAGGAATACCTGATGAGCTGAAGAAGACCTGCACCATAGATACTCACCATCATAAAAGTGTCCAGCATAAGTTCGGCCGAACTTGTGCTGGACACTTTTGGTTTCATGCAGTCAGATGGGATAAATTTACTCAATGGAAGTTAAAATGAATTTTTGCTCAATCATTGCACAAGAAGTAGCTTTATACTGCTATACTATCCTCCTGATTTTTTGGAAAACATCAGGTGGACACTTTTATTAATTTAAAAAAAAAGAAAAAATATTCCAAATCTAGAACTGGTGGTGCAAATTTGGTCTGAAAACTCAAATTATCTTTGATGGCAGAAATTTTATTTGAATGTTTAATTTCATATTTAATCACTTTTATTTTACTTTTTTATTCCTGTTTTTGCTTTCAAATATCAATTTATTTATTGTAAAACTAATAATTTTCATATTTTTTTTACTTTTATTTAATAAGATTATGAAAGATGTAGCATCTCCCAGTATGCATTTGGCTTACAAATTTTTTCAATACTAATAACATTAATATTATAATGGTGAAAAACAATGAATCAAATGATAAATATGAATGACACAGAAAGATCATATACAAGTGGATTTGTTTATAAGGAATACCTGATGAACTGAAGAAGACCTGCACCCTAGATGCTCACCATCATAAAAGTGTCCAGCATACGTTCGGCCGAACTTATGCTGGACATTTTTGGTTGCATGCAGTCAGATGGGATAAATTTACTCTATGGAAATGAAAATGACATTTTGCTCAATCATTGCACAATAAGTAGTTTGATATTGCCAAAATGTCCTCCTGATGAATTTTCAAAACTCATCAGGACACTTTCTTTGGTTTAACAAAAAAGAAAATATATTGCAAGTTTAGCCCTGGTGGTGCACATTTGATCTAACACCTGTACTTGTTATTGATAGTGGGAATTTTCCTTAGATTTTTTTATCTTATTTTATCCCTTTTATTTTACTTTTTTATTTCTCATATTGTTTGGATATCAATTTTTAATTTTTAAAATAAATGATTTTCATACTCTTATACCTTTATTTAATAATATATGATTAAAGGTGGAACACCACCTGGTATGCATTTTTCACACAAGTTATTACTATAGTAATAACGTTAACAATATAATGATGACAAAAAATTAATCAAATGGTAAATTTAAATGACACAGAAAGATCAAATTCCAGTGGAAATGTTTATAAGAGATCCCTTTTGAGTTTAAGAAGATCTGCTGTATGCCTACTCTCAATTATAAAAGTGTCCAGCACAAGTTCTGCCGAACTTGTGCTGGACACTTTTGGTTGCATGAAGTCATATGAGATAAATCCTCTCTATGGCAATAAAAAATGATATTTCACTCAATTATTGAAGTAAAGAATGTTTAATATTGTAAAATTGTCCCCTGGATGTCTGTCCAAACCTCAGTTCAAAATTTGTTAGCTATACATAAAAGTAAGTTTAGACCAAGTCTTGACCTAGGGGTCCCCAACTGTCCCAACACCACTTCTGGCCCTTGATAGTAAAAATTTTGCTTGTATTTTTTATTTCGTATTTGATCCCATTTATTTTCATTTTACTTTTTTATTACTCTTTTTAATTTTGAATATCAATTTATTTTTTTAAAAACTAAACATATTCATATTTTTTAACTTTATATAATAATATTATTAAAGTTGTAACATCACCAATTTTGCATTTGCCATGCAGGTTTTTGCTATACTAGAAACATTAATAATATATATGGTGACAAAAAATTAATTATAAGATAAATATGAATGATGAAAAAAAGTTAAAAACCCAATAGAAATGTGAAAAACAAAAACTGATGTACTGAGAAACACTTCCACCCTAGCTACTCTCCATCATAAAAGTGTCCAGCACAAGTTTGGCCAAACTTGTGCTGGACACTTTTGTTCAGGTGCAGTCAGATGGGATCAATTCTCTCTGTGGAAATTAAATTATAAAAAATGCTAAATAATTACATTAGAAGTAGTTTGGTATGGCTGAATTATCCACCTTGAGTTTTTCCAAACCTCAGGTGAAAAATTTTTTATCTTTAAAAAAAATTAAATTTTATCAAATTTAGCCCTGATGGCACCCATTTGTTTCAACACCTCTACTGGCTCTTGAAGGCAGGAATTTTTCTTGAATTTTTCTTTTTCATATTTGATCTCTTTTACTTTACTTTTTTATCACTCATGTTACATTTGGATATTAATTTATAATTTTGGAAAAGAAAATTAATAAAATTCTAATGACAAAAAATCAATCAGATAATAAAATATGAATAACACAGAAAGATCAAATACCATTTGACATGTTTTAAAGAAATAACAGTTGCACTGAAGAAGACCTGCACCCTAGCTACTCTCCATCATAAAAGTGTCCAGCACAAGTTCGGCCGAACTTGTGCTGGACACTTTTGGTCAGGTGCAGTCAGATGGGATCAATTCTCTCTATGGAAATGAAAAAAATTATTTGATAAGAAACTTCACTAGATGTAGTTTGATATAGCTGAATTATCCACCTAGAGTTCATCCAAACCACAGGTACACAATTTTTTATCTTTAAAAAACAATCAATTAAGTACAATTTATCCCTGACGGCTCTCATTTTCTTCAACATCTCTACTGGCCTTTGATATTAGCAATAATACTTGGATTTCTTTTTTCATATTTGATTGCTTTAAATTAATTTTTTATTCCTCATATTGCTCTTGGATATCAATTAATAAATTTTAAAATAAATTATTTTAATATTTTTATACATTTTTTTAATAATATTATAAAATGTGTAACATCACTCAGTATGCATTTGGCACACGATTTTTTGCATTACTTATATAATTAATAATATAATTAAGACAAAAAATTAATCAAACAATATCTATGAGTGAGGCACAAAGATAAAATACCAGTAGACATGTTTGTAAGAAATACCAGATGAACTGAAGAAAAATTCTACCCTAGCCGCTCTCCATCATAGAAGTGTCCAGCACAAGCTCGGCCGAACTTGTGCTGGACACTTTTGGTCATGTGCAGTCAGATGGGATCAATTCTCTGTATGGCAACAAAAATTTTTTTTATCAAATTTCACTAGAAGTAGTTTGGTTTAGCTGAATCATCCACCTGCTGTTCTGCCCAATATCAGGTGTATAATTTTTTATCTTTAAAGAAAAGGTCACTTATTACAATTAAGCCCTGATGGCTCCCATTTGCTTTAACACCACTACTGGCTCTTGATAGCAGGAATTTTACCAGTATTTTTTTCATATTTTAACTCTTTGACTTTTATTTTATTCTTTTATTCCTCTTTTTACTTTCAAATTTCAATTTAATTTTTGTAAAACTATTCCTTTCCATATTTATTTACATCTATTTTAAAAAATTATTGAAGGTATAACTTCACATGGTATGCATTTGGCACACAAGTTTTTGCTATACTAATAACATTAATAATATAATGATGATAAAATATTAATCGGATGATGAATATGAAAGATACAGACTGATCAAATACCAGTAGACATGTTTATGAGAAATACAAGATGAAGCAACTGAAGAAAATTTCCACCCAAGCTACTCTCCATCATAAAAGTGTCCAGCACAAGTTCGGCTGAACTTGTGCTGGACACTTTTAGTCACGTGCAGTCAGATGGGATCAATTCTCTATATGGCAACAAAAAACATTTTTTTATTAAACTTCACTACAAGCAGTTTTGTTTAGCTGAATCATCCAACTGTTGTTCTTCCCAACCTCAGGTGTATAATTTTTTATCTTTAAAAAAAAGGTCACTTATTACAATTTAGCCCTGATGGCTCCCATTTTTTTCAACACTTCTACTGGCTCTTGAGAGCAAGAATTTTACTAGTATTTTGTTTTTCATAATTGATCTCTTTGAGATTAATTTTACCTTTTTATCCCTCATATTGCTTTTGTATATCAATTTATTTTTTGTAAAACAAATCATTTTCATATTTTTTTACCTTTATTTAATAATATTATAAAAGGTGTAACATCACCCGGTATGCATTTGGCACACGAGTTTTTGCTATACTTATAATATTAATAACATAATGGTGACAAAAATCAATCAAATGATAAATATGAGTGAGGCACAAAGGTCAAATACCAATTAATCAATAGTTCTTTTTAATATTATAAATTTTTTGATTAAATAAAATGGTAATAATGAATTATATTTTTCATCCACAATTCCACTCTAATGATTCCCACTGCACAAAAAGGGTTCACTTGGTCCTTTCTTTACTGCTTGTGCATATATTTTATTGCCCACAGTACTACAATTTTTTGTAGTGATTATCGCACATCTGATTCAGGAATATTTTTAAACAATATAAGTTTTTTTAAAAAAAGACCTTATCATATCCAATATCCCACAAAAATACAACCTGTTTTTGTATTAAAGCCCATTAATTATTAAGAAATTGTTAAAATAATTTGATTAGACCCTGGCACAGCTAGATCCATACCAACCGACCTAAAGTCTTTTCAATATTGAAAACAATTAAATAAAATTATGATATCATACTAAATTATGGGCACCAACCATAATTCAGCACTTCTCATTTGCTCTGCTACAAAATGAGTGCATGTAGCATTTTTCTAACGTCGGACTGTTTTTCTTCCTTCCCTCACACCTTTAGTCCAGAATGAAAATTTAGTATGAGTTTTGGTCAAAATGGTTTGCCAGTGTTATCTGTATGCAATATGAATTCATATTGCATATTTCTATTTATGTATAAAATATACTTGTTAAGCATCATTTTTTTGCATTTTTCAATCATTATGCATATTTATGCATATTCATATGCATATTCATTATAAAGATTTATATGCATATTAATATATTTTATTCATATACGTATATGCACCTTTTTTTGCATATTCAATATGCATATTTTTAATGCATATTCAATATGCATATTTTTATGCATATTCAATATGCATATTTTTTATGCATATTTTTTATGCATATTTTTATGCATATTTTTTATGCATATTTATTCTTCATAGTCATTATGCATACACTTTGGATAGGCAATTCACATCAATTTTTAGCATGCAATAAGTATCCACCATGCAAATTCAAATGCATATGCATCTATATTGTCAGCCTAAATATCCTTAGGACTGAGTATTTCTTATGCTTAAAATAAGATAACCTTAACTAGATTAAGCTTATATCTTAAAAATAAGGTTAAAATAATAATATATATTATTTTATTATATATATATATATAATTATTATTCTATTATATAATTTATAATAGTTTAAATAGCTTATCCATGGCCTAATAATACTTATTAAGGTGTTAATGGAGTCATAATATACTTATCTTAAGTGATATGAAGTAATTATTGACATACATAAGCTTATATGTATACATAAATCTCATATTCAGTGAAATATGCAGTATATTATGTATATTTAGGTATATAAGTGGGTTTTAGCCCCTTAATAGCCTATAACCTTTGTTTTTCTGCTTATTTTAGGTCATATGGACGAAATCAGTGGACTCACAACGCCTACAGAAGCATAGACACCTATATCAGGTGCATACACCCAGTTTGGACAACTAAAATTACTTCCTTGGATGGTTATTCACGGATTTATGGGTTGGAAAGATGTTTTTGGGTTAATGTGGATGCTTGGGGATGTTATTGGGGGCTTGGACATTTTATTTGTTTCCTTTATATGCTTTTAGTTTCATTAAATCTCTTTTTGATCATTTATTTTACCTGTTTCTTTATGGTATCCGCTTTTATCTGGGATTTCTATTTATGGTATGACTCTGTGTTATTATTAATAGTGATGGAGGGTCCTTACTGGAGGTCTGGGTGTTGAAACTGCTTGAAGTGGACGCCATGGGGAGGTGATGGGCCCTCACAGTGCTGTAATTGCCGGGGATAGCAGTGACATCATCTGGATTGAAGGTCTGTGCACTCCAGTGGATTTGGGTATAAGTAAGGAGGGATTTTGACGGTTTATTATCATCATTCAATTACTACACTTGAAACAAACACTACAATACAATTATTAACATTCAGAAATATATTATAAAGCCCTTATAAATTGATATTATCTTTATAAAAAGCTATAACTATATTTTATTCTTCTATTTTCCACCACTAGCACGCATTTAAATCCAAGTATTGTGAGTTTTATTTGAGTATAACTATTCTATTAGTCTTCCCCTGAGGTTTAATCACTAAATCATTTATAAATAAGTAGTTGGACCATAAAATAACACTATTATATCATACTTACATACTAGACTATACTGACAATTGGGGGTCTTTCCTTATATTTTACTTATTATTTAGTATAAGCCTTGGGACGTGATTTTTACCTTAGTACAACTCAAAATTAACCAAATATTTGGGTCTGCTGCATATTAGTGGGTCATCATAACTCATTGATTTCGGAAAAGAACCCTTATAGTAATTGTACTAATTTTTTATCATAAAAATTAGATATTTACAGTAGTAACTGTACCCAATATAAACCCAATTTCACTTGGTATTTGGACACCAATATAACACCCAATTAAATTGGTATTTGGCTAAAGCTTGGTAAGCTAATTATTCACCCTTATAGAGGTCTAGTTAAACTTATTATTATATTTTTAACAGATTTTTTCGATTTTTTCTTATATTTTATTTAAATAAATAAAGATATAAATTCAGGGTAAGCTCCATTGCTTTTTTATTAGTAATATAATTACTAATATCTTTTGTCTACTAATTCCATAGAGTTTTTCCTTTTGTAGACGTAAAATATTGTTATTCTGAACAATATGAGTGCTCCCCAGGATAGTGTAAGTGAACAGCCTGCTTATAATACCAGGTCTAAAGCTAACAAAAACTTTCCAGGACATCACCATGGAGGGACAACAGTACCCCCAACCAGAAAGCATGAGTATAGAGGAAAAGGACGCCCTCTTAAAAAAGATAACTATCAAAAAGACGTCTCCTCCTCTTCAGGATCAACTGTCCCACCTGGCCAAACAGGTTCTGAAGTTGGAGGAATCAAAATCTCTCATGTTCAAAGAAGTAGAGCAGTTGCAAAACAATTGCAAGGTAGGATTTCAGCAGATGAATCAGGCAATGGCAGAGTTAAAGGGAGACCAGCCCAGTCAATCAAATCAGCAACCCCCTACCCAAGGAGGGTCCACTCACTCCCAGGAGAAAATCCTGGTAGACAAATGGAAATGGGACTGATTTCACCAACAGTGGACAAGCCACAGTCGCAACAGGGATCCACCCCCTCATCTGACTTCCTCAGCTCACCCTTACAAGGGAAAAAAGCGCCAAAAATCAGGACTGGCAACCATCCCTTGGTAAGTAACTTACCCTCTCAGATTAGACATAATACTGATAATTACAATATAGGTAATTCTATTGATGTTAAATCTGTACAAAAAATAGAGGAGGATTTAAGAAATTTAGGTTTTAGAGTAGATACACCTGACTTGTCTTTTGTCCATAATAACAGTACTATATACAATGATAATACAGTTAATCCTCAGTTGCAACCACCTACTAGTGAGATGAGAAGTTCACAGGAGAGTGAGAGAATTGAAAAGGAGGACATGGAATATTTTAACAATAATCCAACTGTCCATAGAATTGTTTCAGCATTGTGGAATAGAATGACTGATTGTGAGGAACAGACAGTTAAGCTCACTAGTGATACAATTTCATCCTTAACATTGAACATTTCTCGATTAGCAACACGTAATAAAGAATTAGAGAAAGAACATTTGTCTCTAACTCTTAAATATGATTCATTGAGTAATAAATATAATGACCTTTCAAACAAATTTTGTGAGTTAGAAAAATTATATGAAACACATTTATTAAAGACTGAATCAAGAACAAAGTTATCTTTTGCACAGACAAATCAAAGTGTCTCTGAGCTGCTACAAAGATTAACTAAAGTTGAGATTGAAACTGCCAATCTACTGATGAACCAGGATAATCATAAGTATAATCAATATAATAATAATCCTTTCATTGGCAAAAGTGAATCTCATTCCTTCCCTGTACCACCACAATTAAAACCATCTGGTGGTAGTGTCAAATCTGAAAATATAAGTCACAAATCCGTGCAGGAAGAAATACAAGACCATTTATCAAAAGTGAATGAGTTGTTGAATTTACCTAAGATTAGTGAGATAAAATCCAATCAGAAGAACTGGCCTAAGATAGATCAGTACCCAACTTATGATGGGGAAGCCAGCTCTGATTGGCAACATTTTATTCAAAGAATTGAAAACTTGAAATTCTCATATAAGTTACCAGATGAAGAGATAACATCAAAATTAATTTCTTTATTTAAGGATGTTGCTTTATTATGGTTTGAAGCTGTCTTAAGTGAGGGTAGAGACTACTCTTGGGCTGAATGGAAACAACTTATTGAAAAACAATTTGGAGGTTCTAAATTCAGGCTTACTCAGCAAAGACTGTATGAGAAGACTAGGTATAATCCGTTGAATGGTGACAAACCTATGGTATTTTTAATGAATTTAAACAAAATATTAAAAGCCATTGAGCCTCATATGGATTTTAACTTATGGAAAGATAAGATAATATACAAATTACCTATATCTGTCAGAGACATTGTTGTAGCTAGAACATTAAATGTTACTGAATATTCTGACTTTATTAATATTTGCAATGAAATATTATTAAACCATAAGTATGAATCAAGGTATTCCACTTATAAGCAAAATGTTGAACCTGTAAAAACTCAGAATTCAAAAACACTTCAGGAGAAGCAGAAAAAACCTACTGCACCTGTAGTACCTAAAAAGTATGAAACAAATACTTGTTATAAGTGTAACAAACCTTGGGTCAAAGGTCACAAATGTGAGAAAAACATAAATATTGTTGAAAATCAACGTGAATCTGAAACTGAAACTGAAAAAAGTAAAGAATCAAGTGATTATGACAGCAATATCTCATATAGTGATGAAAATGAAGTCTGTATGTTGGAAGATGATTTGTCCATCTTTGAAAATCCAATATTAAATATGGACTCAAATAAATCTTTAATGAATTTTGAGGATGCTGAAATCATTAAGGATATACAAGCTGATAACTTTAGAATGACACCTATCACGGTTCCAGCTATCATTTCTTGTGAAAACGTTAATATAGTATTGGACACAGGAGCTGCTGGTTCAGTTGTTTCCACTAATACATTACAGAAAATTGATAGTGAATATAAGTTTAAGCTTGAACCACTTCAGAATAAAAATTGGAGAGGTTTTGGATCAGTGCTACACCCCATTGGTAAATACAAAGCTGCTGTTTTCTTTAAACACCAACATGGTTATGTAAGGGTAACTTGTGACTTTGTAGTAATGGATAATACAAATTGTAGTAACTGTTTTATCATTGGAAATGATATTCTGACTAAATTTGGTGTAAAATTAGACCCTGCTAATAACAATTTTACAATTGGCATGAATGGTAAAAGGAAATTTAAAATAAATTCTTTTAACACTGTCTTACACATTGAGTCAGTAACAAATTCCCCATCTAAAGGAAGAGAATCCAATGAGTTGAAACTTCTGGAAACAGAAATTTCAAAAGCATCATTTGGCACTCAGATAAGTAAAACTGAGAAAGATAATATTTTGGAATTAATTAAAGCTTTTCCAATGGCTTTTGCACATGGTACAAATGAACTTGGCCTTGTAAAAGATCATGAAATGAAAATTAGTTTAACCTGTGATATGGATAATATTCCTGCTAGTCTTAAAAAGAAACCATACCCTGCTTCACCAATGAAGAGGAAAGACATAGAGGATAATATTAAGATGTTATTAAAAATGAACATTCTTGAGAAGGTTGAAACTACACCAAAATATTGTGTAATATCACCAGTGCTGATTTCTTATGAACAAGATAAAGCAAGACTGTGCGGTGATTATAGAGCATTAAATACATTTACAGTAGATGATATTTATCCCTTGCCAAGGATTGCCTCTATACATGCTACCCTTAAAGGTGCTAAATATATAAGTTGCCTAGATGGAAATAAAGGGTACCATCAAATTCCTGTTGAAAAGAATTCACAGAACTTTTTGTTGATAACAACACACATGGGAATTTATAAGTATGTCAGAATGCCATTTGGACCAAAGAATGCTCCATCAGTATTTCAAAAGTTAATGGATATAACATTCCATAATGAAATGATTGAGGGATGGTTAATGGTATACATTGATGACATCATAGTGTTCTCTAAAAATTTTGATGAACACTTAATCCATTTAAGGAAAGTATTTCAGAAAATGGATGAAATAAAAATGACCCTTGCATTGAAAAAATGTAAATTTGGGTTTGAATCTTTAAAAGTGCTTGGTCATATTGTATCTGGCTGACAAATATGTGTAGACCAAAATAAAGTGGCTGCAATAAATTATATTGGCATTCCTCAAAATGTGAAGGATGTACAATCTTTTCTTGGAATGTGTGGTTATTATAGACAATATATAAAAAACTACCAATCAATTGCTGCACCACTGACCACACTGATAAAGAAATCAGAAGCTTTCATTTGGAATAATGAAAGACAACAAGCTTTTAATAAGTTGAAAGAATGTTTAATGACAGCTCCTATCTTGGGATTACCAGATTTCCAATTACCTTTTGTATTATATACAGATGCAAGTTTTATTGGACTGGGTGCTGCTTTGCATCAAAAACAACTTATTGGAGGTAAAATGTCAGAAGTAGTAATCTGCTATATTTCACGTACTCTGAGAAGTGGTGAATTAAAATATGGTGCTACTCAACTTGAATGTTTAACAGTAGTATGGGCTCTTGAGAAGCTACATTATTACCTTGAAGACCAAAAATTTGAGTTAATAACTGACTGTAGTGCAGTTAAGTCACTCTTAAACATGAAAACTCCTAATAGACACATTTTTAGATGGAAATTAGCTGTACAAGAATACAGAGGACGGATGACTATTACACATAGAGCAGGAACCTTGCACTCTAATGTAGATCTGTTATCTAGAGTACCTCTGCCTAATAATGATGATAATCCTGCTTATGTTCCTGAATCAGAGATTATTAACATTTATGGCATTTATATTGTAGATCTTGAGGATGAATTTATGCAATCAATTCTTGATAATTATAATTCAGATCCTGACTTAAGTAAATTAACTACAATATTAAATGATCCATCTAATGCTTCAATGAATGTTTTAATAAAAACATTACCAAATAAGTATAAAGAGGCATTAGAGAAAGGAAAATTTTCCATTGAGGATGGTTTTATATATTACAGGAAAAAATTAAGTAATGTAATTGTAATTCCCCCTTCAATGAAGGAGTTAATGTTAAGTATATGTCATGATGATATATTAGCAGGTCATTTTGACTACCATAAAACATTAACCAGAGTAAAAAACACAGCTTGGTGGATTAACATGTCTGAGGATGTTCAGAAATATGTTGAAACATGTGATTCTTGTCAAAAATCAAAAAGATTAACAGGAAAAAGAGCTAGTTTATTACAATAAATTGAGCAACCAAAAGCTCCATGGGAAATCATTAACATGGACTTTGTAACAGGTTTGCCAATAGCAGGGCATAAAAATTATAACTCCTGC
This sequence comes from Hemileia vastatrix, assembly GCA_030280995.1. Taxonomy (NCBI): domain Eukaryota; kingdom Fungi; phylum Basidiomycota; class Pucciniomycetes; order Pucciniales; family Zaghouaniaceae; genus Hemileia; species Hemileia vastatrix. The sequence goes on from JASXTE010000008.1 coordinate 34,590,983, forward strand.
TGGGTAATTGTAGATAGATTTACGAAGATGTGTAAATTTATTACTACCCACAAAGAGGTTTCTGCAAAGGACTTAGCTTTTTTATGGTGGACACAAATGTTAAATACAGCAGGTTTCCCCAAAGCAATAGTTTCTGACAGAGATCCTAAATTTACTTCTGAGTTCTGGACGTCACTTATGGATGTTTCAGGGTGTCAATTAAAACTTTCTACAGCACACCATCCACAAACTGATGGGCTAGCAGAAAGAATGATACAAACCTTAGAAGATATGATAAGAAGATACTGTGCTTTTGGTCTTAATTTTAAAGACAATGACAAATTCACGCATGATTGGGTAACCCTTATCCCAGGTTTAGAATTTGCATATAATAGTACAGTACATTCTGTCACTGGCAAAAAGCCATTTGAGTTATGGTTGGGTTATGTACCTAATACCCCTGCTAAAACTCTTAATAAGTTACCTAGATTGGATATTCATCCAGGTACTAAATCTTTTCTTCAGATGCTGGAATTATGCAGAAAACATGCTCAAGAATGTATAAATAAGGCTTTTGAGTATGAAAAGAAAAGATGGGATAAAGCCCATAAAGAACAAATGTTCAAAGAGGGTGATGAAGTCCTTATTTCAACGCTACATTTCAATTTAAATGGTAATGTTAAATTGAAGGATCCATTCATTGGACCATTTGTAGTTAAAAAGATGGTTGGTAATAATGCTGTTGAGGTTATTCTATATGCACCATATGATAGAAAACATCCAGTATTTCCTATTTCTCTTATAAAACCATACCATTCTAATGATACTGCTCTATTTCCAAGAAGATCAGGAAGGCATAAACAGCAACCTGAAGAAATAGTGGAAAAAGCAGAAATTGAAAAGATACTTAAAAAGAGACACCTTACAAAAGAAAAGGGAGTTGAGTATCTATTAAGATTTAAAAATAAATCAAGTGAATATGACCAGTGGATTCCAGAAAATGAAATCTCTGATCTTAAAAATCTCTTGAAAAAATTTAAATCTAAATAATACTGTTCATTCAGTATATGTATTATAAAAATTAATTTTTTTTATTATTTCATTCCTTAAGATTAATTAAAATGTCTTAACATTTTTTTTTATTGTTTTTTTTGGGGTGAGGGAGTGTCAGCCTAAATATCCTTAGGACTGAGTATTTCTTATGCTTAAAATAAGATAACCTTAACTAGATTAAGCTTATATCTTAAAAATAAGGTTAAAATAATAATATATATTATTTTATTATATATATATATAATTATTATTCTATTATATAATTTATAATAGTTTAAATAGCTTATCCATGGCCTAATAATACTTATTAAGGTGTTAATGGAGTCATAATATACTTATCTTAAGTGATATGAAGTAATTATTGACATACATAAGCTTATATGTATACATAAATCTCATATTCAGTGAAATATGCAGTATATTATGTATATTTAGGTATATAAGTGGGTTTTAGCCCCTTAATAGCCTATAAACTTTGTTTTTCTGCTTATTTTAGGTCATATGGACGAAACCAGTGGACTCACAACGCCTACAGAAGCATAGACACCTATATCAGGCGCATACACCCAGTTTGGACAACTAAAATTACTTCCTTGGATGGTTATTCACGGATTTATGGGTTGGAAAGATGTTTTTGGGTTAATGTGGATGCTTGGGGATGTTATTGGGGGCTTGGACATTTTATTTGTTTCCTTTATATGCTTTTAGTTTCATTAAATCTCTTTTTGATCATTTATTTTACCTGTTTCTTTATGGTATCTGCTTTTATCTGGGTTTTCTATTTATGGTATGACTCTGTGTTATTATTAATAGTGATGGAGGGTCCTTACTGGAGGTCTGGGTGTTGAAACTGCTTGAAGTGGACGCCATGGGGAGGTGATGGGCCCTCACAGTGCTGTAATTGCCGGGGATAGCAGTGACATCATCTGGATTGAAGGTCTGTGCACTCCAGTGGATTTGGGTATAAGTAAGGAGGGATTTTGACGGTTTATTATCATCATTCAATTACTACACTTCAAACAAACACTACAATACAATTATTAACATTCAGAAATATATTATAAAGCCCTTATAAATTGATATTATCTTTATAAAAAGCTATAACTATATTTTATTCTTCTATTTTCCACCACTAGCACGCATTTAAATCCAAGTATTGTGAGTTTTATTTGAGTATAACTATTCTATTAGTCTTCCCCTGAGGTTTAATCACTAAATCATTTATAAATAAGTAGTTGGACCATAAAATAACACTATTATATCATACTTACATACTAGACTATACTGACATATATCATACACACAACATATATTCAAGTTTAATATTTGAATATTAAGGTATGCTAAGTGATGTTGTTCAACCTTTTGCCAAACCTGAAATTAACTGATGTTCAATGTGGTTCTTAAGCTCTGCTCAAGGAGGGATTGTTCTGGATTCAATCTGTGACAGTTTATTTTTTCAATGTTTTTACATCAGATTTAAAAACATCTTTCTGAAAGTTTCAGGATGGTTTCCCAACAGTTTCCTGACAAATTCCTAATAGTTTCAAAAAGAGGGAACTGCTAGCAGTTCACCCCCAGATTTCCCGTGGTGACAGACCCATACCATAAATAGAGAATCCAGATAAAATTGGATACCATAAAGAAACAGGTAAAATAACTCATCCAAAGAGAATATAATGAAGCCCAAAGCATATAAAGGAAACAAAAGTAATTTCCAAGACCCTAATTACATCCCCAAGCATCCATATTAACCCAGCAATGACTTCCCAACCCATAAATCCGTGAATATCCATCCAAGGAAGCAGATTAAGTTGTCCAAACTGAGTGTATGTGCCTGAAATAGATGTCTATGCTTCTGTAGGCGTTGTGAGTCCACGGAGTACATCCATATTACCTAAAATAAGCAGAAAAACAAAGGGTATAGGCTATTAAGAGGCTAAAACCCACTTATAGACCTAAATATACATAATATACTGCATATTTCACAGAATATGATATTTATGTATACATATAAGCTTATGTATGTCAATAATTACTTAATATCACTTAAGATAAATATATTATGACTCCATTAACACCTTAATAAGTATTATTAGGCTATGGATAAGCTATTTAAACTACTATAATTTATATAATAAAGTAATAATTATATATATATGTAATATAGTCATATATATTATTGTTTTAACCTTATTTTTAACATATAAGCTTAATTTACTTAAGGTTATCTTATTTTAAGTATAAGAAATACTCAGTCCTAGGGATATCTAGGCTGACACTCCCTCACCCAAAAAAGACAATAAAAAAATGTTAAGAAATTTTAATTAAAAGTAAGGAGTGAATAGAAATTTTTTTTAAATTTCTATAATACATATACTGAATAAACAGTATTATTTTGATTAAAATTTTTTCAAGAGATTTTTAAGATCAGAGATTTAATTTTCTGGAATCCATTGGTCATATTTGCTTGATTTATTTTTAAATCTTAATAGATACTCAACTCCCTTTTCTTTAGTAAGGTGTCTCTTTTTAAGTATCTTTTCAATTTCTGCCTTTTCAACTATTCCTTCAGGTTTCTGTTTATGCCTTCCTGTCACCGAACAACCTACGCACAAGGTCAAGAGTGTTCCTTGAAGTGAGATGGAGGGAGGAGTTTAGAAACTTCTTCGATGCACAGAGGAAATGTTCAAGGAAGTGATTCAAAGATGACTCAAAGGAAGAGCTACTGCTTCGAGTCATCTTCCAATCACTTCCTGGAACATTTCCTCTGTGCATCGAAGAAGTTTCTAAACTCCTCCTTCCATCTCACTTCCAGGAACACCCTCAACCTTGTGCGTAGGTTGTCCGGTGACAGTATAATTTAATTGTCTGTAGTTCTGATTCTTTGTACTACTACGTCCCTTTTCAGGTGTTTTCTAAATTCTTAAAATGGCACCTGTTCAATGCACTCCTCCTACGGGCGCTACTACTAGAGCTTACGCCAGAGGCTGGCCAACAGCCACACAGCCTGTTTCCCGCACTCACTCCTTGGAACCACTCGACCTAATGGAATGGCAACATTCAGTACAATCTGTAGAAGACATCCCACAAGATTTTGATGATTCTAGTGATGATGAAGAAGGAGAGGATACAATGCACGAGGCACCATCCACCCCTGCTACTCACCCTTCTGGTCAACCTTTGGAACCTGGACCATCTAATTTGCTGGAGGACTTCATGAGATTTTTCATGAAGACCCTTTCCAATACAAAGTCTTCGGAGGGATCTAAATTAAAAACTCACTCCATGAAATCTCCTGATAAATTCAATGGAGAACATCCAGACAGATTGCAGCCCTTCTTGCAATCCTGAAATCTCCTGTTCCATAACGACCTTTGAACCTTCAATAACAAACAATCAAAGGTTGTTTACGCTTCTTCATTCCTAGCCGGGAAAGCAGCAAGATGGTTTGAGCCTTATCTTCTCATGCTCTCTTTGACAGAAACCCACTTACTTATTAATAACTGGGAAAAGTTTGAAGACCAACTCTTCACATTGTTCGGTGACCCTAATGAAACTGACAACGCAGAAATTGAACTTGATTTTCTTTGCATGAGTGATAATGGTAAAGCCTCTGAATATATTTCGAACTTCAGAGCACTTCACACTTGTGTAGGTTAGAATGATGCTGCCCTTAAGTATCATTTCAAAAAAGGACTTCCTTTGAGGATTCTGGATCAATTAAATCTTCATGGTCAGAAGATGACTACTTTAACAGATTTAATGGATCAAACCCTTGAACTTGACGGCGTTTACCAAGGACAACTTCAACATTTTTGATATGCCAACAAATCTCAAGGCCTAAATTTTAAATCGGGACCTTCTTCACACCCACGGACAACTCAATCCAAACCCAATAAGGGAAAGGACAAACCTCAACCTAAAAGCTCGACCCCAGGCAATATCAGCAAAATACTGGATCCTAAAGGGGAACTTAAAGAAGCTGAGAGGAAGAGACGAGCGGGTAATGGGTTATGTATGTATTGTGGGGGTAAGCACAAGCTGGAAGATTGTGTAAAGTTGAAGGAAAGAGAAGGTACTAGTTTGAAGTCAAAAACTAGTAGATAGTTTACTTGTGTGCAAAGCAAACTATATTATTTTGCACAGTGCACAGAACCTCCGTGTCTTAAGGACTGGAGTTGCTTTAAACCGCTTGAGATTAATTCTTTTTAAGGAGGATACCCCCTTCAGTTGTCTTATAGACTCTGGAGCTTCAATTTCTTTTGTTAGTTTATCTTTTGCCAAGAAGTTACAACTAACATTTACAGATATCAATTGAACTCCAATTTACTTGGTCGAATCAGAGGAACCCAAATATTGGGTAAGTAAGAAAGTTTTATGGGTTTTCAACTTTCCAAACTTTCCCCCCTTCAAGTGGGAATTATCAGTCTTGGATGCCCCAAGGATGGACGATACCATTCTTGGCCATGACTTTTTAACTCATTGGAATCCTGAAATTGATTAGTCCCAGGGATTGATCACCCCACGCACTAAGTATATTTTTGACTCTTCAATGCAGGTCAATAAGGAGTTAAACAACCTGCCTGAAAATGTCCTTCTAGAGGGAAAATCTCTGCCAGATGACTTGCAAGCATCTGATCTTTCTCTAAATGAGCAATTGGCTAACCCTTCTAGCTCAATAACTTTACTCAAAGAGGATTTAAATTGCCTTTAAATAATTGAATTATGCTCTCTCAATTCTGGTCTTCCCTCAACAGATTCTCTCGAAGATGATGAGGACAACCAAATCAAAGTTGAAGCCATTAAATCAACTCTACCAGAAATCTATCATGATTTCCTCGATGTTTTCTCAATCAGCAAGGCCGATAACTTACCACCCCATCGACCCTACAACCATCAAATAGAGTTAATAGGTCCAGTACCTCTGGCAGGTCCTGTCTATTCTTTGTCAAAGGATGAATCTCAAGTTCTTCGAGACTACATTGAAGAGAATGTAGCCAAAGGTTTCATAAGAGCCAGTAAATCTCCAACCGGCTCCCCTGTTCTTTTTGTAAAGAAAAAAGACGGTAGTCTTAGGTTGTGTGTTGACTATAGAAAGCTCAACACAGTCACTAAGAAGAATGCATATCCTGTTCCTCCTATGTCATTGCTTCTTACCCTTTTCAATGGTGCTTATTTCTTTTCCAAAATTGATCTTAGAGGCGCTTACAATCTTATTTGCATTTTGGAAGGTCATGAACCACTGAATGAACTGCGCACTAGATTTGGTAGTTTTGAATATTTAGTAATGCCTTTTGGATTATGTAACGCACCATCAACTTTTCAAACTTTTGTTAATGACATCTTTCAAGATAATGTCGTCTACTTAGACAATATTTTAATTTTCTCGAAGACACTGGATGATCATATTCATCATGTTCGACAGGTTCTAAATTGACTTCAAGATCACGGTCTCTACGCCAAGCACAATAAATGCAAATTCCATCTTAAATCAATTAATTTTTTGGGTTTTACGTTATCCACTGATGGTTTAGTCATGGACAACAAAAATGTCCAAAAAGTCCTGGAATGGCCTGAGCCCAAAAACCGTTAAATCCCTCCAAGGATTTTTGGGTTTTGCAAATTTCTATAGAAGATTTATTAAAGATTACTCTAAAACTATTTCCAATCTTACTTCTCTTCTTAGAAAAGATATTCCTTTTGTTTTTACTTCTACAGCACGAAAGTAATTCGAAGCATTGAAGACTGTGTTCACCACAGCTCCAATTCTTCAACACTTTGATCCTTCTGCTTTGACAATAGTCAAGACAGACGCTAGCAATTATGCTATCTCAGGGGTCATTTCTCAATTAAATCCTGAAACAAAATTGTTTCATCCTGTTGCTTTTGAGTCACGCAAAATCATTTCAGCAGAATTAAATTATGAAATTCATGACAAAGAGCTTTTAGCTATTATCCATTGTCTTAAAAAATGGCGCTATTTTCTTCTCAGCCTAGATAGTCCTTTTTAAATTCTAACAGACAATATTGCTTTGAAATACTTTAAGTCTTTCAAACTGTTAACCAGGCTTCAAGCCAGGTGGGCTGAATTTCTGTCTGAATTTCCTTTTTCTATTTACTATTGCCCAGGTAAGAACTGTATTGTCCCAGATATCTTTTCACGTCGGAACAACGTTTACCCACAGCGGGGGACACATTTGATGATAAGAACCCAGCAAATGTGAAATCAATTTTCAACGAATCAATGTTAACGACTTATCAACTTAATTCGATGATCACTCAATCTTGTCAAAATCCACTATCCAGCATCCTCGAAGCTCAGTCGAAGGACAATTATTGTTTAGGGTTAAAAGACAAAATACTCTCGAAGAAAGGGGCCAAAAGATTTAGTATTGAATCAGGTCTATTAGCTTTCAAAGGTAGAGTAGTCATATCCTACAACAATGAAATAAAATTATGGATTTTCAATATTCGACATGATTCTCCATTAGCTGGTCATTTTGGGGTTTATAAAACCTACCAGTTAATAGCGAGGGATTTCTTCTGGCCAGGAATGACCAGAGAAATCAAGGCCTATATAAGAGCTTGTTAAAAATGTAATAGGAATAAGGCTCCCTGTCACCGGAAGCATGGGTTGCTTCAACTGCTTCCTATTCCCTCTAAACCTTGGGAATCTTTATTGATGGATTTCATTTCTCAACTTCCTCTTTCTAATAATTTTGATGCTATATTAGTAATAGTAGATAGATTTTCAAAGATGTCTATTTTTATTAAAACCACTACTACTGCTACAGAAGAAGATTTGTCAAAATTGTTTCTAGAATATGTATTTTCAAAACATGGCTTACCTAATGATATTATTTCAGATAGAGGCTCATTTTTTGTATCCACATTCTGGACTCAAATGTGTTGACAACTCAATATCACGAGGAACCTCTCCACAGCCTATCACCTTAAAACCAATGGGCAAATGGAAAGGGTCAATCAAATCCTCAAACAATACCTTTGAATGTATGTCAGTTACCAACAAGACGATTGGACCACATGGTTACCATTGGCCGAATTTGCTTATAATAACTCAACTCATTCTTCAACACGACAATCTCCTTTCAAAACTGTTTATGGAAGACATCCTCGATTCAACTCAATCCATGTAATAACTAATCATCCTGCGGAACATTATCTTTGAACCATATCAAAACTCCAAGAGGAACTTAACTCAAATTTGAAATTAGCAATTCAAAGGTACAAGGAACAGGCCGACCAACATCGACAATCTGCTCCGTCTTTTAAACCAGGCGACAAAGTATGGCTCGATGCACGATACATTCAAAGGACTCGACTATCAAAGAAACTGGCTGAAAAATGCTTGGGACCATTCAAAATTGACTCTGAAGTCTCTAAAACTGCATTTTGACTCAAGCTACCTCCTAAATGGCAGGCTATTCACCCTGTTTTCCACGTATCTCTCCTGGAACTGGCTTGAGAAACATACCCAGGCAAGAACCAACCTCTTCTGTAACCGGTAGAAGTAGAAGACCATCTAGAGTGGGAAGTAAGCCGTATCCTTGATTCAAGAATGCGCAAGGCAAAACTTCAATACCTCGTGGAATGGGAAGTCTTCCTCAATGATTCAGACAAAACATCCTGGGAACTAGCCATCAATGTTTCTAACGCCCCTGAACTCCTAAAATCTTTTCATCTTAAATATCCTTTAAAACCAAAACCTTAAAACTCTCTTTTATTTTTTTCTCTTCTTTCTTTTTTTTTTCTTTTTTGTTTCTTAAAATTCTAAAACTTCTTCTCTTTGAAATCTAAAATATCTTTACCTCTATAAAATTTCCTTATTTTTCTTTTCTTCTTTCTTCTTTTTTCTTTCAAAAGTTTTCAACCTTCTTTAAAATAAAATAAAATAAATTAAATTAAAAATTAAACTAAAATAAAATTAAATTAAATTAAAAAAAAAAAAATTTAAAATTTAAAATAAAATAATAAAATAAAATAATAAAATAAAAATCCTAAAAAACAATAAATTCCTTTAAATTTTCTTTTCTCTTTCCCTTATTTCTTTATCTTCAAACTATCAAAATGTTTCACGAACTCAATACGACAATCTTTCTCAAACTTCACTTCAGCCTTTAAATCTCTCTTTTAAAATTCTTCGAACAAATTACTTCTTTCTTTCAAATTCTTTTCCTCTCTTCTTTTCTTCTTTCTTTTCAAATAACCAAAATTTCTCAAAACTTCAATAAATGAACTTTCACAAATAACATTTTTTTTTCATTAAATTTCCATGTCAAACAAAATTATTTCAATCAACTATTTCTTTTTTTCTTACTTAAATTTTTCTTTTCAAAATTTAAACTAAAATTCCTTCAATTAAATATTCTTTCTTTTCTTCTTTCATTCAAATTTTTTCTTCTTTCAAAATTTAAAACAAAAAATTTTATTCAAATCTTTTTCTTTCTTCTTTTTTTTCTTTTTCTCTCAAAATCTTATAAAATAAATATTAAAATTTTAATTAAAACAACAAAATAAAATAAATAAATATACAAATTGTTTCTACTTTCCTTTTCCTTTTTCCTTCCATTTTAAATTTTCTCCTTTATTTTCTCTCAAACCAATCCCTTCATCTTCTCCAAAACCAACCTTATTTCTTTCTTACATTTCTCAAAAACCTCCTCCTCTCCTACTGGTACCACTTCCCCAATTCCCAGTAATTCTTCGGCCACATCAAAGGAGGCAGCATCAACAATCTTATCAACTTCACCACTTAACTCTTCGATGAATCTAGTTCGTTGACCTTGGCCAGGTATCTTTGACCATACCTGGTTGAGAGTCTCTTCGTTGTCCTCCCTCAAATCAACCACTCGTTGATCTGCCTCAAATGGAAGCAATGTTGCAGCTTCTGCAATGACATCTGAATTCTAAAACAAGATCATCAGTAAAAAAGTTTCTAAAATAACAGAAGAATGGACTTCCTTCAAATAATTGGTCAGCTTCTAGAAATAACTTTGATGTTGCTTCCACCACCACTTCTTTTTCTTCCTTGTCATCTTCAATGACCATCCACCGCTTTTTCGGTGTCCGCCTTGAAATGGGGACTTCCTCCTCATCTTCCTCCACCAATTTATCCACCTCCTCTTCTACCCTTTGCTTTTTACCAGTGGCTTGGGTTACCCAGGTTGCCATGGTGTCCTCGGTTTCCTCCTCAACTGCTTCTGATTAATCATCACCGATAGACATGTCACATATATCTTTGACCACTTCTTTGGTCTTCGGTATTACCCAATATTTGATCTTGGTAAACCTTTTTTCGATTTCAGAGTTTTTTGCTAAAGCATTGCACGCCACCCGTCTCCATCGGAAAAACTCGCATTTCTGGAGAGGACCTTGAGTAGCCGTGCTTTCAACACAGAAGTATTCAATTGTTTCACAAGCTGTGCATGCTTGGGAATACTGTGGGGTAAAGAGCCCACTGTCCACTTTGGGGTGGGGAGGCATGGGAGCTGGAGTTGGACAGGTTGACATAATAATAAAAATTAAAAAGAATTAAATAAAAGGGAAAATAGTGTGGGAAGTATATGTCTCACGCTCAACGGAGCTCGCATTTTTATACCCGGGCATCTGTTACGTGCCACGTGACACTCGTGGCAAAAGCAGCTCATTAAAACAATAATACAGAGTTCTAAATCCATACTTGAAGCGCAAAAGCAATTCTACATAGCAACTGCGACTTTACTTTGTGTACTCACTATTCAACCGCGGTAGTCTAAACTCTAAATCTAAATTAGTCAATCTCTCAATAGTGTGTCTCAGTCTTTTCCTCAATAAGCGTCGCACAGCGCAATAGTCAATGTAATAGTACGCTAAAAGGTTTATTAAATGTCTGTGGATTATTAAAAGGGGTAGTGAGAATGGACGGAATGGTTAGTGGAGGATTAAAGGGTTGACAGATGGTAGTGAGGAGGGTCCAGGTGTAACGGTTGTATTTTTTTAATAGTCTGTGGTTTGAGGAATAGTGGATGGGTATGAGGTCAATGAGAGGAGGAGTAAAGGATATAAAAGGGGTTGGGTTTTTGGTTTGACATTCTTTAGAATTAAATTATAAAACATATATATAATTAATAGTGGTAAAACTTTAGGTTAAATCATTATTATTGTATCTTTCCTTATTTTCTCAGTAATCATTTCTAAATCCTAAATCTTTGATTATTGAGTTTTCAACCCTTTGTGAGATTTTAAGAATTTTAACATTAACTTTAAACTATATTAGAATTCTTCTCAAACATATCTCGAAGCAGTAGCTCTTCCTTCGAGTCATCTTCAAATCACTTCCTCGAACATTTCCTCTGTGCATCAAAGAAGTTTCTAAACTCCTCCCTGCATCTCACTTCCAGGAACACCCTCGACCTTGTGCATAGGTTGTCCGGTGACACTTCCTGATCTTCATGGAAATAGAGAAGTATCATTAGAATGGTTTATTTTTTATAAGAGAAAGTGTAAATACTGGATGTTTTCTATCATATGGTGCATATAGAATAACTTTAAAAGCATTGTTACCAACCATCTTTTTAACTACAAATGGTCCAATGAATGGATCTTTCAATTTAATATTACCATTTAAATTGAAATGTAGTGTAGAAATAAGGACTTCATCACCCTCTTTAAACATTTGTTCTTTATGGGCTTTATCCCATCTTTTCTTCTCATACTCAAATGCCTTATTTATACATTCTTGAGCATGTTTTCTGCATAATTCTTGCATCTGAAGAAAAGATTTAGTACCTAGATGGATATCCAATCTAGGTAATTTATTAAGAGTTTTAGCAGGGTTATTAGGTACATAACCCAACCATAACTCAAATGGCTTTTTGCCAGTGACAGAATGTACTGTACTATTGTATGAAAATTCTAAACATGGGATAAGGGTTACCCAATCATGCGTGAATTTGTCATTGTCTTTAAAGATAAGACCAAAAGCACAATATAATCTTATCATATCTTCTAAATTTTGTATCATTCTTTCTGCTAGCCCATCAGTTTGTGGATGGTGTGCTGTAGAAAGTTTTAATTGACACCCTGAAACATCCATAAGTGATTTCCAGAACTCAGAAGTAAATTTAGGATCTATGTCAGAAACTATTGCTTTGGGGAAACCTGCTATATTTAACATTTTTGTCCACCATAAAAAATATAAGTCCTTTGAAGAAACCTCTTTGTGCGTAGGAATAAATTTACACATCTTTGTAGATCTATCTACAATTACCCAGCAGGATTTATAACTCTTATTCCCTTCTTTTGGCAAACCTGTTACAAATTCCATGTTGATCATTTCCCATGGAGCTTTTGGTTGCTCAATTTGTTGTAATAAACCAGCTCTTTTGCCTGTTAATATTTTAGATTTTTCACAAGAATCACATGTCTCAACATATTTTTGAACATCCTCAGACATGTTAATCCACCAAGCTGTGTTTTTTACTCTGGTTAATGTTTTATGGTAGTCAAAATGACCTGCTAATATATCATCATGACATATACTTAACATTAACTCCTTCATTGAAGGAGAAATTACAATTACATTACTTAATTTTTTCCTGTAATATATAAAACCATCCTAAATGGAAAATTTTCCTTTTTCTAATGCCTCTTTATACTTATTTGGTAATGTGTTTATTTAAAAATTCATTGAAGCATTAGATGGATCATTTAATATTGTAGTGAGTTTACTCAAGTCAGGATCTGAAGCATACATATCAAGAATTGATTGCATAAATTCATCCTCAAGATCTACAATATAAATGCCATAAATGTTAATAATCTCTGATTCAGGAGCATAAGCAGGATTATCATCATTATTAGGCAGAGGTACTCTAGATAACAAATCGACATTAGAGTGTAAGTTTCCTGCTCTATGTGTAATAGTCATCCGTCCTCTGTATTCTTGTACAGCTAATTTCCATCTAAACATGTGTCTATTAGGAGTTTTCATGTTTAAGAGTGACTTAACTGCACTACAGTCAGTTATTAACTCAAATTTTTGGTCTTTAAGGTAATAATGTAGCTTCTCAAGAGCCCATACTACTGTTAAACATTTAAGTTGAGTAGCACCATATTTCTTATTCACTACTTCTTAGAGTACATGAAATATAGCAAATTACTACTTCTGACATTTTCCCTTCAATAAGTTGTTTTTGATGCAAAGCAGCACCCAGACCAATAAAACTTGCATCTGTATATAATACAAAAGGCAAATGGAAGCCTGGTAATCCAAAGATAGGAGCTGTCATTAAACATTATTTCAACTTATCAAAAGCCTGTTGTCTTTCATTATTCCAAATGAAAGCTTCTGATGTCTTTATCAGCGTGGTCAATGGTGCAGCAATTAATTGGTAGTTTTTTATATATTGTCTATAATAACCACACATACCAAGAAAAGATTGTACATCCTTTAAATTTTGAGGAATGCCAATATTCTTTATTGCAGCCACCTTATTTTGGTCTACACATATTTGTAAGCCAGATACAATATGACTAAGCACTTTTAAAGATTCAAACCCAAATTTACATTTTTTCAATGCAAGGGTCCTTTTTATTTCATCCATTTTCTGAAATACCTTCTTTAAATGGATTAAGTGTTCATCATATGTCTTAGAGAACACTATGATGTCATCAATGTATACAATTAACCATCCCTCAATCATTTCATTATGGAATGTTATATCCATTAACTTCTGAAATACTGATGGAGCATTTTTTGGTCCAAATGGCATCCTGACATATTTATAAATTCCCATGTGTGTTGTTATCAACAAAAAGTTCTGTGAATTCTTTTCAACAGGAATTTTATGGTACCCTTTGTTTCCATCTAAGCAACTTATATACTTAGCACCTTTAAGGGTAGCATGTATAGAGGCAATCCTTGGCAAGGGATAAATATCATTTACTGTAAATTTATTTAATGCTCTATAATCACCGCACAGTCTTTCTTTATCTTTTTCATAATAAATTAGCACTGGTGATATTACACAATATTTTGGTGTAGTTTCAACCTTTTCAAGAATGTTCATTTATAATAACATCTTAATATTATCATCTATGTTTTTCCTCTTTATTGGTGAATCAGGGTATAGCTTCTTTTTAATACTAGCAGGAATATTATCCATATCACAGGTTAAACTAATCTTCATTTCATGATCTTTTACAAGGCCAAGTTCATTTGTACCATGTGCAATAGCCATTGGAAACGCTTTAATTAAGTCCAAAATATTATTTTTCTCAGCTTCACTTATCTGAGTGCCAAATGAAGCTTTTGAAATTCCTTTTTCCAGAAGTTCCATCTCATTGGATTCTCTTCCTTTGCACAGAATATTTGTTACTGACTCAATGTGTAAGACTGAGCTAAAAGAATTTATTTTAAATTTCCTTTTACCATTCATTCCAATTGTAAAATTATTATTAGAAGGGTCTAATTTTACACCAAACTTAGTCAGAATATCATTTCCAATGATAAAACAGTTACTACAGTTTGTATTATCCATTACTACAAAGTCACAAGTTACTCTAACATAACCATGTTCATGTTTAAAGAAAACAGAAGCTTTGTATCTACCAATGGGGTGTAGTACTGATCCAAAACCTCTCCAATTTTTCATTTGAAGGAGTTCAAGCTTAGACTTATATTCACTATCAATTTCCTGTAATGTATTAGTAGAAACAACAGAACCAGCAGCTCCTGTGTCCAATACTATATTAACATTTTCACCAGAAATGATAGCTGGAACCGTGATAGGTGTCATTCTTAAGTTATTAGCTTGTATATCTTTAATGATTTCAGAATCCTCAAAATTCATTAAAGATTCATTTGAGTCCATATTTAATATTGGATTGTCAAAGATGGACCAAGCATCTTCCAACATACAGACTTCATTTTCATCACTTTATGAGATATTTCTGTCATAATCACTTGATTCTTTACTTTTTTCAGTTTCAGTTTCACATTCAAGTTGATTTTCAACAATATTTATATTCTTCTCAAATTTGTGACCTTTAACCCAAGGTTTGTTACACTTATAACAAGTATTTGTCTCATACTTTTTTGGTACTACAGGTGCAGTAGGTTTTTTCTTCTTCTCCTGAAGTGTTTTTGAATTCTGATTTTTAACAGGTTCAACATTTTCTTTATAAGTGTAATACCTTGATTCATACTTATGGTTTAATAATATTTCATTGCAAATATTAATAAAGTCAGAATATTCAGTAACATTAATTGTTCTAGCAACAACAATGTCTCTGACAGATATAGGTAATTTATATATTATCTTATCTTTCCATAAGTTAAAATCCATGTTAAGCTAAATGGCTTTTAATATTTTATTTAAATTCACCAAAAATACCATAGGTTTGTCACCATTCAACGGATTGTACCTAGTTTTCTCATAAAGTCTCTGCTGAGTGAGCCTGAATTTAGAACCCCCAAATTGTTTTCAATTAGTTTTTTTCCATTCAGCCCAAGAGTAATCTTTACCCTCATTCAAAACAGCTTCAAACCATATTAAAGCCACATCCTTAAATAAAGAGATCAATTTTAATGTTATTTCTTCATCTGGTAACTTATATGAGAATTTTAAGTTGTCAATTCTTTGGATAAAATGCTGCCAATCAGAGCTGGCTTCCCCATCATAAGTTGGGTACTGATCTATCTTAGGCCAGCTCTTCTGATTGGATTTCATTTCACTAATCTTAGGTAAATTCAATAACTCATTTACTCTTGATAAATGGTCTTGTATTTCCTCCTGTACAGATTTGTGACTTACATTTTAAGATTTGACACTACCACCAGATGGCTTTAGTTGTGGTGGTATAGGGAAGGAATGAGATTCAATTTTGCCAATGAAAGGATTATTATTATACTGAGTATACTTATGATTATCCTGGTTCATTAGTAGATTGGCAGCTTCAATCTCAAATTTAGTCAATCTTTGTAGTAGCTCAATGACACTTAGATTTGTCTGGGAAAAAGATAACTTAGTTCTAGATTCAGTTTTTAATAAATGTGCTTCATATAGCTTTTCTAACTCACAGAATTTGTTTGAAAGTTGACTATATTTATTACTCAATGAATCATACTTAAGAGTTAGTGACAAATGTTCATTCTCTAATTCTTTATTACGTGTTACCAGTTGAGAAATGTTCAATGTTAAGGATGAAATTGTATCACTTGTGAGATTAACTGTCTGCTCCTCACAATCAGTCATTCTACTCCACAATTCTGAAACAATTCTATGGACAGTTGGATTGTTTTTAAAATACTCCATGTCTTCCTTTTCAATCCTCTCACTCTCTTGTGAACTTCTCATCTCATTAGTAAGTGGTGGAAACTGAGGATTAACTGTATTATAAATAGTACTGTTATTATTGACAAAAGACAAGTCAGGTGTATCTACATCAAAACCTAATCTTCTTAAGTCCTCCTCTATTTTCTGCACAGATTTGACATCAATAATATTACCTACATTTTAATTATCAGTATTGTGTTCAATCTGAGAGGGTAATCTACTTACCACAGGATTTGTGTGAGCCCTGATTTTTGGAGCCTTTGTTTTCCCTTGTAGGGGTGAACTGAGGAAGTCTGATGAGGAGGAGGATCCTTGTTGCAGTTGTGACTGGACCATTTTTTATGGAACCAATCCGACTTCCATTTGTCTACCAGTATTTTCTCCTGGAAGTGATGTGACCCTCCTGGGGTAGGGGGTTGCTGACTTGGCTGGCCTCCCTTTAGCTCTGCCAGTGATTGGTTCATCTGCTGGAATCCTACCTTTCAATTTTTCTGCAATTGCTCTACCTCCTTGAGCATGAGAGACTTTGATTCCTCCAACTTCAGGATCTTTTTTTCAAGATGGGATAGTTGATCCTGCAGAAGAGGAGACATCTTTTTTATGTTAATATTTTTTAAGAGGGCTTCTTTTTCTTCTATACTCATTTTCTCTGACTGGGGGTATGACTGACCCTCCATGGTTATGTCCTGGAGCAATGTTTTTGTTAGCTTTAGACCTGGTATTATAACCAGGCTTTTCACTTACATT
Source organism: Hemileia vastatrix (assembly GCA_030280995.1). Lineage (NCBI taxonomy): Eukaryota > Fungi > Basidiomycota > Pucciniomycetes > Pucciniales > Zaghouaniaceae > Hemileia > Hemileia vastatrix. Next base: position 34,608,103 of record JASXTE010000008.1, read on the forward strand.
GTCCTGGGGAGCACTCATATTGATAATAATAACAATATATCATGTCTGCAGAAAGTAAAACCTATTGGAGTTAGTAGATTAAAAGTATTAGCAATGTTATTACTAATGAAAAAAAGCTCTGGAGCTTACCCTGAATTTAAATCTTTATTAATTTAAATAAAATATAAAAAAATTTAAAAAATTTGTTAAAAATAAAATAATAAGTTTAAATAGACCTTTATAAGGGTGAATTAATAGCTTACCAAGCTTAAACCAAATACCAATTTAATTGGGTGTTATATTGGTGACCAAATACCAAGTGAAATTGGGTTTATATTGGGTACAGTTACTACTGTAAATACCTAATTTTTATTATAAAAAATTAGTAAAATTATTATAAGTGTTCTTTTCCACAATCACTGAGTTATGATGACCCACTAATATGCAGCAGACCCAAATATTAGGTTTGTTTTGCGCTATACTAAAGTAAAAATCACATCCCAAGGCTTATACTATATAAAAAGTAAAAAAACTAAGGAAAGACCCCCAATTGTCAGTGTTTCTAGTATATAAGTATGATTTAATAGTATTTATTAATGGTCCTACTACTTATTAATAAGTTATTTAGTGATTAAACTTTAGGGGAAGACTAATAAAATAGTTATACTCATATAAAACTCACAATACTTGGATTTAGATGCATGCTAGTGGTGGAAAATAGATGAATATAATATAGTTATAGCTTATATAAAGATAATATCAATTTATAAAGGATTCATAATATATTTATAAATGATAATAATTTTGTTATAATCTTTATTTGAATTGTAGTAAGTAAGTGATGTCCAATAACCGTCAAAAGCCTCCCTTACTTATACCAAAATCCACTTGAGTGCACAGACCTTCAATCCAGATGATGTCACTGCTATCCCCGGAAATTACAGAACTTTGAGGGCCCATCACCTCCCCATGGAGTCCATTTCAAGAATATTAAACACCAAGACCTCCATTAAGGACCCTCCATCACAATTAATTATAACACAGACCCATACCATAAATAGGAAATCCAGATAAAAGCGGATACCATAAAGAAACAGGTAAAATAACTCATCCAAAGAGAATATAATGAAACCCAAAGCATATAAAGGATCAAATGAAATGTCCAAGCCCCCAATTACATCCCCAAGCATCCATATTAACCCAGCAATGACATCCCAACCCATAAATCCGTGAATATCTATCCAAGGAAGCAGATTAAGTTGTCCAAACTGAGTGTATGTGCCTGAAATAGATGTCTATGCTTCTGTAGGCTTTGTGAGTCCACTGAATACGTCCATATTACCTAAAATAAGCAGAAAAACAAAGGGTGTAGGCTATTAAGAGGCTAAAACCCACTTATAGACCTAAATATACATAATATACTGCATATTTCACAGAATATGATATTTATGTATACATATAAGCTTATGTATGTCAATAATTACTTAATATCACTTAAGATTAATATATTATGACTCCATTAACACCTTAATAAGTATTATTAGGCTATGGATAAGCTATTTAAACTACCATAATTTATATAAGACAGTAATAATTATATATATATGTAATATAATCATATATATTACTGTTTTAACCTTATTTTTAACATATAAGATTAATGTACTTAAGGTTACCTTATTTGAAGTATAATAAATACTCAGTCCTAGGGATATCTAGGCTTACATATATAGTCATTGCAATGGATAAAACTAGTAAAAGAAAGGACTCAGAAATTTTTTTCTGTTACAGAATAGATCATTGTAAATATATTGAGACAGATAAATTATTAAAGTTTCTTAAATTTGCAGTTATTGAAGTCAATTTTAAATTTATATGTAGTAATAAAAAAACAATAAATGAAGCTCAATGGTTATATGTGTAGATAGATCTTTTCTTCAAACTTTCTTGAATTATTTAATTTAATTCAAAGATATTTTTAATCTAACCAACATATTTTATTATTACATTCAAAAATAAATACAATAAACTCATAAAATACATAAGTCCAATTGATTAAATTTTCTTTAAATTTTTTGTTTTAGTTTTCTAATTTTTTCTAAAATTCTCCTATTATATTATTTATTTATATCATGTATACTTATCAGAAGCATACTGTCAATTCTTGTGTAAAAAAGCAAAATAGTATTTTGTCACCAATTATTTTATTATATTACTTTCTTAGTCTTAAAGTGCATTGTAGATAAAAATATTAAATAAAGATGTATTAACTATAGGTTTAAGTTCAAAAATATCAATAAAAGATAATTATCAATCATTCTTCATATTGGGAGAATAGAGCTGTAGATTGAGGGGGTGAACTCTGATGTTTGCCTGAAGAATAGAGTACACTCTCCATTTTTGGCTACCTCAATTGACAGCCTCTCAATCTCTCCACACAACTTTTTCTACCTTGTCATTTCTTTTAATTCTATTACCACCCCCCACCCTCTTTTTTCCCTCCTGATACATTTGCTACACACTCTAAGCTTCAAAATCCAATTTTAAGCCCTTCTCAATATTCCCCTCCACTCTATTTTCACGTTTGACACAACTCCACCCCTTTTTCTACTATCCTCATCCGTCACCACTCCTTTTATTTCTCCCTACCTTACCCTATCTATTTTTACCTCAACTCCATCCCACTTGTTTAATAACTAATTAAAATGCTTTCTTTTTCAACCCCCATTTTTTCACTCTTCACTTCAGACATTTCCCACCCCACCCCAATCCACTATTTCAATTTTCATCCAACCCCTATGGCTTTCCAAATCACCCTCTTCTCTGCATATTGAGTAAAAAGGGTTATATGGGGAGAAAAAGGAGTGATATAAAAAAGTTTGTGTGGAAAGTGGTGAAGAGGGGAATAAATAGGGTGTTAAGGGGAGAAAAATAAGTGAGGAGGGGTGGATAACAGGGAATAAGGGTTTGGGATGGGACAGTTCTTGGTTGACTTAAATAAAATGTAAGAGGGAGAAAATTTTAGTTGGCAGAAGAATGTGATTTGACATTTGAGGGAGGAAAGTACTTGTAAGGAACATTTTGAAACAATGTAAGCACAAAAATAAAATAATATATTTTTAGACTTCAAAATCATAATGGCATGAGACATCCAAAAAAAAAACTAAAAAATATTTTTCAATATTTATTAACCATAGACTTTATTCTCATAAAAAATGGATTTTTATTCTTTTAATATAACAAAGATCATGATAAGTTATATTTTTTTAATAGAATTTGGCACATTTCCTGGCTTAAATTATATAAATAGGGGATGTAAATCAATTATACAAATAGTTAAATTGACTAAATTTAATGTTAAGTTATTTTAAAGAGTGTTTCAACTTCCACAAATGTTTTGAAAATGGATAAATAAATAATAACATTGATTGATATAGTTAGAAAAGGTGTAAATTTCTCAATTTTTTACTGATAAAAATTTAATTAAATACAGAAATTCAATAAATATTTCTTAATGAATAATTTGTTAGAATATTGGATGTTTTATCTATATCTTTGTAGGGTGAATACCCTATAATTTTTTGAAAAATCTCTTATAATTCAAATTATCTGAGAGTTTCATTAGATTCAAAAAATGAAAATAATTTAAAATTTTTCAAAATCTTATGAAGCCACAAGGCCAGATTGATAGTGGGGCTCACTTATTTTTTTTCCCTTCAACAAATCCTCTAATTCAAGTATAAATCTTTTTTGAACTATTAATCAACTGTGGTTCAATGAAGGTTCAAATAAGTTTCAACAATGTTTCAAAGTAAACTCTATATTTCTTCATGATTGTTTCATCACTGCCTCAATGTGTGCTCAATTAGATATAAATTAGGGCTCAAAGTTGCAGACTTGCTAGCAAGTCTGCCCCCCATATTGCATGGTGAATGAAGATGATGACAAAAATATTCCAAATCCCTCAAACAAAATCAAAGGTCTCTATCTTCTCTAAACTTCAGCAGCCAAAGAAAATACAAAAGAGGTAGTACTTCTTAAACCCCTATTTCTTCTATTGAATATCTTTTAGATAAATGTGATTCTGGTAAGTGATATGATACCTCTAGAGATATTTGTCTTAAATATTTCATAAAACCTTAGGTAAAGTTGAAGTCACTTGAGAGGCACTTAGCTTCCAAAAGTAAAAATATAATCTTTCTTTACAGAAGGATGATAGGGCACAAGACTTGGTGGAGAGGAAATATGAGCTTTCTTCACAGAGAGATGATAGGCAACAAGACTTGTAGGAGAATAAATTTGAGCTAGGTCTAAGTATTGAAAAATCAAAGAAAGATGAGAAAGCTCTTGATTACAAATTACTACTGGATCAGATGGAAATCAAATATCAACTTTAAGATGGTTCTAAAAAATATTTTATGATATAATATGTTAAATATAATAAATCTATTTATGAAATTGAATTTTTGATGAAAATGTTTGAGTCATTTACTACTATATATGCCATCAGAATACCTTAAAGACACACATATATTCTCCTTTTATAGGTCTTATTTACTCAATACTAAGTTGGATTATGTTAGGGTAATATTAAGTACCTTACAAATAATGTTACATCATTTTAAGTAGTCTTAAAGCTAATATTTATTATTATTATAGTGAAATAATTAATAAATGTGCTATAAATCACTCAAAAGTTGGATATATGCACTATAATTTTAATTATGTTTAAATTGAGTTTTGACAGATCAATGCTCATTATTCAGAGAAATTTATTTGGCTACTTAAATTTTTTAAAGTAACACTTCAAAAAATTAATGATTTTTATGCTAAAAGTGGCTTATGTGTACAGGCCTTATGGTGCCTGCATTTATCCAGCGTTCATAGCTTCATCATTAAGAAACTTAGTGATTTCACACTTAATTAACCCCAGATTGTATGCTCTATATATTTTATCACACTAAAATCAGCAAGAGGCACTTATTTAGTGTCCTAATTTCATTATTAGTGCATTGAACTCATTCTATGCACTAATTTCATTAATAAACTCAAGATTGGAGCTCAGATTTTTCAATAACACTTAAAATTGCCTATTAAGTCAAAGATTTACATGTGCAAGAACCTTCCAAGACTCTTCATTCACTCACTTCACATTTCATGTCTTCTTTTGGGTTTCTCAATGGGTTCTTAGGCTATATTGGTTATTTTTAAATGGGAAGTTCATGGAGAAATTTTTTTAGTTACTGTCTTAGTATAATGAAGATTTTTATTTAAAAATGGAGACAGATCCTTGTTGTTGATTAAAAAATAATTTGTTTTTCAAAAAAAAAAATTCTTAATTTTTTTCTTTTTTATGGTGAAACTGGTGAATTCTTTATTATATTAGTTGATTGAAATAATTCTTTTTTCTACTTGTTCTTTTTCAAATTATTCTAAATTAAAATTATACATTTAATTAAATTAAGATACAAGGTTTTTTTTATTATAATGTTTTGAGAAACCAAAAAAAAGAAGCTAAATAGTCAGGATTTCAAGTTTGATCCCACAGTATGATATAAATTGAGTGATTTTTAGAGAAACATTTATATTGGTTATAATTGGTCATGCACTGTATTTACAGTGGGGGGTAATGTGTTTTTGTCACTTTACATGTATAGTTTGTCTTTTATATCATTTTCAATTTCATCTCAATCCACTATCATCTCACAAATAAGTCTGTTTCTCTCTCTCTCTCTTTTATTTTTTGTCTAAATAGATTTTTTTGCCAATTTTATGGGTTTACAACAGATATGACAAGAGGTCTAATTTCAGCCAGGCTGTAACAGGAGTCCAGTAAATGTTATAATATTTTAATGGAACTCAAAATGGGAAAATGCTTATTTATATTATGCATGTATATTAAGATTATATTGAACAATAAAATTAAATAACTAAATCATGATAATAAATTAAAATTAGAGTTATATGAATTTAATTACTATATAAATTTTATATAAAATTAAATAAATAAATAATACATTATATTCTATAAATTATGAGAGTTTTTTTATGTATTTAATAATTATATATTATTAATTAATCAATATAATATAATATTATAGCTATAAGTATTAAATTTAAATTTTAGTTTTATCAATTAATTAATTATATATCATTATTAAATAATTCTATACATATCTCATACTACATAAACAATGGGAGCTTTTTTGACCCTTAATTGTTTTGGAAAAAGTATTAAATAAGTTAAAACAGTTACTTAATAAAAAATATAAAAATTGTTACTTTAAATTACTAATCTCATTAAATTAATTATTTTTTTGACTAAAAATAGTTATTAAAATCATGAAATAGTTCAAAAGAATTACTTATTCATGTTTTATACAAAATTAATTAATCATACTTCTAAAATAGTATATTTTTTGATGTTTCACATAAATTTTTTACCATTTTTAATATATTATAAACCATCTCTGGTCTTAAATAGTTTAATCCTGTGTTTCAAACCACTTTAATGTTTAACTTAATTTTAATACAATTTTTGGGTTAAAATTAGTGGATAAATGGGCTCTTACTCATGTTTGTTACTTGTTTTATATTTTTTCCCTTACATCTTTGTTACATTTATTTCATTACTGTGTTAATTTACTTTCACAATATAATTTTTTGTGGAGATTCAAAGGGCTTCTTTCCTATATAAAGACCTTTGGAAACCCCCTGTAGCTCCATCACTTACTTTATTACTATTAAATTACCCTTTATTTTTAAAATAAATAATGCAAAACTTATACTTTGCTAATAAATTTTATTGCAGTAACTACCTCTTTAATAACTAAAAGTATTATATAGTAAAAAGGCTTCTTTAAGAGAGTTCTTAATATTATCTAGTTGTTGTGTTGAAGCACAGAGAAAAAAAAACAAAGTATTTGGAAAAATCACAACAATACCAGTATCTGTTACAAGTCCCTTTAGAACTCCTAATTTCTGTCCTTCCTTTTATCCCCCCTTTTAAATATTTTTCTTCTTCTTACTCTTCTCCTTCTTCTCCTTCTTCTTCCTACTCTTGTCCCCCTTTTTGTATTCCTTTTAAACAAACAGCGGATAATTGGAGGACTTTCCAAATGACAACAACAACTTTGATGGTTGGAAAAATGACTGACACAAAGACCACCTTGCGCATGCAAAATCAAATTTTTCCACAACTGTGAATTGAAAGGGGGTCCTTCTATAACAGGTTATATACCTAAATAACAGTATGCAATATATGTAGTGGACTTGCTATCAAGTCCCCAACCTGAAATGAGATGGAACTCAGACTGAACTCATACTGAACCCATACTGAACTCTACTTGAACACCCACCTAAATCTGTCCTGCTGAGTGGTGTTCTTCCCTGATTGTATGGTTCCTTTTTCAATAGCTCAATGTGTGTTCAATCTGTGGTTATTTTGGGTCCAAGGTTGTGGAATTGCTAGCAAGTCCGCCCCCATATGGTGTGGTGTAAGATTATATTTTTAGTGATTTTTTATCACTCTAGTAAGGCTAACTTTGCACCTTACAATTATAATATTAAATTTTTATTGCAATAACAGTGCTTTAGCTATTTTTTCTGATGCACTGAGTGTAAGTGATCATTTTTTTTATTAATTTTTTTCCTAGTTGACAATAATAGAGCAGACCTCTTAGTCCTAAAAGATCACTATTTTTTGAATAATTATTAAATTATTTTTTTATTAAATTTTGATATTATTGGTTGACAATAATAATACTCTGTGCTTAGTCCCAATAATTGCCAATTAATTTTGGTATTATTATTATTGGTTGAGATTAATACTTTTTTTATTTGTCCCAATTTAATAATTAGTGGTTATTTTTTATATAAATTTAATCATATTAGATACATTAAATAAATTTTTGATTATTGTTTTATACTATAAATAATAATCTTAATATATTTTTTCTCTGTATAATCCATTATTTTTATATTCAAATAATATTGATAATTATATTTTTATTTTTTGAAATATTAAAAAATAGCACTTTAAAGAAAATCAGTTCATTCTTGTTGAAAAACTTGATCTTTTTAAACTTCATAGATATCATGTCTAGTAACTTGACTTAAAGCATGGATAACTTAAATGTGAATGAGATTGAAGTAGAATGTGAGGTTGACTCTGTAGGTTCTTCTAAATTGACTTACAAAAATTCTTCTGTTGATGAAAAATCATCCAATTCTTTAGGAGGTAGAAATTTCAGGAGGATTGGTAAACCCCTCTTCCCCAAAACCTCTGAAAGATGTCAAGCCTCACATAAATCTGGAAAATCCTTTAAATGGAATAAAGATAAAAAGATTACTCTGTCCCAGAAGGTGAACAATCTATCCAGCCACATAAAGGAACTAAGGGCAGACAGTATGAGATACAAAGTAAAAGTAGACACCCTTTGGGTGCATGTGCAGGAAATTTTAACTCACAAACAGGATCAACCTCCTCCCTTACTAACCTCCCAGGCTCAGCATCAGCCACAATCACATCACACCCACAGCTCTTCCAAAAAATCCAAATACTCTGGAAGTGTAACAGTGGAATGGGACTATCTCATGAGCCATTACCAGTAGAATTTACAGCCTCAATCATCTCATCACACTGGCCCATCCTGGACATAAACTTACGGTAAACCTCCTCAGGCCCATCCTTATCAGGGAGGCAGAAAAAAGAAACCCCAGAGGATATTTCCTCCCTTTCTATGGTAAGTACCTTATTTGATAAGAATGTTGGTATTTATAATAATAAATCTTCTTCTACAGGTAATATTGTTGAGAATGGTGAAAGAACTGTTAAACTTATTAAAGGACAACTTCCTGTTATAAGTAGCCCTAATGATACTCTAAGTAAATTGTCATTTGATGAACCACTTCATTTAACTTCTACTTCTTTGGTTAAAATCCTTCTCTTGCAATTAAAAATGATTCTATTGCCCCATTTATTTATTTTTTGCTTGAAAAACCTTCTGAGGAAATATTGAAAGATTCTCCTGATTTTAGTATTGTGAAAGACAAAATGTTAAGAGATTTTTAAGGCATGAGAATGACAGATTGAATAACTTGCATTTAAGTTGTAAAGTGAGTTCTTCTGTGCATGATACAGCTTATTTTAGATTAAGGACACCTTAAATAATGTAACTTCCAAACAGAAACAATTAAAAAATGATCGTAAGGCTCATTTAGATAAAAATTTTAATTTTCATCAACTTATTAATGATTTAAAACCCCTTATAAATGAGAATTCTTCATTAAGAAATGAAAACACATCCTTAAATAATGAATTGAAAGCATTAAAAATTGATTTCCAGGCTTTGAGTAATAAATTTTTAGTACATGAAGACAGAAATATTTTATCTCTTGCAAAGATTAATGATCAAATTTCTGAAATTCCTAGGTTGAGGAATTATTTTTCTAATCTTGAAGGAAAATTCTCTACTTTACCTCCTATTCCTGATGTACACTATGGTTGAATTGAATCTACTACCCATAAGTCCACCAAAAATAAAGGTAAACAACCTGAGAAGAGTAGATCATACCTTTCCTTAGATGTGTTCATTAAACAGCCTGACAATGTATTTATAAATATTTCTGTGGAGAAAAAATATTTTTTCAATACTCATCATGAGCCAGCTGTTTCTGTGAATAATGAAATTTCTGAACACCTTTCCAGGATTCAAGAATTAATTACTATGAATAATTCTAAAGTTGACCATCCAAATAGCCATAAAAGTTGCCCTAAACTTGATCAATATCCCACCTTTGATTGTGATTCTTCATCTGACTTGCAGAATTTTATTCAAAGAATTGATAATTTAAAAATTTCTTACAAACTTCCAGATAAAGATATAATCTCTAAGTTAATTTATTTATTCTCCAATGTTTCCCTGACATGGTATGAGTCTTTCTTTTTAGAAAATCATAACTATACTTAGGATGAGTGGAAAGCATTAATTGAGAATCAATTTGGTGGATCATAATTCAGATTGGCACAGCAGAGATTATATAAGAATGCTAAATATACATCCTCTTCTGCTGAAAAACCTATTGTTTTCCTCATGAAAATAACAAAATTTCTTAGATCTATGGATCCAAAAATGGATTATGATATTTGGAGGGAGAAAATCCTCTATAAATTGCCAAACTCTCTGCAGGATTTGATTGTAGCTAGGACTGAGCATGTGAGAGAAAATTTTTCTTTTATTAATATCTGTAATTAGATATTACTCAACCACATATATAAAGCAAAGAATTATTCCTTAAAGCCTTACCATGACCAAATTAAATTTTCATTAAAACTTCTAGAAAATCTTGTTAAACCCTCTTCTCCTGATGCACCAAAGAAATATGCAAGAAATACTTGTTATAAATGTAACAAATCATGGCAGAAAGGACATTTTTGTGACAAGAAAATTCATCTTGTTGAACAAAATGAAGATCCTGAAAATGCTACAGTTGACCTTGATGATTTCTCAAGTGACTGTGATAGTAATATCTCTTATGAAAATGATTCCCTTAATGATTTTTTAATGTTGGAACAAGATGTCTGATGTGTACATAATTTATCTGGAATTTTTAAGTTGGATTTATCTTCAGTAGAGAAAGCTGAGATTATAAAAGGTATTACTGAAAGCTCCATATTAATCTCCCCCTTGAGAGATCTAGTTATCATTAATGGTAAAAATGTTGAAGTTATTTTTGACTCTGGTGCTTGAGAGAGTTTAGTGTCTGAAAAAGCACTTGCTTTAGTAGATAAAAATTATCATAGTAAAAAATTTCTTATGAGATCTGAAAAATGGAGAGGTTATGTTTCTGTTTTATGTCCCATTGGTAAGTACAAAACCACTGCATTCTTTGAATCTAATGTTGGCTGTGTCAGAGCTGTTTTTTAATTTGTTATGATGAAAAATGATAACTTAAGCAATTGGTTTATTATGGGAAATGAAATTTTAACCATGTTTGGTATCAAATTGGATCCAGCAAGAAATTGTTTCACATTGGGCATGAATGTAAAAAGAGAATTTTAAATTTCTTCCTCTAAAAAACCTTCTGCACACCTGTTAAGATCTTGTAATTCATTGATTCAGTGTAAGTGCAGATCAACAGAAGAAATGGATATGTTATTGTCTGAAATAAATACTGCTTCATTTGGTGATCAGCTAACTGGTGAACAGAAGGATTCTATAATTTCCTTAATTAAATCTTTCCCTATGGCTTTTGCTCATGGATCTCATGTGCTTGGAATTGTTAAATATGAAATGAAAATTTCATTATCCTGTATCTTGAGTGATATTCCTCCTTTTCTAAAGAAGAAACCTTATCCTGCTTCTCCAACAAAGAGAAAGGATATTGAAGATAATATTTCTACCTTATTGAAAATGAATATTGTTATGAAAGTAGATTTTACCCCAAAATATTTTTTCATCTCCCCAGTCTTAATCTCTTATGAAAAAGATAAAGAAATATTATGTGGGGATTATAGAGCATTGAATACTTATAAAGTAAATGGTATTTATCATTTACCAGAGTTAATTTAAGACATTCTACCTTACAAGGTGAAAAGTTTATTAGTTGTATAGATGGTAATTAGGGTTAACATCAAATACCTGTTGAAAATAATCCCCATATTTCTTGCTTATTGCTACTCATATGGGAATATATAAGTATTTTAGAATGCACCTTCAGTTTATCAAAAATTATTGGATAATACATTTCATCAAGAAATAATTGAAGGGTGATAAATGTTATATATTGATGACATTATTGTTTTTTCTAAGACTTTTGATGAGCACATTAATCACTTGAACAGAGTTTTTCAGAAAATGGATGACATTAGGGTGACTTTATCCTTAAAAAAGTGTAAATTTGGTTTTCAATCCTTGAAAGTCTTGGGTCATGTTGTGTCAGGTTAAAAAATCTGTGTAGATCAAAACAATGTTTCTGCAATTCAGAATGTGAAAGCACCAACTTCTGTGAAAGAAATCCAAAGTTTTTTGGGAATTTGTGACTATAATAGACAATATATAAAAAATTTTCAACTCATAGCCTTACCTCTTAAAAAATTAACCAGAAGAGATGTTGCTGTTATCTGGAATGAGGAAACACAAAAAGCTTTTAATACATTGAAAAAATTTTTAATGACTGCCCCAATACTGGCTCTCCCATATTTCAATAAACCTTTTTTCTTCTACACAGATGCAAGTTTTGTTGGACTAGGAGCTTCCCTCCAACAGAAACAAATTATTGATGATAAATAATCAGAAGTTGTAATTTGACATGTTTTAAGAACTTTAAGAAATAGTGAATTGAAATATGGTGACACTCAATTAGAGTGTTTAGCAGTTGTATGGGCCCTAGAAAAACTTCATTACTACCTGGATGACCGGAAATTTGACTTGGTTACTGAATGTAGTGCAGTAAAATATCTCTTAAACCTAAAGACACAAAAAAGACATTGTGGTCTTCCAACATTGGCAGTGGCCTTTGTTGTGTGTTTTGGCGCTGTTTGTGCATGTCTTAATTGACATCTGTTGAAGAATTGGGTATTTTTCTGGTTTTATTCCATTGATATTGGGTCTGCGGGTATGTGGGTACTATCATTGGATAGCCCTGGTTTTTCTCTATATTTTATGTCTTGTAGACATTTTTCATATTTTAAGTTTTAAGGGGTCAATTCCTCATTCTTCAGTTACAAAAGATAGCTGTTTAATTTTGTTTTTCATGTTTTACGGGCTAACCTTAAGTCTTAGGGTTAAGTACTTAGTACCATTGGATAGGGCTAATTTAGCTCTATATTTCATGTCACAATGTTGTTATAGCGTAATTTTGTGTTTTAAGGGTTTTAGTAGTTGTAGTGAATTTTTCTAAGTAGATTAGGTGTTTTTATTGGTTTTCTGGCTTCAGGGAGGCCGGAACGCTTCAGGCGGCACCTCCGACATCGGAAGGCCCGCCCGCCTCTGTTTTAGAAGGTTGGGGAGCGCTTCTGGAGGGTTTTTATTCAATTTGGCTGGTACAGGTGCCAAATTTGCTGGTGTGCATGGGCTCTTAGATAGTGGTCTGTGTGTACATACTGAATAAGACAGTTTAGGGCAACTTTAATTATCATACAACCATCCGGAGGTGATATCCTTGTTCCTCACTCAGTTTTCACTGTTTTTTTGCCACAGTTGGCTGTGTTTGTTGCAAGGTTAGTTCTTCATTTAACTAAACTTTGGCAACAGGTTCTCTGGTATAGTCTTGCAAGCTATATCAAGTATTATTTCTGTCTCTGGTGTGGATTTGCAGTCTACATCAAGTATCTTTGCTTTCTCTGGTGTGGACATTGGTCTACATTTAAGTTCTTTGGTCTGGTAGTCTGTCTGGGGACTACTTTCTTGGCTCATCAAGCAGTCAAGTGTGTTGAAAGGGGGCTTTAGCAAACAGGAACCAACTTACTTTAGCAAGTAAATCTCACTCTATTTTTCTAAAGGGACAGGGGATTTTCTCTCTGTTTTTTCTCCAACTCCCTTGGTAAAGGCCTATAGCTAGTACTATAGGATTGTCTACATTTCTGGCGCCCAATGTGGGGAGGAACTTTCTAGTTCTTTGGAATCTCTGTTTTCTTTGGTTGGCTCTTTTTGGTGTTTTGGTCTGGAGGAATGGCTTCTGGTTCCTCTATTCCTATGGTGACTGTCAGTGGGGAAGATGGTCCTCCTGCTGTGATGGTCAAGGAGTGTGTAAGGATTAAAACTTGGGATGGTACCAAGTTTAATGGGGAGGATGTCAAGTGGTTTCTAGAGAAGTATGAAACTGCTGTTGGAGTGGATGGTGCTTCCTACCTGGAAATAGTGAAGCAGATTATCTTCTTCATTGGTGATAGGGCAGTGGAGAAGGAGATTGTGGCCATGTCTGGCTACAAGAAGAGGGATTGGAAGTTATTGTGTAGGGAGATGGTAGATAGATGGGGTGTCAAATTCACTATGGTGGATCTGAACAAGGTTGTCAGTGAATGGCAATCTTATGGTGGTGTTGGTAACTTGCATAGTTACAGAACGTTTCTGCTACAGTTTGATCCTGTGGTGGAATACTTGGTAGAAGTGGAGGAGCTGGCACATAAAAATGCTGCCAAGGATGTTTTTTCGTCTGCCCTGGCTAGAGATGTCAGGATAGATGTGTTGAAGGAGCTTTCAAGGAAGGACTTGATGAAGATTCTTTCTAATGGGGACCAGAAGTTTCCTGCCTTGAATAAGGTGCAAGAGGCTGTTGAGGCCTATTTGAAGTTATTGGCTGTGGACACCTATCAGGAGGAGTGTGCCAAATATGTCAGAAAAGTTAGAGAGGCTTTGGCTGAAGAGGAAGTTAGGGAGAAGAAGGAGGAGAAGAATATGGTGCAGGTTCCCAAACAGGAGAGGGACCCAGTGGTGGAGAAGTTGGCTCATCTCACAAAGCAGCTGCATATTTTTGTTCAGGAGGCTAAGAAGGTCAATAGGGCACCTTCTCAGCCTAGAGATTTTGATAGGAGGGCTGGTAGGAGTGATCCTTGGGTCTGCTCTTATTGCAGCAGGAGGGGGAACAGGTCCAATGATTGTTGAGCATTGAACAGGGATGTGTCTGAAGGAAAGGTGGAATTTGATGGCAGGGTTTTCAAGTTCCCTGACAGTTCATTTGTAAAGCCCAGTGAGGGGCAGGCTCCTGTTGATTTGGTCAGGAGGAGGGGTGGTCTCAATCAAAGGAGGCTAAGATTTGAGGAGATTCCTGAGCAAGGGAATTCTTCTGGTACAGAGGATGATGACGTCAAGGGAAAGGGGAAGGAGGTCAATAAGGTCTATTTTTCTACTTCCTTTGGTGGTTTTGAGTTGTATTCCTGTGGTGGACAGTCAAGTGGAGAATGCTTGGCTGGTGTTTATGATGTTTAAACAGGGAAGGTGGGTAGGCCTAAGCGCAGTTCTCAGGCCCAACCAACTCCAAATGCTTCAAAGGTGGATCCTAAGCTGAGTGCAGCTAGGAAGAGGTACAGCAAAGAGGAGCTGTACAAGATGCAGAAGGGTATGGCTGACATGGGCCCCCCTAGTTTTGGTGCATTGGACATTAATGATGAGCCAATGCCAATGGAGGTTGATTCTGACTCTGAGGAGGATGTCCCTTTGGCTTCATTGCCAAAGCCTGCCGGATTTAGAGGTTCTGGGGAGGGATCTGGTTTGGTCTCTGTTAATGGTAAATCTGTTGGTGGTGCTGGTACTCAAGAATCTTCTAGGAACAAGGTAGTAAAGCAAAGAGCTCACTTTGAGAGGCCAGTAGTTTCTGGTCAAGTTAATGTTATGGACTCTGTCCTGGAAAGGATGAATCAGGGTCTGGTTTCCCTATCTTATGGCAAATTGTATGCTATCAGTCCATGGTTGGCTGATAGACAGAAAAAGTTGTTGACCAGGAGAAGAGTTTCTTCTGGGGAGGTGGAATACATCTGTGATTCTGCAGAACAGTTTGGTGAGGGGTTGGAAACTCATTTTTCTGCTCCTCTGGGATATGTCAATATCACTCTGAATGGCAGGGAGGCAAGGGCATTGGTGGATTTAGGTTTTCAGATAAACCTGATTTCTTTGTCTGAGGCAACTCATTTGGGCCTCCCCATCAAAACTGGTATTGGTGGGAATTTGAGAGGGATTGGTGGCCATGTCACTGAATTGGTTGGAACTTCTGAGTTTGTGAAGTTAGATGTTGGAAGAGCCTTAGGGAAGGTTCATTTTTATATTGCTAAGGGAACAGTTAAAGCTGTTTTTGGTGGGCCATTCTTGATAGATTTTCAGGCAAGAATTGGTTATCAATTTGATTTGGGGATCAGCTTGGAGTTGACTGGTGAAGACGAAAGGATGCTTCACATGAGGTTATCATCCCCCGGAGAGGATGGTTGGGAGACCAGGCCTGGTTTATCTTCAATGTGCCAGTGCATGGACTGCTGCAGGAGAAGGAAGGAAGTGGGTGCCGCCTTCAGTTTTTTGGAGTGTGGCTCAGGTTCCATTGAGAGTCTGTCTTTTTTAGAGTAATGAGGGCTGATCACCCTAGTGCTACAACCTCTCCCCAAGATGAGGAAATCCCAGGTTGTAGTAGGTCAGCTCCCTTGGTGATATACCAAGTGGATTTTCAACTTTCTCTTTTTAATGTTTCTCTTCTCTGCAAGTATTCATCAAGTTTTTTATCAAGTCTCTGTTCTCTTTCAAGATTCTCAATTATTTTTAATTCAAGCTCAAGGAAGAAGATTGGTTACATATCTTTATTGAAAGATATGCGGAAAAGTTTTGGGGCAGTGAGATTGGGGTCTAAAAGTAAGTCCTCCCAATTGTGCACCGCTAGGGTTTCTTCTACACCTTTCAAAAACATTACCTGGGCCACACCTGTGAGCATTGGGGAAACCCCTGGTTATTTTTGTAGGACAGAAGAAAACTCAAGAAAAGAAGATAAAAATTTCAAGATAATTCAAGAAAATCAAGAAAAAAATCTGAAGATAATGAAGAAAGAAGATGCAAAATATTTTTGTGAAGATCGTCAAGATCTATTTTTGGGCCTCCAGCATGAGGTTAAACTGCAGAAAATTATGAAGGAAGAAGATCATCAGGATCAATTTTTGGGCCTCAAGCATGAGGATAAACTGCACAATTTTAAAAGAGTTGATTCTGAAGATGAATCAAGATTTGAAGATTTGGAAGACGGAAGTTAAGATGAAGATTTGGAATTGCAGAAAAGTTTTGGAGTGGTGAGACTGGGGTCTAAAAGTAAGTCCTCCCAATTGTGCACCACTAGGGTTTCTTCTACACCTTTCAAAAACATTACCTTGGCCACACATGTGAGCAATGGGGAAACCCTTGGTTTTTGTTCCAGGTCTGGTGGTGAAGATTTCCTGAAGATCCCTCAAGTTGAAGGTGGAGCGGCAAAGTATAAGAAGGTAGCGCAGAAGATTAGGTCTTTCAATGAGCCTATGCCTGTGGGTTTGAATCCGCCCTTGAAGAGACCTCCTTTTTCAAGAGATCCGTACTGTACTCCTTTGGTGAAGAATCCTCTGGAATTTGTAGAAACAGCTAAAGTGACAGTGGAAAGGTTGAAAGTTGTTAATTTTGGACCTGATGGGTGGTTGTCTGAAGAAGAAAAGAAGTTGTAATTGCACGTTATTGTGATAAGGGAGAAAGATGTGGCTTTTGTTGAAGAGGAAAGGGGTGTGTTGAAGCACTCTTATGGGGAACCTTACTTGATTCCTGTGGTTTGTCATGAACCTTGGCAAATCAAACCTATTCCAATTCCAGCTGCTATCAAAGAGGATTTTGTGGAGATTGTTAGGGAAAGAGTCATGGCTGGGTTATACAAACAATCAACATCCAGTTACTCAAGTCCGGTTTTCTGTGTAAAGAAGCAGAATGGAAAGTTGAGGGTGGTTCATGATCTTAGAGCCTTGAATAGAGTTACTATCAAGGATGCTGGTATTCCACCAAGTGCAGAGGATTTTGTTGAAGCTTTTGCTAGAAGGGTGTGATATGGTTTGGGTGATATTATGGGTTTTTATGATGAGAGGGAACTTCATATTGATTCAAGGCCTCTCACAACTTTTGAGAATCCTTTGGGAAGATTTCAGCTCACTAGGTTGCCTCAAGGAGCAACTAATTCAGTGGCGGTTAATCAAGCACAGATGGCTTGGATTTTGCAGGATGAGGTTCCTACTCATGCTGGTATTTTTATTGATGATGGTGGAATTAAAGGACCATCCACTGATTATGGTAATGAGGTGTTAGCAGAGAGCCCTGGCATAAGGAGGTTTGTTTGGGAATATTCAATAACTCTAGAAAGAGTGTTTTTTAGGATTGAAGAGGCTGGTTAGAGAATTTCAGGGTCAAAATTCTGTTGTTGTGTTCCTGCTTTCAAAATTCTGGATCATGTGGTATGTAAAGAGGGAAGTATTAAAGCAAAGAAGAAGATTAATAAAATCCAGTCATGGCCAAGGCCTAAAAATACTACTGAAGTCAGGGGATTTTTGGGGTATGTTTATATGTCAGGATTTTTATTAAGGATTTTTCTTTGTTGACTTCACCTTTAAGGAGGTTGACCAGGAAAGATGCAGATTGTTAATGGACTGAAGAGTGTGAAGAGGCTTTTGAGAAGTTGAAAAGGGTTCTGGGGAAGATATTGTTCTTCATAAGTTGGATTATGGTGTTGGTGCTGGGAAAATTTATCTCGCAGTGGACTCAAGCTATATTGCTGCTGGTGCTGTTTTGTCTCAGGAGGATAAAATGGGAGGTTCAGGCCAGTAAGATATGAGTCTGTGGTGTTTAATGAGGTGGAATCTAGGTATTCTCAACCTAAGTTGGAATTGTGTGGTGTAGCAAAAATTTTAAAGAAGCTACAGATGGTTTTGTGGGGGCAGCATTTTGAGCTTCAGGTGGATGCAAAATCTTTGGTTCCGATGATTAATACACCTAGTCTTCCAAATGCTCCAATGACTAGGTGGGTGGCATTTATTCAACATTTTTCTTTTGACCTGGTACACAAAGCAGGCAAAACATTTACAATGCCTGATGGATTATCAAGGAGTCCAGCTACAGATGAAGATTCTGAGGCTGAAGAGTTTGATGAAGATGTTCCAGTGGTTAGGGCCAGCACTAAGGGTGCTGAAGATTTTTCTGATCTCCCCCAAGAGGCTAAACTGGCTGGATCTAATCTTGATTCTGATGATCAGGATGTTTTTGTTGATGAAGATGGAGTTGTTGTTTGGGACAGCTCAAATTTAAAAAAGGGTGTTTTTGTTAGTGATCTGGATTCTCACAAGATTCAGTGGAAAGAGAAAGATGTGCCAAAATTTAAGGATTAGTGTCCTGGTTGGGCTGGTCAATTGACTCATGTTCACACTGGTGATTTTGATGACAGAGTTGTACCCTTGGATGTTGTTTTGTTGGATTTTGAAGATGAGACCTGGGGTCAGTCTGGGTTTTATTTTATTTTGGTGGAATATCTGTTGACCTTGGAGAGGCCAGATAGTTGTGATGATGATACTTGGTTGGCAATTAAGAAGAAGCGTCCTGGATTTTACGTGTCAGGAAGAAGGTTGATGAGGAGGAGACATCATAATCCTCAAGTTGTGGTGACTCAGAAGAAGGGTCAAGAAGTTGTGTTGAAGTCTTTTCATGAAGACCTTGGTCATAGAGGCTTTGGGGAGACTTATAGAAGAGTGGCTGAAAGATTTTGTTGGCCAGGTATGAAGTTGGCTGTGCAGGGTTGGGTTCAATCTTGTGAAGAATGTCAAAGAAGAAGTCACTTGAAACCTAAAGAGGTCGGCCGTGCTACTGGTGAAACAACTGTTTTTGGAAGAGTCAGTCTGGATGCTGTCCATATTAAAGAGGGCAGGTATAAATACTTAATTGTTGCCAGGGATGATTTGTCTGGTTGGGTTGAGGCAGCGCCTCTGGTTAATTTGACTGCTAAGAATGTGGCAGAGGTTTCGAAGAAGGAGTGGATTTATAGGTATGGGTTGATGAAGTTGGTGACTGTTAATGGCGGGCCAGAGTTTGGTGCCAAATTTAAAGAAGCTGTGGCTAGTGTTGGTTCCAAAGTTAGAGTGGCTACACCTTATTATCCTGAAGCTGAAGGCATGGTTGAAAGAGGCCATCAAGTTATCAATAATGCTTTGGTAAAGATGTGTGGGGATAGTGCTGAAAAGTTAAGGCATTATTTACCCTTGGTGTTATTTGCTGATAGGGTCACTGTGAAGAGGACAACTGGCTATTATACTTATGAGTTAATGTTTGGTCAGAAAGCTGTTCTACCAGTGGACTTGGAAGCTGTCTCTTATCTTGGAATTGATTGGGATGATGTGCACTCAACAGAAGAATTGCTCTGTTCCAGTATGCAACAGTTCGAATGTAGAGATGAATGTCAAGAGAAGGCATACTCTAGAATGATGAAGATTAGGAATCAATCAGTCAGGTACTGGGACAATAAGTTGGCTCATAGACTCAGGAATCCCTTGAAATCTTGTTGTTTGGTTTTGGTGTATAATAGAAGTTTGGAGAGTCAGTGGGGAAAAATGTTTGTTGACAGATGGAATGGGCCTTACAGAGTCAGATCTCAGGTTTCTGGATGTTCTTATGTTTTGGAAGAGTTGGATGGTGCAGTCTTGAAGAAGAGAGTGGCTGCAGACCAGGTGAAGTGTTTCTATCACAGGGGCACTAGACATGAAGAAGATTGACTCTGCAATGAAGATAAACTATGGAACTTTCTTTAAATTTTGGAATTTTTTGGTGTTGCAGAGCAACTTTTGTGTTGGAAACTTTTTGTTAGAAGGTACTCATGGGTGGGGCTTCTAGATTTTATCTTGGAAAGTGTAGGGGTAACTGATGGGCTGGCTGCTCTGTAGAACAGTTACCCCAGATTTTCTGTTTCCAACCCTTTCTCTTAATTTGGTTGAACCCTAGTATTGGTTTCTTTTTACAGGTTTTAGTCCTCTATGACTTTAAACTGGAATTTACTTTGGTTTTCATGTGCTGGACTCTTCACTCTTATTGGTTTTAGTTTATTGTGTTGGATGTTGTGTTTTTGTTAGAAGGTACCCAGGGGGGGGCTTCTAGATTTTATTTTGGAAAGTGTGGGGGTAACTGATGAGCTGGCTGCTCTGGAGAACAGTTACCCCAGAATGTCTGTCTCAAGTCTTTTGTTTTTCCTAGTTGAATTCTAGTTCTGTTGTTTACTATTCAGGTTTCAAGTCCACTATGACTTTAAACTGGTTTGGGACTGTCTTCTTTATCTTTGGTTTTTTTTGGGTTGGTGGTGGATCACTGGTGGTCTCTTATCATTTTTACTTATTGGAGGGAGCCCACCCAGTGATCATTTCTATGGACTGGAATTTCTCTTACTGGACCTTCTCTTAATCTGGACCATCCATGGAGCTGGACTTTCTTTGATTTTTTAGTTATGATTTTGCTAGATAGTAGTTTCAGATTATTTTCTTTTTTCTCTTTTTTTCTTTTAATTTTTTATGGGGGTTGTTAAAATTATAAAATTAAAAATATAGGGTGTTACCACATCAGGGTCACCTGGATGTGGGCAAGCATTGATGAAGAAAGGCTCATTAATTGGCCGGGCAATGATATTTTATCATTTTATTGAATTTTATTTTTTATTTTCATTAATTTCATTTTTTATTTTCTTATTCTCATTATTACTCTTAGTTTATGTTTCTTATTTCAAATCATTTTAATTATTTAAGGAGTATCCACATCAAGGTGCACTTGGATGTGGGCAAGGTATCAGGGGATCAGCTCATCAATTGGCTGGGGGATACCATTTGTGCTATTTTTTATCTTTTATTTTATTTCATTTATTTTTATTTTATTTTATTTATCAATTTTTAATTTTAGTATGTTAGTAGATTGTAAAAAAAAAAATAAAAAAATTAGAATTTATAGTATTAATTGTTTTTTATTATTTAATTATTATTATGTTTTTAATATTTTTGAAGGAGATCATTGTCTGGATGATAAAGTTTCTGGAGGCTGGTCTGGATTATGATGTCGTTTTTGTTTTTTGTTGGGGTTGTTGGAAGCACTGTGTTCTTTGAAGTGCATCCTGCTTGAGAGATTATATGGATTATAATGCGCAGGAATGGGTTTGGATGGAAGTTCAGAAGAGGAAGAAGAAGAGTCAGGAATGGATTGTTGGAAGGTGTGCTTAATGATGCTAGACATCTTCCAGTGGTCGTTCAATAGTTGTTTCCTCAAGGTTTTCTCAAAGTCATTTAATGGTCCATGGAGGGCAAAGGCTTTCAGCATTTTTGAACACATGGTGCTGAGGTGTTGTTTCATGTCTCCATAATCCAGGGTCAAAGATGTTTCTAGAGGTTGGCCAACTCCAATAGTAGATTCAGGAGGAGGGGTTCCAACTAGACAAGAAGAATTGGATCAGTAATTATTTTTGTTGAAGAAATTGGATGAAGTAATGTGGTACTTACAGATTGGAAGCTCATCAAATTTGTAAGCAGCAGGAATTTGGACTTCTGAAGATTTTGGGATGTTCATAGTAGGTGGATCAATCAGGGAAAGATATGGATTCTCTTGGTCTTTCTCTGAAAGGTTTTGAGAAGGTGAACTAGGAGACTGATGTTCCTGGGGCCTAGTTGGAGCAGCAGGTCTGTTGTTGCTGTTGTTAATATTTCTGCTTGATTCAGTTGGATGAGGTTCTGGTGATGGAGTACCAGGGTTGTTATAAGATGGAGCAGGAGAGGGTGATTTGGAAGCAGATTGATCTCTTCTTGATAGAGCTTTTGAAGGGATGAAATTGTCAGAAGAATAGTTGGCTGACAGAGGAGAGGTGTAGTTTTGTTGTCTTAACTGGGGACGAAGTTGTTGCTTTGGTGCAGTGTTGGGTGCTCTGATGTCTTAGTGGGGTCCTCTGGCAGGTCTCCTAGAAGTTTGGGAAATTTTGGAGTATTTGGACCTTGGAAGGGTTGGCTGCATTGCTCTGGGAGCAGTGGGAGGTAATTGTGTGGAGTTGTTTTTGTTGATTGGAGGAATTTGGCTGTTTTCTGGTTGTTTTTGGAGGTTTTGAGCCTGATTTTCACTGTCTAGTGAGGCAGGCAGGCTGCCCGACGTTGGCCAAGCCTCCTGGACGCAGTCTAGAAGCCTAGGAGCTGATTTTGAAGCTTTTGGAGCTAATTTGGCAGAGATAAAAGCTGTTTCTTGGGAAGTTAACGCAGGCCTTTTTGGGAGAGTTCTGGAAACTGAGTTCCGGGATCTTCTGGATGGTGCTGAGGATAAAGATGAAGAGGCTGGACCAAGCTCTGTGAAACTGGTAGGGGATTTGGAGAGATATTTATGAGAAGGTGAATGAGGAGGAATAGGGTAGTTGGCATCTCTGTCACATTTCTTCTTTTTGGAGTAGCAAGAATCACAAGCCCTGTTGTAGAATTTGGCTTCAGCAGTTGGAAGAGTGAATGTGCAAGGTCTGCACATGTGGATGCACTGTTTGCAGGCATAGTCCTTGGGAGCAGTGAAGCAAGGAAGAGTAGAGGGGTCAACATCAGGGGATCCAGCCATGATCTGTGGTTAGAAAAGATTATGGAAAGAGATAAGAAGGAGATTTTTGTCAGTGATGGGTAGATAATGAAGTGAAGGTGGAAGTTCATCAGTTTGGCTGTAGGTGTGTTCTGTATGAAATTAGCTGTGTCTATTTTATGCAAAACTCTGGCAGTCCTCCAAGACTTTAAACTGGCAGGTTTTAAGAATATTCCATCAAGACTCTAAACTAAAAAATCTATGGTTTCAAGAATAGTCCATCAAGACTATAAACTGAACACTGTGTTAGTCCCCCAAGACTTTAAACTGAGGATTGTTTGATGGTGTAGTCCCCCAAGACTATAAACTGTGGAATGGGTTTGAAAGATTGGCGGAGGGTATCCATAGGGGGAGCCTCTGAATTTAGCAAAGGCAAGTTTGGGGGTAATTGATGGGCTGGAAGCTCTATTCACAATTACCCAAGAATGTTAGTTTTTTCTCTGTGTCCTAATGTGGTTGATCTCTGTTTCTGGGTTTATGATTTAGGTTTTTGAGTCCCCCAAGGCTATAAAATGAGGATGGTCCCCCAAGACTTAAAACTGAGGGTTGTTTTGTGGCTACATTCTATAGAGGGTGTGGTCAATTTTTCTTTTCTGAATCAAACTCAAGTACTAGTGAAATTACAGAGGGAATCAAGAGATGAAATGAAGTGTTCAGAATTAGCCTTGAACTGGTGAATGAGGTGTCTTCTGTTCTCAATGTCCTGTGGATCTCTAGCAGGAGTAGATTGGAAGTAGTTTAGCAGAAGGTGTAAATGTTGAGATGTGTGTTGTTGGAACTTGGCCTTAATTGTGGGCAAGTGGTTTGGTGTTGGTGGTTCAATAGATCCTACATTGTTATCATCACTGTCAGAAGACAGATGAACTGAGAAGTCATTAGTTTTATTTAGTGGAAAGAAGAAATGGAAGTTTTTACCATCAGATTGACCAGGGATGGTGGAACTTGTTGTTTTAGTGGTTTTGGCACTCTTCTGGGAAGGGTGTAGCTGTTTGATTAATCTGGGAATCAAGATGGATGGCCTAGATCTTTTGGTGATGGTAGAAGATGGACCAGGTTGAGGTGCAGGTGAAGCTGTTGCAGAATATAATGGACTAGGTCTGTAGCCGGACTTCTTTCTAGATTGGCAGACATCGCAGGAGGTTCTGTATGGATGGACAGGAGGTGTGATGGTGCAGATTAGATTATTGTCAATGCAGTTTTGGCAAGGACCCATTTCAGAGGCAGATTTGGGAAGTAGGTTGAACATGGTGGTTTGATGAAGAAAGAATGTGGACATTCTTAATTGGAGGGAGGATGTGGTCTTCCAACATTGGCAGAGGCCTTTGTTGTGTGTTTTGGCGCTGTTTGTGAATGTCTTAATTGACATCTGTTGAAGAATTGGGTATTTTTCTGGTTTTATTCCATTGATATTGGGTCTGTGGGTATGTAGGTACTATCATTGGATAGCCCCGGGTTTTCTAAATATTTCATGTCTTGATAATATTTTTCATATTTTAAGTTTTAAGGGGTCAATTCCTCATTCTTCAGTTACAAAAGATAGCTGTTTAATTTTTTTTTATGTTTTACAGGCTAACCTTGAGTCTTAGGGTTAAGTACTTAGTACCATTGGATATAGCAAATTTAGCTCTATATTTCATGTCACAATGTTGTTATAGCGTAATTTTGTGTTTTAAGGGTTTTAGTAGTTGTAGTGAATTTTTCTAAGTATATTAGGTGTTTTTATTGGTTTTCTGGCTTCAGGGAGGCTGGGCCGCTTCAGGCGGCACCTCCGCCGTCAGGCGGCCCGTCTGCCTCTGTTTTAGAAGGTTGGGGAGCGCTTCTGGAGGGTTTTTATTCAATTTGGCTGGTACAGGTGCCAAATTTGTTGGTGTGCATGGGCTCTTAGATAGTGGTCTGTGTGTACATACTGAATAAGACAGTTTGGGTCAACCTTAATTATCATACAACCATACGGAGGTGATATCCTTGTTCCTCACTCAGTTTTCACTGTTTTTTTGCCACAAATGGCTGTGTTTGTTGCAAGGTTAGTTCTTCATTTAACTCAACTTTGGCAACAGGTTCTCTGGTATAGTCTTGCCAGCTATATCAAGTATTATTGCTGTCTCTGGTGTGGATTTGCAGCCTACATCAAGTATCTTTGCTTTCTCTGGTGTGGACATTGGTCTACATTTCAGTTCTTTGGTCTGGTAGTCTGTCTGGGGACTACTTTCTTGGCTCATAAAGATGTCAAGTGTGTTGAAAGGGGGCTTTAGCAAACAGGAACCAACTTACTTTAGCAAGTAAATCTCACTCTATTTTTCTAAAGGGACAGGGGATTTTCTCTCTGGTTTTTCTCCAACTCCCTTGGTCAAGGTCTATAGCTAGTACTATAGGATTGTCTACAACATATGTTTAGGTGGTTACTTGCTATTCAAGAGTATAGAGGTAGAATGACAATCATTCATAGATCTGGTAATTTTTATTCAAATGTAGATATGCTGTCACCACACAATATGGAGGGTGAAATTGCTAGTGAGTCTGTAGCTTTGGACCCAAACTCACCACCGATTGAACACACATTGAGCTATTGACAAAGGAACCATACAATCAGGGATGAACACCAATTAGCATAACAGTTTTAGGTGGGTGTTCAAGTAGAGTTCATTATGGGTTCAGTATGAGTTCATGTTGGGGACTTGCTAGCAAGTCCACCCCCTATATTGCATAGTGTGTCAAGATTGCCTTTACCAAATAATGATTCCAATCCTGCCTATGTACCAGATGATGATACAGTTTATATACATGGTAAATATATTGTTTATATGGTGGAATAATTATTCCAATTAATTCTGGATTCATATCAGAATGATTCTAATCTAAAAAAATTAGTTACAATCTTAAATGATCCCAAGAATGATTCTATCTAAGCATTAATAAAATCTCTCCCTCCAAAGCAGAAAATTCTTTGAATAAAGGAAAATATTTCATTGAGGATGGTTATATTTATTACAGGAGAAAACTGACTAATGTCCTTTTAATTCCTCCTTCAATGAAAGAAACTATCTTAAAAATCTGTCATGATGACATTTTAGCTGGTCATCTTGATCTAGAAAAAACCATAGTCAGGATAAAAAACACTACATGGTGGGATAATATTTCTGAAGACACAAGGTTATATGTTGAATCCTGTGATTCTTGCCAAAAATCTAAAATATTAACTGGAAAAAGAGCTGGATTGATGCAATATATTGAATCTCCTGATGCACCATGGCAGATTATCAACATGGAATTTGTAACAGAATTTTCCATTTCTGGGAAAGACAGTTATAACTCTTTCTGGGCTATTGTGGACAGATTTAAAAAAATGTGTAAATTCATCCCTACTTGCAAGGATGTTTCTACTAAAGAATTAGCCTTCTTGTGGTGGTCTCATAAGTTTAACACTGCTGGTTCCCCAAAGGCCATAATCTCTGACAGAGACCCTAAATTTACTTTTGGATTTTGGATGTCTCTGATTGATGTTTGTGGCTGTGATCTGAATATTTTTACTGCTCATCACCCCCTGACCAATGGATTAGCTGAAAGAATGATTCAAACTTTAGAGGACATGATAAGAAGGTATTGTGCCTTTGGCCTTGAGTAAAAAGACAATGACAGGTTCACTCATGATTGTGTCACCTTACTTCCTGGTTTGGAGTTTTCTTAAAATAGCACTGTTCATTCTGTTGCTCATAGATAGCCTTTTGAGCTCTGGCTTTGATATGTTCCAAATACTCCTGCCCAAATTCTCAATAATAAAATACCTAAATTGTATTTACATCCTGGTGTAAAATCTTCTCTTCAAATGCAAAAACTTTCCAGAATTCATGCTCAAAAATGTGTTGAAAAATCATTTAAATATGAGAAGAAGAGATGGGACAAATCCCATAAAGAATACACTTTTATAAAGGCTGATGAAGTACTGATTTCCACAGTCCACTTTAATTTAAAAGGTAATTAAAAATCAAAAAACCAATTTGTAGGTCCATTTTTTGTCAGAAGAATGGTTGGTGATAATGCAGTTGTAGTTATCCTGTATTCTCCATATGACAGAAAAAATCGTGTTTTTCTAATTTCTGTTTTGAAACCTTACACATCCAATAGTTATTTATTTCCAAAAAGGAGGGGAAGACCAAAGAAAAACCCTTATGAAATCACTGAAACAGCAGAAACTTATAAAATTCTAAATGACAGCATTGTCACTTCTGAGAAAAGTACTGAATACTTATTGAGATTCAAGATTAAATCTTCTGAATATAATTCTTTTATTCCTGGGAAAATATTATCTAACCTTCCTTCTCTACTAAAGAAATATAAAACAAGAAATTTATAGTATTTTTTTTATTTTTTTTAGAGTGAGGGAGTGTCAGCCAGGCTACTAAACTTACGCAGTAATTAATTAATTATTTACTAGAGTAGAAATATGCCTTTACCTCTCATTTAATGAGTTATACTTACTTTATAAATTACTTATGCAATTTAAACTAATTAATAGGTAAAAGTAAGTAAAGATATAATTCCATTGTTTCCTCATATTTTTTATTCTGTGACAGCATCCTCATTACATCTGAAGAGAAAACTAAAAATACTAAATATTAAGTCAAATATTTTTATTTTTACTTTGACATTTACAGAAAATTAAAATAAATAAAATAAAATGGAAATATACAGGTAATTACTGTATATGGGTACATTCTTTATAGAACAAATTGAATTATTTGAAATTTCTAATTGTGAACTTGTTCTTTCTGTGATACTCATGTATATAGAATTTTGATTCTGTAGTTTCTCTCCTTCTTTCCTATATAAGGCCTCTCAATCTGTCTTTTCTCATTCATTCCATTCTTACTTTACAATTTTATTATATACACCCTAATCACATATATTACTACTTTTACTACCTTAGTATTTACATTTGCATACTTCTAAACTTTTAAAGTAATGATAATAATGATTCTTTACCTTTTTATTTAGTATTAAATTATAAAGATAAAAAATACATACCTCTTTTGAAATATTTAGTTTCCCCCCCCTTTCATTGCCATTGGACCACTATAAAGTCTTCTAGACCAAAATCATCCCTTGACAATGTTTCACTTAAATTTAATACAATGTTTGGGTTTAAATTGATGGATAAATGGGCTCTTACTCATGGTTTTTACTTGTTTTATATTTTTTCCCTTACATCTTTGTTACATTTATTTCATTACTGTGTTATTTTATTTTCACAATATAACTTTTTTGTGGCTTTTCAAAGGGCCCCTTGCCTGTATAAAGGCCTTTGGAAAACACCTGTAGCTCCATCACTTACTTTATTCATATTACATTACCCTTTATTTTTATAATAAGTAATACAAAACTTATACTACACTAATAAATTTTATTGCAGTCACTACCTCTTTAATAATTAAAAGTATTATATAGTTGAAAGGTTGCTTTAAGAGGGTTTTTAATACTATCTAGTTGTCATGTTTAAGCAGAGAGAACAAAAAAGAAAGTACTTACAAAAATAATAATAATATCAGTATCCATTACAAGTCCCTTTAAAAATCCTAATTGTTATCCTTCCTTTTTGTCAGCCAGGCTGTCCCAGCAGCCCAGTAAATAAACATACAATTTATTGGAATTAAATAAAGACATAATAATTGCAGAGTATGCATTTAAAATTAATATTATATTACATAATAAATTTATATTAATATTTTATTTATATAAATAAAGTAAATATTATTTTAATATTATTATAAGATAATTTAAAAGCATTTAATTATATTCCATAACAAAGGGCACATTGTTTATTTAATAATTATAAATTAATTAATTAAAAACTTATAAGATAATTATATTCAAGTGTTTATCTTATATTGTAATTACTTTAATTAATTAAATTTAATTATTAAAATATACTTTTCATAGACTATTATCCATAATTATTGCCTCTGTTTTTTGGACCCTTAATTTTGTCAATAAAAAATTAAATAAATTATAATACTTATTTTATAAAATAGTATTAAAATTCTCAACTTAATTTAGTAATAAATTAATTACTTGTTTCATTTAAATTAATTATTTAATTACATAGTTGGAACAATTAATTAATTTCTTTATACTAAATTAAAATTGATTACATATTTTGTTGCGTCAAAATATTTTTACTTGTTTCACTTAAAAACCCTTAAAGCATACTGTACCATCTGTTTTGAATTATTTTTTCTCATAGTTTCTATGTCTCAGGCTTGTTTAGTTACTCACTATTTTTACTTACTGATTTGGGAATTAGTTGTGGGGAAATTTGGTTCTTATTTGGGGTTTTAATTATTTGTTTCATATTTTTCTCTAAATTGTTATGTTTCACTTATTCTTTTATTTTCTTGTTTCATCTTATTATGACTCTTGTATTTACAAATGTAGTGGCGCTTCAGAGGACCCATTGCCTATAAAAAGGCCTTGGATAATCCCCTGTAGCCTCATCACTTACTATACAAACAAAATCTGAACAAATTGTCAATATAATACATTTTATTATTATTTTTATTAGTATTAAATTTCTAATTTAAATTCTATATAACTATTTTACAGGTTTCTTTAAGTCTGATAGTAATTATAGTGTTTGCAGCGCAGAACCCTTACTTTAAATAATATTGTCATTAAATAAAACCTCATTTTTGTGTCATTCCTCAAGTAACTTGTCGTTGCCTCTCTTTAAATAAATTATTACTTTATTTCTTTTACTTTCTATAAACCTTTCTTTCCTATTTTCCTTTCCTCCTCTTTTTTTTCCCCCTTTCTTTCCTTCTTCTAGACAACTGGCCGACAAGTAGGAGCCTTTCCAAACAAAGACAATGATCGATACTTGCGACGAACGACATAGCCCACGGACCATCCAGCAAAAAAGAAACTTTTGCCACGACCGTGTTTCGAACTTGGGTTTGATCTATTAGGTTTATATTAAATTAATTCATCTATTATTTTGAAGTGATTTTACGATCACTATAGTAAGTTAACCTTTGCACCTCTCACTCATGTTACTATATTTTTACTGCAATAACAGTGATTGTGGCTTAATTGCTGATTCACTGAGTGTAAGTGTTCATTTATTATACATATTTTTTTTTCCTAGTTGACCATTATAGAGTGTTAAATTCCTCTTAGTCCTAGAAGAAATTAACGTTATTATTAATAAAAATTGAATTATTAAATTAATTTTTTTATTATTAATTTTTGTTTGATTTTGGTTGACTTAAATAGTACTTTGTACTTAGTCCCATATATTGCCATATTTAATTTTGGTAATTTAATTAATTGGTTGAAAATAACTTAATTGTTTATTCCCAATTTTTCTTTGCAGTCCATATTATTAATTATTTTTTATAAATATTACTTTATATTAAAAAAAATTTTTTTTATAATTTAATTAATAAATTTTTTTTTTAATATTTTTGAGCAAATTATTAACTGAATTTTATTAATTTTTTTAGAAATTAATTAATCTTCCCACTATTATGTCCAACAATTTGGCTGAGAAAATGGATAACATGCAAGTGGATGAAATTGAAATTGATTATGATGCTGATACTGTGAGTTCTTCTAAAGTTGAACATAAAAAATCTTATGCTAACAAGAAAAATTCACATAATTCAGGATGTGGAAATGACGGGAGAAGTAAACAAATCAAACCCCCTTCCCTCAGCACAACAGAAGGAAGTAAAACCTCCAGTACCTCAAGAAGGTTTTCCAAAAGGATTCAAAATAAAAAAGCTTCCTCTGCCCCAACAAATCAGCAATCTGTCCAGTCACATCAAAGAACTGAAGATAGAAAACATGAAATACAAGGAAAAAGTAGACACCTTGTGGGATCAAGTTCAGGAACTCAGGAACCAAAATCAGGCCCAGGCCCCTCCTCAGTTGCCTCCCAATCAGCCTCAGTTTCAGGCTCAACTTTCACAGCCCCCCAGCTCCTTCACACAAAATCAAAGTACTATTGAAGTAGAGCAATGTAAATGGGATTATCTAATGAGTCACTACCAGCAGAATGTGCAACATCCTCCTCATCATCAGCCTGGCCCATCCAGAACACCGAATTTCCATCCTCCTCCTCATCCTTACCAACAAGGCAGGAGAAAGAAGGCCCAAGCCCAATCCCAAACTCAGTCTCAGGGGAAGTTTCCTCCTCTTCCATGGTAATTAATTTGGTTGATATTCACTTGGGAATGTTTTCTAATAAGACTTCTTCTGCAGGTAATATTATTGAGAATGGTGAAAGAGCAGTTAAACCTGTTAAAAGACAGCTTCCTGTAACTAGTAGCCCTATTAATGTAATTAGCAAATTGTCATTTTATGAACCTTTACATTTAACTTCTACTTCTTTAATTAATCCTTCTCTTGCAATTAAGAATGATTCTGTTTCACCTGAAGTCTATACCTTAATTGAGAAAACTTCTGAAGAAATATTGAAAGATACCCTTGATTTTAATGTTGTGAAAGACAAACATTTGAGAGATGTGTTAATCCATGAGAATAATAGATTAAATAATTTGCACTTGCAATGTAAAGTAAGTTCTTCTGTACAGGATACAGCTTATTTTAAAATCAAAGAAACCTTGAATATTGTTCTTAGCCAACAAAAACAAATAAGGAGTGACCATAGAGCTATCTCAGATAAAAATATCAATCTACATAAGACCTTGAGTGAATTGAAACCCCTTATTGAAGAAAATTATTCATTAAAAAGTGAAATAAAATCTCTACAAAATGAGTTTAAAATGCTAAAGAGTGATTTCCATGCACTGAGTGCCAAACACACAGTTTCTGAGGACAGAAATGTTTTATCTCTTGCAAAAGTAAATGACCAGATGTCTGAAATTTCAAGGATAAGAAACTATGTGTCTGACCTGCAGGAAAAATTTTCAACCTTAACCATCAATAATTATGGTATAAATGAGAATGCTGCCCATAAGCTGCATAAAAATAAAGAAAAAGAACCTGAGCAGAGTTCCTCCTTTATTCCTCATATTTCAGCCATTAAACAAACTGACAATGAGTCTGTAAAATCTTTTGCTACTAGCAAAAAATCTTGTGATGGTCATGTACTACCTGTTTCTGTAAATAATGAAATTTCTGAACACCTGGCTAAACTTCAGGAATTATTAATGATGAATAATTCAAACCAAAAAATGGACCATCCCAGTAGTCAGAAAAATTGGCCTAAGTTGGACCAATATCCTAGCTTTGATGGTGATTCTTCCTCTGATTGGCAACACTTTATCCAAAGAATTGATAATTTAAAGAGATTTTATAAACTACCTGATGAGGAAATTGTTTCTAAGCTAATTTCTTTATTTTCCAATGTAGCCTTGATGTGGTATGAATCTGTTCTTTTAGATAAAAATCATTATACATGGAATGATTTGAAATCCTTGATTGAGAATCAGATTGGTGGTTCAAAATTCAGGTTAGCTCAGCAAAGACTGTATGAGAATACTAAATATGTATCCTCCTCTGTTGAAAATTCCATTGTTTTTCTTATGAAAATAACAAAAATCCTAAGAGCAATTGATCCAAAGATGGATTATGATATTTGGAGAGATAAAATCTTGTATAAATTACCAAATTCTCTTAGAGATTTGATTGTGGCTAGAACTGAGCATGTAAGGGAAAGTTCTTCTTTCATTAATATCTGTAATGAGGTACTACTCAACCATAGATATGAACCAAAGAATTACCTTGGTAAATCTTAAAATGATCAGAATAAACCTTCTACAAAGCTCCCAGAAAAATATGGTAAACCCTCTGCCCCAGTTGCACCTAAAAAATATGCAACAAATACTTGTTATAAATGTAACAAACCATGGCAAAAGGGTCATGTTTGTGACAAGAAAATTCATCTTGTTGAACAAAATGAAGACACTGATGAAGCTGAAATTGATGTCAATAATTCTTCTAGTGATTGTGAAAGTAATATTTCCTATGGCAATGACTCTGTTAAAGATGTTTTAATGTTAGAACAGGATGTCCATTATTTAGATAATATATCTGAAGAATGTGTATTGGATTTATCTTCAGTGGAAAATGCTGAAATAATTAAAGATATTACTAACAATTCTATATCCATATCCCCCTTGAAAGCACCTGTTATCATTAATGGTAATAATGTTGATGTAGTTCTTGACTCTGGTGCTGGAGGAAGTGTAGTCTCTGAAAAAGCTTTAGCTTCAGTAGATAAGGATTATTTGAGTAAATTATTACCTATAACTTCTGAAAAATGGAGAGGGTATGGTTCTACCTTAATTCCTATTGGTAAATACAAAACCTCTGTATTCTTCAAATATAATGGTGGTTTTGTCAGAGCTATTTGTGAATTTTTTGTCATGCAAAATGATAATTTAAGCAATTGGTTTATTATGGGTAATGATATTTTAACCATGTTTGGTGTGAAATTGGACCCAGAAAATAATTGCTTCACCTTGGGATTGAATGGCAAAAGTAAAATCAAAATTTCCTCCTCTAGAAAACCTTCTGGGCATCTTTTAAAGTCTTGTAACTCACTAATCCAGTGTAAAGGCAGAACAACAATTGAAATGGATGATTTATTAAATGAAATAAATACTGCTTCTTTTGGTGATCAGTTAACTAGTGAACAAAAGGATTCTATTATTGCCTCAATTACCTCTTTCCCTATGGCTTTTGCTCATGGTTCTCATGTCTTAGGAATTGTTCAGGAAGAAATGAAAATTACCTTATCCTGTAGCTTGAGTGATATACCTCCTAGTCTTAAGAAAAAACCATATCCTGCTTCTCCAACAAAAAGAAAGGATATTGAAGATAATATTGCCACATTATTAAAAATGAATATCATTGAGAAAGTGGATGTCACCCCCAAATATTGTGTCATTTCACCAGTCTTGATTTCTTATGAAAAAGATAAAGCTAGATTATGTGGTGATTACAGAGCATTGAACACTTATACTGTTGATGATATTTATCCTTTACCCAGGATTAATTCAATACATGCTACCTTGCAAGGTGCAAAATTTATTAGTTGTCTGGATGGTAATAAAGGATATCATCAAGTTTCAGTTGAGAAAAATTCTCAAAACTTTTTGCTTATTGCTACTCATATCCGAATATATAAGTATTTTAGGATGCCATTTGGCCCTAAAAATGCTCCTTCAGTTTTTCAAAAAGTCATGGATAACACTTTCCATCAAGAAATAATTGAAGGATGGCTCATGGTTTATATTGATGACATTATAATTTTTTCTAAAACTTTTGATGAACATATGATTCACTTAAATAGAGTTTTCCAAAAAATGGATGAAATCAATATGACCTTGTCCTTAAAAAAGTGTAAATTTGGTTTTCAATCCTTGAAAGTCCTTGGCCATGTTGTGTCAGGCTTACAAATTTGTGTAGACCAAAACAAAGTTGCTGCCATTCAAAATGTGAAAGTACCATCTTCTGTAAGAGAAATCCAAAGTTTTTTGGGTATGTGTGGCTATTATAGACAATATATTAAAAATTATCAGGTCATAGCCTTGCCTCTTACAAAACTGACCAGAAAATATGTTGCCTTTCTCTGGAATAATGACTGTCAAAAAGCTTTTGATACATTAAAAAGTTGCTTAATGACAGACCCTATATTGGCTCTTCCAGATTTCAACAAACCTTTTGTCCTATACACAGATGCTAGCTTTGTTGGTCTGGGTGCTGCCCTTCACCAGAAGCAAATTATAAATGATAAATCCTCAGAGGTTGTAATTTGTTATATTTCAAGAACCTTGAGAAATAGTGAATTGAAATATGGCGCCACTCAATTAGAGTGCTTAGCAGTTGTTTGGGCTCTTGAGAAACTTCATTACTATCTAGATGACCAAAGGTTTGAATTGGTAACTGACTGTAGTGCTGTAAAGTCCCTCTTAAACCTGAAAACACTTAACAGACATATGTTCAGGTGGCAACTTGCTGTTCAAGAATACAGAGGACGGATGACAATTATCCATAGGGCTCGAAATGTTCACTCCAATGTTGATATGCTCTCCAGATTGCCTCTGCAAAATAATGACTCAAATCCTGCTTATGTACCTGAAGATGATACTGTTCATATTCATGGTATACTTATAGTTGATATGGAAGAGGAGTTATTACAATAAATTTTGGATTCATATGATAAGGATTCTGATTTAAATAAATTAGTTACTATCTTGAGTGATCCTAAAAATGCTTCTATTCAGGCATTTATTAAAACTTTTCCTGCTAAATATCAGAATGCTTTAATTAAGGGAAAGTTTTCTATTGAAGATGGATATACTTATTATAGAAGAAAGCTTACTAATGTAATTGTAATTTCTTGTTCTATGAAAGAAATTATCCTCAAACTTTGTCATGATGACATATTAACTGGTCATTTTGATCTTGAGAAGACACTGATTAGACTCAAAAACACTGCTTGGTGGGCTAATATGTCTGAAGATGCAAAATTATATGTTGAATCTTGTGATTCATGCCAGAAATCCAAAAGAATTACTGGTAAGAGAGCAGGGTTATTACAGCAAATTGAAGCACCTGATGCTCCCTGGCAAATCATTAATATGGATTTTGTCACTGGTCTTCCTATTGCAGGTAAAGAAAATTATAATTCTTGTTGGGTAATAGTGGATAGATTTACTAAAATGTGCAAATTTGTTCCCACCCATAAAGATGTCTCCACCAAAGACTTGGCTTTCTTATGGTGGTGTAATATGTTCAATATAGTTGGATTCCCTAGAGCCATTATATCTGACAGAGATCCAAAATTTACATCTGAATTCTGGATGTCTCTAATGGATATATGTGGTTGTAAATTAAAATTATCTACTGCTCACCATCCTCAAACTGATGGTCTAGCTGAAAGAATGATTCAAACTCTAGAGGATATAATTAGAAGGTATTGTCAGCCTGTATATCTCCAGGACTGAGTAAAAAGTAATTATAAGTTATGTTAAACACATGAGCTATACATGGGAATAATAAATAAGAGTACACAAATAGTATACATAAGTAAAATTATGATAATACACAAAAAATGCCATTATAACACCTTATATACATGCATATATCCACCTTTTATAGGTCTTATGTACTTAATATTAAGTTGGAATATGTTAGGGTAATCTTAAGAACCTTAAGTATAAGGCTACATAATTTTTAAGTACACTTAAAGCTGTTATATTCATTGTTTTATGCAAAAAACAAGAAATGCGCTTTATTTCACTTAAAAGTTGACTATATGCGCTATAAAATTGAGAATATCAAAATTGCGCTTTGACAGATCAATTGGGCTCATTTAGAACTATTGATTTGGCTATTTAAATGCATAAAAATAACACTTTTCAAATTTGGTGTTTTTTATGCCATAAATGGCTTCTGTGTACTGGCCACATACTGCCTGCTTTTTTCCCGTGTGAATAGCTTCATTTTTAGCAAAGTTAGCTTTTTCACACTATAATTACCCCACATTCTACGCCCACTGTGGGGAAACACACTAAAATAGGCGACAGGCGCTTATTTAGTGTCCTAGCTTAATTAATAATGCATTGACCTTGTTTATATGCACTAATTTCATTAATAACCTCACTCTTGGCACTTTATTTCATCACCATGCTTAAATTCGCCTAATTTTAGTCAAGGATTTACCCGTGAAAGAGCCTGCCAAGAACTGCATGTAGTTACCCCACATCTCACGCTCTTTTTTAAGTTTTTGGGTGGTTTCTCAGTCAATTTTGGTTATTTTTGAATGGGAATTTCACATAGTATAATGTCAGGATTAGCCGCATTATTTCTACAGTCAATCCCTCTTATTATTAAGCTATTATTAACCTTAAAAAGTCTCCTTTAGTCTTTAATATTATTTTTTTATATGCATATACTCTCTTTTTGTCTTTTTCTTTAATTTTGATGGATTTCCCTTATTATTACAGGATTTTGGCGGTTGTTACTCTTCTAATTATGTCATGGGTTACTGGGGATGTTGATGGGAATGTCTATTAGTTGTTTAGAGGCGTTATTAACTGTGTATTGGGTGGTACATCAAGGGAATCATTGGGGAACTCAGTGTGTATAAAAGGAGGAGGTTTTTGGGTTGTATTTCTTCATTCTTTATCATTACAATTTAACCAATATAACCAAATCAATTACAATACATATCAAGTAGTACTTTTATAAGACTTTTGAATAGTATCTGAATTTATATAATCTATTTTTCTACCAACTATAAAGATTGTAAGCCATATATAAGAAAAGTGAGAATTATATTACTGAGACCTTTATATTTGATTATATTTTACAACTTAGTGGATTAAAACTACAGTATTCATATAGGACCATTAAAATCTTCTAGACAACTGATCATTCAAGCTAGTTCACGTCCTTGTACTTGACCTTAGCCTGACAATTGGGGACCTTTCCTCAAGAATTCTGTTATAATCCTGTAAGTGAAATTTTCAAAAGAAGGTGCACGTAAATAATATCCCTATAGAAATATTTGGATAATTACAACAGGTTGGGGTCACTTACATAGTGATTTCAGAAAAAGAAGCCCTGTTATATAATAAAATTGTGATATTGAATCATCAATTTTACCACTAATTTAACATATAATTGTTCTTAGTGGGAGTCTGTCAATAGACCAATTAAATTTGTGATCTTTGCAGATAATAACCAATTAAAGTGATTAATTGTTTTCTTTTTACAGGACTCTTAATCCCTTTTTATTGGTTTGTAAAATTCATTTAATATTTAGAAAGAATCTTACTAACAAATTTTCTTTTTTAAATATAAATACACGGCTACATATTGTAGACCAGTTAAATCAAGTGACCACATAAAAGCATATTTGACTTTTGGCACTTAAAAATTCACTTAATACCAATAAGTAAGCAATAAAATTGTCTTCAGTGGTACTAATAAATACTGATTAAACTCCTTTTTGAAGTTTTTCAAATCTAAACTTTCAATTCTCTAAAATTCCACAAAAAATGTGTGACAACAATGACATTGTAAGTAATAAGGCAAAACCTTATAACTTAAGAACTAGAGCTGAAAGACCTGTTGCAGGACATCCAAATGGAGGGTCAAGAATCACCAGTAACAATAAACAACACCCCACCAATGTCCATGGAGGAAAAGGAAAAGCTCTTAAAACAAATGTCAATAAAGAAGTCCAAAAACACCTTACAAGAGCAAATTCACTCCCTCTCAACCCTACTGAATACACTAACAATAAGAGTAAACAATATGTTAGACCAGATCAACAATCTGGAGAAAAGGGCGGCACAGGGCTTTATAGAAGTCAACCAGGCCCTAGTGGATATAAGGTCTCATCAACAACCAGTGGCACCAAATACCACAGCAACACCTCCAGTCCCAGAAGAGGACCAAAAGATAACTGTAAGCAAATGGAAGTGGGATTGGTATACCCAAAACTACAACAGTCCTCCTCAACAGGGATCCAGCAGTCACCCTTACAGGGGAAAGCCAAGGAGAGGCAGGGGAAATGGAATAAGACCGTGGTAAGTCATCCATCTTCTCAAGATCAATTATATAATCCTAACAATGAATTACTTATAGGTAATGAAATTGATAGAGAGTTATTGGATATAATTGATAAGGATTTAAAAAATTATTCATTTGAAAATAACATGTTAGACTTGTCATTACATGAGGACAATGTACATAGTTTTATTGATCACCAGGAAAATACTATTAATATAAAAATGGAATCAAATGAATTAAAAATTGACCCTGATGATGAATCTTCTGAATTGGAAACAGACAAAATTGAATATTTTCTGAAAGAAAATCCAATGGAATCAAAAATAATTAGTAAATTATTATTAAGAATTGAAAAATTGGAAGAATTCTCTAGAGAGTCCAACAATAATACAGAAAGTGTATTATTAAACATCACACAATCATTGAGTACAACAGCCAATAAGTTAAAAGTTATTGAGAATTCAAATAATGAATTAATCAATGAAAACAAAAGATTAAATTCTGAGATTAAAAATTTAGAAATTAAATTAGAACATTCTCAAAATATTATGGCCACCATAGAGGGACGTGTAAAATTGTCTTTTTCAAATGTAAATGATACTTTAACTCATGTACCTGTAATAAAAGATAGGTTACAAAGAGTAGAAATTGAAGTAGCTAACATTTTGAAAAATACTGAAACAATAAAGGATAATACCTCTTATGTAGAAAGAGTACCAGTTTTTATGAAACACTCTGATGATAAACCAATGATGGAACATGAACATAGTGTCATGGGCTCTGAGAATATAAAATCAGTAAAAGATGAAATTAATGATCATCTTTCTAAATTGAGTGAATTACTCAATATTCCTCAGGTTAGGGAAGCTAAAACTAGCCAAAAGAACTGGCCTAAGTTAGATCAGTACCCTTCTTTTGATGGGGATTCAAAATCTGATTGGCAACAATTCATACAAAGAATTGATAACTTAAAATTTTCATATAAATTACCTGATGAAGAAATCACTTCAAAGTTAATATCTTTATTTACAGATGTGGCCTTATTATGGTTTGAATCTGTATTGAGTGAGGGAATTAATTACTCCTGGAATGAATGGAAGGCACTAATTGAAAGGCAATTTGGTGGCCCAAAATTTAGAATCACTCAACAAAGACTGTATGAAAGGGCCAGATATAATCCAAATGCTGGAGATAAACCCATGGTCTTCTTAATGAATTTAATAAAAATCATGAAAGCTATGGATCCAAAAATGGATTATGAAGAGTGGAAAGAAAAAATAATATACAAATCGCCTATATCAGTTAGAGACATTATTGTAGCTAGAACTGAAACTGTCAGAGACACCTCTGGATTCATTAATATATGCAATGAGATATTATTAAACCACAAGTATGAAACCAAGTATAGTAATTACAGACAAAGTGTTGATGTGGTAAAACCTACTACAAGTAAGTTACCAGTGGAAAAGAAAAAACCTTCAGCTCCCCTTGTCCCTAAGAGACAAGAAAATAACACTTGTTACAAATGTAATGAACCTTGGGTTAAAGGTCACACGTGTAAGAAAAGAATAAATGTTATTGAAACCTCACAGAATTCTGAACCTAGTAATCATGAAGATGAGAATGTGGAATCCAGTGAGGATTGCAAAAGTAACATATCTTACAGTGATGATGAAAATGAGATATTTGTATTAGAACAGGATATAATGTTCCTGAATGATGCTATACCTCATACAGACACATCTTTAACTTCCATAGAGGAAGCTGAAATAATTAAAGATGTATCTCATGACACTTACAAAATAACACCTATCAGAGCACCTATTATCATATGTGGAAAAGAAATGAATGCCATTCTTGACACCGGGGCTGCAGGTAGTGTAGTTTCACTTAATGCATTAATGAAACTTGATAGTAAGTACCAGGAAAAACTAGAACCTGTTCAGACAAAGAACTGGAGGGGTTTTGGTTCAGTATTAAATCCAATTGGCAAATACAAAACTGCTGTATTCTTTAAATATAATAATGGATATGTTAGAGCAGCTTGTGAATTTGTAGTAATGGATAATAATAATTGTAGTGATTGGTTTATTATTGGCAATGATTTATTGACAAAATTTGGCATTAAACTAGATCCTGCAAACAGTTGTTTCACCATAGGGGTGAATGGTAAAAGAAAATTCAAAATATGTTCTGAAAATTCAGTATATGCCATTTCTCCTAAAGAAGAACAACTGCAAGGTGGAAGAACCACCAATGAAGTGGGTGAATTGGAAAATGAAATCCAAAAGGCCTCTTTCAGTCCTCAACTCTCAAAAATTGAACAAGAAGACATTTTGAGATTGATTAAATCATATCCTATGGAATTTGCTCATGGATCAAATGAACTAGGATTGGTCAAAGACCATGAGATGAAAATCTCTCTAAGCTGTGATCTGGATAATATTCCTGGCAGCTTAAAAAAGAAACCTTACCCAGAATCTCCTGCAAAAAGGAAAGATATTGAAGACAATGTAAAATTGTTATTGGAAATGGGTATTGTTGAAAAAGTGGACACAACACCTAAGTATTGTGTCATTTCACCAGTATTAATCTCTTATGAAAAAGATAAGGCAAGATTATGCGGTGATTATAGAGCTCTGAATACATATACAGTAGATGATATTTACCCTCTACCAAGGATAGCTTCTATCCATGCTACCTTACAAGGAGCAAAATATATTTCCTGTCTGGATGGGAACAAGGGTTACCACCAGATTCCTGTGGAAAGAAATTCTCAAAATTACTTATTAATAACCACACATATGGGTATATATAAGTATGTGAGAATGCCATTTGGCCCAAAGAATGCCCCTTCAGTCTTCCAAAAATTGATGGATAGTGTTTTTCATCAGGAAATGATTGAAGGATGGCTATTGGTCTATATTGATGACATCATAGTGTTTTCAAAGACATATGATGAACATTTAAATCACCTGAAAAGAGTCTTTCAAAAAATGGATGAAATTAATATGACTATTGCATTAAAGAAATGTAAGTTTGGATTTCAATCCTTGAAAGTACTTGGACATGTTGTATCTGGATTACAAATTTGTGTTGACCAGAATAAAGTGGCAGCAATTAAAAACATTGGGATACCTAAAAATGTAAAAGAGGTTCAAAGTTTTTTGGGTATGTGTGGATATTATAGACAATATATTAAAAATTACCAATCCATTGCAGCCCCTTTAACAACATTAATCAGGAAGAATGAAGCTTTCATTTGGAATAATGAAAGACAACACGCCTTTAATAAATCAAAGGAATGTTTAATGTCAGCTCCAATATTAGGACTGCCAGATTTCACCCTACCTTTTATCTTTTACACTGATGCAAGTTTCATAGGTTTGGGTGCTGCTTTACAGCAGAAACAGATAATAAATGGAAAATTATCTGAAGTAGTTATCTGTTATATATCCAGAACCTTAAGAAAAACAGAATTAAGGTATGGTGCCACACAGCTAGAATGTTTAGCTGTGGTGTGGGCTTTGGAGAAACTTCATTACTATCTGGAAGACCAGAAGTTTGAACTTATAACAGATTGCAGTGCAGTAAAATCATTACTAAAAATGAAAACACCTAATAGGCACATGTTTAGATGGCAACTAGCTGTACAAGAGTACAGAGGAAGAATGACAATCACTCACAGAGCAGGAACATTGCATTCAAATGTGGATTTATTATCCAGAAGTCCTTTGCCAAATGATGCTGACAACCCAGCTTATGTACCTGAAAATGAGGTTATACATATATTTGGGATTTATATAGTGGATTTAGAAGAAGAGTTTATGCAAACTATATTGGAAAATTATTCATCTGATAAAGATTTGTCTAAACTATCTACCATTCTTAATGATCCAACAAATGCCTCCATGAGTGCATTAATTAAAACCTTGCCTCCAAAGTATAAAAATGTGTTGGAAAAAGGTAAACTATCAATTGAAGATGGATATATATATTACAGGAAAAAGTTAAGCAATGTAATAGTAATACCACCTTCTATGAAAGAGTTAATGTTGAGTACTTGTCATGATGACATCTTAGCTGGTCATTTTGACTTTAACAAAACATTAACCAGAGTTAAAAATACAGCCTGGTGGATAAACATGAAAGAGGATGTACAAAAATACATTGAAACATGTGACTCTTGTCAGAAATCTAAAAGATTAACTGGGAAGAGAGCTGGGTTGTTACAACAAATAGAGCAGCCAAAAGCTCCATGGGAAATTATAAACATGGATTTTGTAACTGGCTTGCCATTAGCAGGAAAAGAAAGTTTCAATTCTTGCTGGGTAATAGTGGATAGATTAACAAAAATGTGTAAGTTTATCCCTACCCATAAAGAGGTATCTGCTAAAGACTTGGCGTTACTATGGTGGACTCAGATGATGAATACTGCTGGGTTCCCCAAAGCCATAATCTCTGACAGAGATCCTAAATTTACTTCAGAGTTCTGGACATCTTTGATGGAAGTATCAGGTTGTCAATTAAAATTGTCTACAGCACACCATCCACAAACTGATGGGCTGGCTGAGAGGATGATACAAACTCTAGAAGACATGATCAGAAGATATTGTGCCTTTGGATTAGAATACAAAGACAATGAGAAATTCACACATGACTGGGTAACATTAATTCCTGGCCTTGAATTTGCTTATAACAGCACAACTCATTCTGTAACAGAGAAGAAACCATTTGAACTCTGGCTGGGATATGTACCAAATACCCCAGTAAATCATTTAAATAAACTACCAAGGTTGGATATACACCCTGGAACTAAGTCCTTTATTCATATGCAACAAATGTGTAGAAAGCATGCAGAAGAATGCATCCAAAAAGCATTTGAATATGAAAAGAAAAGGTGGGACAAATCTCATAAAGAATTTGAATTTAAAAAGGGAGATGAAGTCCTCATATCAACACTACATTTTAACTTACAGGGTAATGTTAAATTAAAGGATCCCTTTGTAGGACCTTTTGTAGTAAATAAAATGGTTGGGAATAATGCAGTGGAAGTCATATTATATGCTCCATATGATAGGAAACATCCAGTTTTCCCTATCTCATTATTGAAACCTTACCATGCAAATGATCCTGACTTATTTCCAAAAAGAAGGGGAAGGCCTAAAAAGCAACCTGAAGAAATTGTGGAAAAAGCAGAGATTGAAAAAATACTCAAGAAAAGAATCCTTACTAAAGAAAAAGGAACTGAGTATTTACTAAGATTTAAAGGGAAATCAAATGAATTTGATAAATGGATACCTGAAAAAGAAATTTCTAATTTATCCACCCTTCTTAAAAAATTTAAACAGAAATAAATTTCTGTTCAACCAGCTGAGGGGTTAAAAAACCAGTACTCATAATATTTTATTATGTTTTATTTCTTTAAAGTTGAATCTTTAATGCTACAGATTTATTCTGAATACCTGAAAATTACAAATTAATAAAATAAAATGTATAACTTATCATTTTTTTTATTGTTTTTTTTGGGTGGGCGAGTGTCAGCCTGTATATCTCCAGGACTGAGTAAAAAGTAATTATAAGTTATGTTAAACACATGAACTATACATGGGAATAATAAATAAGAGTACACAAATAGTATACATAAGTAAAATTATGATAATACACAAAAAATGCCATTATAACACCTTATATACACGCATATATCCACCTTTTATAGGTCTTATGTACTTAATATTAAGTTGGAATATGTTAGGGTAATCTTAAGAACCTTAAGTATAAGGCTACATAATTTTTAAGTACACTTAAAGCTGTTATATTCATTGTTTTATGCAAAAAACAAGAAATGCGCTTTATTTCACTTAAAAGTTGACTATATGCGCTATAAAATTGAGAATATCAAAATTGCGCTTTGACAGATCAATTGGGCTCATTTAGAACTATT
This sequence comes from Hemileia vastatrix, assembly GCA_030280995.1. Lineage (NCBI taxonomy): Eukaryota > Fungi > Basidiomycota > Pucciniomycetes > Pucciniales > Zaghouaniaceae > Hemileia > Hemileia vastatrix. The sequence continues at coordinate 34,652,668 of JASXTE010000008.1, forward strand.
GATTTGGGTATTTAAATGCATAAAAATAACACTTTTCAAATTTGGTGTTTTTTATGCCAGAAATGGCTTCTGTGTACTGGCCACATACTGCCTGCTTTTTTCCCGTGTGAATAGCTTCATTTTTAGCAAAGTTAGCTTTTTCACACTATAATTACCCCACATTCTACGCCCACTGTGGGGAAACACACTAAAATAGGCGACAGGCGCTTATTTAGTGTCCTAGCTTAATTAATAATGCATTGACCTTGTTTATATGCACTAATTTCATTAATAACCTCACTCTTGGCACTTTATTTCATCACCACGCTTAAATTCACCTAATTTTAGTCAAGGATTTACCCGTGCAAGAGCCTGCCAAGAACTGCATGTAGTTACCCCACATCTCACGCTCTTTTTTAAGTTTTTGGGTGGTTTCTCAGTCAATTTTGGTTATTTTTGAATGGGAATTTCACGTAGTATAATGTCAGGATTAGCCCCATTATTTCTACAGTCAATCCCCCTTATTATTAAGCTATTATTAACCTTAAAAAGTCTCCTTTAGTCTTTAATATTATTGTTTTATACGCATATACTCTCTTTTTGTCTTTTTCTTTAATTTTGATGGATTTCCCTTATTATTACAGGATTTTGGCGGTTGTTACTCTTCTAATTATGTCATGGGTTACTGGGGATGTTGATGGGAATGTCTATTAGTTGTTTAGAGGCGTTATTAACTGTGTATTGGGTGGTACATCAAGGGAATCATTGGGGAACTCAGTGTGTATAAAAGGAGGAGGTTTTTGGGTTGTATTTCTTCATTCTTTATCATTACAATTTAACCAATATAACCAAATCAATTACAATACATATCAAGTAGTACTTTTATAAGACTTTTGAATAGTATCTGAATTTATATAATCTATTTTTCTACCAACTATAAAGATTGTAAGCCATATATAAGAAAAGTGAGAATTATATTACTGAGACCTTTATATTTGATTATATTTTACAACTTAGTGGATTAAAACTACAGTATTCATATAGGACCATTAAAATCTTCTAGACAACTGATCATTCAAGCTAGTTCACGTCCTTGTACTTGACCTTAGCCTGACAGGTATTGTGCCTTTGGATTGGAATATAAAGACAATGACAGATTTTGTCAGCCTTTATATCCCCAGGACTGAGTAAAAAGTGCTTATAAGTTAAGTTAAACACATGAACTATACATGCGAACAATAAATGAGAGTACACAAACAGTATACATAAGTAAAATTATGATAATACACAAAAAATGCCATTATAACACCTTATATACACGCATATATCCACCTTTTATAGGTCTTATGCACTTAATATTAAGTTGGAATATGTTAGGGTAATCTTAAGAACCTTAAGTATAAGGATACATAATTTTTAAGTACACTTAAATCTGTTATATTCATTGTTTTACGCAAAAAACAAGAAATGCGCTTTATTTCACTTAAAAGTTGACTATATGCGCTATAATATTGAGAATATCAAAAATGCGCTTTGACAGATCAATTGAGCTCATTTAGGACTATTGATTTGGCTATTTAAATGCATAAAAATAACACTTTTCAAATTTGGTGTTTTTTATGCCAGAAATGGCTTCTGTGTACTGGCCACATACTGCCTGCTTTTTTCCCACGTGAATAGCTTCATTTTTAGCAAAGTTAGCTTTTTCACATTATAATTACCCCCACATTCTACGCCCACTGTGGGGAAACACACTAAAATAGGCAACAGGCGCTTATTTAGTGTCCTAGATTAATTAATAGTGCATTGACCTTGTTTATATGCACTAATTTCATTAATAACCTCATTCTTGGCATCTTATTTCATCACCACGCTTAAATTTGCCTAATTTTATTCAAGGATTTACCCGTGCAAGCGCCTGCCAAGGACTGCATGTAGTTACCCCACATCTCATGCTCTGTTTTAAGTTTTTTGGTGGTTTCTCAGTCAATTTTGGTTATTTTTGGATGGGAATTTCACGTAGTATAATGTCAGGATTAGCCCCTCCATTTCTACAGTAAATACCCCTTATTCTTAAGCTATTAATAACCTTAAAAAGTCTCCTTTAGTCTTTTATATTATTTTTTTATACGCATATACTCTCTTTTTGTCTTTTTCTTTAATTTTGATGGATTTCCCTTATTATTACAGGATTTTGGCGGTTGTTACTTGTCTAATTATGTCATGAATCACTAGGGATGTTAATGGGCAGGTCTATTAGTGGATTTGGGGCGTCTTTAACTGTGTATTGGATTGTATATCAAGGGATTTATTGGGGAACTCAGTGTGTATAAAAGGAGGAGGTTTTTGGGTCTTGTTTCTACATTCTTTATCATTTACAATTTACCAATATAACCAAATAAATTACAATACATATCAATTAGTACTTTTATAAGACTTTTGAATAGTATCTGAATTATAAAATCTATTTTTCTACCAACTACAAAGATTGTAAGCCATATATAAAAATAGTGAGAATTATATTACTGAGACCTTTAATTTGGATTATATTTTACTACTTATTGGATTTAGATTACAGTATTCATATAGGACCATTAAAATCTTCTAGACAACTGACCATTCAAGCTAGTTCAAGTCCTTTTACTTGACCTTAGACTGGCAGATTTACTCATGACTGGGTCACCTTATTACCTGGTCTTGAATTTTCTTATAATAGCACTGTTCACTCTGTTACTCAAAAGAAAACTTTTGAGCTTTGGCTAGGTTATGTCCCTCATACTCCTGCTCAAATACTCAATAGTAAATTGCCTAAATTGGAATTACACCCTGGTGTCAAATCTTTTGTTCAAATGCAACAACTGTGCAGAAAACATGCTCAATATTGTATTGATAAAGCATTTGAATATGAGAAGAAGAGATGGGATAAATCCCATAAAGAACACACATTTAAAGAGGGTGATGAAGTGTTGATATCTACTGTCCACTTCAGTCTACAGGGTAACAACAAATTAAAAGATCCTTTTGTGGGTCCTTTTGTTGTGAAAAAAATGATTTGAGATAATGCAGTTGGAGTTGTGTTATACTCTCCATATGATAGGAAACATCCTGTTTTCCCAATTTCCCTGTTAAAAGCTTATACTTCCAACAGTGACGTATTTCCAAAAAGAAGAGGTAGACCTAAGAAAAACCCTCAGGAAGTCACAGAAACTGCAGAAATAGATAAAATTCTCAATGATAGAATTATCACTTCTGAAAGAGATACTGAGTATTTATTGAGATTTAAAAATAAGTCATCTGAATATGATGCGTGGATACCTTGTAAAGAGATTTCCAACCTTCATACTCTATTAAAAAAGTATAAAAAGAAAAAATCATAGAATTTTTTTTATTGTTTTTTTTGGAGTGAGGGAGTGTCCGCCAGGCTATCCCAGGAGCCCAGTAAATAAACATAAAATTTATTGGAATTAAATAAAGACATAATTATTGCAGAGTATGCATTTAAAATTAATATTATATTACATAATAAATTTATATTAATATTTTATTTATATAAATAAAGTAAATATTATTTTAATTTTATTATAAGATAATTTAAAAGCATTTAATTATATTCCATAACAAAGGGCACATTGTTTATTTAATAATTATAAATTAATTAATTAAAAACTTATAAGATAATTATATTCAAGTGTTTATCTTATATTGTAATTACTTTAATTAATTAAATTTAATTATTAAAATATACTTTTCATATACTATTATCCATAATTATTGCCGCTGTTTTTTGGACCCTTAATTGTGTCAATAAAAAATTAAATAAATTATAATACTTATTTTATAAAATAGTATTAAAATTCTCAACTTAATTTAGTAATTAATTAATTACTTGTTTCATTTAAATTAATTATTTAATTACATAGTTGGAACAATTAATTAATTTCTTTATACTAAATTAAAATTGATTACATATTTTGTTGCGTCAAAATATTTTTACTTGTTTCACTTAAAAACCCTTAAAGCATACTGTACCATCTGTTTTGAATTATTTTTTCTCATAGTTCCTATGTCTCAGGCTTGTTTAGTTACTCACTATTTTTACTTACTGATTTGGGAATTAGTTGTGAGGGAATTTGGTTCTTATTTGTGGTTTTAATTATTTGTTTCATATTTTTCTCTAAATTGTTATGTTTCACTTATTCTTTTATTTTCTTGTTTCATCTTATTATGACTCTTGTATTTACAAATGTAATGGCACTTCAGAGGACCCATTGCCTATAAAAAGGCCTTGGATAATCCCCTGTAGCCTCATCACTTACTATACAAACAAAATCTGAACAAATTGTCAATATAATACATTTTATTATTATTTTTATTAGTATTAAATTTCTAATTTAAATTCTATATAACTATTTTACAGGTTGCTTTAAGTCTGATAGTAATTATAGTGTTTGCAGCGCAGAACCCATACTTTAAATAATATTTTCATTAAATAAAACCTCATTTTTGTGTCATCCCTCAAGTAACTTGTTGTTGCCTCTCTTTAAATAAATTATTACTTTATTTCTTTTACTTTCTATAAACCTTTCTTTCCTATTTTCCTTTCCTCCTCTTTTTCTTCCTCCTTTCTTTCCTTCTTCTAGAGGACTGGCCGACACTTTTATTCCCCCTTTTAAATATTCTTCTTCCTCTTCTCCTTCTTCTTCTACCCCTTTTCCTATTCCTTCTAGATGACTGGCCAATATCTAAGGCAATGAAACCACATCATTCAAACCCAAACCAAAACAGTGGTAGTTGAGCTGACTTCTGGAGGACTCTCTCCAACTCAAATATCCTATCAACTTAAACTCCCTTGCACCACTATATACTTGATAATCCAAAAAAATGAAAGTCCATCGGAATAGTTGATACTTCCCAAAGAAGTGGTGGTCCATGCAAAAAAATGTCTTGAGATCTAGTTAAAATGAAGCAACTGGTATCTTCAAATTGAAAATTAAACATTGAGATCATTTCCAACTTGATGACAAGACAGTTCACAGGCTGAACCCTTTTAATATCACATCCATAAGCTTGGCTTACATACTTGTTTTGCAGTAAAGAAGCCATTTCTCAAAGATAACAATAGTCAAGAATGCTTTACACTTTCACAATAGCATAAAAACTTGACAGTAGATGACTGGAAGTGCATATTGTGGTCCAAAAATTCCTCATTTGAGCTTTGCAAGCCAGTAACAACATCATTAGTGTCACAGGAAAAATCAGACAACTTCATGAAGAAATGTCTTCAGCAAACGTTCAAGGATGGAAGGTCAAAGATGATGGTGAGGAGTGCATTATTCAACAAACTTAAATTACCACTGTAGACAATCCTATAGTACTAGCTATAGGCCTTGACCAAGGGAGTTGGAGAAAAACCAGAGAGAAAATCCCCTGTCCCTTTAGAAAAATAGAGTGAGATTTACTTGCTAAAGTAAGTTGGTTCCTGTTTTGCTAAAGCTCCTGTTTAACACACTTGACTGCTTGATGAGCCAAGAAAGTAGTCCCCAGATAGACTACCAGACCAAAGAACTGAAATGTAGAACAAAGTCCACACCAGAGACAGCAAAGATACTTGATGTAGGCTGCAAATCCACACCAGAGACAGCAATAATACTTGCTATAGCTTTCAAGACTATAACAGAGAAAACAGTTGCCAAAGTTAGGTTAAATGAAGAACTTACTTGCAACAAACACAGCCAATTGTGGCCAGAAAACAGTGAAAACTGAGTGAGGAACAAGGATATCACCTCCGGATGGTTGTATGATAATTAAGGTTGACCCAAACTGTCTTCTTCACTATGTACACACAGACCACTATCTAAGAGCCCATGCGCACCCACCAATCTGGCGCCTGTACCCGCCAAATTGCATAAAAAACCCTCCTGAAGCGCTCCCCAACCTCCTAAAACAGAGGCGGGTGGGCCGCCCGACGTCAGAGATGCCGCCTGAAGCGGCCCGGCCTCCCTGAAGCCCAAAAACCAACAAAATCCACTAATCTACTTAGAAAAATTAGCTACAACTACTAAAACCTTTAAAACACGGAATTTCACTATAACAAAATTAAGACATGAAATATAGAGAAAAATTAGCTCTATCCAATGGTACTAAGCACTTAACCCTAAGACTTAAGGTTAGCCCGTAAAACACGAAAAACAAAATTAAACAGCAATCTTTTATAAATGAAAAATGAGGAAATGACCCCTTAAAACTTGGAATATGAAAAATGTCTTCAAGACATAAAATATAGAGAAAAACCAGGGCTATCCAATGATAGTATTCACATACCCGCAGACCCAATATCCACGGAATAAATCCAGAAAAATACCCAATTCTTTAACAGATGTCAATTAAGACATGCACAAACAGCACCAAATCACACAACAAAGGCCCCTGCCAATGTTGGAAGACCACATCCTCCCTCAAATTGAAAATGTCCGCATTCTTTCTTCATCCAACCACCATGTTTAACCTTCTTCCCAAATCTGCCTCTGAAATGGGCCCCTGCCAATACTGCATAGACAATAATTTAATCTGCTCCATGACACCACCTGTCCATCCATACAGAACGTCCTGAGATGTCTGCCAATCCAGAAAGAAGACCTGCCACAGACCTGTTCCAGTTTCTTCCACAACAGATTCACCTCCACCTCAACCTGGTCCTTCTTCTGCCAGCACCAAAAGATCTAGGCCATCCATCCTGATACCCAGATTAATCAAAAAGCTCCACCCTTCCCAGAAGAGTGCCACAACCCATAAAACAACTAGTTCCACCATCCCTGGTCCATCTGATGGTAAATAACATTCATTTCTTTCTTCAACTTTTAAAACTGATAACTTCTCAGTTCCTCCCTCTTCTGATAGTGATGATAACAATGTAGGATCCATTGCACCACCAACACCAATGCACTTGCCCACTATCAAGGCCAAGTTCCAACAACACACATCTCAACAGAAACAAATTCTGCTTCACTACTTCCAATCCACTCCTGCTAGAGATCCACAGGACATTGAGAACAGAAGACACCTCATTCACCAGCTCAAGGCTAATTCTGAACACTTCATTTCATCTCTCGATTCCCTCTGTAATTCCACTAGTACTTGAGTTTGATTCAAGAAAGAAAAATTGACCACACCCTCTATAGGATGTAACCACAAACAACCCTCAGTTTTAAGTCTTGGGGGACCATCCTCATTTTATAGTCTTGGGGGACTCAAAAACCCTCAGTTTAAAGTCTTGGGGGACTCAAAAACCTATATCATAAACCCAGAACCAGAGATCAACCACATTAAGACACAGAGAAAAAACTAACATTCTGGGGTAATTGTGAATAGAGCTGCCAGCCTATCAATTACCCCCAAACTTGCCTTTGCTAAATTCGGAGGCTCCCCCTGTGGATACCCTCCACCAATCTTTCAAAACCAACTCCAACAACAAAAACTTTTTCCTCAGTTTATAGTCTTGGGGGACTTACAACCCTCAGTTTAAAGTCTTGGGGGACTAACACAGTGTTCAGTTTAAAGTCTTGATGGACTAATCTTGATAAAATCTTGAAACCATCCAGTTTAAGGTCTTGGAGGACTAACAGAGACCAGATTTCAGTTTAAAGTCTTGATGGACTGGTCTTGATACCATGGCTTTTTCAGTTTAGAGTCTTGATGGACTGACAGAATTTTGCATAAAATAGACGCAGCCAATTTCATGCAGCACACCTCTACAGCCAACCTGCTGAACTTCCACCTTAACTTCATCATCTACCCATCACTGAAAAAAATCTCATCCTATCCCTTTTCATCATATTTTCTCACCACAGATCATGGCTGGATCTCCTGATGTTAACCCTTCTACTCTCCCTTGCTTCACTGCTCCCAAGGACTATGCCTGCAAACAGTGCATCCACATGTGCAGACCTTGCACATTCACTCTTCCAAATCCTGAATCCAAATTCTACAACAGGGCTTGTGATTCTTGCTATTCAAAAAAGAAAAGATGTGACAGAGACACCAACTACCCTATTCCTCCGCCTTCTCCTTCTCACAAATACATCTCCAGATCCCCTACCAGATCCCCAGAGCTTGGTCCTTCCTCTTCCTCTCTATCTTCTGCTCCTTCCAGAAGATCCAGAAGCTCAGCTTCCCGCACTCTTCCCAAAAGACCAGCCTTAGCCTCACAAGAAACTGCTTTTATCTCCGCCAAATTAGCTCCAAAAGCTTCAAGATCAACTCCCAGGCTTCTAGACCGCGTCCAGGCGGCCCGGCCGACGTCGGGCAGCCCGCCCGCCTCACAAAACAGTGAAAATCAGGGCCAAAACCTCCAAAAACAGCCAGAAAACAGCCAAATTCATCCAGACAACAACAACACAACCCAACTACCTCCTACTGCTCCCAGATCAATGCAACCCACCCTTCCAAAGTCCAAAAGCACCAAAATTTCCCAGGTTTCTAAGAGACCTTCCAGAGAACCCCAAGAAGAAACCAGAACACCACACACTGCTCCACAACAACAACTTCGTCCCCAACTAAGACAAAGAAACTACACCTCTCCTCTGTCAGACAACTACTCTTCTGACAGTTCCATCTCTTCAAAATCTCCATCCAGAAGAGATCAATCTGCTTCCAAATCCTCCTCTCCTGCTCCTTCTTTAACAACCCTGGTACTCCATCACCAGCACCTCCTCCAGCTGAATTCAACAGAAATAACAACCACAACAACAAAAAAAATCTCACTGCTCCAACTAGGCCCCAGGAACATCAGCATCCCAGTTCACCTTCTCAGGATCCTTCAGAAGAAGACCATGAGAATCCATATCTTTCCCTAGTTGATCCACCCACTATGACCATCACAAAATTGTCAGAGATCCAAATCCCAGCTGCTTACAGATTTGATGAGCTTCCAATCTGTAAGTACCAAATTAATTATTCCATTTCTTCAACAAAAATAATTACTGATCCAATTCTTCTTGTCTAGTTGGCACCCCTCCCCCTGAATCTATTATTGGAGTTGGCCAACCTCTTGAAACTTCTTTGACCCTGGAATATGGAGACATGAAGAAACACCTAAGCACCATGTGTTCCAACATGCTAAAAGCCTTTGCCCTCCATGGACCTTTGAATGACTTTGAAACATCCCTGAGAAAGCGCCTGTTGGACGACCACTGGAAAATGTCTAGGATCATTAAGCACACCCTCCAGCACTCCATTCCTGCCTCTTCTTCTTCCTCCTCTGAACTTCCCTCCAATCCAATTCCTGACCATTACAATCCCTATCATCTCTCCAGCAGGATGCACTTCAAAGAACACAGTGATTCCCAGAATCCCAACAAAAAACAAAAACGTCATCACAATCCGGACCAGCCTCCAGAAGCTTCATCATCCAGACAATGAGCTCCTGCAAAAGATTAGAAACATAATAATAATATAAAACAAATAATAAAAATAATTTCAGAATTTTTTTTTTTTTTTCTAATATACTAATATTAAAAATTTATAAATAAAATGAAATAAAATAAAATATAAAAAATAATACAAATGGTATCCCCCAGCCAATTGATGAGCTGATCCCCTGATACCTTACCCACATCCAAGTGCACATTGATGTGGATACACAATTAATTCCTTTAAATGGTTAACAGAAAACAAAATTGAAAAAATTTAGAAATTCAGAAGATAATAAAAATAATGAAACACAGAAACACATGAAATAAATAATAAATAAAAATAAAAAAGCATTGCCTGGCCAATTGATGAGCCTTTCCCCACCAATGCTTGCCCACATCCAGGTGACCCTGATGTGGTAACAACCTATATTTTTTTGATTTTATAATTTTAAACAACCCCCATAACAAAATTAAAAGAGAAAAAGAGAAAAAAGAAAATAATCTAAAACTGCTATCTAGCAAAAACATAACTGCAAAATCAAAGACAGTCCAGCTCCATAGATGGTCCAATAAGGGAAAGTCCGATCCATAGAAATGATCACTGGGTGGGCTCCCTCCAATAAGTAAAAATGATGGGAGACCACCAGTGATCCACCACCAATCTGAAAGAACCAAAGATAAAGAAGCCAGTCCCAAACCAGTTTAAAGTCATAGTGGACTTGAAACCTGAATAATAAACAACAGAACTAGAATTCAACTAGGAAAAACAAAGACTTGAAACCAAAATTCTGGGGTAACTGTTTTACAGAGCAGCCAGCTCATCAGTTACCCCCACACTTGCCAAAATAAAATCTAGAAGCCCCCCCCTGGGTACCTTCTAACAAAAACACAACATCCAACACAAAAAAAACCAAAACTAATAAGAGTGAAGAGACCAGCACATGAAAACCAGAGGAAATTCCAGTTTAAAGTCATAGAGGACTAAAACCTGTGAAAAGAAACTAATACTAGGGTTCAACCAAATTAAGAAAAAGGGTTGGAAACAGACAATCTGGGGTAACTGTTGATAGAGCAGCCAGCCCATCAGTCACCCCTACACTTGCCAAGACAAAATCTAGAGGCCCCACCCATGGTTACCCTCTAACAAAAGTTTCCAACAAACAGATGCATAGCATCATCACAAAAAAAACCAAGATTGAAGAATGGTCCGTAGTTTATCCTCATTGCGGAGTCAATCTTCTTCATGCCTAGTGCCTCTGGGATAAAACCTCTTTACTTGGTCTGCAGCCACCATCTTTTTCAAGACTGCACCATCCAACTCTTCCAAAACATAAGAACCTCCAGACGCCTGAGATCTGACTCTGTAAGGTCCATTCCATCTGTCAGCAAACATTTTCCCCCACTGACTCTCCAAACTTCTATTATACATCAAAACAAAACAACCAGGTTTCAAGGGATTGCTGAGTCTATGAGCCAACTTCTTGTCCCAGTACCTGACTGATTGATTCCTAATTTTCATCATTCTAGAGTATGCCTTCTCTTGACATTCCTCTCTACATTCCAACTTTTGCATCCTTGCACAGAGCAAATCTTCTGTTGAGTGCATGTCATCCCAATCAATTCCCAGATAAGAGTCAGCTTCTAAGTCCACTGGTAGAACAGATTTCTGACCAAACATTAACTCATAAGGAGAATAGCCAGTTGTCCTCTTCACAGTGACCCTATCAGCAAATAACACCAAGGTTAAATAATGCCTCCACTTTTCAGCACTATCTCCAAACATCTTCACCAAAGCATTCTTGATAACTTGATGGCCTCTTTCAACCATGCCTTCAGCTTCAGGATAATAAGGTGTAGCCACTCTAACTTTAGAACCAACACTAGCCACAGCTTCTTTAAATTTGGCACCAAACTCTGGCCCACCATCAACAGTCACCAACTTCATCAACCCATACCTATAAATCCACTCCTTCTTCAAAAACTCTGCCACATTCTTGGCAGTCAGATTAACCAGAGGCACTGCCTCAACCCAACCAGACAAATGATCCCTAGCAACAATCAAGTATTTATACCTGCCCTCTTTAATATGGACAACATCCAGACTGACCCTTCCAAAAACAGTTGATTCACCAGTAGCACGTTGCTACACCACACAATTCCAACTTAGGTTGAGAATACCTAGATTCCACCTCATTAAACACCACAGACTCATATCTTACTGGCCTGACCCTCCCAGTCTTATCCTCCTGAGACAAAACAGCACCAGCAGCAATATAACTTGAGTCCACTGACAGATAAAGTTTTCCAGCACCAACACCATAATCCAACTTGTGAAGAACAATATCTTCACCAACAACCTTTTTCAACTTCTGAAAAGCCTCTTCACACTCTTCAGTCCATTCCCAATCTGCATCTTTTCTGGTCAACCTCCTTAAAGGTGAAGCCAACAAAGAAAAATCCTTAATAAAAATCCTGACATATACACATACACCCAAAAATCCCCTGACTTCAGTAGTATTTTTAGGCCTTGGCCATGACTGGATTTTCTTAATCTTCATCTTTGCCATAATCCTTCCCTCTTTACATACCACATGACCCAGAATTTCCAAAGCAGGAACACAACAACAGAATTTTGACCCTGAAATGGTCAGAGAAGCCTCTTCAATCCTGAACAACACTCTCTCTAGAGTTATTTCATATTCCCATACAAACCTCCTTATGCCAGGGTTCTCCGCTAACACCTCATTACCATAATCAGTGGATGGTCCTTTAATTCCACCATCATCAATAAAAATACCAGCATGAGTAGGAACCTCATCCTGCAAAATCCAAGCCATCTGTGCTTGATAAACTGCCACTGAATTAGTTGCTCCTTGAGACAACCTAGTGAGCAGAAATCTTCCCAAAGGAGTCTCCAAAGTTGTGAGAGGCCTTGAATCCGTATGGAGTTCCCTCTCATCATAACCACCCATAATATCACCTAAACCATAACACACCCTTCCAGAAAAAGCTTCAAAAAAATCCTCTGCACTTGGTGGCATAACAGCGTCCTTGATAGTGACTCTATTCAAGGCTCTAAGATCATGAACCACCCTCAACTTTCCATTCTGCTTTTTTACGCAGAAAACCGGACTTGAGTAGCTGGAAGTCGATTGTTTGTATAACCCAGTCCTGACTCTTTCCCTAACAATCTCTACAAAATCCTCTCTAATAGCGGCTGGAATCAGAATAGGTTTGATTTGCCAAGGTTCATGGCAAACCACAGGAATGAAGTAAGGTTCCCCATAAGAGTGCTTCAATACACCCCTTTCCTCCTCAACAAACGCCACAGCTTTTTCCCTTAGCACAATAACGTGCAACAACAACTTTTTTTCTTCCTCAGACAACCACCCATCAGGACCAAAATTAACAAATTTCAACCTTTCCACGGTCACCCTAGCCTTCTCTATAAATTCTGGAGGATTCTTCACCAAAGGAGTACAGTACGGATCTCTTGACAAAGGAGGTCTCTTCAAGGGCGGATTCAAACCCACAGGCATAGGCTCATTGACAGGCCTAATCTACTGCGCTACCTTCTTATACTTTGCTGCTCCACCTTCAACTGGAGGGATCTTCAGGAAATCTTCACCACCAGACCTGGAACAAAAACCAAGGGTTTCCCCATTGCTCACATGTGTGGCCAAGGTAATGTTTTTGAAAGGTGTAGAAGAAACCCTAGTGGTGCACAATTTGGAGGACTTAATTTTAGACCCCAATCTCACCACTCCAAAACTTTTCCGCAATTCCCAATCTTCATCCTCACTTCCAACTTCCAAATCTTCAAATCTTGATTCATCTTATGAATCACATCTTCTAAAATTGTGCAGTTTAACCTCATGCTGGAGGGCCAAAAATAGATCTTGACGATCTTCACAACAATATTTTGCATCTTCTTTCTTCATTATCTTCAGATTTTTTTCTTGATTTTCATGAATTATCTTGAAATTTTTATCTTCTTTTCTTGAGTTTTCTTCTGACCTACAAAAATAACCAGGGGTTTCCCCAACGCTCACAGGTGTGGCCCAGGTAATGTTTTTGAAAGGTGTAGAAGAAACCCTAGTGGTGCACAATTGGGAGGACTTACTTTTAGACCCCAATCTCACTGCCCCAAAACTTTTCCGCATATCTTTCAATAAAGATATATAACCAATCTTCTTCTTTGAACTTGAATTAAAAATAATTAAGAATCTTGAGAGAGAGCAGAGACTTGATAAAAAACTTGATGAATACTTGCAGAGAAGAGAAACATTAAAAAGAGAAAGTTGAAAATCCACTTGGTATATCTCCAAGGGAGCTGACCTACTACAACCTGGGATTTCCTCATCTTGGGGAGAGGTTGCAGCACTAGGGTGATCAGCCCTCATCACTCTAAAAAAGACAGACTCTCAATAGAGCCTGAGCCGCACTCCAAAAAACCAGAGGCAGAACCCACTTCCTTCCTTCTCCTGCAGCAGTCCATGCACTGGCACATTGAAGATAAACCAGGCCTGGTCTCCCAACCATCCTCTCCAGGGTATGACAACCTCATGTGAAGTCTCCTATCATCTTCACCAGTCAACTCCAAACTGATTCCCAAATCAAATTGATAACCAATTCTTGCCTGAAAATCCATGAAGAATGGCCCACCCAAAACTGCTTTTACATTACCTTTAGCAATGTAAAAATGAACCTTCCCTGAGGCTCCTCCAACATCTAACTTCACAAACTCTGAAGCTCCAAATAATTCAGTGACATGGCCACCGATCCCTCTCAAATTCCCACCAATACCAGTTTTAATGGGGAGGCCCATATGAGTTGCCTCAAACAAAGAAATCAGGATTATCTGAGAACCTGAATCCACCAATGCCCTTGCCTCCCTGCCATTCAGAGTGACATTTACATATCCCAGAGGAGCAGAAAAATGAGTTTCCAACCCCTCACCAAACTTTTCAGCAGAATCACAAATGTATTCTACCTCACCAGAAGAAACTCTTCTCCTGGTCAACAACTTTTTTTGCCTATCAGCCAACCCTGGACTGATAGCATACGATTCCCCATAAGATAGGGAAACCTGACCCTGATTCATCCTTTCCAGGACAGAGTCCATAACATTAACTTTACCAGACACTACTGGCCTCTCAAAGTGAGCTCTTTGCTTCATCACCTTGGTCCTAGAAAATTCTTGAGGACTAGCACCACCAACAGATTTACCATTAACAGGAACCAAACCAGATCCCTCACCAGAACCTCTAAGTCCAGCAGGCTTTGGAAATGAAGCCAAAGGGACATCCTCCCCAGAGTCAGAATCCACCTCCATTGGCATTGGCTCACCATTCATATCCAATGCGCCAAAACTAGTGGGGCCCATATCAGCCATACCCTTCTGCATCTTGTACAGCTCTTCTTTTCTGTACCTCTTCCTAGCTTCACTCAGCTTAGGATCCACCTTTGAATCATTTGGCTTTGGTTGGGCCTGAGAACTGCTCTTAGGCCTTCCCACCTTTCCTGCTTCCACATCATAAACACCAGCCAAGCATTCACCACTTGACTGTCCACCACAAGAATACAACTCCAAACCACCAAAGGAAGTAGAAAAAGAGACCTTATTGACCTCCTTTCCCTTTCCCTTGACGTGCTCATCTACCTTAACAGAAGACTTCCCCTGATCAGGAATCTCCTCAAACCTTGGCCTCCTTTGATTGAGACCACCCCTTCTCCTGACCCAATCCACAGGAGCCTGCCCCTCACTGGGCTTCACAAAAGAACCGTCAGGGAACTTAAAAACCCTCCCATCAAATTCCATCTTTCCTTCAGACACATCTCTGCTCAATTCCCAACAATCATTTGACCTGTGCTGCCTCCTACTGCAATAAGAGCAAACCCAAGGATCACTCCTTCCAGCCCTCCTTTCAAACTCTCTGGGCTGAGAAGGTGCTTTATTGACCTTTGTGGCCTCCTGAACAAAAATGTGCAGCTGCTTTGTAAGATCAGCCAACTGCTCCACCATTGGGTCCCTCTCCTGTTTGGGAACCTTCACCAAATTCTTCTCCTCCTTCTTCTCCCTAACTTCCTCTTCAGCCAAATCCTCACTTACTTTGCTGACATACTTGGCATACCCCTGCTGATAGGTGTCCACAGCCAATAACTTCAAATGGGCCTCAACAGCCTCCTTCACCTTATTGAAGGCAGGCAACTTCTGGTCCCCATTAGAAAGAGTCTTCATCAATTCCTTTCTTGACAACTCCTTCAACACATCCATCCTGACATCTCTAGCCAGGGCAGACCAAAAGACATCCTTGGCAGCATTTTCATGAGCCAGCTCCTCCACTTCCACCAAATATTCCACCACAGGATCAAACTGTAGCAGAAACTTCTTGTAACTATGCAAGTTACCAACACCACCATAAGATTGCCATTCACTGACAACCTTGTTCAGATCCACCATAGTGAACCTGACACCCCATCTATCCACAATTTCCCTACACAAAAATTTCCAATCCCTCTTCTTGTAGCCAGACATGGCCACAATCTCCTTCTCCACTGACCTATCACCAATGAAGAAGATAATCTGCTTCACCATGTCCAGGTAGGAAGCACCATCCACTCCAGCAGCAGTTTCATACTTCTCTAGAAACCACTTGACATCCTCCCCATTAAACTTGGTACCATCCCAAGTTTTAATCCTCACACACTCCCTAACCATCACAGAAGGAGGACCATCCCCCGCACTGACAGTCACCACAGGAATAGAGGAACCAGAAGCCATTCCTCCAGTCCAAAACACCAAAAAGAGCCAACCAAAGAAAACAGAGATTCCAAAGAACTAGCAAGTTCTACCCCACATTGGGTGCCAGAAATGTAGACCATCCTATAGTACTAGCTATAGGCCTTGACCAAGGGAGTTGGAGAAAAACCAGAGAGAAAATCCCCTGTCCCTTTAGAAAAATAGAGTGAGATTTACTTGCTAAAGTAAGTTGGTTCCAGTTTTGCTAAAGCTCCTGTTTAACACACTTGACTGCTTGATGAGCCAAGAAAGTAGTCCCCAGATGGACTACCAGACCAAAGAACTGAAATGTAGAACAAAGTCCACACCAGAGACAGCAAAGATACTTGATGTAGGCTGCAAATCCACACCAGAGACAGCAATAATACTTGCTATAGCTTGCAAGACTATAACAGAGAAAACAGTTGCCAAAGTTAAGTTAAATGAAGAACATACTTGCAACAAACACAGCCAATTGTGGCCAGAAAACAGTGAAAACTGAGTGAGGAACAATGATATCACCTCTGGATGGTTGTATGATGATCAAGGTTTCCCCAAACTGTCTTCTTCACTATGTACACACAGACCACTATCTAAGAGCCCATGCGCACCCACCAATCTGGTGCCTGTACCCGCCAAATTGCATAAAAAACCCTCCTGAAGCGCTCCCCAACCTCCTGAAACAGGGGCGGGCGGGCTGCCCGACGTCGGAGATGCCGCCTGAAGTGGCCCGGCCTCCCTAAAGCCAGAAAACCAACAAAAACCACTAATCTACTTAGAAAAATTAGCTACAACTACTAAAACCTTTAAAACACGGAATTTCACTATAACAACATTGGGACATGAAATATAGAGAAAAATTAGCTCTATCCAATGGTACTAAGCACTTAACCCTAAGACTTAAGGTTAGCCCGTAAAACACGAAAAACAAAATTAAACAGCAATCTTTTATAAATGAAAAATGAGGAAATGACCCCTTAAAACTTAGAATATGAAAAATGTCTTCTGGACATAAAATATAGAGAAAAACCAGGGCTAGCCAATGATAGTACCCACATACCCGCAGACCCAATATCCACGGAATAAATCCAGAAAAATACCCAATTCTTTAACAGATGTCAATTAAGACATGCACAAACAGCGCCAAATCACACAACAAAGGCCCCTGCCAATGTTGGAAGACCACACCACTTGTCATTCTACCATCAAAAACAATGCACTTCAAGTTTATTGCACTATTCTCATCGCATTAATTTTAAAAAAAAAGATCCTGAAAACAGGCACATTTTTATGGAGGACAATGCCCTTGTGTATAAATCAAAGCAACCCAAGCAATTCCAAGATTCTATCAACCTCAAGAAGATTGAAAACTGTCCTCTGAAGTCATCTGATCTCAATACAATTGAGCACATGTGGAGGGAAATGAAGACCAACATTTTAAAAAAAAAAAAAAAAAAAAAAAAAAAGTTCAGCCTCAAACTATATGAGAACTCAATGTTTCTTTGAATCATTCTTGGGAGGATATACAAGAGGGGTTTTTAGAGAAACTTGTGTAAGTCAATGCCTATGAGAATGAGGGCCTGTCATTGCTGCTTCTGGTGGATCCACCTGCTGGTGAACCCTCAAACATTTTTTCATTTTTCTTTCAATATATATACACTGCGCAATATGGGGGGTGGACTTGCTAGCAAGTCCGCAACCTTAAACTCAAATTCACCACAGATTGAACACACATTGAGCTATTGAAAAAAGAACCATACAATCAGGGATGAACACCACTCAGCAGAACAGTTTTAGATGGGCTTTCAAGTAGAGTTTAGTCTGAGTTCCATCTGAGTTCTGTCTGAGTTCAGGTTGGGGACTTGCTAGCAAGTCCACCCCCTATATTGTGTATTGATATATATATATATATATATTTCTTTTTTCTTTTTCCTTTTTTTTATATCAATGGCTCTATTTTCCTTTCTCTATCTAATGATGCTGGTTTCATCACGTTATAAAAATTATTGTTGGAGGCCAATTTTACACATTTTTACCAAAAAAAAAAAAAAAAAAAATTAGTATTAAATAAATGCTTTTTTTTTCTTTTTTCTTTTTTTTTTTATAGTGAAAAGAGTTATTGAGTAAAGTAAAAAATTGGCTTATGATAAGTCAAGTTTTTTAGATTTTCAGAACGTGACAATATGGAAGAGAGTGTCTTTTTCTCATGCGCGAGATGGATGTCAGTTAAAAGAAAAAGAAGAAAAAAAGAATTTGTCTATTAATCTTCATTTAGAGGCTAATATATATATATCTCGAGAGTTTTTTTATATTATATTATATATATATATATGTTTTATTTTTTAGTGATCATGAATGAGACAAGAGATTATAAGGATAAAGTAATTAAATACGATGATCTATACTTACATACAAATGTGTATACATCGAGAGACCGATAGAGATATAGAGTGTGAGTGTGAGTGTAAGAGAGATAGGAAATGAGATATGTTTAATCGAAGAAAAAGGATGAATGTTGATAAGTCTCTCCGGTTGGTATGAAATAAGAACCTTCTCCTCCACTCCTAATAAGATAAATACAAAATAAAAAAATAAATTGAGGAGATAATATCGATCTTACTTGTTTAACATTTTATGTGTGTCATGTTTTATTGAGGAGAGAGAATAGTGACGGTTAGATTGAGTTGGTGATAAATACTACTCTTGGATGAAACACAATATGATTTATATTTCATTGATTTATTTATTTCAACTACCTTCCTTTTCATTTCATTTCATTCTTTTCCTCTCAAGTCAAGAACGTCTAGCGTACAGTTGTTTTGTTTTACACACGAAAAAGAAAAAGAAACACAAACTTTTTATTTTTTTATTTTATTTGTTAGACCGTCATCCAATCTCTCTCTCTCTCTCGTCTTTCTTTTTTAAATAAACCTTCGTTTCTTTTTAAAAAAAACAAACAAACAAGCAAACAAGCAAACGAACGAACAAACAGAAGAAATAGCAAAATAAAAATAAAAATAATAGTTCAAGTTCAAGTTCTGTGTGTGTGTGTGTGTGTGTGTGTGTGTGTGTGTGTGCGTTTTTTAAAAGGTAGTTATAGTTTTGGTAACTTGATAATTGACTTGGAAAATATATACATTTGTTTGGTTGTTTGTTTGTTTTGTCTCAGGTGCCTAGATTTAAAAAAGAAGAAGAAAAAAAAAAGAAGAAAAAAAGTAAGTAAGAGATCTTTTTTTATATATTTTTTTATTTTTTATTTTTGTTGAAGACAGACTATTAACTCCTTTTTTACCATTATTATTTTTTTATTTTTTATTTTTTTGCAAGATTGTATGAGGATGCTAAGTCAATCGAAAAAGATGATGAAAGTTGTTCAAGTTGTTTGTTTCTTTGAGTATCTTTTTATGATTCAAAAAGTGGCCAGTGAAAACGTAAAACCTTACTATTTCATTTATCTGACTTCAAACAACTCACTCACTTAATGAATGGATTATCTTAATATATATAGATACAAATCTGTGATGGGAACGTGGCGATAGGAACGTTAAATGAGACCGGGAGTTATGCACCTTTTGGTGGATTGGCTAGTGGAAATTGTACTTGCGAGAAAAATGAATTTAAATGTTTTAAAACACCACATCCAACACCAACGTGTCTTTTTGGTATCAGGTGTTGTAATTCGACAGCGACTACAACCGCTCCAGCATCATCATCCTCATTATCATCGTTGTGATGATTGAAGAGAAGAAAAATGATAAAATACTCAAAAAAAAAAAAAAAAAAAAAAAGTATAAATATATATATATAAAGCCAAATTCGAAACGGTTGGTGCAGTTTTGCAAAAAAAAATCAAAACATTTAGACAGAATGCTTGACATTTAACAGAGAAACTGGCAAATTTTCGGTGAAGGGAGGCTAAGTTTGCTGTCAAATGTCAATTGAGCTGATCAAAAGGTTTGAATTTTTTAGTAAAACAGCACCAACGGTTTCGAATATGGCAGTATATAAAATAAAAATAAACAATTAGTACTTAATTTTCAACACAATATGGACAAACATCAGATTCACGCAAAAGCCAAAAGAAAAGAAAAGAAATGCAAAATGGCAGGCAAGTTGGATTGGAGGTGACGTGACAAGGGCCAGCGTGAGCGAGGACCAGAGTGAGTGAGAATGGACAAGCAGGACAGGGTGGAAGTGCTCGTCATGGGCAGCGGGACTGAGCGATGGCTGGTGGGCATGTTGGCTGCAGGTTCCTCTCGCTGTCGAGTGTCAGTCGTCAGTCCTACCGAAGCGGCAGTAAGTTTACCCCACAGAGTCGTCTCGGCTTCCTCCCCCGTCGACTGTAACTACCGATTCATCTTCGCCCTCTTCAAGTTTTTGCCTGACGTCGAATCTCCTGAATTACGTCTCGCCCCTTTTCTGCGTCAGTCTGTCGTGGGCTGTCAACCGACACTCGTCCTCATTCAAGACGGCATTGGGCTGGAGCAACCCCTTGCTGTCGCTTTTCCTGACGTCCACATCCTTTCCTGCACCGCTTGGACACATGTCGCTCTTCTTCCCACGTCAGATCAGTCCATTCCTCCTTTTCCTCAAAATCAATTGCAAAACCCCCTTCAAAAACTTTTCATGGGACTTTATGAAGGCGAAGGTCTCTTTGATCGTCATCATGTCGTCAATTCTTCGTCTTCTGCCGTCTTCCAACATCATGCTACTTATGTCGATGGTCTTTTGGATCACCAGCATCTGCCTTTGCAGGGTCAACAAAGAGCTCAAAGAATTCAAGCTGGCAAACTTGAACTCTCTTCTTTGGCTCAACTTCTTTCTGACTGTGGTTTAAACGTCCAAATCGTCCTGGAATCTCAACCTCCGAGGTGGAAAAAAAATATTTGGAACGCTGTCTGGTTTTGCATGGTCTTTTATTTATTTATTTATTTATTTATTTATTGTCTTTCATACTCTGACTCTCTTTCAATTGATATATAGGCTGCTATGACTCGATCTCCTCTGAGTGCTATTGTAGCTCCAGAAGTCTTACCTTATACTCATGCTGTCATTCGAAGAAGTATGTTAGAAATGCTCTATGTCGCTCGTGCTTTGGGTTATGATGAAGATCATCTACCTGCATCCACTGTTGATGAAGCTATCTCTTCTATCATTAAAATTCATCAACCAAAACCTCATCATCCTTCCCCTGCTGTTCCTTCTGCTCCTGTTCCTAAATTAAATATGGATTTAGATCAAAACTCTAACAACGACTCAGTATTTGAAGATGATGATGATGATGATGACGATGGGAAAGATGAAAATCAACATCAACATGAACCTTGGCTTAATAATATTCAGTCTAAACCTAATCTCTTGGTTGACCTAGAAAACGGTAAACCTATCGAATTGGAACCTATTCTAGGTGCTGTTCTTGATAGAGCACGTCATAAAGCGATTGAAACCCCTAGATTAGATTTGTAAGTCACCCTTTTAAATGGTTTATCAAAAATATTCATGCGTTAAATCATTGATCATATCATTGCTTTGGAACATATAGACTGTATTCAGTACTTAAAGTCGTTCAAGAGCAAGCTGCTCGAAATTATCATTCTTATTCAACAACAACAACAACAACTGATAAAACTCAAAAAGAACTTCATCAAAACCATTTACATACTTGGGCTATGAGAAAACCTAGTGTAGGTGGTTCTGGTTCTGCTGGGAGTCGAGAAATTTGGTTACAAGAAGTTAAGAGAAGGAAAAATATTTCTCCTTTACCTTGAGAATCACCAGTTTGGGGGTTGGTTTTTGTGTGTATGTATGTTTTCTTATTGTTGTTGTTGTTGTTGTAGTGGCAGTAGTAGGTTTTTTTTCATCCATCTCATATGAGTTTTATGATTCTGGTGTTGCGACTGTTCTTGATGATGATGACGGTGATCATCATCTGCACCGTCATGGAGGACCAAGAGGTTGTCGGTAATGGTAAGAGTAAAAGTGGGGTCAAAGACATACTAAATCGGTAGAGAAACTTTGATAAATTGGACTTTGATTGATTCATGTAATGAATGAAATATAACTCTTATGATAGTTGTGGTTCAATAAGTGAATTAAGTCATGTCTATCAAAAAAAGGTCATGGTAATAAGAGAGAAAGAGAAAATAAAAAATAAAATAAAAAAAGAGACAAGACAAATAGAGATGTAAAAAAAACCACCATGAAATATAAGAGTCTCCACTATTTCAGATAGTATGTATGTCAGTATAGATCAAAATGTAGTTTTAGCATGGGGTGTGTGTGTGTGTGTGTTGGGGGAGAGAGAGAGAGAGAGAGAGTATCAAACACTACGCACCAAGTAAAATATCCCGGATGGGGATATCCAGCGCGAGTTGGGGATATTGTAGGGAGGGACATAAGGATAGAAAAATATGTGTAAGGAAAATATGTGCGAGAAAAATATGCGACAAAGATAAGTGTAAGAAAAATATCTTGCAACCATGGGAAATTTTGTTTTTTGTTTTTTTTTTTTTTTTTTTCTCTCCAAAAAAAAAAAAAAAAAAAAAAAAAAAAAAAAAAAAAAAAAAAAAAAAAAAAAAAAAAAGATTTTATATTTCATTTTTTATGTTTTCCGATTTTTTTAAAGAAAAGATTTTGAAAAAAAAATAATAATAATAATAATCTCATGGTAGCAAATGATTTTTCTTACACTATGCACCAAGTAAGATACACTACGCACCTAGTAAGATATCCCTGATGGGGATATCCAGCACGAGTTAGGGATATTTTAGGGAGGGACATAAGGTCAGAAAAATAAATGTAAGAAAAGTAAGTGCAAGAAAAATAAGTGCGAGAAACGCAAGTGTAAGAAAAATCATTTGTGACCATGAGAATATTTTTTTTCAAAAAAAAATTGTAAAAAAACAGAAAAAAATAAAAAATGAAATAAAAAATCTTTTTTTTGGAGAAAACAAAAGTACAAAACAAAATTTCCCATGGTTGCAAGATATTTTTCTTACATTTATTATCCTCACATCTTTTTTTTGCACATATTTTCCTGACAAATATTTATCTCGCACATATTTTTCTTGCACATATTTTTCTATCCTTTTGTCCCTCACTAAAATATCCCTAACTCGCGCCAGATATCCCCACCAGGGATATCTTACTTGGTGCGTAGTGATATCCCTGATGGGGATATCCGGCCCGAATTAGGGATATTTTAGGGAGGGACATAAGGTCAGAAAAGTAAGTGCGAGAAACGTAAGTGTAAAAAAAATCATTTGCGACCATGAGAATTTTTTTTTTCGAAAAAAAATTGTGAAAAAACAGAAAAAAATAAAAAATGAAATAAAAAATTTATTTTTGGAAAAAAAAAAAATTAAAAAAAAAAATTTCCCATGGTTGCAAGACATTTTTCTTACACTTATTTTTCTCACATATTTTTTTTGCACATATTTTCCTTACACATATTTTTCTATCCTTATGTCCCTCCCTACAATATCCCCAACTCGCGCTGAATATCCCCATAAGGGATATCTTACTTGGTGCGTAGTGTTACACGTAATTTTCTCGTACTTATTTTTTTTGCACTTACTTTTCTTACATTTATTTTTCTGACCTTATGTCCCTCCCTAAGATATCCCCAACTCGTGCTGGATATCCCCATTAGGGATATCTTACTTGGTGCGTAGTGAAAGTTCTCATAATATCTTAACTCTTGTGTAGAGTCATTTATTGTGAATTTTTTTTTTAAAAAAAAAAAAATAGTTTTTTTCCATCTTTGAGAGGATCAATCTTTTTTTTTTTTTTTTAAATATTCATTTTTTTCTTTATAGGAAAAGAATATGTATGTATGTATGTATGTATGTATGTATGTATGTATGTATGTATGTATGTATGTATGTATGTATGTATGTATGTATGTATGAGAAAATAAAAATTGACTTAATGATTTTTTTCTGTGTTTCTTCAAATTTCATGTCCTATAGAGAGGCAGGGAGAGAGGGGAAGGGGGTTGAGTTAAAATTTGAGTACATTAATTCCATTCCCTTATCTATTTGAGAAATCAAGAAGATGAAAAAGAAAAAGAAATGATTGGAAAAGGTTTTATTATGATTCATGTATATATATATATATGATGAAATCTTGTCCGACTGTTTTTAATTAATTTTAAAAGTTTTTTTTTTTTTTTTTTTTTTTGAAAAATTGGGGAAGGTTTTAAGGTTTGTAATGATGAAGGGACTTTTGAATATTATGATAGTATCCATGTCTGTTGAAATTTCTGGCTCAAACATTTATTCCAAGATAGTATGATAAATGGTAGACTTGGAGTTGGTTAGTTAGGGGAAGGGGGGGAGGAGGAGGGGGTTCTCAAACAAGAGGTCAAATACTCCTTAATTTTGTGTTAAGATATGGGTGAGCATGTTGATGCAACAAATGATGAATCATCATGATAAAGTAATGATGAAAGCAGGTTTACATCAAAAATGAAAATGATTTACCTGCTAACAAAACATTTTTTTTTGGTGTGCTTGAATCACATTTAATGCTCATCTTGAAGACCCCCTACTATTTTTAGAGTGTCAGCCTAGGTATCCCAGGACTGAGTATTTATTTTGCTTAAAATAATATAACCTTAATTACATTAAGCTTATAAGTTAAAATTATGGTTAAAATACTTATATATGTATTTATTACACTATTATATGACTTATATTAGTTTAACTAGCTCATCCGTAGCCCTATAATACTTATTAAGGTGCTAATGGAGTCACAATATACTTATCTTAAGCAATATTAAGTAATTATAGACATACATAAGCTCATATGAATACATAAACCTCATATTCAGTGAAATATGTGGTTATATTATGTATATATAGGTCTATAAGTGAGTTTTAACCTCTAAATAGCCTAAAAGCTTTATTTTTCTGCTTATTTTAGGTTATATGGACGTATTCAATGCACTCACAATGCCAACATAAGCATATACACCTTTTTCAGGCACATATATCCAGTTTGGACAACTTAATCTGCTTCCTTTGATGGATTTTCACAGATTTATGGGTTGGTATATGATTACTGGGTTAATATGGACCCTTGGGGATGCTATTGGGGGCTTGGAAAGTTGATTTGGTTCCTTTATATGCTTTGGGTTTCATTCTATACTCTTTGGATGAGTTATTTTACCTGTTTCTTGATGGTATCCACTTTTACCTGATTTCTCTATTTATGGTATGGGTTTATGATATCATAAATTGTGATGGAGGATCATTACTGGAGGTCTAGTTTTTGAAACTGCTTGAAGTGGATGCCATGGGGGGGTGATGAGCCCTCACAGTGCTGAAATTGCTGGGGAGAGCAGTGACATCATCTGGATTGAAGGTCTGTGCACTCCAGTGGATTTTGGTATAAGTAAGGGAGGATTTGATGGGTTATTGGACATCACTTACTTACTAAAACTCAAATAAACATTATAACACAATTATTATCATATAGAAATATATTGTAAAGCATTTATAGATTGATATTATCTTTATATTAGCTATAACTATATTTTATTAACCTATTTTCCACCAATACCATTCACCAATTCAAATATTGTGAGTTAAAACTGAGCATAACTATTTTATTAGTCTTCCCCTGAGGTTTAACCACTAAATCATTTATCAATAAGTAGTTAGACCATTAATTAATTTACTATTAAATCATACTTAGATACTAGCATACACTGACAATTGGGGGGCTTTCCTTAATTATTACTTATAATCTAGTATAAGCCTTAGGATGTGATTTTTACTTTAGTGTAGCTCATATAAACCAAATATTTGGGTCTACAGCACATTAGTGGGTCATCATAACTCAGTGATTGCGGAAAAGAACCCTTATAATAATTGTATTAATGTTTTAAAATAAAAATTAGGTATTTACACTTGTAACTATACCCAATATAAACCCAATTTCACTTGGTATCTGGTCACCAATATAACACCCAATTTAATTGGTATTTGGTTAAAGATTATTAAGATAATTATTAAGCTTTATAAAGGTCTAGTTAAAATTATTATTTAATTTTTAACAGATTTTTTGGAATTTTTATTATATTTTATTTAAATAAATAACAATATAAATTCAGGGTAAGCTCCAGCACTGTTATTAGTATTTATATTGCTAATATTTTTTTCTATGGATTACCATCCATTTTTTTCCTTTTTAAGGTGTAAAAAATAGTTATTTTAGACATAATGAGTTCTCCACTGGACAATGTAAGTGGCAAAACTGGTTTTAATACCAGGTCTAAAGCTAAAAACAACATAACAGGACATCACTATAGAAGGTCAGTCTTACCCACAGCCAGAAAAAATGAGCATAGAGGAAAAGGACACCCTTCTAAAAAGATAAATATAAAGAAGTCATCACCTCCTCTTCAGGATCAACTGTCCCACTTAGAAAAATAAGTTCTGAAGCTGGAGGAATCAAAATCTTCTATCATAAAGAAAGTGTAAAAGATGGAAACCAACAGCAGGATAGGATTCCAGCAATTAAACCAAACTCTGGAAGAGCTGAAGGGAGTACAGCTAAACCAGACAACCTCTATCCAAGGAGGATCAGTTCAGTCTCAGGACAAGATCCTGGTGGAGAAATGGAAATGGGATTAGGTTTACCAACAGTGGGCCAGTCACAAATGCAACAAGGATCCACCCCCTCATCAGACCACTTCAACTGTCAGCCTGGATATTCCCAGGACTGAGTAAAAAGTACTTATAAATAACGTTAAACACATGGACTATACATGATTACTGTCAGCCTGGATATCCCCAGGACTGAGTACAAAGTACTTATAAATTATTTTAAACACATGGACTATACATGGGAACAATAAATAAAAGTACACAAGTTGTATACATAAGTAAAAATTATGATAAAATACAATATATGCTATTATAACACCTTATATACACGCATATATCCACATTTTATAAGTCTTATGTACTTAATATTAAGTTGGAATATGTTAGGGTAATATTAAGAACCATAAATATGAGCCTAATAATTTTTAAGTAGACTTAAAGCTGTTGTATTCATTGTTTTATGTGAAAAACAAGAAATGCACTTTAGATCACTTAAAAGTTGACTATATGAACTTTAAATTTAATAATATTAAAAATGCCCTTTGACAGATCAATTTTTCTTAATTAAGACTATTGATTCTGCTACTTAAATGTATAAAAATAACACTATTCAAATTTGGTGTTTTTTATGCCAGAAATGGCTTCTGTGTACTGGCCACATACTGCCTGCACTTTTCCCATATGAATAGCTTCATTTTTAGAAAATTTAGCTTTTTCATACTATAATTACCCCACATTCTATGCCCACTGTGGGGAAACACTCTAAAATACTTGACAAGCACTTATTTAGTGTCCTAATTTAATTATAAGTGCATTGACCTTATTATATGCACTAATTTCATTAATAACCTCAAGCTTGGCACCTTTAATTCACTACCACACTTAAATTAGCTTAAATTAGTCAAGTATTTACCTGTGAAAGCGCCTGCCAAAGACTGCATGTAGTTACCCCACATCTCATGCCCTTTTTTGGGTTTTTAAGTGGTTTCTCAGTCAATTTTGGTTATTTTTGAATGGGTATTTCACATACTTTAATGTCATAATTAGACCAATCATTTCTACTGCTAATCCCCCTTAATAATTAGTAATAATTAATCATATTATTTCCCTTTTTAGTCTTCTATTTTTATGTATTACATGCAGACACTCTCTTTTTTGCCTATTCTTTTTTTTGATGGATTATCCCTATTACTACAGGACTTTGGAAGGTGATATCATTCTTATTATGTTACTGGTCACTCTTTATGTTTTGGACAGGTATATTAGCTGGAATGAGGAATCATTAGCTTTATGTAGAGCTGGTAAGTCAAGGGGTTCATCGGATGAGTTATTGGGTATAAAAGGAGGGGGTTATTGGTCTTGTTTTCTACATTCTTTATCATTACAATCAAATATATAACCAATACAATTAAAATACATATCAATAGTACTTATAAGGTCACTGAATAGTATCTGAATTATTACATCCATTTTTCTACCAATTATAAGATTGTATGCCATATATAATTAGTGAGATTTAAATTACTGAGACCCTTATTGTGAGTTATATTTTAATACTTATTAGATTTGTACTACAGTATTCATATAGTACCATTAAAATCTTCTGGGAAACTGACTATTCAAGCTATTTCATGTCTTTGTACTAGATCTCAGCCTGAAAATTGGTGACCTTCCCTCAAGAATTTTGTTGGCTATCTTCTAGTAAGTAAAAATTCAAAAAGAGGCTACACGTAAATAAAATCCCTATAGAAATATTTTGAAAATTACAACAGGTTGGGGTCACTTATATAATGATTTCAGAAAAAGTATCCCTGTTATATAATAAAATTGTGATATTGAATCAACAATTTTACCACTAATTTAACATAAAAATTACTCTTAGTGGGAGTCTTTCAATAGACCAATTAATTTTGTGATCTTTGCAGATAATAAACCAGATAATAAAAACTGATTAATTGTTTCTTTTTGAACAGGACTCTTAATCCCTTTTTCTTGGTTTGTAAAACTCATTTAATATTTAGAAAGAATATTACTGACAAATTTTTTTTAAATATAAAAACACATCTACATATTGTAGACCAGTTACATCAAGTGACCACATAAAAGCATATTTGACATTTGGCACTTATAAATTCACTTAATACCTACAAGTAAGCAATTAAATTGTCTTCAATAGTATTAATTAATACTGATAAAACTCCTTTTTGAAGTTTTAATATCTCAAATTTTAAGTTTTGATTTAAATTCCTCATAAAAATGTGTGACAACAACAATTACATTGTGAGTAATAAGGCAAAAACTTAAAACTTAAGTCATAGAGCTGAAAACCTGTTACAGGGCATTTAAATGAAGGGCCAGGATTCTCCCACCAACAGTAACACTCCACAGATGTCTCTTGAGGAAAGGGAAAGACTTTTAAAACAAGTATCAATAAAGAAAAC
Organism: Hemileia vastatrix; assembly: GCA_030280995.1. Lineage (NCBI taxonomy): Eukaryota > Fungi > Basidiomycota > Pucciniomycetes > Pucciniales > Zaghouaniaceae > Hemileia > Hemileia vastatrix. Next base: position 34,681,892 of record JASXTE010000008.1, read on the forward strand.
AAAAAATACTTTTCAAGAACAAATTCACTCCCTATCCACTCTTCTAAACACCCTAACAATAAGATTCAAAAAAATAGTAGACCAGATGAAAAATCTGGAGAAAAGAGCTGCACAGGGTCTATAGAAGTCAACCAAGATTTAGTGGGACTAAAGCTCAACCAACAACTTTTGTATCAAACAATTCAACAGTGGAAAAAGCAACACCTCCAGCCCAAGAAGAGGATTAAAAGATCACAGTCAGAAAATGTAAGTGGGACTGGTATTTCCAAAATTACAACAACCATCCACAGAAAGGATCCACCAGTCACCATTACAGGGGAAAGGCAAAGAGAGGCAGGGGAAATGGAATAAGACCTTAGTAATTCATCCATCTTCTTGTGATCAATTATATGACACTAGCAATGAATTACTCATAGGTAATGAGATTAATAGAGAATTATTGGATAAAATTGATAAAGATTTAAAAATTTATTCATTAGAAAATAAAATTTTAAATTTTTCTTTACATGATGACAATGTACATAGTTTTATTGATCACCAGGATAATACTAGTCATATTAGAATTGAACCAAATGAAGTAAATCTTGAGCCTGATGATGAGTCTTCTGAGTTGGACATGGAAAAAATTGAATATTTTTTTAAAGAAAATCCAATGGAATGAAAAATCATTAGCAAATTGTTATTAAGGATTGAAAAATTGAGAGAATTCTCTAAAGAGTCAAACAATAATACAGAAAGTGTATTATTAAACCTTACACAATCATTGAGTACCACAGCCAATAGATTAAAAACCATTGAAAATTAAAATCATGATTTAATAAATTAAAATAAGAGATTAACCTCTGAGATTAAGAATTTACAAGATAAATTAGTAAATTCTCAGAATATTGTGGCTACCATAGAGGGATGTGTAAAATTGTCTTTTTCAACTGTGAATGATACTTTAACCCATGTGGCTGTAATAAAGGATAGGTTACAAAGAGTGAAAATTGAAGTGGCTAACATTTTCAAAAATACTGATAAAGTAAAGGTCAACACATCTTATGTGGAAATAATTCCGGTGTGGTCTTCCAACATTGGCGGAGCCCTTTGTTGGTTAATTTGGCATTGCTTTGATATACCTTAAATGGCATTGTTTAATAATTAGGTTTTTATCTAGAATTACTCAGCTAATATTGGGACTACAGGGATGTGGATACTTCCTTTGGATAGACCCAGTTTTTCTCTATATTTTATGTCGTGATGACATTTTTCATAGTCTAAGTATTTAGGGGATAATTTCTCATTTTTCATTTTAAAAGATTGCTGTTGAATTTTTTTTTTCATGTTTTACAGGCTAACCTTGAGTCTCAGGGTTAAGGTCTTAGTACCGTTAGAATGAGCTAAATTCTCTCTACATTTCATGTATCAATGTTGTTATAGCCTAATTACGTGTTTTAAAGGTTTTAGTAGTTGTAGTAGATTTTTATAAGTAGTTTGGGTATTTTTGGTGGTTTTTGGTGGTTTTATAACTTCAGGGTGGTCCGGTGGCCTCAGGAGGGCCTCCTGACATCAGGCAGCCTGCCCGCCTTGGTGCCAGAGGGCTGGGAAGCGTTTCTAGAGGGGTTTTATGCAATTTGGAGGTCAAGAACGCCAAATTTGTTGGTGTGCATGGGCTCTTAGATAGTGGTCTGTGTGTATATAGTGAATAAGACAGTTTGGGGCAACTTTAATTATCATACAACCATCCAAAGGTGATATCCTTCTTCCTCACTCAGTTTTCACTGTTTTTTGGCAACAATTGGCTGTGTTTGTTGCAAGGTGAATTCTTCATTTAACTTAACTTGGCAACTGGTTTCTCTGGTATAGTCTTGCAAGCTATATCAAGTATTATTGCTGTCTCTGGTGTGGATTTGCAGCCTACATCAAGTATCTTTGCTTTCTCTGGTGTGGACATTGGTCTACCTTTCAGTTCTTTGGTTTGGTAGTCTGTCTGGAGACTACTTTCTTGGCTGATCAGGCAGTCAAGTGTGTTGAAAAAGGGGCTTTAGCAAACAAGAACAAATTTACTGTAGCAGGTAAATTTCACTTTATTTTTCTAAAGGGACAGGGGTTTTTCTGTCCAGTTTTACTCCAACTCCCTTGGTCAACGCCTATAGCTAGTACTATAAGATTGTCTACATTTCTGGCACCCAATGTAAGGTCAAACCTTCTAGTTCTTTGAGATCTCTTTTGTCTTTGGTTGGCCTTTTTTGGTAATTTTGGTCTGGAAGAATAGCTTCTGGTTCTTTTATTCTTGTGGTGACTGTCATTGGGGGGAAGGTCCTCCTGCTGTGATGGTTAGGGAGCATGTTAAGATTAAAACTTGGGATGGTACCAAGTTTAATGGTGAAGATGTGAAGTGGTTTCTGGAGAAGTATGAAACTGCTGCTGTTGTGGATGGTGCTTCTTACCTGGACATGGTGAAGCATATTATTTTCTTCATTGGTGATAGGGCAGTGGAGAAGGAGGTTGTGGCCATGCCTGGCTACAAGAAGAGGGACTGGAAGCTATTGTGTAGGTAGATGGTGGATAGATGGGGTGTCAGGTTCACTATAGTGGATCTGAAAAATGTTGTCAGTGAATGGAAGTCTTATTGTGGTGTTGGTAATTTGCACAGTTACAGGAAGTTTCTGCTACAGTTTGATCCTGTGGTGGAATATCTGGTCGAAGTGGAGGATCTGGCACATGAAAATGCTGCCAAGGATGTTTTTTGGTCTGCCCTGGCTAGAGATGTCAGGATGAATTTGTTGAAGGAGCTATCAAGGAAGGACTTGATGAAGACTCTTTCTAATGGGGATCAGAAGTTGCCTGCCTTGGAAAAGTTGAAGGAGGCTGTGGAGGCCCATTTGAAGTTATTGGCTGTGGACACCTATCAGGAGGGGTGTGCCAAATATGTCAGCAAAGTCATTGAGGCTATGGCTGAAGAGGAGATTAGAGTGAAGAAGGAAGAGAAGAATATGGTGAAGGTTCCCAAACAGGAGAGGGACCCAGTGGTGGAGCAGTTAGCTTATCTGACAAAACAGCTACATATTTTTGTTCAGGAGGCTAAGAAGGCCAATAAGTCTCCCTATCAGCCTAGAGATTTTGATAAGAGGGCTGGTAGGAGTGATCCTTGGGTCTGCTTTTATTGCAGCAGGAGGGGGCACAAGTCCAATTATTGTTGGGCTCTGAGCAGAGATGTGTCAGAGGGAAAGGTGGAGTTTGATGGCAGGGTGTTCAAGCTCCCTGATGGTTCATTTGTGAAGCCCAGTGAGGGGCAGGCTTCTGTAGATTTAGTCAGGAGAAGGAGTGGTCTCAATCAGAGTAGGCCAAGGTTTGAGGAGATTCCTGATCAGGGGAAGTGTTCTGGTAAGGAAGATGATGATGTCAAGGGAAAAGGGAAGGAGGTTAATAAGGTCTCTTTTTCTACTTCCTTTGGTGGATTAGAGTTGTATTCTTGTGGTGGAAAGTCAAGTGGTGAATTCTTGGCTGGTTTTTATGATGTAGAAGCAGCAAACACTGTGAAATATGGGGGGAGAACTTGTTAGCAAGTCCGCAACCTTGGACTCAAATTCACCACATATTGAACACACATTGAGCTTTTAACAAAGGAACCATACAATCAGGGATTAACACCGTTCAGCAGAACAGTTTTTGGTGGGTCTTCAAGTAGAGTTCAGTATGAGTTCAGTATGAGTTCATTCTGATGTCCATCTGAGTTCTGTCTGAGTTCAGGTTGGGGACTTGCTAGCAAGTCCACCCCTTATATTGCATAGTGAAAGGTGGAAAGGCCTAAGAGCAGCTCTAAGGCCCAACCAAAGCCTAAGGCTTCAAAGGTAAATCCTAAGCTGAGTGCAGCTAGGAAGAAGTACAGCAAATAGGAGCTGTACAAGATGCACAAGGGTATGGCTTACATGGGCCCCCCTAGTTTTGGTGCATTGGACATGAATTGTGAGCCAATGCCTATGGATGTGGATTCTGACTCTGAGGAGGATGTCCCTTTGGCTTCATTGCCAAAGCCTGCCAGAGTTAGAGGTTCTGGGGAGGGATCTGGTTTGGTCTCTGTTAATGGTAAATCTGTTGGTGGTGCTGGTCCTCAAGAAGCTTCTAGGACCAAGGTAGTAAAGCAAAGAGCTCACTTTGAGAGGCCAGTAGTTTCTGGTCAAGTTAATGTTATGGACTCTGTCCTGGAAAGGATGAATCAGGGTCAGGTTTCCCTTTCTTATGGGGAGTTGTATGCTATTAGTCCTGGGTTGGCTGATAGGCAGAAAAGGTTGTTGACCAGGAGAAGAGTTTCTTCTGGAGAGGTAGAATACATTTGTGATTCTGCTAAAATGTTTGGTGAGGGGTTGAAAACTCATTTTTCTGCAACTCTTGGATATGTCAACTTCACTCTGAATGACAGGGAGGCTAGGGAATTGGTGGATTCAGGTTCTCAGATTAGCCTGATTTCATTTTTTGAGGCTACTCATCTGGGCCTCCCCATCAAGACAGGAATTGGTGGCCATGTCACTGAAATAGTTGGAACATCTGAATTTGTGAAGTTGGATGTTGGTCGAGCCTCAGGGAAGGTTCATTTTAACATTACTAAAGATAATGTAAAAGCTGTTTTGCGTGGAACATTCTTGATGGATTTCCAGGCAAGAATTGGTTATCAGTTTGATATGGGAATCAGTTTGGAGTTGACTGGTGAAGATGAAAGAAGACTTCACATGAGGCTGTCATCTCCTGGAGATGATGGTTGGGATACCAGGCCTGGCTTGTTTTGAATGTGCCAGTGCATGGATTGTTGTAGGAGAATAAGGGAAGTGGGTGCCACCTCTGGGTTTATGGAGTGTGGCTCAGGCTCTAGTGAGAGTCTGTCTTTTTTAGAGTTATGAGGGCTGATTTCCCTAGTTCTACAACCTCTCCCAAGATGAGGAAATCCCAGGTTGTAGTAGGTCAGCTCCCTTGGAGAAGTACCAAGTGGATTTTCAACTTTCTCTTTTTAATGTTTCTCTCCTCTGAAAGTATTCTTCAATTTTTTAATTAAGTCTCTGTTCTTTCTCAAGATTTTCTATTAATTTTAATTAAATCTCAAAAAAGAAGATGGGTTATATATCTTTATTGAAAGATATGCCAAAAAGCTGTGGAGTGGTGAGATTGGGGCCTAAAAGTAAGTCCTCCCAATTATGCACCACTATGGTTTCTTCTACACCTTTAAAAAACATTACCTTGGCCAAGTTTGTGAGCATTGGGGAAAACCCTGGTTATTTTTGTAGGAAAGAAGAAAACTCAAGAAAAGAAAAAAAAAATTTAAGATAATTCAAGAAAATAAAGAAAAAAATCTGAAGATAATCAAGAAAGAAGACAAAAATTATTTTGGTGTAGATCATCAAGATAAGTTTTTGGGCCTCCAGCAAGAGGTTAAACTGCACAAATTTTTGAAGAATGAATATCAGCAAGATCTAGTTTTGGGCCTCCCGCATGAGGATAAACTACACAATTTCAGAAGATGTGATTCAGAAGATGAATCAAGATTTGAAGATTTGGAAGATGAAAGTGAATATGAAGATGTGGGATTGCGGAAAAGTTTTGGAGTGGTGAGATTGGGGAGTAAAAGTAAGTCCTCCCAATTGTGGACTGCTAGTGTTTCTTCTACACCTTTCAAAAACATTACCTTGGCCACACATGTGAGCAATAGGGAAACCCTTGGTTTTTGTTTCAGGTCTGGTGGAGAAGACATCCTGAAGATCCCTCAAGTTGATGGTGTAGACAATCCTATAGTACTAGCTATAGGCCTTGACCAAGGGAGTTGGAGTAAAACCAGAGAGAAAAACCCCTGTCCCTTTAAAAAAATAAGTGAGATTTATCTGCTACAGTAAATTGGTTCCTGTTTACCAAAATCCCCTTTTCCAATACACTTGACTGCCTGATCAGTCAAGAAATTAGTCTCCAGACAGAATACCAAACCAAAGAACTGAAATGTAGACCAATTTCCACACCAGAGAAAGCAATGATACTTGATGTAGGTTGAAAATCCACACCAGAGAGAGCAGTAATACTTGATATAGCTTGCAAGACTACACCACAGAGAACATTTTCTAAGTAGAGTTAAATGAAGAACTCACTTTGCAACAAACACAGCCAAATGTGGCCAGAAAACAATGAAAACTGAGTGAGGAACAAGGATATCACCTCCAGATGGTTGTATGATAATTAAAGCTGCCCCAAACTGTCCTCTTCACTATTTACACACAGACTACTAACTAAGAGCCCATGCACACCCATAAATTTGTTGCTCCTGACCACCAAATTGCATAAAACCTCCCTAGAAACACTTCTGTCACCGGACGACCTACACACAAGGTCGAGGATGTTCCTGAAAGTGAGATGAGGGGTTTAGAGACTTCTTTGAAGAACAGAGGAATGGTTCAAGGAAGTGATTCGAAGATGACTCAAAGGAAGAGCTACTACTTTGAGTTATTTTTGAGAAAAATCTTAATATAGTTTAAAGTAATACTAATATTCTGAGAGTCTCACAAAGGGTTGTAACACTCAACAATCAAAGATTTAAATTTAGAAATGATTATTGAGGGAAAAAAGGAAATGTACAATAACAATGATTTAACTTGCAGTTTTACCACTATTAACTATAAATACGTTTTATAATTTAATTCTAAAGAATATCCAACCAAAAACCCAACCCCTTTTATATCCTTTACTCCTCCTTGCATTGACCTCATACCCATCCACTATTCCGCACACCACAGACCATTAAAAATACACCTGTTACACCTGGACCCTCCTCACTAACATCCGTTAACCCCTTAATCCTCCACTAACCATTCCGTCCATGCTCACTACCCCTTTTTAATAATTCACAGACTCTTTATAAACCTTTTAGTGTACTATTACATTGACTATTGCGCTGTGTGTCACTTGTTGAGAAAAAAACTAAGACACACTATTGAGAGATTGAATAATTTAGATTTAGAGTTTAGACTAGCGCAGTTGAACAGTGAGTACACAAAGGAAAGTTGCAGTTGCTATGGGGAATGGATTTCTGCGCTTCAAGTATGGATTTAGACCTCTGTATTATTGATTTAATGAGCTGCTTTTGCCTCGAGTGTCACATGGCATGTGACAACTTCCCAGACCTCTAGCACTGAGGCGGGCGGTCTTCCCAACGTTGGGGGGCCTTCCTGAAGCAGCCTGACCACCCTGAAGCCAGAATACCACCAAAAATACCCAAAAATACTTTGAAAAAACATCTTCAACTACTAAAACCTTTAAAACACATAATTATGCTATAAAAACATTGAGACATGAAATGTAGAGAAAATTCAGCTCATTCCAACGTTACTAAGCACTTAACTCTAAGACTTAAGGTTAGCCTGTAAAACATGAAAAACAAAATTCAACAGCAATCTTTTAAAATGAAAAATGAGAAATTATCCCCCAAATACTTAGACTATAAAAAATGTTAACAAGACATGAAATATAGAGAAAAACTGGGGCTATCCAATGGTAGTATTCACATTCTGTAGTCCCAATATTTGCTGTGTAATTCCAGAAAAATACCTAATTATCAAACAATGCCATTTAAGGCATATCAAAACAACACCAAGTAAACCAACAAAGGGATCTGCCAATGTTTGAAGACCACATCGTGACCCTCTTTTTTTGCTTGCCTTGGCTTGGTCAGGTAGACCATAACTTCATGTTATGGTCTATCTGACCATATCCAGGGTGAAGCTCTTGTCATGTGCTGAAAATTGTCTCTTCAACTCTTTGCTGCACATGACCATCCCTCTCTGCCCACACCTTTTATCAGATAGACCATAGTACTTTGATACTATGGTCCATCTGAACAAGGGGGAGCAGGAAAAGGCTGGTCAAATGCAGTGAAGAGTTGCAGCAACAATTTTCTGCACATGAATAGACCTTTGCCCTAGCTATGGTCAGATAGACCATATCATGAAGTGATGGTATATCTGAACAAGACAAAGCAAGCAAAAAAAAGGTCCCATCCGGCAAAGTATCTCTGAAATACTTTTCTGTACATGACCAGTTTGAGTTAAGGTGGCAAGGTCAAATGGACTATGTCATAAAAAATATATGGTCCATTTGAAAAGGCCTTTGGTGGCTAGCTGCTCCTCACATGCACCAAAGTGTTTCAGAAATACTTTGCTTTATGTGACCAAGTGGAAAGCACTGATGCTGACTCAAATATGAACATGAAGCAATAATTTTTTTGAATAATTTAGCATAAAACTGTGAGGGAGATTTATATCGTCCCATGAAATAAAGAAATTTTGTGGTATTTTTTTCAGGGGATCAGAGTAATAGAGTTTTAAAAAATGTTTAATGCATTATAATTTAAACATTATGGTCCATCAAGCCATGAATCAGGGAACTGGGACAGGTGATGATTTTGGAATAAGTATATAGGAAATTCTTTTTTCAATGGGAAAATTGAGTAATTGGGGAGCTCCATAAGACTAAATAAACAAAAAATTTATTTTTTTCAACTACATTTTACTACATATTTGATGAAAAATAAAATATATTATAATTTAAGACTGTCAGCAGGGAGAGAGAGAGAAAAAGTAAGCAGAGATTAAATATAATCTTTATCTAAGGTTATGGAATTTAAGTTTATGGAATTTAGAAAGTTTTTTTTGAGGGGTTTAACAGACTTTTACTAGACAGAAAAACCTTAACACAGCATTTCCTGGAACTTTTTTAGCCCCTTTTCTACCCCCAGTTGGCCCCAGTGAGGGTGACAGAGGGGTTAAAGGGGGGCTTCAAAGGTTTTAAATAAGTGATTCACAGGGGTAATTCAGAGTTCATGAAGGAAAAATTAATAATTTACTGTGCTTCAAATATAAAAGAATAATGAAATTTTATTGGTTTTTATAAAATTAAATTTTTTATGTCAAATCTTTTCAATAATTTTTTGGTGTTGAAGATAGAAATTTTGAAGATTCCCAAAATCAAGGTACATATAAATTCCTTAACATTTCATTGGGAAATTAAAAAGTTTTTTTGCTGTTTAATAAGCTATTTCATATTGTAAAATTTAATCAAAGGTACTACAAGATATTGTGATATTATTTTATACAATGAACACATCTAGCCTTCAAATTTAAAACCATTTCTAGGAAACAGGTTCTTAGAATGTTTCAAGTGGATTATTCAAGTGAAATATGAAAAAATATAATCATTATTAATTTATGTAAGCAGCTTTAAGCTAAAGTAGATGTAGGAAAATCATTATTATTTAATTATTGATCTCTCAAACTATATTTGATGAACTTTTTTTTACAAAATTTGAATTTAATTTATTAAATTCACCTACAAAAAATTAAGAATAAAGTTCTTTGAAAGTTTTTACTATTTAAAAATGAAGATTTACTATCTAGTACATGTAGTTTTTATATATAATTAAAGGATTTACATTAATAATTTAGCCCTTTATACTTCTGCATGAAATTAAAACAATTCCAAAAAAAAAGCCCCTTTGTTCCCAAAAAATCAAGTCCTATATATAGGGCTCTTCTTCCTTTAAAAATTGTGCCATATTATATTTCTTTACCATAATAGATATTTCTACTATTGATCCCATTTTATTGGCATCTTGAGGTCCTACACCACAACTAGTCACACTACAGCTTCAGTTCAGAAACAGCATGTTTCTATCTATTTATCTAAAACTGAAAATATTATCAAAATATTTTGACAGAACCAAAAGTTTTGTGTGTGAAATTGTATCTCTACACATGCAAAGATGCTCTACACTCTTCTTGGAAAACCATCCTCCTCAAAACAATAGCTCCAGTTGGTGTTTGGATGCCTGGATAAGAAACACCTCTTCTACTCATTGAGGATCTTCTTGTTCCTCACCTAGATCTCACCCTTCCTCCCACAATCAATATATTACTTTTCTGTTTACCAGAACATATTTCTTCCCTCTACACCTTCTTTCTTCCTATCAAAGAGGATATTTCTGAACCAACTAACTATACACCCTCTCTTCACTTGGGCTGTGAAGTTCAATATCTGTTTTCAACTCAGCTTGAGGGTTCACTCATTCACATACAGGAAGTCCTCTCCATCAAATTCAGTCACCCAGCTTCTATGGCTTGACCCCAACATTTGGAAAAATGCCTTTTACCTCATCAAAGCCAGGCTCTTTCATTTATGCAACTTCATGAAAGGCATACTGAAACATATTTATGGAGGTGCTGTGGAGATTTAACTTGGGGAAATGAATTGGGTGGAAGAGTGACCAACACACTTCCAAAATCAATTCTATTAGCAGATGAAATGGGCCTTGGGAAGACAGTATCAACAATTTCTCTTATTGTTAGTACTTTAAATGAAGCTTCTGAATTTTCAAGTCTTCCAAACCCTTCATCAAGCACAAAAAAGGTGAAGGCAACACTTATAGTGGTACCCTCAACTTTATTGAAACAATGGGAACAAAAAATTTTTCAACACACTGATCCTGATTTGATGATTAAAGTGATTATTCATCATGGAAAGGGAAGAAGTGAAAATTTCATAAGCTTTTATGAGGCTGAAATTGTCTTAACATCATATCATATTACGATGAATGATTTGGGGAGTTTTGAAAAGGAAGGTTTGTTCCATGTTTGATGGTTTTGCGTAACTCTGGATGAAGCACAGTAAGTTTTTAATCACTATTGAGTTAATATACTTGATTAATTTTCCTATAGTCAGATACGTGATCCATCTTTAAAGTGCTTCATATCTGTTACTGCACTCAAGAGATCTTTCTGTCTTAGTCTAAATGGAACTCCCATCCAGAACAAAGTCAAAGATTTCCTTACCATCTTTCAATTTTTATGTCTTGAGCCACTATCAACCTCTGAAGGATGGAATAAATACATTTGAACTCCAGCAAAGAAAGGCCAATTTACCAGTTTCAAGAAGATTATTCAAAATGTCTTGGGGACATAATGATTTGAAGTATGAAACATTCTATATGTCTGGATAAGGGGGATGTTAACTTCATAAATAGAGTCAAATATCAAAACTTAAGTATCAATTTGATGGGTCAATTTTCAGAAATCTACTTCATGTGGCATAATCACCAGAAAAAAATGTGGGCACCTGATAGCAGGTTCCAATCCCTATCTTTTATTTGATTCAGTTTTATCTCAGCTGTAATTCTTCTGAGAAGACTGTGCACTGAACACTGAGCATGCCAGCTTGTGTGGTATCAAATCCAGGTTATGCTTGAATCACAAATCGATTGAGGGGTTGGCACCTGCTAGCAGGTGCTGGCCATTTTTTTCGTGGTGAATAACTTATTCAAGCTGCTCAACATGGATGAAAACAGCTTATCTGCTAAAGATCCTTCTAGATTAGTGGCTATATCAGCATTGAAAAGTTTCTGCAATTACCCTCAGTTCCCGCACAATTCAGAAATATCTGTGGTGGAAGAAATGAACTGGAAGGAGAGTACAAAATTTGTTCACCTTTTCAACTTCCTTCTCAAATTAAACTCTATTGAACAAGAAATGAAATGTGTCATTTTCTCTGAGTGGACTGACACACTCAAATTGTAAGTTTTTTTTTCAATGAAAAAATATTAAAACTAACATTCAAAATAATAGAATTTCATTTGTCCTTTCTGAGTACAATATCTGAAATCTCAGATTTGATAGTTCACTTGACATGAGTGCACTGGAAAATGTCCTCCTGTCATTCTCTACCATTTATTCTGGTGTTGTTCTGGTGTCTTTGAAGGCTGGAGGAGAAGGTCTTAATCTGACATTGGAATCACATGTTTTCTTAATTGTAATATTTTAATTTCTTAAATTATGATTAATATAACTTTTATTTTTAGAAATCTTTCTTGAAACCTTTGATGGAGAAACAAGCCATTGACAGAGTTTTCAGGATTGTTCAAACTAAAGAGGTCCATGTTTACAGATATATTGTTGCCTCTACAATAGAAGAAATAATTACACAAGTGGGAAATTTATAAATAATCTGTATCAATATTAGTACTCAAAAATTTAAAATTTTAGATTCAATCAAGAAAACTGTACTTTGCTGAGTAAGCTATTTTTATTTTCAACTGTGATTCATTGAGACTGAATTTGAAATACTTTTAGCTTGGCTGTTCCTGAGAGCAGCATCTAGATGGGAAAAAATATATTCATAAAAATCTTGTAATTACATGTAATTTTAATAAATTTTTGATTTTCTTAGTTTGATATAAAATATTTTTGGGTTCATGAGTGCACAAAGGAAAGAATAAAATTTATTGGGACCTTTAAAAGTTATTAAAAAGGGGAAAATATTAAAATTTGATATATATAAGGTGTACTTATCCCCTCTTTTCCCCCATTCCCCCTGTTTTGTAAATATTTTTAATTACCACAAACAATGTCTTCATGTAAGTTTCTTATTCCATAGGCTATAATTCTTTCACTAATGTAAAATTTTACATTCTACTTTAATACTAGCAACAGGTTTCAAAATCTCTAGGGCATTCAATAAAATTCTTGCTGAAATAGGTGTTTCCAATCCCAAGGCTACCTCAACAGCTTCTATAATTTATTTTATAAAGCTTATCTTTGGTAAATGCTAGAGAGAAGATACTTATTCATCTTCTCCAACTGCTTCTGAAATCTCTTCACTTTTCAATACTTTACATTCTACTTCCCTTCCAACAATATCTGAAGCAACTGAAAACATGGAAGAAATGCATTTATTTCCCTCTGGGCAGAAAAAAAATATTCCACTGGTTCTTCATCATATTTGTGATAATGATGCTAAATCAGTTGGAATACCTTGAATATTATTTTCTATGAATGATGACATGGAATGGAATCAATTGGTTATCTCTCACCTGACAAAGGACTATTGCTATGCCTTCAAATTCCAGACGTTTTGATATTATGTCTTTGATCATAATGAGTACCAAGAGGATTTTTGGCAACTCATAATAGAGCGATGGCTCCGCACTCAACAGGGACAGTTCAGATCACCTCCAATTTTCTGTCCTGGAAAAAAAATAAGGAAACTAGAAGAAAATTTAGTCAAGTTTTTTTTACAAGAGGAATTTTCATTGAAACTCTACTCCCAGTTACAAAAATCTCAGCTCCATACTGCAATATCTGTACTTGATCAAGAATATCTCTTCTTCTTTGATAACCTGAATTATTACTCTGAAACTGAGCAGGATGAGGAAGGAAATCTTTGGAAGAGAGAATTGAAATGGAAATTGGATGAACTTTCCAATTTTTATTCCCAGATTGATCAGATTACTTTGAATAAGTTAAGAAGAATCAGAAAATTTAAATCTTTGTATAAAGATGTTGTTTCACTTAGAAAAGAATCCTCTATTATGTCAAAAACATCATCTTTTCCATATAATCGTCCACTGTGTTTCTAGAATACTGATTTGTTAACTACATCACAGTTTTTATTGCTATGCAGGAATTGCTTTTTCAAAATACCCTCTCACCATGCAATATGGGGGGCAGACTTGCTAGCAAGTGCGCAACCTTGAACCCTAATTCATATCTTTTTAAGCCCACATTGAATTAGTGATGAAACCACCAAGAAAAAATATTGACATTCTGGTGAACTCAATATGAATATAACTTGAACATTTAATGAAGCATAGGAAATAATACTTTGAACAAATCTTGAGATATGAAGAATGAGATTTTTTTATAGAAATTTTAATACAGTGCAGATCACACTCAAATTAATCTGAAAGATACATATTTTAAACTATTTAAGCAGTTTCTTTGCAATTTTTTAAAAAAAAACACCAATGTATAGATCCGGCAAGATACCATCTGACATTATTATATAAGTTTCTTTGGCCAGAAATACATGGAGAAACTACAATTTGAAATATGTCAATTTGTTTATGAAAGGTTATTTTGTGCATTTATATTATTAATTGTATTATTTTCAAGAATTGAAAAAATTATATACTTATTTTATGACTAGATAATATTGAATATTATAAATCATAAAATATCTAAAGAAGGTGCAAAAATCTTAAAAATGATGTTAAAAAGACTTTACTTAGACATAATTTTCAAATTCAATTGAAATACTATATTTTACTAGTAAATAAAAAAAATTTCATACTAATATTTATTAAAATTTATTTCCCTTCATCTTCAAAATTTTCAAAATATTAAAATGTATATTTTTATTTGATTTAAGTAAATGATGAAAATAACAGTATAGGAGTTGTGGATTTTTAGGATTCAAGGAATTTCTGTGCCCACTCTTTGCAACATATTTTTTATTTTTTGTATATTTATTTTGTATTTCTATCTTCTTGTATTGTATTTTTTTACTCCCTCTCAAGAATACCCCACTCTTTTCACTTTTAAATATTCCTTTATTCTCACCTCATCTTTCTCCCCACCTTTTTCGCTCCCTTCGTCATCATTATCAACCCATATCCACATTTGCCTCTCCCTCTCCAGCCCTCTCCTTCCAGTTTTCTTACCTCCCCATTCCTCCCTAACACTTTATTTTTATATACAGAAATAGGGACTGAGTTGAAAGGGAGGAAATTGGGGTTCAAGGATTGTGGAGGCGAGGTAAAGGGGAGGAATGGGGCTAAAAGGGTTGGAGAGGCTGGAGAGAGGGGTGAGGAAGGGTATATGGGGTAGCAAAAAGGTTGGGAAAGAGATGGAAGGGAAAATTAAGGGTTTCCAAGGCATTTAAATGAAGAAAAGGGTCAGGGAGAGGTTGGGAGGGGTGAAATGGGGATCAAAAGAGGATGGCATACAATGGGGCTGGGAGGGTAGCAAAAGGGGTGGGGAGGGAAGACAAGCATGTGTTGATAGAATTGAAAGGGATACACTACGCAATATAGGGGGTGGACTTGCTAGCAAGTCCTCAACCTGAACTCAGATGGAACTCAGATGGATCTCAGACTGAACTCATACTGAACCCATACTGAACTCTACTTGAACACCCACCTAAAACTGTTCTTCTGAGTGGTGTTCATTCCTGATTGTATGGCTCCTTTATCAATAGCTCAATGTGTGTTCAATCTATGGTGAGTTTGGGTCCAAGGTTGCGGACTTGCTAGCAAGTCCGCCCCCCATATTGTGTGGTGATAGAGATTGGTGCAAAATGAGTGTGAAAATAGGAGGATGAACTCTGTTCTTCGCCCGAAGAACAGAGTTCACTTCCATAAAATATTAGCTGAAACATAGTTTTCAATTCTGTAAGAGCAGTTGTAAGTAATAGAAAAAGTCACTGATTTTTTTTATATGTAATCTGAAATTTTTTAATAAAATTATTGTATTTAAGGATTGCAATATTGTCAATCAATTTTTATTGATCAAATTAATTTAATAAAGTATTATTTAAAGAAGTTGCTTCAAAAAATACTTTGCATTGAGTATACTCATGGAATGATTTTTTCTGGCTTCAATTCAGTTATCCTCACACTTTCACTATTTTTTCAATATAGATCCATTATTATTTGTGTGATACTTCAAGTGAAAGTTCAGTATTACTTCAGTCTGAGTTCCATCAGATATCCATCTGACTTCAAGTTGCGGACTTGCTAGCAAGTCCGCCCCCCATATTGCGTGGTGTCTCTTTTACATTTATTATGATATTTATTCTATTATTTATAACCTTGTTTATTTTAAAATGTATGTGCATTCTATAGCAACAAGAAAAATTATTTCACTGTTTTAATGAATCTTGCAATTTTTAATTTTATCAATTCACAAGAATTCCTTGAATGATGAAAATTTTTTTAAAAAAAATACTGAATATCATTTTTTTAATTGCACCTAAAACATTACCTTTGAATGGTATAATACTTAAGTTTTGACATTTCATTGCTTAAATATCATTTTAAATTCATCACTCATTTTATTTAAATTCTATTTACACAATAAATGGGATTTTAGAAATAAATTTTATCATCCATTATCTACGGTTAAGCTGAATATACAAATATGAATCTTGAACAAAATTTTTATTTTTCATTTTCCTAACAATATAAATTACAGTCTTTACATTTTAAATTATACTTCCAATTTTTGTTGACCAAAATACTCAGAGCATTATGCAGTACCAAAAAAAGTACTCTACTTCTTAAATGAAACAAGTTAAGTATCTTGTCAACAATTTCTTATACATGTACATTCAATATACCTGATTCATTATGGTACAGAATTTTTTACTTATATCTGTATCTTCTAACATGCAATTTCATGCTCCCACACCTTCATTATTAAACCCATGAAACTTGAAAAAACATTCAATTCATTTTAGTATATTATTCAAATTGAAAAATCAGTTATGATACATATTTTGGCACAGAATACATTAAATTTCATTCTCACCTTGTTCCTCTACCACCACCATCCTAAGTATTATGTTTTTACAATCCATTTAAAAATGCCAACTAAGTACAAAATTTGCACTTGCTCCAAACTTGGCTGTGATAAAAAGACATTTACTAATCCTAATGGTGAAATTAAAATAGGTGTTTAAAGGTCTTCTAAAACATTTTATAAACATCAACAAAAAAATTTACTGTTTAAAAAAACTTAAGAAAGACAATCACCAACGATTTCTAACATTCAATCCTCTCTTCCTTAACCTCCCATCCTGAAATAATTTTGAGTTCACATCTAATTGCCAGCACTTCACAAAGAAGAATCCCCTTCTCATAAGAGGTATACAATTGTATGATTCTCTAATTTTATACCATTTCTAACCATTAAAATAATTTTTATCTTCATAGCCAACCCACCAACCCATCCTAACACTTAATACTTTGAATACTGACTCAACTACCCCTATTTTAAAAAAATATAATATCTCAAAATCAACAAGTTCATTAATTTTGAATTTCACATGTGTTTATTCCTCTGATTTTTCTCCACCTGCTCTTACCCATCTCTCACCTTATATTTTCTTTACCCTCATCAAAATTGCTCATGGCCACTTGGTACAAAACCTATCTAGGGACCAAATTGAAATAAGAATTAAAGCTAAATTTTTCAAAATTCAACTAATTTGCTGCAGTTTTGGAATTCCTGCTAGTTTTGAATGAGAATCTCAATAACACTATTATCCAGAGACTTAATCTTGAAGCCCCTTTAAAAATTTTACTCTGTTGTCCAAATTGCTTTCATAAACCTTTCAAATAAGTCAATGAGTACAACTATGATCATAGTCACTGAAAAAAACTTCTACTAAATCCCATTCCTAAGAAGGATAAAGATTTGCTGATATGCAGCTACCCCTTGTTCAAAGTGAAATATAATAAAACCTTACCAGAACAAACTTATACAACTCAGTCCCTTATATCTTGGCTTACACATCTGCTACTTTTTCCTGGATTTGAGGATTATCTCAACACTTCTTTGAGAATACCATGGCAGACACATGGAAAAATGTGTGACGCATGTGATGGGTCAGTGTGGAAAGAATTTAAATATTCTAGTGGAGATTATTTTACAAAAAAAAGTGGGAATTTGGTTTTTACTTTGTATATTGATTGGTTTAATCTTTTTGGTAAAAAAACTGGTTGTCATAATAAGGTATAATTTGGTTTGATCATACTTATTTGTCTCAATCTCCCACCTCATTTACAATATAAAAAGAAACATGTCTTTTTGGCCAGAATTACACCTGGGCCTCATGAACCCAGTTTGTACCATTGTAATCAGGTTATTACACCACTTTTAGATAAACTTCTAGCTTTTGGAAAGGATTTTTTTTCTCCAAGACTTATAATCACCCAAATGGATAGTTAATCCATGCAGAAATATTTCCTTTGATTGGAAATCTTTCAGCTTTCCAGAAGCTTTCAGGTTTTTCCAGCTATAGCTCTAACATCCCATGCCATTTTTGCTACATTTCAAAGTAGGAACTGAAATCTGGAAAAACTCCTTATGAATTTCTTTCTTGGACTGATTCTCACCATCTCACATACTCTCTCAAATGGAAAAACATTTCTAGTGCACAAGAAAAGAAAGTAATTTTGGAGAGTAAAGGTTTACAATAATTATCACGTCTTCAGCTTCCATATTTGAAACCAATTTCATTTGTTGGAATTGAGTTGATGCACTTCTTACTCCTTGGAATGGCAAAGGACTTAAGAAATATGTACCTTCAGATACCTGTGGCTGGAGAAAAAATTCAAAAACAAAAAAAAATAGATGACAAAGAGGTTTTAATGATTTCAATCCAAACCCTTCAATGTCAAGCCAAAATTCATCTTCTAGTGCCTCTATTAATTTCATATATTCATTTCCAACAGAAAAGAAAAAATCAAAGTCCCCTTCTTACCCCCATTCATCCTCTTAACCTTTGAGAAAATCTAATAAATCAAAAAGTACTGTTTCTGTACTTCTACCTCCACAAAAAAATTTTAAGCATAAAACTTCTCATCAAGATAGTTTTCAAGATCAGGTCATGAAATTTAAAATGGCTGGTCCATAAAAAAGTCACAATCAACTTCCTAAAGACATCTGTATGGATGAAAATGAGTCTAGATCCAATTTTTCCAGTTCAAGTAAGTTAAAATGACTTATTATTAGATGAAAATTGTATCTCAAAATATTTTTGTAGATCACCACTTTCAGAAATACTCAGATTTATCAAGACCCAAAGTCACTTTGAAAGAAGCACAAAACCCAGATGCATCAAAAGCTAATTTGAATCTACAATCAAGTGAATTGTTAATTGTCCAAACCTGTCTCAACAATACTAAGACCCCTTCATGGCTAACCCATTTTCCTGGTAGTCTAGGAGAGGCTGGTACAAATCTTAAAGCTGCTGAATGGTTTTTACTATTTAAACTTTATTATGTGGCAGCTTTGATACCAGTTTGGGCTATTGAAAATTCTGATGCATGAGAGAAGAAGTTGGTTAAATTTCTTTCACTTCTGGTTTCAATAATCAATTTTCTGACTTCCTTGGAGATACGTGATGCTCAAATTTTATCTCTTCAAGGTCAGTTAAAGGATTATATGAAGTGTCTTAAGAAATTTTGGCCAGATATCAATATAAAGCCAAACATCCAGTTAGCACAACATTTTCCTGAAGTTCTGAGAAGATTTGGGCCAGCACCATCAACTGCAGTGTGGGCCCACAAGCGCATAAATGGAATTTTAAGCTCCATTCCAACTAATAAGAAAAAATGTATGTTTTCCTTAATTAAAGCTACTTAACTTTATTAATTTCATTTTTTTAAAGATCAAATGGACAAGACCATTATGAAAAGGTTTATTTTGACTGGTCAGCTTCAATATTTAACGGACAAAACCACTCGTTATATTTAACAATTTAAGGAAATGAAAATGTTGAAGTAAATTCATCAAAAGGAAATGATGTTGGGGTTATATAGAAAATGTGGCAGTCAAAAACATTTTCAGATCAAAATTTTATTTTAGTTGGCTTATATGACATTGTGGATCCTAAAATTGAAAATTCTTATTTAAAATCTGTGCTTAATGTTTTTTGGTGTTATTATAAATGGTCAAAAAAATTATTAATTAATAGCAAGGAAATTATTGGTAATGTTTCAAAAACTACCTATCCTAGTGGTTTTAAAAATGTTTTCTCAAATACTTTTTGTATGATATCATTAAAAAATCTAGCCAGAGAATATTCTGATTTTTAATGTGGTTTTAGAATAGTATATTTTTTGTGAAAAATAAATATATAGAAATATTTAATGCAAGTGATTGAGCTAACTAATAAAAGTAAAAAATTTGGAATCCAAATTTCAATTCCTGATTCATGAGAGGTAATTCTGAATATGGACCACTCAAAGTTCTAACCAGGTTACAGCAAGGTTAGTCAGAAATACAAAAAAACGACTTGCCTACCAGTCCTACTTTTTTCCCACCTGTGCCTTCTCAAACCCCCCCTACAACCCCCTCAATTTCCCACCTGAAAATCCCCCTAAAACCACTTAATAACTCCCTCCTTAACCCTCTCTTTAGCCAACTCACCCCCCTTTCTTTCTTTGTTACCAAAATATTTTTAACAATTTTTTGTTAACTAATTGTATTTTTAGTGAAACAATTAGTTAATGAACAATTGCTTAAAATTGTTTGTTAACAAAGGAAGAGAGGGGGGGATTGGATATGGAGCAAGTTTGGAGGGGCTTTAAAGAAGAATTAGAGAGGGTTTCTGGGGGGGTTTTGGAGTAGGCCTGGAGGGGGTATTAAGAGCAGCAAAATAACAAAAAAAAATTATTTCTTTTTTTCTTGTGCAGATTTATACAAAAAAATTTTCAAATTCAAGCTAAGTAATAATTATTCTTATTAATTTTTTGATACAGATTTAATTGTTTAATTATTCTAGATTATCTGAGTTTGTTTTAATTTTTTAAATTTTTTTTTGATGTTTTTTTGACCATTAAAATTTTTTTCAGAAAAAAATGACTATTTTATCTGATTCAAGCCTTACACATCTATCTTCATCTTTATCTTCTTTATCATATTCTTTAAAATATACTTCATATCAATTGTCAAAAAAAAATTCAGAAAAAAAAATTTATTTTTCTTCTGATTCAATCCTTATATGTCTATCTTCACCTTTATCTTCTTTATCATATTCTTCAATTTCTACTTCTTTTCAATCTTCTTCAAAACCTTCAAAAATAAAAAATGATAATAAATCTTATCAATTTAAAAGATATTTAAAAAAGAAAATTCACTTGGATCTTCTATTTGTCCAAATATCACACATCAAGTATTTTAAAACTAAAGTCAATAAAAAAGATAAATATCCCAGTAAGTTACCTGAAGATATTAAATATCTAACAAATTTAGGATGACATGAAGTTAAGATAGTAATAAGTAATACTTTTAAGCCTCAAATTATTTACAAAATTCATTCATTTAATGGAGTAAAAGATGAAGCCTTTAATAAACTATATGATCTAATCTCTCTACTATATCAAATGGCTTTGGTTTGATTACCAATTAAAAATAAGAATTTTTTTGGGTGGTATCATAATTAGTTTTGGATGGAGACCAGGATTTATTAAAGGTTATTCTCTTGGTAAGTCAAATAATTTTTTTGTTTCATTCTTAATATTGTTCACTCAATTTAATTCTATAGGAATATATCCATTACTTATAAATTTATAAATAGTGGAAAAGAATAATAATTTTTGATTATGGGACTCCTTACCTTTAATTTTCTTTCTTTCTCTTCTACTCAAAAAACTCTTTAACAAAGCCTTTGAATCCAATCATAAACTTACAACCAGAGTTGAAATTCCAAATTGGTGTGACTCCAAATGGAAAGAGATTAGCAGTGATTATCTATTATTCTCCAATGTTATAAATACTCATTCTGGCTTTGATAACAAGATTCATACCATTAAGAATGATGCCAATTATCTTACTTTGGGGATTTTATCTTATTTTAATCCTATCACTGGACAACCTATTCCTTCCTCAGCTAAAATAAAAGGTCATGGGCTATACTTTCCAGATCACAGCTGTATAATAAATTTTGGATTGGGAACTGGAATCATTGAAACTATTTGGAGCTATTCTAAGGATAATCACCAAACAAAAAAACTTCCCCTTGTTTGGAATCTTGTCACAGCTTTACTCATTTTGGCTGCTCCTTCCAAATCAGTCTAAAATTAATCCAACAAATCAACAAAGTAAAAAAAGAAGGTAAAAGTTATAAATTTAATAAGAATTTAAGAAGATCTAAAAATTATGGCGATTAGTAAAGTCATTGAATATTTTTTATTCTTTCATATAATTATAATAAATAAATCTGATATTTCAATTTACTAAACTAAAGTAATGAGCCAAAAAACTTGTGTTGTATAAAAAGTAATCATGATAACATTAATTTGTTTCATGGGGTTCATCTTGCCTATACCTTTGGAAAGTCCCAAACTTAGCTTCTAGACTTGGTCTGCATTTTGGCTTGAGGAATTGACATTACTTTATAACAATTAAATTTGAGATATCTTATTAATTTGTTTATTAATTTATGGAATCATATAAAATTTTGGTGATTTTCACTCCTTACTTCAATAAAATGCAGGGGATGGTATTTCCAAATTTTCAAATCTGACATGTGAAATTGATGAGTTAGAAAAATTTTGGTGATACCCACCCCTTGCTTCAATAAAATGCAGGGGAGGGTATTGCCAAATTTTAAAACATATATCACCATGAAATACAGGGGGCGGACTTATTAGCAAGTCCGCAACCTTGGACTCAAATTCACTAAGGATTGAACACACATTGAGCTATTGAAAAAGGAACCATACAATCAGGGATGAGCACCATTCAGCAGAACAGTTTTAGGTGGGTCTTCAAGTAGAGTTCAGTATGAGTTCAGGTTGGGGACTTGCTAGCAATTCCACCCCCTATATTGCGTAGTGTATATAGTTTTGTTTACTTAGATGTATGTAAAAAAGTAAATCTAATGATTTGAATGTAAAGAAGAAAAAATGTATATGTTTTTCAAATTTTTGAAAAAAAAAATCATCTGGAATCAAGACCTTTAAAAAGTCAGCATATATGAAATCACCACCAAAAATAAATAAAACAAAATTAATTTAACTAATCAAAAAATTAATCAATTAAATATTTCAAGTAATTTTTAAATTTCCTCATAAGATTGGCCATTTTTTATACATTCTGTAATTAATTCTTTTTTTTAACTTTCATATTTATCCAATTTAAAACTAGCTATTTCTCTTTGAAATTCCCGTTTTTTTATTTTTTCCAAGCAAAGATGAGCTCTTTCCATCACCTCCGCCTCAAATTTAGCCTTTTCAAAGTTTGATTGAACCAAAAAAAAATTTCCTCAAAATCTATGGCCCATTGATCTTTCATTATCATATAATCAAACTTCATCTTCTCAAATTCAAGGTTATTTTTTGCAATAGAGGACTTTTCTGAGAAAATTGAATAGAAAGAATAAATAAATATGTTATTGAAAAGATATATGGTGAAAAATTCTTACTTATATCTTTTTTCTCAAAATAATAATCAAGGGAGCCCAAAGAGCTGTTTGAAGTATTACCACATTTTAAAAAATGGTTCATGCTCATTGAAGTTGAGGCTTGATGCTTTAGTTTGGAGTTTGAGATAGAGAGTTCAGGTAGTTCATCTAAAGCAGCTTGTAAAGCAGGATTGTCATTTCTGGATTGTTATTCTTTTTAGAAATTTGAGTTTGAGTAGGAGGAAACTAGAAAAAAAATGAGCAATTTAGCAAATAATTGAAGAAAAATGAGAAAGTAAACATACATTAAACCTTTGGAGCTCTAAGGACTCAGATATACTTTAAAATAATTGTTTTGCTTTATAGTTGGGATAATCTTCAGGTGAACTATGGTTAGAAGCTGGAGGGTATTGATGTCTGTGAGATTCAGGTGTGTTGGGAGGACTATTTTCTTGTTGAAATGAAAAGGGAATATCCTTAGTTGTATAAACCAAGGGTTGACATTAACTTGGGAACCAAAAATATTATCTATTTCCTCATAGAAAGGACACATGAAATAGAGCTTTTCAGAAACAGTAGTTATTCCAATCTCCAAATCATCATCATCATTACCAAAGCCAGTGGAAGTGGAAGTGGAGTGGGCCTTATTATATTTGTATTTATAAATTTTGAACCTCTCCTTCATTTGCTTAGGATTTATTTCAATTCTTCCTTTTGTTTTTATTTTTACTTCATTTTCCATTAACAAGAAGCCATTGACCTTTGATGAAGGTGGACTTCTCTAATCCAAAGCACGCATCATAATTTGATTTATTTTTGAGGAAGTTGATGATGAAGAGATTACCTCCCTTTTTTAGCTGTCCAGACTTTTATTTCTCTGGTGAAGGGCTTGCATTACGGGAAAACTTTTGTGATGTAGCATCTTTTTGAGTTGCCTTTTGAGTTTTTGATTTTCTGGGAGGAATTATGAAACTGGTATGTTACAAGAAAAGAGGTTAAGAGGTTGAAAATATAAAAAAAGGAGAAACTATTCCTGGTTAAAATGTCACAATAAAATGTTTTAAATCTCAGTGAGGAGTGTGTTCCAAAGTAGAGAGTTCTAAAGTACTAAGCAGTAGACACAATGCGAGATGGGTTAATTCTTCTTTTCAATTTTTAAAAAGAAGCGCCTGCCACTATTATTTTAAAGAAAGCGCAATAACATTTAATACCAATATCTGACTAGATAGTTTATGAGTTGAGAGATAAGTTAAAAGATAAGGAAAAACAAATATTACTATCTGGATTTTTCTACTTTTAATAAATTCTAGTATCCACAGTTACTCCCTCTTGAAGTTCTCTCTTTGAATATGCCTTATTATAGCAATAAAATAACTCTAATAATAGTTTACCCTACTGAATCTATATATTCTCTCTGTGTTGCACTTTTTAACTATACTATATGAAATACACACACAAACACACAAACTCTAAAAGACTCAGAATATCTTTAATATGTTCTTCAACACTTAATTGCAGAAAAATTCAATCTTTTACTGTTATCAAATGAATCACACAGATAGACAAATAACTATATATCACAATATATTTTGAAAGTATATAATCACCAGGTCAAAAGTTAGACGACTTGCAGTCAAGTGGTTGTTTAGTGCCTGTGGTCTAACCTGAGTCAAACCTGTGTTGGAACTTTGGTGAGACAATTTTTCATCATGACACATAGCTCATATATTTGTAGAAAGAAAGTGTAGATATTTTTCAACTGAAATAGAACTGAATTTGGAAATATACTTCTCTATGCACTGCCTTTGAAGAAAATTAAATGTTTCAGCTACATTAGTAAATACATTACCCAGTGCAGTGCATTACTTACACTTACTGGCACAAGGTTCTTATGATACAAGAGGTAATATTTTATCTCAAATATTGGATATAATTTTACTTCATACTAAATCTGAAATGCAGGAAAAATTGTGGTGACATATGGCCCCATGTTTCCCCACATGTGCTCAGCAAAGAGCTCAAATCCAAAACAAAATCATTTTTCTATGTTGGCACACAGAACTACATACAAAGTATACACCATATCCAAATTACACGAGGCAAAGAATTTCCTCATGTCATCAGAAAATGGTGCAACTGCATAAGGATGAGGCAACAATTTGCCTCATCTTATGCTTTGTGGAAAGTCATATGAGAAAGGGGTAGGGAAGTTGCCTACATGCATACATGAGGCAACATGTCGCCTCATGTATGCATGCAAGCCAGTTGCTTTATGTTTCACTTCTGTATGTTTTTGAGATCAAGGGTATATTGCATACATGAGGAGACATGTCGCCTCATGTATGCATGCAAGAAACTTGCTTGCTTTTTTACTTCTGCATGGTTTTAAACTTAAGGATATATTGCATACATGAGTTGACATGTCACCTCATATATGCAATAAAATTCTTTGAACTTCTTCATTATGGTGAGAAATGCATTGGCAAATGCCTACCATACCAAAGAAAATCCACATCATGCAACTTGTTTACATGCATACATGAGGCGACATGTCGCCTCATGTATGCATGTAAACAAGTCACATTCTGGGGAACTCACTTGGTATGGTAGGCATGCACAAGTGCATTTCTTACCTATATAAGTTAAACTTCAAAAAAAAAAATTGCATACATGAGGCGACATGTTGCCTCATGTATGCATGTAAAAAGTTCCATGATGTGTATTTTCTTTGGTATGGTAGGTATGCACCAATGCATTGCTCACCTAAATGAAGGATTTCAAAGAATTTTATTGCATACATGAGGAGACATGTCGCCTCATGTATGCAATAACAAGAGTGCTGATTAAAAAATGTATTGCACTATTTTTTATCAGCGATCTTGTTATTGCATAGATGAGGTGACATGTCCCCTCATGTATGCAATATATCCTTAAGTTCAAAAAAATACAGAAGTAAAACAAAAAGAAATTTGCTTGCATGCATACTTGAGGCAACATGTCGCCTCATGTATGCAATATATCCTGAAGTTCAAAAACATACAGAGGTAAAAAAGCAAGCAAGTTGCTTGCATGCATACATGAGGTGACATGTCGCCTAAAATTAAGGATATTATATGAGTTCATGTAAAAAAATTTCAATGAGTGAAATTAACCCACATTTACCTAACAAAAAAAGGGTATGAGACTTTTCAATGTGCTTTCATTGATGCTTGTTCTGGTAAATTCTACAATGCTAACTTACAGAAAGAAAATTATGACAAGTTATTTCATGGGCCC
The DNA here is from genome assembly GCA_030280995.1 of Hemileia vastatrix. Taxonomy (NCBI): domain Eukaryota; kingdom Fungi; phylum Basidiomycota; class Pucciniomycetes; order Pucciniales; family Zaghouaniaceae; genus Hemileia; species Hemileia vastatrix. Next base: position 34,708,139 of record JASXTE010000008.1, read on the forward strand.
GGAATAAATGGTGCAAGAGTAGTTATCATGGATGACTTATTTCCAGGAAAAAAAGGTAATGTAACGCTGAGACACAATTTTTGGAAGCCACTCAAGATCAAATAAGATAGAACATTTTAACAATAAGCAGTGAAATAAACTTTCTCTAATTTTCTATTTGATACAGAGACATTCAGAGTTTTGGTCTGTCTTGTAAGTAATTTAAACACTGAAATTCATTCAAAGGTTACTTTTGATGTTACTTTAAGATACCTGAAAAACCACTTGACTGCAAGTCGTCTAACTTTTGATCTGGTGAATATGAGGCCCTAATGTTTGTAATATAATGACTGATTTTAATAACAGTTTTCTCTATATAACAACTACTTATAACTCTTCTTTTTATTCCTATTAGATAGCCTTTCCTTCTTATATTTTTCAGCGCTCCAGACACAGTTCCCTAGTGGATCTCCAGTGTTTTTTCTAGCACCACATTAGTAAAACACTAAGTAGTTCATTAGTAAACTAAATACACCACTTTTAACAGCTACAGCGTCTAAACATACCCTAAGCTTACTAAAACTAGTATTAATTTGTTTCACTCATGTTCCACATGTGGGCTTATGACTGTACCTTTGCATTGTTTCAGCTCTACTTCCCACATTGTCAACTTTCTGCACTGATCCTTTTCTCTTTGACTCTTGGGTGTTTTTGTGATTGATTCTTCATCCTCCTTGCTTCATTACTAAGTCAATAGTTCTGAAAATTCACTTAACTAGTTAGCCTCTGCAGCTTACATTACCTGTTTCATTAAGTTACCACACTAGCCGCATTGAAGTATACTATGTACTTGAGGCCTTCCTTAATGTATAACACACAATTATTGGAAAATACAAATCCATAATTTTCAGCGCTTGCACTCCTAAGTTGATAATTCCTTTGTGTGGCACATCTTGGTGCAAAATCTGAGTGCACAGACCCTAAATCCTCTTCCGCGCTTCTCTATCCCTTTTTTCTTTTAAAACCATAATTACATATCTATAATAGCACTATCTGCTGCACTATGGTTCCCCTTTGTTCATCCTGGGATACACAAGCTGATTGGTCCAAAAAATAAGTTACCTGTGATGCACGTACCACACTGAGGATTGATGAGGGGGTGGAGGTCTGCATGTCTCATGTGACAAGGATGGGGTGGCCAAGGAAGGGATGATGTGGCCAACGTGTGGTTGTGAAAAAAAATTTGGAAAAAAGTGCTGATTTGAAGTCATGACTGACACCCATTTTTGAAAAAAGTGAGTTTTTTGCAAAATTTAAGTTCTGATTTGTAAGTGCGGATTTGCCAGAACTTTCACTACCTATTTGGTCTTTTCATTGTGTTTTTGGCTCTTCAGGATCCATTTTTTTCTGTCTTTGGTCTGTTTAGTTTTGGTTTTGTTCTTTTTATCAGTCTCTTTATTTTCAAAGATCTTTCAAAAAGGTTTGGGATCAACATAGATTATCAATTAATGATAAAATTCTTTTTTAAAAAAATTGCTAAAATGGAAAAATATAAATAATGATAAAAGAAAAGAAAAGAAAAATTGGTTTACTTTTTTTTACCTCCAGAAAGAGGTTAAATGCTTAATTTTTTTTTGAGAACTGGAATCATGGTTCTGTGGTTTTGCGGATGATGATAATTTTGGTTTATGGATCATGGGAACATTTATTTAATTATTGGTTTTTTTTCAGGTTAAGTTTGGTGTTGGAAAATTATTTTTTGGAAGGTACCCAAGGGTGGGCTTCTAGATTTGATTTTGGCAAGTGTGGGGGTAACTGATGGGCTGGCTGCTCTATCAACAGTTACCCCAGATTGTCTGTTTCCAAACCCTTCTCTTAATTTGGTTGGACTCTAGTATTGGTTTCTTTTCACAGGTTTATAGTCCTCTATAACTTTAAACTAGACTTTCCTTTGTTCTTCAAGTGCTGATTTCTTAAAATTTATTGGATGTGGCTTTTTCTGTGTTTGGATGTTGTTTTTTTTGTTGGAAGGTACCCAGAGAAGCTTCTAGATTTTATTTTGGCAAGTGTGGGGGTAATTTATGAACTGGCTGCTCTTTAGAACAGTTATCCCAGAATTTCTGTTTCAAGTCTTTAATTTTGTCCTGGTTGAATTCTATTTTTGTTTTTGTTTATTCAGATTTCTAGTCCTCTATGACTTTAAACTGGAAAGAACTGGATTCTGAATCTTTGGTCTTTTGGATTGGTGGTGGATCACTGGTGATCTCCCATCATTTTTACTTATTGGAGTGAGCCCACCCAGTGATCATTTCTCTGAAATGGAATTTCTCTGAATCTGTCTTTTTGCTTTGGGCTAGACTTGGCTTATTATCTTGTGTTTTTGTAGATGTTATCTGTGATGGATTTTGGTTTCAGATTATTATTTCTTTTTTTCTCTTTTTTTTTAAAATTTTTTATAGAGTTTATTTGGATGAAAGATGGAAAAATTATAAAATTTATAATAAGGTTTATCCACATCAAGGTGCACTTGGATGTGGGTGAGGTAACAGGGGACCATCTCATCAATTGTCTGGGGGATACAATTTTTTTAAACAAAAAAAAAGATAATTAAAATTAAAGATTATTATTCAGCTATTTGGGTGTTTATTTATTTTTTATGGTGGTTTTTGTTTGTGATTTATATGATATATCTTCAAGTTTCTTCTGGAAGGGCCTTCAAGACTTTAACAAACAGAAATTTTTATTTTTGGATTCAAGATTGAATGGTGGATAGTCCCCCAAGGCTATAAACTGAGAATTTTTTTTAGGGAGTCCCTCAGGACTATAAACCATGTTTGTGAAAAATTAAAGGGCAGAAGTATCGAGGGGGGAGCTTCTGAAATTTGAAAAGGTAAGTTTGGGGGTAGTTGATGGGCTGGAAGCTCTGTGCGCAACTACCCCAGAATGTTAGTTTTCTCTCTAATTTTGTTTCTGGTTTATCTCTGGTTCTGGATTCTGTGACTCAGGTTTTTTTAGTCCCCCAAGACTATAAACTGAGGATTTTTTTTGGAGTCCCTTAAGTGTTTAAACTGAGGGTTGGTCAGGAAGACTGTTCAACTTAATATTACTTTTCATTTCTGGAGGCTGGTACAGTCAAAATTGGAATTCAAGAAAAGGAGAAAGAAATTTATTGGAGAAATAGAAACAATGAACAGACATTAAGATGAGAAATATTAAACAAGAAACTTGGTTTCTGGTTCAGAAATTTACTCAGTCTGGGATAGGTTTGGTTGGAAAGTTTTGGAATTATTGGACCTTGAAATTTTTGTCTGCATTGCTCTGGGAGAACTAGGATGTTTTTAAGTAGAAGTGTTGTTGTTTTTTGTATGAATTTTGCTGTTTTTCAGGTTAAATTTGGAATTTTTGAGCCTGATTTTTGCTTCCTAGTGAGATGGGCTGCCTGGAAGGAGTCTAGAAGCCTGGAAAGCTGGATTTGCAGAGATGGAAGCAGATGTTTGGGAAGATAAATTTGGCCTTTTGGATCAAGATTTTAAACTGAAGGAGGATTCTTTTATTCCTTTAAGACTTTAAACTGGCTAATTTTTCAAGACTTTATACATTATTGGGCTGTTAGTCCCCCAAGACTTTAAACTGAGGAATGTTAGTCCTCCAAGACTTTAAACTGAGGAATTTTAGTCCCCCAAGACTTCAAACTGAGGAATTTTAGTCTCCCAAGACCTTAAACTGAGGAATTTTAGTCCTCCAAGACTATAAACTGAGGATTGGTGATGGGTGAGTCCTTCAGGACAATAAACTGATAGTTTGGTATGATAATTGGGGAGAAGGCATCCAAAGGGGGAGTCTCTATATTTAGTTTAGGCAAGTGTGGGGGTAACCAATGAGCTGGCCCCTCTGTAGAACAGTTACCCCAGAATTTTAGTTTGTTTCTTTGTGTCTTTGATGGTTTGATATCTTTCTCTGCCTTTTTGATTTAGGTTTTGAGTCCCCCAAGACTATAAACTGAGGGCTTTGAGTCCCCCAAGACTATAAAAGGAGGGCTGATAGTCCCCCAAGACTTTAAACTGAGGGAATTTTTTTATGTTGGCTACACTCAGAAAGTCTGTACAGTGGTCAAATTTTTTATTTCTAAGTCAAGAATCAAATTACAGAAGAGAATCAGGAGATGAAACAAAGTGTTCAGCATTAGCTTTGAGCTGATGGATGAGGTGTCTTTTTTTCTCAATGTCCTGTGGATCCTTAGCAGGAGTGGATTGGAAGTGGTTTAGTAGGAGATTTTTTTGTTGAGAAGAGTGTTGTTGAAATTTGGCCTTATTGGTGGGAAAATAATTGTGCGTTGGTGTTTCAATGGTTCCCATATTGTCATCATCATTGTCTGGATTGGGATGAACTGGAAGGTCATCAGTTTTAAATTCAGTATGAAGAAAAATTGGCTTTACCATAAGAAGGACCAGGTATTCTCGAACTAGTGTTTGTAATGGTGTTGGCTCTCTTTTTGGAAGGGTTTATTTTGTTGATTAATCTGGGTATAAGGATGGAAGGCCTAGATATTTATGTTCTGTTTGAAGAAAGACCAGGTAGAGGTGTAGATAAAGTTGATGAAGAGGAGGAGGGACCTGGTTTGTAGCAATATTTCTTTCTGGAATAGCAGTTATCACAAATGGTTATGTATAGTTGAGCTGGTGGTGTTATGGTACATATAAGGTTATGGTCAATACAGTATTGACAGGGACCCATCTCAGGGGTTGATTTTGAAAATTGTTTGAACATGGTGGTTGTTGAAGAAGGAAGAATGTAGAAATTATCAATTGGAGGGAAGATTTTGTCATCCAACATTGGCTGGGGCCTTTGTTGTGTAGTGTGGTATGGTTTGGTGATGTCTTAAATGGAATTGATTTCTGTTTATAGTGTTTCTCTGGATTCAAGGGCTAAATATTGGGGCTACAGGGATAAGGACATTATCATTGGATAGCCCAGGTATCTCCATTTTTTATGTTTTGATGATATTTTATATTCTAAGTTTTAAGGGCTCTTTTGGTCACTTTAAATTTTTTACTATAACTGTTTAATTTTGTTTTCTGGGCTAATCTTAAGTCTTAGGGTTAACTGCTTAGTATCATTAGATAGTTCTTATTTTTCTCTATGTTTTATGTCTTTAAGATTTTTTAGCACACTTTATGGTTTATGGTGTTTTCTGATGTTTTCTGGTCTTTTAGTTGTTTTTAGTGGTTTTTTGGCTTGAGGGGGCCCGCCTGCCTCTACCGTAGTATGTTGGGGAGTGATTCTAGAGGTTTTTTATGCAATTTGGATGAAAGAAACACCAAATTAGTTGCTGTAGCATTGATTTTCAGATGGGGGCTGTGTGTACATACTGAATAAGGCAGTTTTGGGGCAACTTTAATTATCATACAACCATCTGGTAATTAGATCACTGTTTCTTACTGTGTTTTCACTTTTTTGGACACAATTGGCTGGGTTTATTTCAATTTATAGTTCTTCATTTAGCTCAACTTTGGAGACTGTTTTCTCTGGTGTAGCTTTGCAACCTGCATCAAGTATTATTGCTGTTTTCTGTGAAACAAGTCCACAGTGTTTTGGCTTTCCTGTGTGGATCTTTCTGAATTTCAGGTTTTCTTTAGTCTGTATTCTATCTAGGATAATGTCTTGACTTGTTTAGTAGTCAAGAAGTGTGTTGGAAGGGGTATTTTAACAGTCTTCAATTTTCTGTAGCAAATTAATCTCACCTGGTATTTATCAAAGGGACAGGGGATTTTCTCTCTGGTTTTTCTCCAACTCCCTTGGTCAAGGCCTATAGCTAGTACCATAGGATTGTCTACAACATCAATGGATATCTTCTAATGGTTAATTAATTATGAAATATAACAAAGGGAAGAATTGATCTTTTGCCTAAACAGATGTCTGAACACTTCAAGAACTATTCAGGAAAAGACAAGAAGGCTAAGACTCTTTTATCTTCCAATGGTTCTGGTACTACTGACCTTGATATCAGTAAGGGCATCAAACATATAGATAATAAACTTGATTCTTTATGTCCTTACTATTAAGAGACGGATTTCATATTTGGAGAGCAAGCCAATGTTAATCACTACGCAATATAGGGGGTGGACTTGCTAGCAAGTCCTCAACCTGAACTGAGATGGAACTCAGACTGAACTCATACTGAACCCAAACTGAACTCTACTTGAACACCCACCTAAAACTGTTCTGCTGAGTGGTGTTCATTCCTGATTGTATGGTTCCTTTATCAATAGCTCAATGTGTGTTCAATCTGTGGTGAGTTTGGGTCCAAGGTTGCGGAGTCACTAGCAAGTCCGCCCCCCATATTGTGTGGTGAATCCTGAAAAGATGTTGGATGGAGAAGATGATATCTCCAAACATTATTTCAGGAGAAATCTTTTTCCTTCATCTTCTACTCAAGCCTCCCCTCATTTGACTTTTACCAATAAAGATATATTTTCTATAGATCTTAATGGAAATTTAAACCAAACTGAGCTCATTTCAGTGAGATTTTATTTTTTTTATTCACATCTGTTTTTTTTATTTCTAAAAAGGTTAATGAACAAAACAAGGATCCTCAAGCAAGCAAGTCTGAAGCTAGCATAGGAGAAGAAATTTAAGCTTTCTTTAAAGAGGGATGAGAGAGCACATGAATTTGGAAATTCAAGATAAAAAAAGGGGAGAAGGCTCTTGAGTAAAATTTTTTATTGGATCAAATGAAACTCAAGTATCAACTTGAGGATGGTTCAAAAAAGAAAGTTTTCTTGATACAATGTGTTAAAGCTAATAAATCTGTTGAGGAAATTAAAAACTTAATGAAAATGTTTGATGACTAGTTTTTTTTATTTCATTCATATTTTAATCCAGTTTTTTTAGATAGTTTTTTTGATAAAATGCATTAAAGCTAATAAATCTGTTGAAGAAATTGACTGCTTAATGAAAATGTTTGATGACCAGTTTTTTTTATTTTTTTCATTCATATTTCATTCCAAATTTTTAAAATTCAAAAAATTTACACATCTTATTTGAAAATTTTGCAATACCCTCCCCCCTGCAATTTACTTTGGAAGTGGGTAAGGCACCACACAATATGGGGGGTGGACTTGCTAGCAAGTCCGCAACCTTGGACCCAAACTCACCACAGATTGAGCACCAATTGAGCTATTGATAAAGGAACCATAAAATCAGGTATGAACACCCCTCAGCAGAACAGTTTAGGTGGGTTTTCAAGTAGAGTTCAGTATGGGTTCAGTATGATTTCAGTCTGAGTTCCATCTGAGTTCAGGTTTAGGACCTGCTAGAAAGTCCACCCCCTATATTGTGTAGTGGGGATTACCAAAATTTCATTTTATTTAATAATTAATTAAGTCAATTAAAAAATATAATCAACCAAGTAAAGGAATTCCAAATACTATCTTTAAATGATTTCATGAGCAAATTCAAAGAAAACCTATGACAAGAATGGTATTATGAACTTATTCATAGAATATAATTAAATGAACACCTTTATACAGCACACAAGCTTGATGTTACAATACTTAATTTGATTGATTATCTTTAATAACTGATAAACTAAAAATTTAAGAAAATAAAATAAAAATTTGGAAATCCTTTAATTAATGTATTTAGATCCCCTCCCTAATGTTTTAATAGCCATTGACCCTTCACCCCTTACCTTACTTACCCAGTTTATCAAACTTTGATTGATCTGAAAAGAACATCCAAAATGAGTTAACTTTTCACAAGATTCCAATCCAGGAGGTGCCTTAGTAGTTTGGTGATTATATTTTAAAGAATTCCAAATCACTTCCATAATCCTGTTTCCTAATCCAAATTCCATGATACATTTATGATTTGGAAAGTATAGTCCATGTCCTTTGATTTTAGAAGGTGAAGGGATTGCCTTCCAGTAATAGGATTGATATAACAGAAAAGCCAAAAGGAAAACATATTAGAATTGGTTTTGTCAAAAAGGCCCTGACAATAAAATCCTCCATAGTTGATGATAACATTAGAATAAAATATATAATCATTACTGAGTTCCACCCATTCCATATCTGTCCAATTATGAAGTCCAGATTTCTTGTACAATTTATTATTAGTTTGAAATGCATTAATATATAATTTTTTAGAGAAATTTTCCAAGTAATTATTGAGTCATCCTAATTTTTGGGATATAAATGCCTCAATAATCATCAGATAAATCTTTCAGAAGCCTTACTCTCTAATTATGCAATATAAAAACATCATATAAATTAGGTGAAATTTAGAAAAAAGGCTCAACTTTAAAGTTCAATATCTCAGCAACCACTTAATTATATTCAAATTCATTTATGGGAATTGAAAGATAGGCTTCAGAAGAGTCTTAAGCTAAAAGAACATAATATTTGAATAATCATAACCCTAATTTTGATTCTGCTTTTTAAAATTGCACAAAAACTCAAGAATTGATGATGAAAATTCCAACAAGATGGAGATAAAAGCCTAGATAAACATCAGATTTGAGTTTCAGAAAACTTATTATCTAATTATGCAATATAAATATTTAAAATAAATTAAGTGAAATTTGGAAAAAAAGGCTCAACTTTTAAGGTCAAAATCTCAGTAACCACTGAACCAAATTCAAACACGTTTGTGTGAAATGAAAGATAGGCTTCAGGAGAATGTTTTTTCAAATAAAATGTGATTTAAATAAACCTAACCCCAATTTGTTACATATAAGCATGAAATAAAAAACATTTAAATTGGGAAAAAAAGGCTCAATTTTAAAGGTCAATATCTCAGAAACCACTGAACCAAATTCAAATCTGTTTGTGAGAAATGAAGCAATCTTCAGAAGAGTCTTCAGTTAAAAGGAAATTAGATTCAAATAAACCTAGCCCTAATTCTGAGTCTGATTTTCAAACTTTTACAAAAACCTGAAAAGTGGTAATGGAGATGAGAACAAGAAGAGTTTAATAAGTCTACTGCTATCCAGATAAGAGTCACACATATATTTAAGTATGAGACTTTCATAGAAGGAAAGAGATATCATATAGACATGAAAAAAATGAGATGAAACTTACCTTGATTTTAAAGTAGGAAAAATAGAGAGAGAAAGATAGATGTTGGAATTTGGGGGGAATCGAATATAGAGTAAGTGAAATGCATGAATAATGTGCAATGTATGTGTTTTAATGACATTGAATCAAAAAAAAAAGTGAAATAGGGGAAAGGGGGAATAATGGATATGCCAAGGAGGGATTAAGGGTAGGGTGATGGAGCTAAAAAAGAAAGAAAAGAGGAAAAGAAAAAAAGGTTAACTTTACCATGAAAATCAAAAATAACCACTTACAAAAAAAAATTAGATACAAAAAAGATAAAAAACAGATAAAAAAATTATAATTAGAAATCAAAAAATCAAAAAAATGAATAAAATTGTCAGGCTGAAGTACTATTAAGTGCTCAGAAAGATTGTTGTCTAGAATTATTTATGGTCCAGTATGAATATTAGTTGTCCACCGATCCAATTTAAAGTAAAATATAATATCAACTCAAATATTACACTACGCAATATAGGGGGTGGACTTGCTAGCAAGTCCCCAACCTGAACTCAGATCGAACTCAGATCGAACTCAGATCGAACTCAGACTGAACTCATATTAAACCCATACTGAACTCTACTTGAACACCCACCTAAAACTGTTCTGCTGAGTGGTGTTCATTCCTGATTGTATGGTTCCTTTGTCAATAGCTCAATGTGTGTTCAATCTGTGGTGAGTTTGAGTCCAAGGTTGCGGACTGGCTAGCAAGTCCGCCCCCTATATTGTGTGGTGTTAGTAACCTGTATATTAATAATCTCACTAATATAAATATAAAAGGCACTTACAATTGACAGAAAAATATAATAAAAATTATATTTAAAAGGCTAATTATTTTAACCAGATAAAGTATATCATATATAATATAAGATTGTATTGTTTTTGTATAAAATGATTGAATTGAATGATGGTTTTTATCCACCAAAATTCCCCTCTATATATACCTAAAATCCCTGGAGTAAATTCCCCTGATTCCCAGACCCACTACACTGCTATCCCTGGCCATTAAAGCACTTTGAGGGCACTCGTCTCCCCATGGCGTCCACTTCAAGCAGTTTCACTGGCCCAGTTACCAAGAAAACTTCCTCCTCACAAAAGAAGATACCAGTACATGTCATTATAACCCCAAAATAAGGAATAAACCCCAAATAAGAATGACTGGTGCCTAAAGCACTGATTGTGCATGACTACAAGTAAAGGAACCAATTAAATATAAACAACAAAGGAACCATATAAAAGCCTCATTTAAAGATAACCATAAGAATTATTAATGGAACCAATATAACTAATTTTTAACACAAAATATACCATTCCCATGCCCAACCATTGACCCAATATCCCAATCCAGAGACCAGAAGAGGCGTGGTAAGTCCAGGGGATGTTCCCATAGCATTGAAAGGTGGTTTACAGCGTTAATTCTTGTTCTTCTGGGTGAATATATGCATTTGAGGTTTAATTGAGACCTTCTGGGTGCATACCTTGAGGTAACTGATGCTGTCTGTGCATATAATAAGGTTTTATGATGTCATCACTTAATTAATATACTTATTAAGCATATCCCACTTAATTCTTAAGTGATTCCATAAGGAGTAAACACCTATAAATTAATTACTTAGGCCAAAATGACTAATTATGTTAATAATGCATATTAACATATGGGATTTATGCAGTCAGCATAATACCACTACAAAATAGTCATTTTTGCATGACAAAACCTTAATATTGAAAAGTCATACTTTAAGACTTTTGAATAGCCTATTATATTTTCCTGATAGAGGGAAATTGAACTGTCCAAGCGCAATTTTGATACCTTTAAAAAAAGTGCGCATATACCCAGCTTTTAGTATGAATTAACAGTGCATTTTGCTAAAAACTCATAATAAAATGCATTAAACAACTTAAGACCACTTAATAAGTTATAACAACATAATATTAAGTCCTAAAACTTATTGGGCTTACAGTATACTTATACTTAAGTTGTTTAGACTTAATAAAAGTACTTATTTAACATTTCTAAGGTGTTTTATTATATTATATTGGAGCATTAAGGTAATCAATTCAGGTATCACTTCTCTGTTACTTTTCCACATGTCTTAGACATGTATCTGAAATTTTTTTGATGCTCCATTTACTCAGTCCTGAGGGAACCAAGGCTGAAAAAAATTACTTACCTGGAGAGATGAGATGAGAAAATAAATAAAACTAAATTGTTTCAGGGATGTTTGAGGAGAGGAAGAAAGGATATGAGGGATGAAAGAAAAAAAGAAACAGTGAAAAATTATGCAATTGCAGAAAATATGCAATTTCATGTTGAGCTGGTGAATTAAAACAAATGAGACATCCATAAAAGAGATATTCAGCTTGAATTCAAGATAAAAAAGATTATGCGAAAAACAAAAATACAAAATAAAATGAATAAAGCACACAAGTTGAAAATTAGGAGAGTATGAATAAAAAAATTAAATGAGTTGTGTTTCAAAATGTTGGAGGGTGATTGGAATAATGAAATAGTGTATGCCAGTGAAAAGAATGTTTTATGATTCAAGGGAGGGGAGAGCTGGTTCAGGTTTGGGATCCTCTTCTTCATAAAGATCATTGAAAAGAAATATAAGCTTAAGTGTCTTCCAAACCCAAGTCAGAATCAGAGTCAGAAGCTCAAGTTAAAATGATAGCATTCATATCCGTGTGAAGTTTCTTCCTAGTAGCAAGGTACTTCATCAGTTTTGGTAGAAGGTTTAGGTGGTATTGGGAAGTGGGAACTTTCCACCAAATGAGCAGGTGTGGTGTGTAGATAGAAAAAAAATTTATGTGTTTGCCACCAAAATTAAGTAGCTTAGAGTGAAGAGACACATAAAGATGAGAAAAAATGTTATGTCTTTGCCACCAAATTCAAGTAGCATAGAGTTAAGAGACACATAAGATGGCATCCACAATTATATGTCATGTGACTTGCTTACAAATCAATCATAGATGTGATGGGTCTGTGATCAGAAATTAGGAACAGAAATTGGGGTCTAAGAGGTGGGTTAATGCATTATCATTCAATCCTTATCCACTAGCCCTGGGGCTAGTGGATAAGAATCATTTTCAATTAGTAATGTCTGATCTTGGCACAAAAAATTCCTGATCCCTAATTGTGGATCCCTGATCATTGATACCCCCTATTTTCAGCTTTTAAAAAGCTTTAACCTGTATAAAAACTGAATAGTATACTATCAAGTTCTACATTTATTGATTCTGTGAAAAAGCTACTTGGAACTTAATAAATTATTATTTGGAAAAATTAAAAGTAAAGAAAAATGGTGTAAATAAAATACTGACACTATGCAATATAGGGGGTGGACTTGCTAGCAAGTCCCCAACCTGAACTCAGACAAAACTCAGATGGAACTCAGACTGAACTCATACTGAACTCATGTTGAACTCTACTTGAAGACCCACCTAAAACTGTTCTGCTGAGTGGTGTTAATCCCTGATTGTATGGTTCCTTTGTCAATAGCTCAATGTGTGTTCAATCTGTGGTGAATTTGAGTCCAAGGTTGCAGACTTGCTGACAAGTCCGCCCCCATATTGCGTGGTGTGATGTGTTAAATGAGATCTATTTTACACAGAGTTGTCCTAAAAGTCTTTTTTATCTATAAAAGTTTTCAAAAAAAAATAAGTAAAAAAAATCCTTTAAATTAAAATTATAATGTTAAAAAATGGAATATAGGGATATATATGTATATATGATTGTTTTCAAATATATTTGCATGATTCCTTTTTATTCAAAAATCTTTTCAGGTAAAAAGCAACAAAATGTATAAGGTATATAGAAAATACTATTGTTTCAGAAAGATCCTCTTAAAAAGAGCTTTTTTAAGCTCACTAGTGGGAAAGAAATTTTTATTTTAAGTTGGTGAAAGATCTGTCAGCTAGAAACATTAATGTATATATATATATATATATGTAAAAAATCTTTTCCTTGATTCTATTTTTTTAAAAATCTATAAATTCTGTCTGTATTTATTATACTTCTGCTATATCATCGTGGAGGGATATAAACCTGAGAAGAAACGTTATAGAAAGCTTTCAAATAATAAGGGGTATCAAAGTTAGAAATATTCCACATTAAAATACCTCTTTTTTCACCAAATCAACCATGATTAGTTTTTCATATATGGCATATTGTGCCCCAAAAACACCTTTTTACTGAGAAATAATGTTGATTCTTTTGCTTTATTTTAGTGTCAATAAATACATTTTAAATAATTACAAATTTATAACTTTGATACCCCCCAATAGCAGTTTTCAGTTCTATAAAATCTGCACTTAAAATTTGCAAAAAAAGTTACTTATTTCAAAAATGGGTGTCAGCTCTGACCTCAAATCAGCACTTTTTGCACAATGTTTTTTCACAACCACATGTTAGCCACAAAATTTCTTCCATTCTCACCTCATCCCTAAGAGATTTGAAAGACAAATCATCCTCCCCACCCAAGTATCCTTGGCACAAACCCCTCACTGAAATTTGCAACATTTTATTGTCACATTCTTGAAATTTTTGGAATTTTCTTAGTCAACTCTTCTGACTCAAATTTTTATCTTTCTCATTTCAGTAAGTTCATTACTTTTTGTTCCTTGATTCATCACCTTTGACCAGCTAAATTTTTCATCCATCCCTGCACCTTGTGGTTGCTGAGATATTGACCTTAAAATTTGAGCCTTTTCTTTTGCACTATTCATAGCATATTCTTTATTCATTTCACTTACTCCATATTCAATATACCCCAGATTCCAAGTTCAATCATTCTCACTATATTTTTTCCTACCTTTCCAACAAGTTAAGTGTCATCTCCTTTTTTTTCATGCCTATCTGATATATATTTCTTTCTTTCAGAAATGCACACTCCAACCTATATAGGAGAGTTCTCTGGATAATGGTGGACTTTTTGAACCCCTGTTGTTGTCATTTTCACTATCACTTCTCAAATTTTAGAAAATTTTAAAAAAAATTTGGAATGAGGATAGTTTTATTCAAATTCAACTTCCTTTTAGCTGAAAATTCTCCTGAAGCCCACCTTTCATTTCCCTCAAACAGGTGTGAATTTGGTTCAGTGGTTGATGAGATATTGACCTTTAATGTAGAGCCTTTTTTTGCTTTACTATTACATAATTAGAGAGTATGGCTTCTTAAATTCCTTTCTTATGATTATCTAGACTGTTGGTGTGGTCTTCCAACATTGGCAGGGGCCTTTGTTGTGTGATTTGGCGCTGTTTGTGAATGTCTTAATTGACATCAGTTAAGGAATTGGGTATTTTTCTGGTTTTATTCCGTGGATATTGGGTCTGCGGGTATTTGGGTACTATCATTGGATAGCCCTGGTTTTTCTCTATATTTATGTCTTGAGGACATTTTTTATATTCTAAGTTTTAAGGGGTCATTTCCTCATTTTTCATTTATAAAAGATTGCTGTTTAATTTTGTTTTTCGTGTTTTACGGGCTAACCTTAAGTCTTAAGGTTAAGTGCTTAGTACCATTGGATAGAGCTAATTTTTCTCTATATTTCATGTCTCAATGTTGTTATAGTGAAATTCCATGTTTTAAAGGTTTTAGTAGTAGTAGCTAATTTTTCTAAGTAGATTAGTGGTTTTTTATTGGTTTTCTGGCTTCAGGGAGGCCAGGCCACTTCAGGCAGCATCTCCGACGTCGTGCGGCCCACCCGCCTCTGTTTTAGGAGGTTGGGGAGCGCTTCAGGAGGGTTTTTTATGCACTTTGGTGGTACAGGCGCCAGATTGGTGGGTGCACATGGGCTCTTAGTTAGTGGTCTGTGTGTACATAGTGAATAAGACAGTTTGGAGCAACCTTAATCATCATACAACCATCCGGAGGTGATATCATTGTTCCTCACTCAGTTTTCACTGTTTTCTGGCCACAATTGGCTGTGTTTGTTGCAAGTGAGTTCTTCATTTAACTTAACTTTGGCAACTGTTTTCTCTGTTATAGTCTTGCAAGCTATAGCAAGTATTATTGCTGTCTCGGGTGTGGATTTTCAGCCTACATCAAGTATCTTTGCTGTCTCTGGTGTGGACATTGTTCTACATTTCAGTTCTTTGGTCTGGTAGTCTATCTGGGGACTACTTTTTTGGCTCATCAAGCAGTCAAGTGTGTTAAACAGGAGCTTTAGCAAAACAGGAACCAACTTACTTTAGCAAGTAAATCTCACTCTATTTTTCTGAAGGGACAGGGGATTTTCTCTCTGTTTTTTCTCCAGCTCCCTTGGTCAAGGCCTATAGCTAGTACTATAGGATTGTCTACATTTCTGGCGCCTAACGTGGGGTAGAACTTGCTAGTTCCTTGGAATCTCTGTTTTCTTTGGTTGGCTCTTTTTGGTGTTTTGGTCTGGAGGAATGGCTTCTGGTTCCTCTATTCCTGTGGTGACTGTCAGTGGGGGGGATGGTCCTCCTTCTGTGATGGTTAGGGAGTGTGTGAGGATTAAAACTTGGGATGGTACCAAGTTTAATGGGGAGGATGTCAAGTGGTTTCTAGAGAAGTATGGAACTGCTGCTGGAGTGGATGGTGCTTCCTACCTGGACATGGTGAAGCAGATTATCTTCTTCATTGGTGATAGGTCAGTGGAGAAGGAGATTGTGGCCATGTCCGGCTACAAGAAGAGGAATTGGAAATTTTTGTGTAGGGAGATGGTGGATAGGTGGGGTGTCAGGTTCACTATGGTGGATCTGAACAAGGTTGTCAGTGAATGGAAATATTATGGTGGTATTGGTAACTTACATAGTTACAGGATGTTTCTGCTACAGTTTGATCCTGTGGTGGAATATTTGGTGGAAGTGGAGGAGCTGGCACATGAAAATGCTGCCAAGGATGTTTTTTGGTCTTCCCTGGCTAGAGATGTCAGGATATATGTGTTGAAGGAGTTTTCAAGAAAGGAATTGATGAAGACTCTTTCTAATGGGGACCAGAAGTTGCCTGCCTTGGATAAGGTGAAGGAGGCTGTTGAGGCCCATTTGAAGTTATTGGCTGTGGACACCTATCAGGAGGGGTGTGCCAAATATGTCAGCAAAGTAAGTGAGGCTTTGACTGAAGAGGAAGTTAGGGAGAAGAAGGAGGAGAAGAATTTGGTGCAGGTTCCCAAACAGGAGAGGGACCCAATGGTGGAGCAGTTGGCTGATCTTACAAAGCAGCTGCATATTTTTGTTCAGGAGGCTAAGAAGGTCAATAAGGCACCTTCTCAGCCTAGAGATTTTGATAGGAGGGCTGGTAGGAGTGATCCTTGGGTCTGCTCTTATTGCAGCAGGAGGGGGCACAGGTCCAAAGATTGTTGAGCATTGAACAGGGATGTGTCTGAAGGAAAGGTGGAATTTGATGGCAGGTTTTTCAAGTTCCCTGATGGTTCTTTTGTTAAGCCCAGTGAGGGGCAGGCTCCTGTTGATTTGGTCAGGAAGAGGGGAGTTCTCAATCAATGGAGGCCAAGGTTTGAGGAGATTCCTGATCAAGGGAAGTCTTCTGGTAAGGAGAATGAGGATGGCAAGGGAAAGGGGAAGGAGGTCATTAAGGTCTCTTTTTCTATTTCCTTTGGTGTTTTGGAGTTGTATTCTTGTGGTGGACAGTCAAGTGGTGAATGCTTGGCTGGTGTTTATGATGTGGAAGCAGGAAAGGTGGGAAGGCCTAAGAGCAGTTCTCAGGCCCAACCAAAGCCAAATGCTTCAAAGATGGATCCTAAGCTGAGTGCAGCTAGGAAGAGGTACAGCAAAGAGGAGCTTTACAAGATGCAGAAGGGTATGGCTGACATGGGCCCCCCTAGTTTTGGCGCATTGGACATGAATGGTGAGCCAATGCCAATGGAGGTGGATTCTGACTCTGAGGAGGATGTCCCTTTGGCTTCATTGCCAAAGCCTGCTGGAGTCAGAGGTTCTGGTGAGGGATCTGGTTTGGTTCCTGTTAATTGTAAATCTGTTGGTGGTGCTGGTCCTCAAGAAGCTTCTAGGACCAAGGTGTTGAAGCCAAGGGCTCACTTTGAGAGGCCAGTAGTGTCTGGTCAAGTTAATGTTATGGACTCTGTCCTGGAAAGGATGAACCAGGGTCAGGTTTCCCTATCTTATGGGGAATTGTATGCTATCAGTCCAGGGTTGGCTGATAGGCAGAAAAAGTTGTTGACCAGGAGAAGAGTTTCTTCTGGTGAGGTAGAATACATTTGTGATTCTGCTGAAAAGTTTGGTGAGGGGTTGGAAACTCAATTTTTATGCTCCTCTGGGATATGTCAATGTCACTCTGAATGGCAGGGAGACAAGGGCATTGGTGGATTCAGGTTCACAGATAAACCTGATTTCTTTGTTTGAGGCAACTCATACGGGCCTCCCCTTCAAAACTGGTATTGGTGGGAATTTGAGAGGGATTGGTGGCCATCTCACTGAATTGGTTGGAACTTCAGAGTTTGTGAAGTTAGATGTTGGAGGAGCCTCAGGGAAGATTCATTTTTACATTGCTAAAGGTAATGTAAAAGCAGTTTTGGGTGGGCCATTCTTGATGGATTTTCAGGCAAGAATTGGTTATCAATTTGATTTGGGAATCAGTTTTGAGTTTACTGGTGAAGATGATAGGAGACTTCACATGAGGTTGTAATCCCCTGGAGAGGATGGTTGGGAGACCAGGCCTGGTTTATCTTCAATGTGCCATTGCATGGACTGCTGCAGGAGAAGGAAGGAAGTGGGTGCTGCCTCTGGTTTTTCGGAGTGCGGCTCAGGATCTATTGAGAGTCTGTCTTTTTTAGAGTAATAAGGGCTGATCACCCTAGTGCTACAACCTCTCCCCAATATGAGTAAATCCCAGGTTGTAGTAGGTCAGCTCCCTTGGAGATATACAAAGTGGATTTTCAACTTTCTCTTTTTAATGTTTCTCTTCTCTGCTAGTATTCATCAAGTTTTTTATCAAGTCTCTGTTCTCTCTCAAGATTCTTAATTATTTTTAATTCAAGTTCAAGGAAGAAGATTGGTTATATATCTTTATTGAAAGATATGCGGAAAAGTTTTGGGGCGGTGAGATTGGGATCTAAAAGTAAGTCCTCCCAATTGTGCACCGCTAGGGTTTCTTCTACACCTTTCAAAAACATTACCTGGGCCACACCTGTGAGCATTGGGGAAACCCCTGGTTATTTTTGTAGGTCAGAAGAAAACTCAAGAAAAGAAGATAAAAATTTCAAGATAATTCAAGAAAATCAAGAAAAAAATCTGAAGATAATGAAGAAAGAAGATGCAAAATATTTTTGTGAAGATCGTCAAGATCTATTTTTGTCCCTCCAGCATGAGGTAAAACTGCAGAAAATTATGAAGAGAGATGTTCATCAAGATCGATTTTTGGGCCTCCAGCATGAGGATAAACTGCACAATTTTAGAAGATGTGATTCAGAAGATGAATCAAGATTTGAAGTTTTGGAAGTTGGAAGTGAGGATGAAGATGTGGAATTGCGGAAAAGTTTTGGAGTGGTGAGATTGGGGTGTAAAAGTAAGTCCTCCCAATTGTGCACCGCTAAGGTTTCTTCTACACCTTTCAAAAATATTACCTTGGCCACACATGTGTGCAATGGGGAAACCCTTGGTTTTTGTTCCAGGTCTGGTGGTGAAGATTTCCTGAAGATCCCTCAAGTTGAAGGTGGAGCGGCAAAGTATAAGAAGGTAGCGCAGAAGATTAGGTCTTTCAATGAGCCTATGCCTGTGGGCTTGAATCCGCCTTTGTCGAGAGATCCGTACTGTACTCCTTTGGTGAAGAATCCTCCAGAATTTATAGAGACGGCTAGGGTAACCGTGGAAAGGTTGAAAGTTGTTAATTTTGGTCCTGATGGGTGGTTGTCTGAGGAAGAAAAGAAGTTGTTGTTGCATGTTATTGTGCTAAGGGAAAAAGCTGTGGCGTTTGTTGAGGAGGAAAGGGGTGTATTGAAGCACTCTTATGGGGAACCTTACTTGATTCCTGTGGTTTGCCATGAACCTTGGCTAATCAAACCTATTCCGATTCCAGTCGCTATTAGAGAGGAGTTTGAAGAGATTTTTAGGGAAAGAGTCAGGACTGGGTTATACGAACAATTGACTTCCAGCTACTCAAGTCCGGTTTTCTGTGTAAAAAAGCAGAATGGAAAGTTGAGGGTGGTTCATGATGAATAGAGTCACTATCAAGGACGCTGGTATGCCACCAAGTGCAGAGGATTTTTTTGAAGCTTTTTCTGGAAGGGTGTGTTATGGTTTGGGTGATATTAAGGGTTGTTATAATGAGAGGGAACTTAATATGGATTCAAGGCCTCTTACAACTTTTGAGACTCCTTTGGGAAGATTTCAGCTCACTAGGTTGCCTCAAGGAGCAACTAATTCAGTGGCGGTATATCAAGCACAGATGGCTTGGATTTTGCAGGATGAGGTTCCTACTCATGCTGGTATTTTTATTGATGATGGTGGAATTAATGGACCATCCACTGATTATGGTAATGAGGTGTTAGCGGAGAACCCTGGCATAAGGAGGTTTGTTTGGGATTATGCAATAATTCTAGAGAGAGTGTTGTTCAGGATTGAAGAGGCTGGTTTGACCATTTCAGGGTCAAAATTCTGTTGTTGTGTTCCTGCTTTGGAAATTCTAGGTCATGTGGTATGTAAAGAGGGAAGGATTATGGCGAAGAAGAAGATTAATAAAATCCAGTCATGGCCAAGGCCTAAAAATACTACTGAAGTCAGGGGATTTTTGGGTGTATGTGTATATGTCAGGATTTTCATTAAGGATTTTTCTTTGTTGGCTTCACCTTTAAGGAGGTTGACCAGAAAAGATGCAGATTGGGAATGGACTGAAGAGTGTGAAGAGGCTTTTCAGAAGTTGAAAAAGGTTGTTGGTGAAGATATTGTTCTTCACAAGTTGGATTATGGTGTTGGTGCTGGAAAAATTTATCTGGCAGTGGACTCAAGTTATATTGCTGCTGGTGCTGTTTTGTCTCAGGAGGATAAGACTGGGAGGGTCAGGCCTGTAAGATATGAGTCTGTGGTGTTTAATGAGGTGGAATCTAGGTATTCTCAACCTAAGTTGGAATTGTGTGGCATAGCTAAAATTTTAAAGAAGCTACAGACGGTTTTGTGGGGGCAGCATTTTGAGCTGCAGGTGGATGCAAAATCTTTGGTTCAGATTATCAATACACCTAGTCTTTCAAATGCTCCAATGACTAGGTGGGTGGCATTTATTCAACATTTTTCTTTTGACCTGGTACACAACCCAGGTAAAACTTTTACTATGCCTGATGGATTATCAAGGAGGCCACCTACAGATGAAGATTCTGAGGCTGAAGAGTTTGATGAGGATGTTCCAGTGGTTAGGGCCAGCACAAAGGGTGCTGAAGATTTTTCTGACCTCCCCCAAGAGGCTAAACTGGCTGGATCTGATCTTGATTCTGGTGATCAGGATGTTTTTGTTGATGATGATGGAGTTGTTTTTTGGGACAGCTCAAAATTGGAAAAGGGTTTTTTTGTTAGTGAACTGGATTCTCACAAGGCTCAGTGAAAAGAGAAGGACGTGCCAAAATTTAAGGACTGGTGTCCTGGTTGGGCTGCTCAATTGGCTCATGTTCATACTGGTGATTTTGATGACAGAATTTTACCCTTGGATGTGGTGTTGTTGGATTTTGAAGATGAGACCTGGGGTCAGTCTGGGTTTTATTTTATTTTGATGGAATATCTGTTGACCTAAGAGAGGCCAGATAGTTTTGATGATGATACTTGGTTGGCAATCAAGAAGAAGAGTCCTGGATTTTATGTGTTGGGAAGGCAGTTGATGAGGAGGAGACATCCAAATCCTCAAGTGGTGGTGACTCGGAAGAAGGGTCAAGAATTAGTTTTGAAGTCTTTGCATGAAGACCTTGGTCATAGAGGCTTTGGGGAGACTTATAGAAGAGTAGCAGACAGATTTTGGTGGCCAGGTATGAAGTTGGCTGTGCAGGGTTGGTTTCAATCTTGTGAAGAATGTCAAAGAAGAAGCCACTTGAAATCTAAAGAGGTTGGCCAGGCTACTGGTGAATCAACTGTTTTTGGAAGGGTCAGTCTGGTTGCTGTCCATATTAAAGAGGGCAGGTATAAATACTTGATTGTTGCTAGGGATGATTTGTCTGGTTGGGTTGAGGCAGTGCCTCTGGTTAATTTGACTGACAAGAATGTGGCAGAGTTTTTGAAGAAGGAGTGGATTTATAGGTATGGGTTGATGAAGTTGGTCATTGTTGATGGCGGGCCAGAGTTTGGTGCCGAATTTAAAGAAGCTGTGGCTAGTGTTGGTTCTAAAGTTAGAGTGGCTACACCGTATTATCCTGAAGCTGAAGGCATGGTTGAAAGAGGCCATCAAGTTATCAAGAATGCTTTGGTGAAGATGTGTGGAGATAGTGCTGAAAAGTGGAGGCATTATTTACCCTTGGTGTTATTTGCTGATAGGGTCACTGTGAAGAGGACAACTGGCTATTCTCCTTATGAGTTAATTTTTGGTCAGAAAGCTGTTCTACCAGTGGACTTGGAAGCTGTCTCTTATCTTGGAATTGATTGGGATGACGTGCACTCAACAGAAGATTTTCTCTGTGCCAGGATGCAACAGTTGGAATGTAGAGAGGAATGTTAAGAGAAGGCATACTCTAGAATGATGAAGATTAGGAATCAATCAGTCAGGTACTGGGACAAGAAGTTGCCTCATAGACTCAGGAATCCTTTGAAACCTGGTTGTTTGGTTTCGGTGTATAATAGAAGTTTGGAGAGTCAGTGGGTGAGAATGTTTGCTGACAGATGGAATGGACCTTACAGAGTCAGATCTCAGGCGTCTGGAGGTTCTTATGTTTTGGAGGAGTTGGATGGTGCAGTCTTGAAAAAGAGGGTGGCTGCAGACCAAGTGAAGAGGTTTTATCCCAGAGGCACTAGGCATGAAGAAGATTGACTCCGCAATGAGGATAAACTACGGACCATTCTTTAATTTTGGTTTTTTTGTGTTGATGCTATGCATCTGTTTGTTGGAAACTTTTGTTAGAGGGTACCCATGGGTGGGGCCTCTAGATTTTGTCTTGGAAAGTGTGGGGGTGACTGATGGGCTGGCTGCCCTATCAACAGTTACCCCAGATTGTCTGTTTCCAACCCTTTCTCTTAATTTGGTTGAACCCTAGTATTGGTTTCTTTTCACAGGCTTTAGTCCTCTATGACTTTAAACTGGAATTTCCTCTGGTTGTCAAGTGCTTGACTCTTCACTTTTTATTGGATTTGGTTTTCTTTGTGTTGGACTTTGTGTTTTTGTTAGAAGGTACCCAGGGGGGCTTCTAGATTTTATTTTGGCAAGTGTGGGGGTAACTGATGAGCTGGCTGCTCTGTAGAACAGTTACCCCAGAATGTCTGTCTCAAGTCTTTTTTTTTTCCTAGTTGAATTCTAGTTCTGTTGTTTATTATTCAGGTTTCAAGTCCACTATGACTTTAAACTGGTTTGGGACTGGCTTCTTTATCTTTGGTTCTTTTAGATTGGTTGTGGATCACTGGTGGTCTCCCATCATTTTTACTTATTGGAGGGAGCCCACCCAGTGATCATTTCTATGGATCGGACTTTCCCTTATTGGACCATCTATGGAGCTGGACTGTCTTTGATTTTGCAGTTATGTTTTTTTCTAGATAGCAGTTTTAGATTATTTTTTTTTCTCTTTTTTTCTTTTAATTTTTTTATGGGGTTGTTTAAAATTTTAAAATCAAAAATATAGGGTGTTACCACATCAGGGTCACCTGGATGTGGGCAAGCATTGGTGGGGAAAGGCTCATCAATTGGCCGGGCAATGCTATTTTCTTTTTTTATTTATTATTTATTTCATCTGTTTCTGTGTTTCATTATTTTTATTATCTTCCGAATTTCTAAATTTTTTGAATTTTGTTTTCTGTTAATCATTTAAAATATTTAATTGTGTATCCACATCAAGGTGCACTTGGATGTGGGTAAGGTATCAGGGGATCAGCTCATCAATTGGCTGGGGGATACCATTTGTATTATATTTTATATTTTATTTTATTTCATTTTATTTATTAATTTTTTTATTTTAGTATATTAGTAGACAAAAAAAGAAAAAAAAATTCTGAAATTATTTTTATTAATTGTTTTATATTATTATTATGCTTCTAATATTTTGCAGGAGCTCATTGTCTGGATGATGAAGCTTCTGGAGGCTGGTCCAGATTGTGATGACGTTTTTGTTTTTTGTTGGGATTGTGGGAAGCACTGTGTTCTTTGAAGTGCATCCTGCTGGAGAGATGATAGGGATTGTAATGGTCAGGAATTGGATTAGAGGGAAGTTCAGAGGAGGAAGAAGAAGAGGCAGGAATGGAGTGCTGGAGGGTGTGCTTAATGATCCTAGACATTTTCCAGTGGTCGTCCAACAGGCGCTTTCTCAGGGATTTTTCAAAGTCATTCAAAGGTCCATGGAGGGCAAAGGCTTTTATCATGTTGGAACACATGGTGCTTAGGTGTTTCTTTATGTCTCCATAATCCAGGTTCAAAGAAGTTTCAAGAGGTTGGCCAACTCCAATAATAGATTCAGGAGGAGGGGTGCCAACTAGACAAGAAGAATTGGATCAGTAATTATTTTTGTTGAAGAAATGGGATAATTAATTTGGTACTTACAGATTGGAAGCTCATAAAATTTGTAAGCAGCTGGAATTTGGATCTCTGACGATTTTGTAATGGTCATAGTGGGTAGATCAACTAGGGAAAGATATGGATTCTCATGGTCTTCCTCTGAATGATTTTGAGAAGGTGAACTAGGAGGCTTATGTTCCTGGGGCTTAGTTGGAGCAGTGGGATTGTTTTTGTGGTTGTGGTTGTTATTTCTGTTGGATTCAGCTGGAGGAGGGCACTTTTGATGGAGTACCAGGGTTGTTAAAGGATGGAGCAGGAGAGGGGGATTTGGAAGCAGATTGATCTCTTCTGGATGGAGCTTTTGAAGAGATGGAACTGTCAGAAGAGTAGTTGGCTGACAGAGGAGAGGTGTAGTTTCTTTTCTTAGTTGGGGACAAAGTTGTTGTTTGGGTGCAGTGTGTGGTGTTCTGGTTTCTTCTTGGGGTTCTCTGGCAGGTCTCCTAGAAGTTTAGGAGAATTTTAAGTTTTTGGACTTTGTAAGAGTTGGCTGCATTGCTCTGGGGATCTGGTAGGGGATCTAGAGATGTATTTGTGAGAAGGTGAAGGAGGAGGAATAGGGTAGTTTGCATCTCTGTCACATCTTCTCTTTTTGGAATAGCAAGAATCACAAGCCCTGTTGTAGAATTTGGATTCAGGAGTTGGAAGAGTGAATGTGCAAGGTCTGCACATGTGGATGCACTGTTTGCAGGCATAGTCCTTGGGAGCAGTGAAGCAAGGGAGAGTAGAAGGGTTAACATCAGGAGATCCAGCCATGATCTGTGGTGAGAAAAGATGATAAAAAGGGATAGGAGGAGATTTATTTTGTCAGTAATGGGTAGATGATGAAGTGAAGGTGGAAGTTCAGCAGATTGGCTGTAGGGATGGTCTGTATGAAATTGGCTGCCTCTATTTTATGTAAAATTCTGCCAGTCCATCAAGACTTTAAACTGAAATCTGGTTTCTGTTAGTCCTCCAAGACTTTAAACTGGCTGGTTTCAAGATTTTATCAAGACTAGTCCGTCAAGACTTTAAACTGAACACTGTTGTAGTCCCCCAAGACTTTAAACTGAGGGCTGCAAGTCCCCCAAGACTATAAACTGAGGAAAAAATTTTGGTTGTTAGAGTTGGTTTTGAAAGATTGGTGGAGGGCATCCACAGGGGGAGCCTCCGAATTTAGCAAAGGCAAGTTTGGGGGTAATTGATTGGCTGGAAGCTCTATTCACAATTACCCCAGAATGTTAGTTTTTTCTCTGTGTCTTAATGTGGTTGATCTCTGGTTCTGGGTTTATGATTTAGGTTTTTGAGTCCCCCAAGACTTTAAACTGAGGGTTTTTGAGTCCCCCAAGACTATAAAATGAGGACGGTCCCCAAAGACTTAAAACTGAGGGTTTTTTTGTGGTTACATCCTATAGAGGGTGTGGTCAATTTTTCTTTTCTGAATCAAACTCAGGTACTAGTAGAATTACAGAGGGAATCAAGAGATGAAATGAAGTGTTCAGAATTAGCCTTGAACTGGTGAATGAGGTGTCTTCTGTTCTCAATGTCCTGTGGATCTCTAGCAGGAGTGGATTGGAAGTAGTGAAGCAGAAGTTGTTTCTGTTGAGATGTGTGTTGTTGGAACTTGGCCTTGATAGTGGGCAAGTGCGTTGGTGTTGGTGGTGCAATGGATCCTACATTTTTATCATCACTATCAGAAGATGGAGGAACTGAGAAGTCATAAGTTTTAAAGTTGAAGGAAGAAATGAATGTTCTTTACCATCAGATGGACCAGGGATGGTGGAACTATTTGTTTTATGGGTTGTGGTACTCTTCTGGGAAGGGTGGAGCTTTTTGATTAATCTGGGTATCAGGATGGATGGCCTAGATCTTTTGGTGCTGGCAGAAGAGGGGCCAGGTTGAGGTGGAGGTGAATCTGCTGCAGAATAAAGTGGACCAGGTCTGTGGCAGGTCTTCTTTCTAGATTGGCAGACATCGCAGGACGTTCTGTATGGATGGACAGGTGGTGTCATGGTGCAGATTAAATTATTGTCGATGCAGTGTTGGCAAGGACCCATTTCAGAGGCAGATTTGGGAAGAAGGTTAAACATGGTGGTTGGATGAAGAAAGAATGCGGACATTCTCAATTGGAGGGAGGATGTGGTCTTCCAACATTGGCAGGGGCCTTTGTTGTGTGATTTGGCGCTGTTTGTGCATGTCTTAATTGACATCTGTTAAGGAATCGGGTATTTTTCTGGTTTTATTCCGTGGATATTGGGTCTGTGGGTATGTGGCTACTATTATTGGATAGCCCTGGTTTTTCTCTATATTTTATGTCATGAAGACATTTTTTATATTCTAAGTTTTAAGGGGTCATTTCCTCATTTTTCATTTATAAAAGATTGCTGTTTAATTTTGTTTTTCGTGTTTTACGGGCTAACCTTAAGTCTTAGGGTTAAGTGCTTAGTACCATTGGATAGGGCTAATTTTTCTCTATATTTCATGTCATAATGTTGTTATAGTGAAATTCCGTGTTTTAAAGGTTTTAGTAGTTGTAGCTAATTTTTCTAAGTAGATTAGTGGTTTTTTATTGGTTTTCTGGCTTCAGGGAGGCCGGGCCACTTCAGGAGGCCCGCCCGCCTCTGTTTTAGGAGGTTGGGGAGCGCTTCAGGAGGGTTTTTTATGCAATTTGGCAGGTACAGGTGCCAGATTGGTGGGTGGGCATGGGCTCTTAGTTAGTGGTCTGTGTGTACATAGTGAATAAGACAGTTTGGGGCAACCTTAATCATCATACAACCATCCGGAGGTGATATCATTGTTCCTCACTCAGTTTTCACTGTTTTCTGGTCACAATTGGCTGTGTTTGTTGCAAGTGAGTTCTTCATTTAACTTAACTTTGGCAACTGTTTTCTCTGTTATAGTCTTGCAAGCTATAGCAAGTATTATTGCTGTCTCTGGTGTGGATTTGCAGCCTACATCAAGTATCTTTGCTGTCTCTGGTGTGGACATTGTTCTAAATTTCAGTTCTTTGGTCTGGTAGTCTATCTGGGGACTACTTTTTTGGCTCATCAAGCAGTCAAGTGTGTTAAACAGGAGCTTTAGAAAAACAGGAACCAACTTACTTTAGCAAGTAAATCTCACTCTATTTTTCTAAAGGGACAGGGGATTTTCTCTCTGGTTTTTCTCCAACTCCCTTGGTCAAGGCCTATAGCTAGTACTATAGGATTGTCTACATCGGCTTTCATTAAAGTACCTGAAAATTAGATTTGGAATAGTATTTGACACTTCTTCACTGATTTTCTCTACTGAACTTGAATCAATCTTTTTTCAATATTTTTCAAGTAGGTCTCACTCTCTAACATAAAGGCACACTGAAATCTCTATAGCACACTTCCCTTTATAATGGTGTATTTATCAAACCTCTGTTGTTTTCATTTTAAGTACCACTTCTCAAATATTTATGATATTTTTAAAAAAAGGTTAGAATTATGTTTAGGTTTATTTGAATCTCATATCCTTTAACCTGAAGATTCTCCCAAGCCCTATCATTCATTTCCTCAAAACAGTTTTGAATTTTGTTTAATGGTCACTGAGTTATTGACCTTTAAATTTGAGTCTTTTTTTTGCTTTGATATTACATACTCAAGAAATAAGGCTTTTAAAATGCTTATATCATGATAATTTGCATATTTGTAACAGTCATTTTGCATATCCAAAAATAATCTCAAGGTTACTGGTTTCATTTGAACTCTTGGGGAGTTTTTGAATTTTTTTTTGGTACACCTTTGGTGTCTTTTTGGCATGGATTTTTTATGATTACATTATTGTGGGATTATATTAAAATAAGTGAGTATTCTATTTTTAATTTTTTATTAAAATATTCAATTTTATTCTTTATATTATATAATCATGTCAACTCAAAAAAAATGGATAAAGTTATTTATCATTCTAGGGACAAAAATCAAACAACATGAGCTCCCCCTGGTTTGGAATCAAGTGACAACTTCTCTCATCTTGGATGTTCTTTTCAAATCAATCAAGACTTAATAAATATGGAGAGTAAGGTAAGAAAAGAAGATTTTGTTACTTAGAAATTCAAAGTATGGGGTGTAATAAAAGTTTCCATTTTTCTCTTTCAATGTCATTATTTAACATATACACATCATTTATCCACTTCACTTACTTGAAGCCTTAGAACATCAGGATATACATCTGTGGTATAATGTCTACATTAATTTTTGACATTTTTTCTTGAATTTATTTATGATTAAAACTT
Organism: Hemileia vastatrix; assembly: GCA_030280995.1. Classification (NCBI taxonomy): domain Eukaryota; kingdom Fungi; phylum Basidiomycota; class Pucciniomycetes; order Pucciniales; family Zaghouaniaceae; genus Hemileia; species Hemileia vastatrix. The sequence goes on from JASXTE010000008.1 coordinate 34,736,103, forward strand.
AATTTCTTGAATTCTAATTACTTTATCTTTGTATCTTGCTCTGAATGACTTGTTTATTTTTAATTTATGGCTTGAAATTGAAATTTGGCAATCTGGACCCCTTACTAGGATAAAATGCAGGGGGAAGTATTGCAATATTTTTAACTTGAGAATTTATTAAAAAAAACTTAGAAACAAGAAAACAATTGTATGTTAGATGTATAAAATTGAAAGGAATATAAATTTTACATTAGACATATGAATATTTTTGCACTTACATGGATACATTTTACATTACGAACACAAATTGAACAATCTACCAGATATTCTTATTATTTAATTACATATTTTTAACAAAAAACATGACCAAGTAATGAAAAATTCTTGTGCATAAAAAGTATCTGGTGAACAAAAGCATTGGAAATTTTTAAAGCAGAAAAAAATTCTATCTCATTTTTCCATCAAAGTAATTTTTTCCTTCTTTATCAGGGTTCTGACTCAATGGAATAGTTTTACAATCAAAAAAATCAATACATCCTGTGAAACCCTCTTCTTGAATAACTGTGATTATTTAAGCTGCTCTTCTTTGGTCAACCAAGCAATCAGTTAAAAACATAAGAAAATAATAGCAGTGATTCATTGTTTGGTATAGCTACTAATTGAACCATACCCTAAAGAGAAAATATTTTCCAAACATTTCAAGAAATCTACATTACTATTGGAACCCAAATGACATGGTGAGACAGCCAATTTAATTGAAGGATCATGTTGTTTTTTGAGAATTTTTGTGAAAAATGGGGGTGATCCTGTATAAGCTTGACCAATTTAAGGAAAAACTCATAGGAAGCCCTGAATAGCTGTCTAGAACTGGGATCAGATATATTTAGGAGTGTATGTATGGTATACTTAATGGTATGAAGTGCTTGTGGATTTATGGGAAGAAGGTAACATTTCCTGGTCATTTTTTATATGTAAAAAAATTCTTCTTCAAGACCAGAATCAGAATTGAAGAGGAGATAAAGAGGTATGAAACTGAATGCTTTATGTAGTTTATCATGATTTGATAGCTAGGAAGGCATGAATCTAATATGGTAAAAAAATGTAAATAATGTAAGATGCTTTGAGCTATGAAGTGTTATGATGCAGAGTGCTAGGTATGAATGTGATAATGCTGAAAAATTAGTGAAATAGGACTTCAAGGTTAAATTAGAATGTTTAGTTGAGAAAGTGCAGATTTGAGTGGAATAAGTGAATTATTTCACTTTTAAAATACACCAGTGTTGGGACTTATGTGTTTTGGAAATCTGAACTTAGATAATTGCAGATTTTCCAGAACTGGCACCCCCTAATAAATGTGCATAGAAATTTTTAGTTTTAATGTTTTAGAGGGCACATTTTTACCCTTAAAAGATAGATTGACCAGCTGTAGTATTTTTTCAAGTAAGTTAAGTTTTTTTTGAAATTCTGATAGATAAAACAAAATTTAGAAGACCATATGCCAAAAACTGTACAGTGGGTAGGAATATGTGTATTTCACTTGTCATTTTGCTAATAATATTTACTTGAATGACCTGAAAACTTCATACATGATCAATTTAGAGGCTTAGTCCCATAATATCATGTCAAAACATAAAATCAATTAGTAAGTTTTTTATGCTATTATATTTTGTAGAAAATTTGAAATCTGACCTTTAAAACTAGTAGATGTGAAAAAATGAGACTAGGCCCATCAAAAGGAGAAGTTAAAATATGGTCATATTCTAACAAGAAATGATTGAAAAATATTTTTTTGTAAAATAAAAAAACTCCCATATTATTCAGCTTCTTTGCCTCTTTTTGTAGATTTACCTATTAATATAGTAAAAAGGCACCAAAACATGTCATTTATTTTTCCCAAAATTAAACATTTTTCTATCATTTCTATATTGAATATGACTATATTGTGTGAAAATCTTAGTAATGAGCCAATGAGACCCAATCAGTTATTGCAAGGGGATCAGTGGCGATATCTAGAATTGATTCTGCCAACCTTAGTAATGAGCCAATGAGACCCAATCAGTTATTGCAAGGGGATCAGTGGCGATATCTAGAATTGATTCTGCCAACCTGTAACACCAGTGCAAGGGGTAAATCAGTAAAATGAGAATGTTATTGCTAACAAATTGTATTGATACTAATGATGATCGAAACAAGATAACAATGATAGTGATAATAATGAGATCGATGGATCATTCTAACCTTAGTAATGAGCCAATGAGACCCAATCAGTTATTGCAAGGGGATCAGTGGCGATATCTAGAATTGATTCTGCCAACCTAGTAACAAGAAAAGATTAACTAAGGTAAGAATTTTGTAAGATAAAATTGTAGTACCTGTAACACCAGTGCAAGGGGTAAATCAGTAAAATGAGAATGTTATTGCTAACAAATTGTATTGATACTAATGATGATCGAAACAAGATAACAATGATAGTGATAATAATGAGATCGATGGAGGAAATAAAATAGTAATTCTAATGTATATATATGTAACTAAAGGAGCCTCCATCGATCTCTTACATAATCAAGTTTGATCATGATCTACTGATGGAAGTGTGCTGGCTACAGGACTTCGTGCAAAAGTTCAGCTAGATGTTCTGTAAGGTAGAAAGGCGTGGGAGAAATAAGAGGTACGAGATGACGAATTGGGAAATGTGGCTTTTAAAATCTAACACCCTCTCTCATTGAGTAATTCGTCAGTAATTTTGATAAAATTGAGATGTTTGTGAAGTTTGACGCGTTGTACTGCTTTTGTCAGCATGTCGGCAGGCATATGCTCAGAGGGAAGGTATTGTAGAGTAAATTTGTTGTTTTCCACTTGCTCTCGTATCCAATGGATTTGGATGTCGATATGTTTTGTTCTAGAATGGTAGATTGGATTATTGGCCATTGAGATGCCACTTTGATTGTCTGAGTGAAGTAAGATTGGATCATCCAATCTGAGTGTCGTCAGCTTGAATTCAGAGAGTAAATTTTTTATCCAAATGGCTTCTTGCCCAGATTCAGTTAATGATTTATACTCGCCCTCAGAAACACTTAGTGAAACGGTTGGTTGCTTTTTGGTTCTCCAACTGATTGCGCTGCCATTCATTGTGAAGATATATCCAGTTGTAGATCGTCTAGTTACCAAGCAAGATCCCCAATCTGAGTCGCAATACCCAATGAGTTCATTGTGATCCTTTGAGGATGCCTGGTATTTCAAAGTCTTATCTGAAGTCCCCTTTAGATATCGTAGTACTCGCATGAAGGCGTCCCAATGAGGTTGGCCTGGTTTGTTGAGATGTTGGGATAATTGGCTACACGCAAATGCCAGGTCAGGTCTTGTGCACTGCACTAAATAATTGAGATGGCCAACAGCGCTTCGGTAATTAAGGCCTTTCATGCTGAAATTTTTATGTTCTTCATCACTGACAGGGACAAGGACAGTTTTTGGATCCATAGGGGTTGACATTGGCTTGCAATCATTCATTTTGTAAGTCTGAAGTATTGCTTTTATCTCATTTGATTGGGAAAGGTAAATTTCATTTTTGTTGAAGTCTCTTTTAATTTTTATGCCCAATATCATATTCGATTCACCTAAGTCTTCCATTTCAAAGTTTTGGGCAATTAAGGTTTTAAACCACTTGATGTTTTTGCCAAATATTGAAAAATCGTCAACATGTACGTGAACGAAACATGGGCGTGACTCGTCATTGTGAATGTAGAGTGCTGAATCGACTGAACTGCGGGAGAAATTATTGTTTATGAAAAATGCGTGCACTAGTTGATACCAACAGCGGGAAGCCTGTTTCAGGCCATACAGTGATTTTTTAAGGAGTAGCGTTGGTTTTTCGAAATTGGACGTGTTGTCCAGTCCTTTTGGCATTTTCATATAGATCGTCTCTTCTGGGATGCCGTTGGTAAAAGCACTCTTGGCGTCCATTTGATGAAAATCCCATGATTCAGAAGCAGCTAGTGCGATTAGGCATCTAAGGGTAGTTAATCGTCCAGTGGGTGCAAACGTTTCCTTATAGTCCACTCCATATTTTTGGGAGAATCCTTGCGCGCATAATCGTGCTTTGTACTTGTTGATCTTGCCATTTTGATCAAGCTTTATTTTAAAAACCCAAGTGTTGCCTATAGGTTGAACGTGATCAGGGCATTGAACCACCTGCCATACTCCTCTGGATTGGAGAGACATTATTTCTGAATTTATTGCAGTTTTCCAATTGTCTGAGTCGATTGAATTTAATGCTTCATCATAGCTTGTGGGTGTGTTGTGCATTTCTGAAATCGGAACATAAGCTTCTAGAGCAGAGTTAAGGGTGAGTTCAGGTTCAGATTCGCATATGAGTGCTCTATGAGCTCTATTACGTTTCCCTTCTATGATATTCTGAGTAGAGATATCTGAAGTGATATCTTTTGGAGCTGTGTTGCTAGTGATGGTATAATCCCAGTATTTCGAAGAAGGGCGTGTCTCTTGAGCATCTTCCGGAACGTCATTTTCAGGAATATCGTCTGGTGAAGACTGAAGATCCGAATGCGATTCCTCAGATTCAGGAGTGGTTTGTGAGCTGGTACTTTTAGGTTCATGAGGAACAGAAGCAAGTATATCGCTAGATAAATTTGGCCAAGAGTCATGTATTCTATGATTATTTAGGATAGGGAATGTGTTTTCATTGAAAACTACATTGTGAGAATACAGTACCTTCTTGGTCTCCAAATTTAGCAAACGATATGACTTGTGTTCTTCGTGAAATCCTAATAAACAGCATTTTGTTGAGTTTTGATTCAACTTACCACCCCTCACGTGTTTGTCAATAAGGGAATAGGCTGTACAGCCAAATGTTCTGAGATGACTGATGTTGGGCTTTCTGTTAAGAAGAGTTTCGTAGGGAGTAATAAAGTTCTCATTTGCTTTTGTAGGTAATCGGTTTTCGATGAATACTGATGTCATTACCGCTTCGCCCCAATAAGTTAATGGCAATCTGGACTTGAAGAGAAGTGCCTTCGCCATTTCAATAGTAGTTTTGTTTCCTCTTTCAGCAATCGGATTTTGCTGCGGTGTATGTGGTGCAGTGATGATGATTTTGAATCCATCAGTTGCGGAAAGATCCTCAAATTCTTTGTTCACGAATTCTCCTCCTCCATCACAAATAAGATTAATTAATTTGGAACCAGTCAAATTCTCAGCATATTTTTTAAATTGAATGAATTTCTGAAAAGTATCTGATTTATTTTTAAGTAGATAGACAAAACGATATGACGAGTATGCGTCAGTGAGTCTAAAATAATATCGATGTCCGCCAACAGTTTCCAACAATTTTCCACCTAAATCGCAATGCACAAATTCCAATGGTTTAACAGCTTTTGGAAAATTCCCGGAAAAAGGGGATTTGTGCATTTTAGCATTTACACATGGCTCGCAAACTTCGTCAATGTTGCTGTCATTAAATGGGACGTTTAAATGTTTCAGCAACCTTTTAAGATAGTTTTGATTGGTGTGTCCAAGTCGATTGTGCCATAGAATTAAGTTAGTATCGATGGAGGCAATAGAGGATGATTCTAGAACCTTACCAAAAGAGGCGTTAATTTGATAAAGGTTTGAGCCAGCTTTCTTAGCTCCAGTGAGGATGGTGGTATCATTTTCTTTGAATAAAATATTCCCGTCAGTTCCGGCTGTTAATGTGACTCCTTTGGAAGTGAGAGGAGATAATGCTACAAGGTTGCAGCTTAATTGAGGAACATAGAGGCAGTTGGTGAGGAGCATCGGTTGATTTTGAAAGTTTGTGAGTTTAACCGAGCCAACTCCTTCGCCGTAAATTAGTTTTCCATTCCCAAGTTTTATAGGAACCTTAGCATTTCGAATAGTGATGAAAGAATCTTTGTTGTTGAACATATGACTGGATGCCCCAGAATCAAATATTAAGTCAGATGATCGTTTTGAGATATCGGATGATGCGTGAAATACATAGTGAAAATCTTCAGCGACATTTGCACTTTCAGTGGTGGTTTCATCTTTGACTGCTGATTTTGTTTTTGACTTATGCTGAGGGCGTAATTCAGGGTGTAGTGCCCAACACTGGGCTTCTGAATGAGTGGTTTTGGAGTTATGTTTTCCATTGCTGCAGTACTCTCGCCTCTTTGAAGTAGAAGAATCCTTTTTAGCTGCCATCAATGCTGTGTTTTGTTTCTGACTGTTATCAAGGCGATCTGCTAACTGTGATAATTTTAGTAGAACTGTGTCGAGAGTGAGAGGTTTACCCATGTCGTCAGCTGAATTAATCATCATTGATCGGTGCATTTCGAGAGACGAGGGGAGTTTTTGAAGAATGGAATAAGCAAAGATTGGCGATTCTAATTTCTCACCAACTTGTGCGAGAGAATTGATAGATGATTGAAGTTCAGTAACAAAGCTGCGAAGATTGCCTTCAGTACACTCTAGATCGGTGAATCGGGTATAGACCATGGATGCGGTTGCCGGATGAGCTCCAGTATAACGCTCCTCCAGTCGTCGCCAGAGTGCGGTTGGATTAGATTTATCTTCGGATTTTACGAATGCTGCAATATTGGTGGGATCAAGTTTCTGAACGATCACATTGGCTGCTCGTTTACAACGCAATTTAAAGTTGTCGCTGTTCTCTTTAGGCTCTACTTCTTTTCCTTCAACAATTTCATCGAGTTCCAATTGAGACAAGAAGAATAGCATTTTTACCTTCCATGTCAGATAGTTGTCGTTGCCAAGCATTGGAATGTCGTTTACATTGTTATTAGAGGAGCCGTCCATGATAAAGCTATTCAGACTTTTAATCTGTGAAAATCTTAGTAATGAGCCAATGAGACCCAATCAGTTATTGCAAGGGGATCAGTGGCGATATCTAGAATTGATTCTGCCAACCTTAGTAATGAGCCAATGAGACCCAATCAGTTATTGCAAGGGGATCAGTGGCGATATCTAGAATTGATTCTGCCAACCTGTAACACCAGTGCAAGGGGTAAATCAGTAAAATGAGAATGTTATTGCTAACAAATTGTATTGATACTAATGATGATCGAAACAAGATAACAATGATAGTGATAATAATGAGATCGATGGATCATTCTAACCTTAGTAATGAGCCAATGAGACCCAATCAGTTATTGCAAGGGGATCAGTGGCGATATCTAGAATTGATTCTGCCAACCTAGTAACAAGAAAAGATTAACTAAGGTAAGAATTTTGTAAGATAAAATTGTAGTACCTGTAACACCAGTGCAAGGGGTAAATCAGTAAAATGAGAATGTTATTGCTAACAAATTGTATTGATACTAATGATGATCGAAACAAGATAACAATGATAGTGATAATAATGAGATCGATGGAGGAAATAAAATAGTAATTCTAATGTATATATATGTAACTAAAGGAGCCTCCATCGATCTCTTACATAATCAAGTTTGATCATGATCTACTGATGGAAGTGTGCTGGCTACAGGACTTCGTGCAAAAGTTCAGCTAGATGTTCTGTAAGGTAGAAAGGCGTGGGAGAAATAAGAGGTACGAGATGACGAATTGGGAAATGTGGCTTTTAAAATCTAACATATTGTACCTTCACTTTTCAGTGTGCCTAGTCTCATTTTTCTGCTGCTACTAGTTTTAAAGGTGAAATTTCAAATTTTCTACAAAATACAATAGTACAAAAAAATTATTGTTTATTGTAAGTTTTATATAATATTATGAATTTAAGCCTTTAAATTGACCATTTATAAAATGTACAGGTCATTTGAGTAAGTATTATTAGTAAAACAGTTAGTGGTATATACATATTTCTACCCACTCACACCAGAAAAAAAAAGCTGGCACCTGCTAGTAGGTTTCATTCCTGAGCGAGCTATGGTAGTTCAGTTGGGGGGAGGCACCTGTTAGCAAGTACTAACATATTCCTCCCAGTGACTGTAAATTGAAAACAAAGTAAAAATTAGCATTGGGCCATTTTTTTAGCATGTTAGATTTTCCAGATATACAAAAATAAGAAGTGTTGAGATCACTTCTCCCCCCACTGTGTAGTAGATAGCTACAATTCCTTACTTTAGCTTGATATATTTGACATATTGTTGCTTGATCTATTTTCAGAATTATTGCTCTGAACTCATCAAGTACAGCTATTTGGGAAAACCTTGCTCTTTTTCTGCCCCTCATCCCCCGCCAAAAGCGGCTTAAACTCATGTTTTTGGCGGGGAGTGGAAGACAAAGACACAGCAAGCTTTTCCCAAATAGCTGTATTTACCTCATAAAGAGGTTTCTCTCGCGAAGTGCACCAAAAATACAACTGATGGCTTTTCATCCTACTTGAATTAGCATCCAATTTTTTCTTTATTTCTCTCCTTTGTTTTACTTCACTTATTTCACCAAGCACTTTTTCCTTATTAAATCATCACATTTTTAATTGTTTTATTGTCTTCATCACTGACATAAAAAGTTAACTTTAGTTCATCAACTATGCTAACAAGATGGCCCTTAACAGAATTTTATCTTTTCAATTTTATTTTTATCCAAATACTTTTACATCAAGCTTTTCTGCTTTTGACAAAATCTTTTTATGGTAACATTACACTATACAATACCTAATTTTCTGATTTATGTTTCTGTTTCCAAAAATTTAAATTCAAAAAAAACAACTTTTTTTTTGCCTTTTTGACTTCGGTCATGACTCTCGTTTGACCAGTGATTAGTCGCAAAATGTCGTGTGAATATTAAAACAAATTGAAATACCATGTGCGGATGACGTATTGCTAGCATGTGTACATACATTGGAATTGATTTATTTATAACATGAAATTGATCAAATTTATTATTACGCTTGCTTTTCAGTGAACAGACATGAATATGGAAGAATGTATAAATAGAATCTTATACTTCCTACATCCAATAAAAGTTACTACTCTGCGCCTTTTCATTTGTTTCAATTTTTGTTTTATTTATTTTAGCGGTTCCAGAAAATCTGCTTTGATAGTACTTCTCCTTTTTATTTATCTAATATCGAAACAAAAAACCTCCCTCTAGCAATTAGCTTCGATAGTTTTTATCTATATTTTAACTTTTTGTATTTCTGCTTGTTTTAGGTTCTTACTAAGGCAAGAGAAATAAAAAATATAATGAAACATTCAAGACTATTAATTGTACTTGAGAAGAAAAATAACATAAGAATAATTTTGTAAAAAGGGAAATTACATCAATTTTGAAAGGACGATCAGAGCCTCAGCCATTGAAGTTTCTAAATACGTGATGTATGGAGGATGAAGAGTGGGGAAAAATTAACTTTCAATGGTAGTGTTGTTTCACGTGAGGGTATTCAAGAGAATTTTGAGAGTGATAATATTTAGCATGAACACGTAGTTTAGCTATGTATATTTGTATCTATAAGTCTAGTTATTATCTGTTTAGCCACCGGCGAGATTTTAGAGTGACCCTTTTGTGCTGGCACAAATAAAGTATCTAGCAATTCTCTCACTTAAAATTTTCTCAGCGCACCGCTTTCACGTTCAGACATCTAGTTCATCCGTAGCAGTGGTACAATTTCGTCATTATCCTTTGGTTAGGATATATAGTAAGGTTAGCAACCCTTTTTGCTTTTTTTTTCCAATATTAAATTTCTACACAAAAAGAGGGCTCTATACATCCATAAACATAACTTTCACTTTCTTCTAGTACAGGAGGGAGCTTTGTCACATTTCAAAACCGTCATCTTGATCCATCATCTCCATGCGAATGATCAAGCTATAGTTCCCGTATCCAATTTCTATCTTGAACTAGTATAACTGTGCCATGCTGTTTCTGTACTGTATCCGCCATGTGCAACGTTCTGTAAAAAGTAGACATTCAGCTGACAATAGATGTTACAAGAGATCGATGGAGCTCTATGATATATAATACTAACCACTTGTTATGTTTCTCCATCGATCACATTATTTTGTTATATTATTTCGATCAACTATTCTTTTACTCATAAGTAATTATCTCTGCTTTGCTAAATCATCGTTGAACTACAGGTACCATTATTGTTGTTATTTCTCCATATCTACTTTGATTAACTATTTCTCTACAAGGTTGGCTTAAACCATCTTAACGTCACCACTGAGTCCTGTTTGCACTAACTTATTGGAACTCTTTGGCTCCATCATAAGATTTTAATTAACAGGCTTCATTTTTTTATTTCAGTCAATCCATCTGGAAAAGAGGTGGAGTGCTAATCAATCCTGCTGTGCTACTAAAACTACATCTAATGCAGCTCTTATTGAATTTGAGAAGAGTGAGATGTCATGCCTTGGAAATTAAGAGGCAAAGAAAGAAATTGGTTGGGGGATTGTTTAAGTTTGACGCTGAAGATCGAAAATGAGATTGAAGTACAAAGTAAAAGGTAACTAGTGAAAAGAATTAAAGGGGGAAGATATTTCTGACGGAGGCCGAACTAACCTCGGCGGGTTCCAATTCACTCTGATATGCGGTACACGTTTTCGAATCACGCCTTGCGCGCTGGCTTTTCATTAAACCTGTTCAAAATTTCTTTCAACCCTCCTCATAGTCAACATAAGAAAGAAAGCGCTTTACAGTTATCTTATTACAACAAAAGTCGAAGAATAGCCAAAAGTGTTTATTATAGTCATTCTTCTGTAGTTATATCTATTTGTTTGTCTAGCCACACTTATATATACGCACATATATTTCTATCAATTCCAATCGGACAAAATGAAAGTAGATCATATTCGCTTGCCACGTCCGATGCACCAGGTGAAAGCTTTTCTTGGCCAGGTCCCCGCGGTAACAACATCAGTGATTATAAATTCAAAAGGAGAAATCTTTATGAAATGTGATAGATAACATGAGATAGAATAGAATAGGATATGATAAAACCAACTGCAATATAATGTAACTACACATGAGCTGGTACATCCAGATACAGTGCTCAGAATTTGAAAAAATGTGAAATCTAAATGGCTTCTCGCTGTAGCGGAAATGCTCCGGACATTAATTGAATAAATGACTGGTTGATAAGATGATGGGGTAATGGTAACAAAATAATACGGTTTTTGACGGAATTCAAACAAACACAGTGAAAATTTGACAATTGAAAATATGGATGTTAAAGTATAAAAATAAACATCCCAGTCTTCAGAATCTCGAGAAATCAGACGTAGCTTTTTTTTTAAGCTCTGATGTCAAAATGAAGACAAACATACTAAACTTGTGGAAACGAATTCATCAATACATCAATCTCAAAGCATGATAAATTAATAATTTGACCAATGATCAGTGGAAGTCAGGATTGGAATTGTAGATAAACGTAGCTACGTGGCCTTCAATATGATTCAAACTGAACTACAGCTATAACTCTAGGCACAAGGTGGATTATTTGATCATGAATAACCCCCTTCTGACAAATAATTGAAAAATAAGCATTAATTTTCAGTAAAAAAAGATAATATGAGATAATATAAAATCATTTGATATAATTGCCTCCACATAGAGTTTATAAAAAAACAATACAAAAAAAATATAATTTCATAATAGGCACATCTCATAGTCAGTTGCTTTCTAGCTGGCTGGCTTTTGAGTTCTTTCTTAAGTTAATTTATTATCATTTAGTCTCTATTTTTTTCTGCTTGTAATCAGCACAACTAACTACGAAGGCAATGATTAAAATATAATATTCGAAAGATTAATGTATTAGATATTGAAGAAAAAAAATTCTTCATCTCTAGCTGATGACGCTGACTGTAATTTAATTTCAAGTTGTGAAATTTTAAATTATATTTTACCAGTCTCTAGACTCCAGATAGTCGGATAAATTATCTTGTTAACTTACAAATAGGAATTATAAGAACTCCGAGTATAATGGTCATATTGAAATCATCTATTACACATAAACACATAATCTCTGCAGCCTGTATTATTCTGGCTTTAAGGAGCATCTAGAAAGAAAGAAAACTTTCTCCATAATGAGGAGCAGACATCAGTTTTGTTAAGATCCTGATCAGCAACTAGGCTGTTGCGAAATCGAAGATAAATTTTGTTTTTCCGATTTCGTACTTTAATTTCACCATACTAGCTCTTTATTTTATTTTGACTTATTGTGGTTTGGCATGGTTTAATTGAAGTAAAGTTGATTTGTTTACTTTTATCATCAAGTTGTAAACTTGAATGTATATTTAAAAAAATAAAGACATATCTTAATTGAGGCATATCTATCCGATGACGAAAGAATTTACTGCTATTTCAAACGCCAAAACATGGGTTTATGTCGCTTTTGGCGGGGAATGAGAGGAAAGAAAATCGCCAGCTTTTTCGGAATAGCTGTAATTAATCTGAGGAGATTTCTTGAAGAAAATGGCTTACTTTTCTTCTTTTCAGCACATGAAGCTGCATCAATTCTGCTAGAATTTCATTATAAAGAATTTACACTTGAGTTTTAATTTTAAGAATGAAAATCGACAGCTAAAATTTATTTGAATAAAACCAAACTGAATCAAAATAAGTCAATATAAAATAAGAAACTAATGGAGGCCAGTAAAAACAAACTGGCAAAATAATGTCAACTATCTTTCATGTTGTAAAATCCTGGCTTCCACTCCGGATTTCAAAAAGAAAAGAAGAAAAAAAAAAGGGGGGGTGCATTCCTCATTACTAAAAGACGCCTCTCACTACCTGGCATGTTAGGTGGGGAGTCGATAAAACGATTTTCACATTTAACAATCTACTTTATCAATGCTATCTGATGCCTTTAGAGACTCACTTTGGGGCACATGGACCTTTCATTATTCAAAAACATGCATATATGTACGTGTGCATACACTTATTCTTGACGCTAAAACCACCTTAAATAATGCAAATCCTTCGAAGCAATTAAGCGGGGTTTTTTACTTGCAAAAAAAATAACTTGGAGTGCATGTTTCAACTCATTCTCCGTTTCTGAAGTTTTTCAGCTATTTTTTTTTTTTGTTGTCATGTTGTTTGTGTTTTGGATTTCATTCTCCCTATCAATTTTCAGTTTCTTTTTTTTCTTTTTTTTCTTTTTTTTAGATCGGTTCTTTATGTGAATGTGTTTTGGCGCCAACAATTTTTGGAGGGAGGGTCCGAGCTAGGAAATTGAAGGAAGAAGCGAAGCGAAACTTTTACATCTTGTCCTACTGTGGACAAAAAAATTGACCCCTTCTCTACATCCCTAACCCAGCAACAAAACATGACATAGCCCCATACTACGGAATACATTGGTTTCGCCGAAAATGACATTACTACGTTTTCACGCATTATATTCCTAATGCGTCTCGTATAATATTTTATTGGTTTTAAATTTTATTTATCTTCCACTTGTTTAGCAAAATAGATTGTCTAAACTCAAAGGGAGAAGAGGCGGAAAAGATCTTATTTTGTGAATAATTAATTAGCTAAATAGTTAATTAAATTTTTCGTATTTTAATGTTAATTTTCAATTTCGTTCAATTTTTTTCAACATTTTGATTATTCAAATGTCTATTTTTTGGATATCCTTCAATCAACTTGGAGCACTTAATCTTATTGAGCAAATGCGCGTAACTGGTGGATTAATGAATTAAATATTTGATGGCACAACGAAGATAGTTTTTAAAGCTGTCCATATACAATAAAAATCACATTTTTAATCCCACTTTCACTTGATTTCTATTTGTATGGCACTAGCTTCATTGTACATAGATCTACACATCAAAAATAAAACAATAAACGGAAGGACCTTATTAACATGCCAATGATTCTTTATTTTCTTTTTCGTGTGCTGCCTTTTTTTTGAAAAATTTGATCATAGTTACCCAATTTTCGTGTGTGATGTCAAGTGGAGTAGTGGGTGTGATTCTTCACACATTTTGAAATTTTCACATACAACAAAAAATCCCCTTTTTTTCTTCTTTTTTCTTCTTTTTTTATCTCTTGAAAAATTAATTTCTTACTCTTATCTTACTTACGGTTGTTAGGGTTCGGAAACCGAGCGACCTATCGGTGAGAAATAGTGTTAATATTTTCCATCATTATCACTATCATTAAGATTATTTACTCGGGATTCGGTGTTTTGCTAGGAGAAAATCAAGACGTGAAAGAAGAAAAGACAGGAAGGGAAAAGAAATTCTGCATCAATTTTTTTTCTAAAAAAAAAAAAAAAAAAAAAAACAACCACAAACACAAAAGAAAAGAAAAGAAAACTGGTGCCCTCTCCAACATAATTATTTGTTATCTCCATCCTCAACTCTCGCTCGACTTGCCTTGATTACTGCCCTTCATTCTTTTATTTGTTTGCAATATATCCTCTCCACAGCCGAGCCGTCAAGCCAAACATCTCAACTATACCATTCTCTCTCTTTGTTAATTCCTTCTCTAACTAGATCTTCATTTGTTTATTAATTCTTTTCACCCACTGAAATTGTATGGCTTGCTGCTAGCTCTTCTCTCAATTAATTCTTCATTACTATTGCTATCAACATCCTCATCCTTACATCTTTGGACGAGATTGACTGGGACCCTGGATTTTCGAAAAGGATTGCATAGGTAGATATCCAGATAAATTAATTCCCCTTTCTTCATTAGCTAGTCTTCAGTTAGTCCAATCTTCTCCTTCTCCTTCCATCCATCTCATCTTTCTTTACCATCTAGATTCCCTTTTTTCTGTGTGCCCGTCCGTAGGACAAATTCACACAGAAATTAAAACTATATAAAGTGCCAAATAGCAGCCATAAGTGAGCAGCTTGAAATTTTTTTATAATATTCTTTCAATTTTAAGGTGCACATTTTAGTATATATATGCACATAAAAATACTGGACTCTGGTTTTATTTATTTTTTCTTTCGGAGTAGCGCACACTAATACCTTAACTCGTATTTTTGGGTCTTCTCCCTAAACTACCTTTCAATCTAGAAACAGAATTGAACCTTGATTCTACTCTCCCCTCTCATATTCTTTTACTATTTGAAGTTGGTTTTTCTCCTTTCAATTTTTCCTTCTTTTACTAACCTTTTGGCCTTCTTATAATTATTCGGATGACTTATTTCATCAGGTGGTGAAATTTTAGGTTAGCGTCACATTTTCCTGAAGCTTGAAGTAAGCGTTATTTTTGAATCACGATCGAGCAGCACTTTGTACTCTTCGTCTGATTTTTTTTGCCTGAGGATAGCCATTCTTGAATACGTTTAAATCATTACTTCATTAAGTTGAATCATTATACCTCGCTTTCATACTTCTAAAAATCGACACCTCCACACTCTAAACCTCACGGATTCTTTAGAAAAATCTTTCCTGATCTCAGAATACCGTGATTCGCTGTATACCTGCTCTATTTTGATATTTGTAAGTAATAAATCTGAATACTTTTTTTTTAATTCATTAATTCCCGTTTAAAAATTTATAATAGTCCTCAGCGTGCCTTTTTTTGTACGAGGTTTTTTTTATTGTGTTTTATTACTGTGTTTCATTAACCCACATAGATATCGCTACATTCACATTTATATTATCAGTCTAGAAGCTTAATCAAGTGACGAAACGACTAACTAAATTTCTTGATTTTTTTATTCTAACTTATTTTTTTCTACGTGTCTTGCAAAATGCACGCGTGATTCTGTATTCATTTATCCCCCTTAATTTTTAATTTTTAATTCTTTCTTCTTTTTTTCCTTTTCGCTTCCCTATTTCTTGGGCCCTTGCTTAAACAAGCAATTGCTGGTACTTGATAAGAAATATTATATCAAAATCAAGTCAAGTCCCAGGAAGGCAAAGGAAAATTGGAGAAGAATATAGAAAAGACTCATCTACATATAAACTTGGGAAAAAAAAGACGCTAAACGTAAAAATAAAACCCGAAAAAATTTCTTCCAGTAACAAGTATTCCTAAAAAAAAGTAAACTGGAAAATACTTACCTAGTCATTACTAAAACCATAACACTATAGATATCTTTATATAGTAATATACTTATCTAGTTAATATTCTCAATATAGGCTGAATAGCTATATCGTTATATATATACTACAAGCAAATTATTGCACACAACTTGCAACTGAGAGCTGACGTTTTACATCTTTTAGAAAATTTAACGGTTTATTATACTGCTCAAACTCAGCTCGAGGTATATGTTTTTTTTTCGTTCTTGATTATCACGCGCCTCATAATTGTTTTATCTTAGAACATAATTGTGCCGCTTGCCAAAACATTGGATTCAGCTAAGCTATAACTAACAGCTTGAATTTTTCGCCACCTTTGCTATAACCAAAAACCAAACGAATATTTCACATACGAATAATTTTTCAAGTTGAAAGGTTTGTAAAATATTTTTTATTTTCTTGAGGGCGCATTTTCTTTTCCTTTTTCACACACTTTATAAACACTAAAATGAATCATCCTATGCTTTCTGCCTTAAAAAAACTAAATCTCAAAACAAAACAAACAATGTTTAGCTGCCATTACTCTTTACTTAAGACTAACCTTCTCTCCATTCATCACATCTCACATCATCCCATTAACCTCATTTCAGCTCGTAGCATTCTAAGACTTGGTTATTCTTTTCAATACTCTCCATTTTATCGATTAGTAAAATACTCCAACAGGAACTATAGACTAGACTTGTCATCTTTATAGCTTTTCCCAAGGTTTGTTTCATTTTTCTTTCTTTCTTCGCCCTTTACTTTTCTCTTGTTATCTCCCATTATTTTTTTAGTTGCTTCCAACTTCGATTTGGTGTTTATATTCGTACGGTTTTACTCACAAAAGTTCTTTCTTTTTTCGCTTTTTCGCATCACCTTGGGATTATTTACAGGAAAAATTACGATTGATATTTCACTTCGCTCATTCACAGATCAGACACTCCTACACTCACACATCCATAAAACTTTTTTCCCAATTTTGACACAAAATGGAATACACTGGAGCTACGACCCTTGTCAACACTGACAGCCTTACATTTTCTAATTTGGATGAGTCTAAACCATGCACTGCCAATCCCTTGTCCATTTCAGCTTATAACAATATTTGCGCCATGACGCATGATAAAATGCTGGCCCATGGACTCACCTCGTCTCATTCTATCCCCCCTGAGAATTTTTGCTCAGATCTTGATCGTACTGAGACCAGCAGACCCAGATGGCCTGCTTGTACCACCACTAATTACTTGACTTCAACTACTGATCATCCAGATTTGCCCACCTACACGTTTTCTTCAACCTCTAATTATTCTCAAGATCACAGTAGTGGTGGAAACTTTAGCTATCCTCAAACTCCACGAAATACCGATTTATCTTCAAACAATTTGAATTGTACTGCTTCTTTACTACCCTTTCCAATTTCAAATTGGAATCCACCCACTCATCTTAACCTTAGCCCACCCCCAAGTGCTCCAGCTTCCGTAAATCCTGACAACTTATCTGTTCCAAATGAACGAATAAGAAGTTGGACTCCAGAGATTTCCTTTCAAAACTCTACCGATTATGTTACGGGAACTTGCAAATTTCCTCCAAATTATTCCTCTGCATGCCAATGGTTAGACCCCGGTACAGCTCATTCTTCCTCTTCAGCATATTCTCCAGACTCCATCCCGGGGGATGTCTACGGTATTTCTCCGCCTGGTTTCATCACCCCTCCTTTCGGCTCTCCCAATATGTCCCACAACTCTCTTCCCCTAGCCATTTCCGGGGCAACAGGTCTACCAACCCCTTTCCAACAGTTATCACCACGAAAATCAGCAGGTACTAACTCCAATAAATATAAAAACTCTAAAAATCAAAACATCAAAAGTATCAATGGCGAGTTTAACTTGTTAGAAGGAAATGATCGTACTATCATTAGCTCCCGAAATGATAGGTTAACAACTTCAGTAGAGCTTGGTACTCGATCACGCCTGGCAATATTAAACCCCAGGGCGTCAGGCCCAGCAACCCTCTCCGTTCTAAACGCAAATTCAAAAAAGAAGAAGCGTGAGGTTCGTGAGGCTGAAGCTGTGTGTGTTCTTTGCAAGACACCAATAGCAAAACTTACTCTGAGGGGCAGCCCTGAAGAGATGAACGTTATTGGCGGATATGAGATTGTCCACACTTGCAAGTCTTGTCAGGAAGCACGTACACGACGACTATCTCCTTTACCAGACCCGTCATCTGCCTTTCTCCCTCCATCATCAGGCTCGATTATTGGGGAGTCCAATAACATATTATCATCAAGGACGGCCAATATCCTCTCCAGGAGTACAAACCTGTCTTCGAATTCTTCAGTACCCATTGCCTCTGTTACTCATTCCTTACCTTCATCTTCACCCCCTACACTGGATGCTCATAATTCCCAGAACTCAAACCCAGGAATATCTCTGGAGAAATGCGTTACCCTTAGTATCTCTAATCCTGCCCTCCTCCATCAACGAACGCAAAATTTTATTACGCCTGAAATGGAGTGGATTCCGCCACCTTTCAGTCAGCCTCTACTCACCTCGCCTCCGCGCAAACTCCATCCAGTAACTACAACTTTCAGGAAAAGAAACAGGAGGACTGATGACGTAACAGCCCCAACCACTTGTGACTGTTGCGCAAGGCAACTTGGTGTAGGGGGAGTAGTACCCAAGAATGGACGTTCAGCAATTCAGTTTGCTGTAGAGATTGTTTGCATGTATTGTGTTCAAAACTTTCGCCGTTGTACCGATTGCGGAGGTGGCGGAGGCTCACGCTTAGGGTAGGATGATTATTAATTTACTATTTTTTCACTATATGCATAGATCTAAATAAAATAATAGAAATTAATAAGGCTTTCTCTATCGGAACAATGACTCATTGCTATCTTCTTTCAAAATTGATTTCTATGATTTAGAGTTGGCAAATGGAGATGCAAAGAGCTATTTTCGGAAGGAAGACGAACTTGTATTCTTTCTCACCAGCGCCAAGGGACTTCGGCAGAAGTGAAAAATGTTGTTTGGCGCGTGGCTGATATTCCTTTCGGCGAGAAAGACAACATCGTTGAACATGTTAATATTCTATAAGCATGTTATACTTTTCATCACCTAGCATATGATTTAGACGACTACCTATGTATTTAGATACCCTAACACTAGATAATCTCCTATATCACTATTTATATGCATACCCTAACTTGAATACTTTTAAGGATGCCTCCTCACTACTGAGTCGGCATCCAATCTTTTCTCTTCTCATTATTAATATTTTTGCTCACCCGTTTCTTTAGCTTTTGTTTCCTTTCTCTGTCCTGTCCTGTCCTTGCTCGTCCATTTCTCTCCTCCCTCGTCCACATCCTTTCTTTGTCCATCTGCTGTCCTTACTTCACTTACTTACTCTATTGATTCTTATCAGGGTTATGGGCCCAGCGCCACTGCATTAAATAAACTCTGGCCACTCCTCAGTCTGTCAACACTTCATCCTCTCGCTCGAGTTCACGTTCATCCTCTACACATACCTTTACTCCTGACATGGCCTCCACCTCAGAATTGAGAGCTACGCCCAACTTCTCTTACCTTCAAGATTCCTCAAACTACTCTGAAATTAAAGGAATCGAAAAACTCACTGACAAAAATTATAGTTCTTGGAAAACGGATATTAAATATGCTCTAACTGTTCGAAATCTAGATCAATTTCTAGACGAAAAATGTCCAATTCCTACCGATCCCGATCTACTTAATATATTTAATATTCGACAAAGGCAAACTAACACAATAATCAAGATGTTCATGGACAGGCCCAATCAACACAAATTTATACTTGACGACGATGCGGTAGAACCTGCTCAATTATGGAAGCGCATCAAAGATCATTATGCTTCAAAATCAACACAAAACTGCTCATACGTTGTCAGTCAACTCTTCAAAATCAAATTTACTGAAGGGAATATTCTTGAAGCAATGAATAACTTTAGAGAGACAATGAGACTACTCAGAGAAGTTGCTCCCGACTTGTTCAAAGAAAATATCTTATCTTACATCATGGGAAACTACGTTCTCAATCTACTTCCTGAATCATATCAAACTGCCGCCACTATCATTTTAAGCAAATACGACATCACCAACCAACGACCGACTATTGAGAATATTTTCTCAGATATCGAATCAGAAGTAACTCGTCGTAAAGCACTAAACTTATCTTCTATCGGTACTGCCTTGGCAATGGACACCAAGACAAAACAACTTTGCTCAAAAGGAAAACATAATCCTCTAGCGCCACACTCTGAATCTTCTTGCTTCCAACTTCATCCTGAGAAACGTGACGAATTTCTAAAAAGGAAAAAGGAAAGGGAAAATCGCAATACTGACAACTCAAACAAAGTACTATCAGTTTTTAATGACTTATCTAATGATCACGCCATATTGGACAGTGGTGCATCATTTTCAATCTTCAACAATCGAAAATTTTTCAAAACATTTCACAACTCTGAAACTACTCTGTCAATGGCCAATGGAGACGAGCTTATTGCCCTTGGACAAGGCAATGCTATGTTTACTTCATCATCAGGCCATAACTTCAACATCAACCATGCCTTATATGCACCAAACGTTAAGGCAAATCTTATCTCACTCGTGGACATACTACTGGACGGATGGACTATATCTAACGAAAAAGGACAGTTTAAAATCAAAAATGGGAACACTACTCTCTTAGAGTGCTCCTCTAAAGGGCGAATCTTAACTTTCCCACTGGTTATGGATCCTATTTATTCCCCTATCTACAATGTCAACTCTATGGACGAAAGACTAAAATTACTACATCACAATTACGGCCACCCGAATAATCAAACTATGGAAAAATTATTCCCAGGTTTGAATTTCTCTAATTTCTCTTGTAAAACATGCGCTCTTGCTAAAGCTCATGCTTTACCCTTCTCGGGAAATTTTCCAACCCCTGAATCACCCTTGGATGTTATCCACATGGATCTATGTGGCCCAATTACTCCCGAATCAAAAGGTGGCAAATCATACTTCTTCCAAATAGTCGATGGTCACTCTCGATTCCGTCATGTGCAATTTCTCCAATTGAAATCAGAAACATTTGAAAGCTACAAAGATTTTGAAACCTTAGTTGAAAATCAGTTGGAAAGGAAAGTCAAATGCATTGTCTCAGACAACGGTGGAGAATTCGTAAACCTCCCTATGAAAAATCACCTCAAAAACAAAGGTATAGTTCACTTACGAACAGCACCCTACTCCCCGCAACAAAACCCAATAGCTGAAAGGGGAAACCGTTCCATAGTCGAAAAGGCAAAGTGTCTATTGATTGAAGCTGGCCTCGACTCAGAGTGGTGGGCTGAAGCTGTCAACACAGCGACCTTCCTGCTAAATATCCTTCCCACTTCAGCTCTTGAGAACGGCAAAACTCCTTGGGAACTCTGGCATAAAAACTCTAAACTACCATCTAAATTATATCCATTCGGCTCCGATGTCGTCTATCATCTCCAGAAGCACAAGCGTGTGGGCAAGTTTGACAAAAGTGGCGAAGAAGGTATCTTCTTAGGCTACTGTGATGGTCATGTCAACTATCGCATATACTCTCCTTCCACCGATTCAATTATTACTACCCACGATGTCAAATTCTTAAATACGTTTAATCTGTCCGGACAAATTTCTAAAGGGAAAACCATTGACTCATTGCAATTTCCCAACATAGTCATCACCAACGAGTACAGTTTCATTGACTCAAATGATAATAACGTTAGTTCCTCTGATGAAACTCCAATATCGCCACTTCCTGAAGTTCCTGGACAAGCTAACTATGATGGTGACAACGACACGTCAGTTGGTCCAAAACTCAAACACTACGATTATGTTCCCCTAAACACTAAACCGCCTAAGGAAATATCATCACAAATTGACCCTTCCAATATTCTAACCACCAAACGAAGAGCTAATGTTGCTTGTATGATTGTTACTCCATTTGATACACCTCGAAACTATTACGAAGCAGTGAATTCCCCGGAGAGTGATGAATGGATGAAGGCAATTGATGCTGAACTAAAAAGTATCAGTCACCATAACGTTTGGGAGGAATCAGCTTGTCCAAGTAATAATCATTTAATCGGGACCACTTGGACATTTAAAAAGAAAACTGACTCAGAAGGGAATATCATCAAATACAAAGCTCGACTATGTGCTCAAGGTTTCTCCCAAATAGAAGGAATTGAATACAATGAAACCTATGCTCCCACTGGTAGACTGGCCACTCTCCGTTTTCTACTTGGACTTGCAGCCTATAAGGATTGGGAGATATGTCAGATGGATGTCAAATCGGCTTTTCTACATGGAAATCTTGATGAGGACATTTATCTTCGTTATCCCCAAGGTTATACACCTAAAGATGATCAGCAATGCCTTCACCTTAAAAAGTCCTTGTATGGTTTAAAGCAAAGTCCACGATGTTGGTATAACAAACTCACTAGCTTCTTTGAAAGCATAAACTTTAAGGCCAGTGTTGCTGATCCTTGTTTATTTCTTCATAAAGACCATGAACATCCCTGTTACGTCTTCATTCATGTTGACGACCTTATCATTGGAGGTCCTTCAATTGATAATTTCAAGGAAAAGATTACTCAAGCCTTTGATATTGGTGATCAAGGGGAACTTAATTGGATTTTGGGAATGAAAGTCATTCGAAATCGACCAGAGAAAACAATCACTCTTTCACAACAACTTTACGTTCAAAAACTTCTTAATGAATTCAATCATACAGAATGTCGAACAGTCACTACCCCTCTTGTCCCCAATTCACAATTCACAAAAAACAACAATACGAAGCTAACTAATATCTTCAACTATCGAAGAGCCATTGGTCTATTGAATTATCTTGTCCTCTGTACTAGGCCAGACCTAGCTTATGCTGCAAGTTCACTAGCGCAATATCTCAACCAACCTACTGATGAGCAAATAATAGCCTTCTTCCATGTGCTACGCTATCTTCAATTAACGAAAGATTACAGTCTTACATTAGGTAATGTCTCCAATTCCGAGTTGGGCTCACTGACTGGCTTTGCCGATTCCGATTATAATAAATCAACAGATTCAAAATCAACATCTGGTTCCTTAGTTTTTCATCTAGGCCTAATCAGTTGGCGCTCATGCAAACAACAATCTGTTTCTTTATCGACCTCTGAATCAGAATATTACGCTATGACTGAGTGTGGTCAGGACTTGTTGTGGACTAAAGAATTGTTTAATGATTTCTCAATCCCTCTCAAATCAGTACTACTTAACGGAGACAACCAAGGGGCAATCAATCGAGCAATAAATCCTTTATACCAACATCGTACTCGTCACATCAACACCAAAGTTTGCTGGTTACGAGAACTAGTGAATACTCAACAACTAAAAATTAATTATGTTTCCACAAATTCTATGATAGCTGATATACTTACCAAACCCTTACCAAGAGTCAAACATCATGAGTTCTTACTTAATTTAAATTTAAAACCATTGCCGTCTTGAGCACGGGTGGGTGTTAATATTCTATAAGCATGTTATACTTTTCATCACCTAGCATATGATTTAGACGACTACCTATGTATTTAGATACCCTAACACTAGATAATCTCCTATATCACTATTTATATGCATACCCTAACTTGAATACTTTTAAGGATGCCTCCTCACTACTGAGTCGGCATCCAATCTTTTCTCTTCTCATTATTAATATTTTTGCTCACCCGTTTCTTTAGCTTTTGTTTCCTTTCTCTGTCCTGTCCTGTCCTTGCTCGTCCATTTCTCTCCTCCCTCGTCCACATCCTTTCTTTGTCCATCTGCTGTCCTTACTTCACTTACTTACTCTATTGATTCTTATCAGGTAACAACTTTTGTTTCCTTTCTCTGTCCTGTCCTGTCCTTGCTCGTCCATTTCTCTCCTCCCTCGTCCACATCCTTTCTTTGTCCATCTGCTGTCCTTACTTCACTTACTTACTCTATTGATTCTTATCAGAACAAGTCAAAGAATTATTAAAGCATTCACTATACGCTGCTTTGGCAACCCCTGAAGTAAGTTTTAGCCTGTATACTGATTCTTTTTTTTCTTTTTTTTCTGGTACATATGTTACCATTTTCCCATTCTCTGAGAGCATTTAGGTTATACTAGACTACACTTGTCTATTCGGGCACAAGTTACTAACCAATGTTTTTTTGCCACGAAGATGCTTGAATCAGGTGTCGCTAGGGTTGCCCAATTCAGCGACATCAAAACGATGTGTGAGTTATAGCTCTTTAATGTTCATCTTTTACGTCTGTGCCGTGAAATTATCCTTATGGCTGCGCGAGGTTGACTTTCTTTTCGTTCACCTCTCTTGGGATTTTAGATACACATGGTTGGAAGTACGTGGAGCCATTAGTCCGTGAAGATATTGAATTCTCGACGAAACGTAGACGATATCTTGGTTTGAGATGGTCCCGACCACACCCACGGAAAGGTCCTAAACGAAGCGACGATAAATTGGAACTTCTTCATCGGGCGGGTAATAATCTTCATGGAACAACACAACCATTTTCAATTTTAGAGCCTGGAAAAGAACTTTCGGGATTTGTGACCGGAGAGTAAGTAGAATAAGAAAACAATTAAATTAGTATTTGGATTTCAATTATTTTGCATAGTTTCTTCATCTCATATGTCACTGACATCAAGGATTCTGTGTCTACAGATGGGACACAGATAAAGGGACATTTTTTGTATCCGTAGCCATGCCTTGGCAAAGTAGTGATGCTCTAGATGCTACTGCTGCGCTAGCTCAAAAGGCCTTCGCTCAGGCTACGAATGATCGTGATAGTATTGTAAACGATCTGATATGCAAAGGAGTTCCTTTAGAAGAGGCTGTCCGCCATTATCCGCCGATTGAGCACATGTAAGTACATTTTTTCTCAAGTTTTTTTTAGATGAATTTGTTGCCGTGTTGGAATGCTCAATAGTATTGATTATGCATGTTTTTTCATGAAAAATTTCCATTTTCGTTTTCCTAATTCATTCGTTTATACGTTTCTTTGAAAAATGGGGCTTCAATACCATCAACTAACTATGAAATGACTCAAACCCACCTCTGCATTCGGGAATTAATTAAACCTAAGGTGGACAATTCTGTTTTTCACTCGGGAGGCAAAGTTATCACAGTTTCTAGAAAAGCGACGAAAGTTTATGCCTCTTACGGATTATCTCAAAACCTATCCAGACACGAATTCTACTATTTTTCCTCCAGACAGAGACTGCTATGTCCCGAGGGACCAACAGCGAGGTTGGCAGGTTTATGTAAGACGAGAAAACAGTAAAATGGTATGATTTGCTCGCACTTTTTGTTACCATGGTTAAACATTCATCTTTTTGCATCGAGAGCTTGATATTTGCTAACATTAATTCTTGCATCGTATATTTTTTCTCATGATAATGCCATTCAAAAATAGAAGGGGCTCTAGGAAACTTGTTTCCATACATGCGCTTCCGCCTACTGCAAGGAAATCATTCGTTTTGATCAAAGTATTTATTTGAACACTTAGTAAATTTGTCGTTATACGTATTTTACAAATCAAAAGAAGGCTCTAAAATATTTAGACAGTTTTTTTTTGGTAGAAGATGAAAAAAAATAAAATAAAATTTAGTTAAAGGAAAGTCAAAAATTGGTGAAACATATAATAATGCATGATAGAAAGTGGAAAAGTATGTAAAATTAATTTCCTAAGAAAAAAAGAATATTCTCTTTCTTGATTTGATATTGTGAACTATGTGAATTCCATTGATATTAACTTATTTTCCATTGTTAGATTTTGATTCACTCTGTTGCTGTTTTGCATAAAATGCTCTATTTTTTACATTTGATATATCTTCTCCTTTACTACTATTTTTTTTTCTTTTGCGTTATTATCATTATTTTTTAGAATTAATTTTGTATTTATTACTTCACTTTCCTTCTTTTTCAATTTCTTTGCTTCTTATAATTTTCTTCTGTCATTTTTTTCTTCATTTCTTGCATGATTATCCCGTCTTTTTCAGTTTTTTTCTTAGTCTTTTGTTCTTTCTTACTTTCTGAATCTATAGTCTTTCATTACTTTCCTGCGCAATTACATTTTAGCATTAGCTCAAGTACAATACCTGTATAAATTCTTGGCTAAAATATATAAATATATAAAGCAAATCTTCTTGTTCATATTTTAATTTTCTCCTCTTTCAGGTGTTATTTTGATTGTTCATATTTTGATTTTATTTTTGTGATGAGTTGAAAAAGGACAAATTGGAATAGTAGTTTGATTTAAAAGTGTACATACAGACTGATTTAGAACGATAAAATAAGATAAATTTAAAACAATAAGCAGAACAAATTAATCAGAAATTTTCAAAGAGAAAATTTTATGGGAGTTAGATTTTATTATTTGGTTGCTACAAGTTGAATTGTCTATTCAAGAAAAAATTATTAGAATATTATTTAATTCCGTTCATTATATTAGTCATGAGTTATTTTCCTATTAAAATTGTCTCTGTACCTAATTCATTCATTGTATGTCAACATTACTTACTATAAAAGAGGGAGTGTTCACTCTATCTTAGACATCTCGTTTCTCTCTCTTTGATCTTTCCTGTCCTTTAGACAGTTGACTTATTACTATTGTTAAATTACTTTTCTCTTTTTTGTCTAACAGTTGTGGCAGCATATTTCTTTATTTTACTTTGTGTATTCTGACTATTCAAACTCTTCTTCTAACTTGTTGACTCAGACTCAGGAATCCCTGCTATAGCGTGATAAAAATGAATGGATTGCTCTAGAAATTTACGCGCAGAAGCAATTCATCCACAACTTTTTTTTTGAATTTCCCTCTATTACCTTCAAAAATATTTCAAAGTAGTAGTAATCTTCTTATCGTGAATATTTTTTGATCACATGCTAACGATTTATATTGTAAGAATGGCGTAAACAGGTAGATTAGTTAAGGTCAAAGTTTATTATATACTGGTCAGGTATATAAGGGTAGGTTAAATGAGTTAAGGTCAAAAGGTTAGATACCTGTAAGAATGGTGTAAACAGGTAGATTAGTTAAGGTCAAAGTTTATTATATACTGGTCAGGTATATAAGGGTAGGTTAAATGAGTTAAGGTCAAAAAGGTCTAGTACAGTCAAGAGGTCAGTTAAGAGTAAGAATTAGAAAAGGTGGATTAATATTGCAGTCAGGAGCACACATACTAGATACCTGTAAGAATGGCGTAAACAGGTAGATTAGTTAAGGTCAAAGTTTATTATATACTGGTCAGGTATATAAGGGTAGGTTAAATGAGTTAAGGTCAAAAGGTCTAGTACAGTCAAGAGGTCAGTTAAGAGTAAGAATTAGAAAAGGTGGATGCCGAATAGTTTATGAAGGCATCCTCCTTTTATTCTAGAGATTAACTATAATGAATGAGGAAATAATGAATAAGAATGACGCCATTTTCATAAATAAGTACATTTGAGGCACTGTTAAGTAGAGGAAGTTAAACTAAAGTGTAGATAACAGTAACCAGTAGATACTCGAGAAGAGAAATTAAATTAGAGCATAGATAACAGTAACCAGTAAATAATCGAGAAGAGAAAATAGGCTATAGGTATATCGCAGTAACATTCAACAACTTAACATATATCAATATTTTATGGCTGTCATGTGTGTAAGACTATAGTCCTGGATTAAGTTTCATATTTCTAAGAGTCTAGGAGATGGCGTAAAACGTTAATATTGAAAATATTACTTATTTTTTATAACGCAACTACTGACGATAATGGTCAAAATATCCTATTGGTAGGAAAATATAAGAAATGATACATTCGAAATACTGAAAAAAATATGCAAAGTGTATAAATTTTTCAATAAAAAGTAGATAAATTTACATAAGTGTAATAATATGTGGTTGATTTAAGGAATGAAGATAAAAAAATCTCAAAACCTCCACATTGTACAGTGGGCAGAAATATGTATCCCTGACTTGCTTTTTTGCTAATAATACTTACTCAAATGACCTGAAAAATTTGGACATGGTCATTTTAGAGGCCCAGATTCATAATAGGGAGTCTCAAACCATACCGAATACACCTAATGGGTTTCAATTGAAAAATGCCACAACACATGCCATGAAACATGGCTGATTTGGTGCTTGGGGTCACAAACATGAGCTCAAATACTTCCTAATTTTGTGCCATTTTCTAAACCACAGATCAGCCCACCAATACCCACATCCCCCAATCAACTGCACATCATAGCTCTTCTCTCCCTCCCACTATTACAAATCAAATTTTAAATCATTTCATCACAGTAAATTAATTACCTTTTCATCCCTTTTTTCTTCAATTTTTTGTGCTCAAATTCTCATCCTCACAGCTTCAAATATCTGATTATCATAAAATTAATCAAGAATTTCCTTAAAATCTTTTACTAAACTCTCCTGAATTTAAAAAAATTACTTTATATTTTGAAATTAAGCTCAATGAGCCCATTGAAGTAAGGTTAAGATTCTTTTATATTTATTTTTTTGTATTACTAATTTACTCATGTATTGAACAAAACCAAGGCTCATAAAATAAAGAAAATTTTAACAAAGTAACTGATGATGAAAGGGTAGAAGATAAAGAATTAACCCTTCTTAGAAAATGATTCAAAAAAAGGACTTCTTCTAGTTTTGGGACAACTCAATCTACATCAAAGGCTATTTTTTCTGCTCATAGTGATATTTTTAATAAACATTGTAGAAAGACTCTTACATTTGTCTTACTGTAAGAATAACCCAAGAGAATCGGATAAACCCAAGAAAACTGTGTCCCTTTAATTAAATAAAGAGTTCAAAATTAACTAAGATCATATTTCTACTTAATAAGAAATGAAAAGTTCACCAGTTATAATTAACAGTTTTAAGATGTAAAATCTGTGTTCTTTAAGTTATATAAATAAATACAACAATAAAGTTATTTAAATGATTAAATTTATATATTCTTATGAAGCTTATATTTTAGTGAAAAGATGTCAAAATTGAGTCCCTGGAGTTGAGATCTTTCTAATGATACCCTATAACTGTATATTTATTAGGTTTTCAGTAAAATATATGAAATGTTATATAAAAATTTTATATTTATAAGAGTATTACAAGTTATGAATTATTATGTTTAAATGATGGTGGTTATTTGTTATAATGTTGTATGATACCTGTTAGATTGTTAGATGATAGGTCTAATTTTGAGTCCACAGCCTTTATATGCATAGTCCAGTCACATGCCCCCCTTTTCCCTTCTAGAGTCTGTCCAGATGTTCCTGGAGTTTGTGTGGACTTCAGGACTCAATTAGAACCTTAAAACCTTGATAAAGAATCTAAAAGATTTTATCAAAATAGGTTTACATCTATAGTTCATTTCATCCAATTTTGGTAGCCTGCACAACCCTATTAACTGAGCTAAAAATAATCAAAGTTAAGTAAATCAACCAAAATCAATATAATTAAAAATATGAGAAAAATATTAAAAATTCCCTAAAAATTTCCAAAGGCTCTTAAGACTTCTGATGTTCATTGCCATGAATTTTTAAGCCTACAGCAGCATTTCTTGACTATTAATTAAATATTTTATCTTGAGAGGTTTATTAGACCAATTTTTGCCATAAAACCAACCATTTTCTTTATAATAAAATTATACTAAAATTGAATAGTAACCCAGAATAAAATTTAAGAATCTTTTAGTGCCGTAATAAACTTTAAACTGCCACATTCTCCCTGCAAAGATGAATGTCCTCATTCTTAAATTTGCATAATCGATTTATAATATAACCATGCATTCTTTGGGGGGGACTTGCTAGGAAGTCCTCAACTTGAAGTCAGATAGAACTCAGATGGAAGTCAGATGGAAATCATTCTGAAATCACCTTTAAAAACAGCTTTCACTCTTCATTAATTACGGATGAATCTTTACTGAAATAATTGTGAAACTTCAATGAACTCAAATTAGAAATTACAATAAGGAAAGTTTAAGAATCTTCTCAACGCAATTTTTTTTTTCATTAAATATTTTTTTATCTTATTTTTCAATTCTATTTTATCAATAAAATTACAGAAAAATGGATTATTAATTCTAAAGTTATCATTTTTAAGTTGATTTGGTATTTTAATAAAATCTATTTCAAAACATATGAAAGCTAATATGTACCTTTTAAATGTAAAAAAATTGTTCATTGAGAATTAAAAATAATAATATTTTAATAGAAACCAAATAAAATGAGTTTGTATTGTATACATTTAAGAATTTTTATATTGAAAAATATTATTTGTTGTACTTAAATGAATTATATAAGAAATATATTCAACCATCAGGATTTTTAAATTTTTAGGTCTAGAACTAAGTAAAAAATGCACAAAACTAAAAAAAAGGAAAAGAAAAACCTGAGTCATGTGTTATTGATTAATTTTTAACACAATAAAGAAATTTCATAGTTTTTTTGTACTAATCAATAGTAAATAAAAAATAATTGATTTTGCATCATCAAATAATTTTAATTCTTCAAGTGGTATACTTGAATCATGTTTTTGAACATTTTTCATGTAGCAAAATTATTGAAATTAAAGGAAAATAGATTCTACCTTCTTATAGCTATATTGATTCCAAAAATACATAATAGTTTATGTAATTATAATAAATTTTGGTGATTTTCACCCCTTAATACAATAAAATTCAGGGAAGGCCATTGCCAAATTTTCAAATCTGACATGTGAAATTGAAGACTTAGAAAAATTTTGGTGATACCCACCCCTTGCTTCAATAAAATTTAGGGGAGGGTATTGCCAAATTTTTAAAACAGATATAGAGTTTTGTTGACTTAGCTGTATTTAGACTAGTAAATTTAATGATTTGAATGTAAAGAAGAAAAAATGTATGAGTTTTTCAAATTTTTGCAAAAAAAATCATCTAGAATCAAGATCTTTAAAAAGTCAGTGCATATGAAATTTTCAACAAAAAGATATAAAAAAATTAAATTTAACCAAAAAAACAAATAATCTAAAATGTTGCAATTTTTTTTTCAAATTTCAGTGAAGTGTGTGTGCCAAGGATTGATTGTTAGGTTTACTGCATTCTATCAAGAAAACTTTGTAAATGAAATAAAAAAACAAGTTATCAAAAATTTTCATTAAGCGTTCAATTTCCTTAATAGATTTATTAGCTTTAACACAATCTCTCCAGAAATCTTTCTTTTTTGAAACTTCTTCAAGTTGATACTTGTGTTTCATTTGATCAAATAGGAAATTTTACTCAAGAGCCTTCTCCTCTTTCTTTATCTTGAATTTCTTCTCCTCCAAATCATGTGCCCTCTCATCCCTCTTTAAAGAAAGCTCAAATTTCATTCTCCTCCAAGTCATGTGCCCTCTCATCACTCTGTAAAGAAAGCTCAAATTTCTTCTCCTCCAAGTCTTGTGCCCTATCATCCCTTTGTAAAGAGAGCTCGTCTTGTTTTTTTGAAATTTGAGAGTATCTCTTTCAACTTCAACTTTATCTAAAGTGAAAAGGAATATTAACAAAAGAAAAGAATAGATCACTTAATTATTAAGAGGTATTCTATTACTTACCATATTCACGTTGTAGGTAGACTCTTACAGTCGCCTTGCTGTAAGCAGAATCCAAAGGAGTTGGATAAACCGTAGAAAACCCTGTCCTTCTAAGTAAAATAAGGGTTGCTCAAATAACTAAGCTTACAATTCTACTTGAATTGATTTAAAATATAGATGAAACTCTGATTTTATGAACGCTTATTGAGATTTCTAATTAGCAGTTGTTGTAAAAGAAATACTGATGAGAACAATTAAGGTGTACCAGTGAAAGATCTGAAAAGATAGACTTATATATTTTTATAAAGATCTTATTTTAATGAGTTAACAATAAAAACAAGTCCCTGAGATGGTGACCTTTCCAATGATACCCTATATGTGATGAAAATATAATTGTTGTATTGTATTTCAACAGTGTTATGAAAAATATAAATGTTTTAAGGGTATTATAATTTTATTTAATTTTGTTGAGTAATGAAAAATATGAAGGTGGTTTTTAATTATTCAAAAAGACCCTCAATATCGAAACTAAAAGACAAAAAATCTCTAGAAGACTAATATTCTCCCTTCTATCTGATTATCCTACTCCAGACCTTTCCAACAATACCCTACATGCATAGGATCTACAATAAACTATTGATCTAACAAGCATAATAAATTCTAACCAAATTTTGCCATAATAGCCAAACTTTGCACTGGTGATCAGACTTTTCTACAGTGACCAAAATTTGCACTGGTGATCAGAATTTTCTACAGTGACCATACTTTACCACAGTGCCCAGACTTTTCTGAAGTGATCAAACTTTGCACTGGTGATCAGACTTTTCTACAGTGACCAAACTTTGCACCGGTAATCAGAATTTCCCATTGTGAGCAAACTTTGCCAAAATGAGCTCTTTTTGTCATAATAAGCTAATTTTTCCATAATGAGCTTGTTTGGCCAGAGTGAGCTAAATTTGCCACAGTGAGTTAATCTTGTCACCATGACCAAACTTTGCCACTATGACAGAATTTTTCCAGTACACTTTGCTTTTGCACCAGAAAATCACCAGAGAAAACTGGAGAAAACCGGCGCGCACCAGAAAGAAGTGGCCATTCCAAGAGCACACTTCATTCACCAAAAATAAAAATCCATAAAACCATCAAATCACAAAAGAAATACCACATATAACCATTCCAAAACACCAAAAATCAACCCAAAAAAAATCCAATTAACTCCCTTCAACCAAATTAACACCTGGTAACACCATGTTTTTCTTCCAACCAAGTTCCAATCAAATTTTTACCTAAGTGGCCTATCCAAATTTGGAATGCCACATCCTCCCTCCAATAAGGAATGTCCCCATTCCAACCAATTATGCATTCTAATTAGTTTATTTTGATGAACGTTGTTTTAGCTGGTCTTCTACAAATTTAAACTGTTTGTCTTCTTCTCCCGCTCTTGATATAAATCATAATCATAATAAAAATAAATTTTTGTGATGATTCTACTTCTGAGAGCAAGGTTTGAATCCCTTCAGACTCCCATATACCAGTCTTCCCACTATGTCACAGCATGAGAGAGTGGATCTCCCTAATGAGCCAAATACTCTTGATTCCATTCTCATAGGTCACCCCACTGAGCCGAATTCTATGATTCCAATCTCGCCATAAGGTCCTCCAAGCTTCACACCGAATAGCCTAACCCTGAGGCTCTTAAAAAATCAATAATAATCCAACTACCACCCTGACTTCTAATTCCTTCATCATAATTTAATCCATTTCTATTCAGCAACCTTTAAAAAATACTTTAGCCAGGCTTCTAATTTTTAATTTTAAACTTTTAGACCATTTTAAAGCGCCACAAATTTCAACAAATAGATTGAAATTCCAGTTTAAAGTCTTGGTGGACCAAAAATTTAATCAATTGCTAGTTCCAACTACTATCCTAAACCTTTCTCCAAAAATATCCATAAACTTTTATATGTCCTTGAAAATTAGCCAATTTAAAGTCTTGGTGGACTAACAGCATATCTTGAAACAAAATCATAAACAGCCAGTTTAAAGTCTTAGAGGACTAAGATCCAATGAGGAACCAAATTCTTGAAATAAAATTGTACAAACTATCCATTTTAAAGTCTTAGTGGACTAACAGATCTTGAATACAAATAAGACCTTAAAGAAAGTCTTGAAAAGAAGCCGGTTTAAAGTCTTGGAGGACTAACAGATCCCAAAATAACAAATATAACCCTTTAAAGAAATTCTTGAATAATAGCCAGTTTAAAGTCTTGGAGGACTACCAAATCTTGATGTAGGATCCAATTTTTCTTGAGCTCCACTTGACCCTTTCTCCTATATAAAATATACTATAAAAGAAATAAACCAAAAGGAAAATTTAAAAAAAAATAATTCTATGTTTATATAATAATTTAATTTTTATTTTATTTATTTATTTATTTTTTACTTTTTATTAGTTTTTTTTAATGATGAAAATAATAAAAGGTTATAAAAGATTGTTATGTAATAAAATTTAAAATTTAATTTAAAAAAAATAATAAAAGAATTTGAAATATAATATTTATGAAATGTAAAATAAAATTTAAAACATGCCCCCCAGCCAATTGATGAGCCATACCCTTGACATCATACCCACATCCAAGTGCAACTTGATGTGGTTACACAATTTTGAGAAATTGAAAATACAAAATTAATAAATGAAATTTTGAGAAAATAAAATTTTGTGATAATTATCACTTGGTGGGCTCCCTCCAATTTGTAAAAATGATTAGAGACCACCAGTGAGAATCACCCTTAAAAATATTTATAGTATTATAAAATTTAAAATGAAAGAAAAACATATTTCATTATATAAAAATCTAACATAAAAGAAATAAAAAAATAAAAAATAAAAATGAATCTTGAATCCGGAAGTGGGAGCATTGTCTCTTTGTTCATTCCAGTTTATAGTCTTAGCGGATATTTTATAGATCAAAAACAAAGCCAGGATTCAACTAGAAACAGGGAAAAATTGGTAATGAACATTGTGGGGTAATTTTGTGTAGAGCAGCCAGCCCATCAATTACCCCCAAACTTGCCAATATTTAATTCAGAAGGCTCCCCTGTGAACACTTCTACCAATAAAAAAAATTTATCAATCCAACATATATCTTCCCCATAATTTTTGTTTCTTTTAAGAGTTTTAAGAATTTTCAAATGAATGTCTTCATAAATGTCGTAAATTTTGTTAACGGTTTTGTCTCCCATACCATAGTAAAACAACAGTAATATTTTTAATAAGAAAGTAGTTTATTATCCTCATTCAGGAGTTCCTTTAGAACGATTGTAGAAATAGTTTACCCTCATTTTGGAGTTAACTTTCAGCACTCCTGGTGCCCCTAGGATAGAACCATTTGACTTGATCAGCCACTACCCTCTTCTTTAAAACTACTCCATCCAATTCTTCCAAAACATATGAACTGCAAGATACTTGTTCCTTGACTTTATACAGTCCATTCCACCTATCTGCAAACATCTTGCCCTATTGGCTCTCCAAACTCCTATTATACACCAAAACCATATCTCCAGTTTTCAAAGGTTTTCTAAGTCGATTTGCCAACCGCTCATCCCAATATCTTACACCACACAACATGGGGGGCAGACTTGCTAGCGAGTCCGCAACCTTGGACCCAAACTCACCACAGATTGAACACACATTGAGCTATTGATAAAGAAACCATACAATCAGGGATGAACACCACTCATCAGAACAGTTTTAGGTGGGTGTTCAAGTAGAGTTCAGTATGGGTTCAGTATGAGTTCCATCTCAGTTCAGGTTAAGGACTTGCTAGCAAGTCCACCCCCTATATTGCATAGTGTTACTGACCGATTTTGGATCTTCATCATCCGCAAATATGCCTTTTCTAAGTACTCTTCTTTCTTTTCTAGCTGCATCATTCTTGCACATAATAACTCTTCAGTAGTCTTGACCATGTCCCAATCAACTCCAAGATATGATTCAGCTTCCAAATCAACCGGTGAAACTTCTTTCTGTCCAAAAACAAGTTCATAGGGTGAAAATCCGGTGTGGTCTTCCAACATTGGCAGGGGCCTTTGTTGTGTGATTTGGCGCTGTTTTTGCATGTCTTAATTGACATCTGTTAAGGAATTTGGTATTTTTCTGGGTTTATTCCGTGGATATTGGGTCTGCGGGTATGTGGGTACTATCATTGGATAGCCCTGGTTTTTCTCTATATTTTATGTCTTGTAGACATTTTTCATATTCTGAGTTTTAAGGGGTCATTTCCTCATTTTTCATTTATAAAAGATTGCTGTTTAATTTTGTTTTTCGTGTTTTACGGGCTAACCTTAAGGCTTAGGGTTAAGTGCTTAGTACCATTTGATAGAGCTAATTTTTCTCTATATTTCATGTCACAATGTTGTTATAGTGAAATTCCGTGTTTTAAAGGTTTTAGTAGTTGTAGCTTACTTTTCTAAGTAGATTAGTGGTTTTTATTGGTTTTCTGGCTTCAGGGAGGCCAGGCCGCTTCAGGCGGCATCTCCGACTTCAGGCGGCCCGCCCGCCTCTGTTTTAGGAGGTTGGGGAGCGCTCCAGGAGGGTTTTTTATGCGATTTGGCAGGTACAGGCGCCAGATTGGTGGGTGCGCATGGGCTCTTAGTTAGTGGTCTGTGTGTATATAGTGAAGAAGACAGTTTGGGGCAACCTTAATCATCATACAACCATCCGGAGGTGATCTCATTGTTCCTCACTCAGTTTTCACTGTTTTCTGGCCACAAATGGCTGTGTTTGTTGCAAGTGAGTTCTTCATTTAACTTAACTTTGGCAACTGTTTTCTCTGTTATAGTCTTGCAATCTATAGCAAGTATTATTGCTGTCTCTGGTGTGGATTTGCAGCCTACATCAAGTATCTTTGCTGTCTCTGGTGTGGAATTTGTTCTACATTTCAGTTCTTTGGTCTGGTAGTCTATCTGGGGACTACTTTCTTGGCTCATCAAGCAGTCAAGTGTGTTTAAAAGGGGTCTTTAGCAAAACAGGAACCAACTTACTTTAGCAAGTAAATCTCACTCTATTTTTCTAAAGGGACAGGGGATTTTCTCTCTGGTTTTTCTCCAACTCCCTTGGTCAAGGCCTATAGCTAGTACTATAGGATTGTCTACATTTCTGGCGCCCAACGTGGGGTAGAACTTGCTAGTTCTTTGGAATCTCTGTTTTCTTTGGTTGGCTCTTTTTGGTGTTTTGGTCAGGAGGAATGGCTTCTGGTTCTGCTATTCCTGTGGTGACTGTCAGTGGGGGGAATGGTCCTCCTTCTGTGATGTTTAGGGAGTTTGTGAGGATTAAAACTTGGGATGGTACCAAGTTTAATGGGGAGGATGTCAAGTGGTTTCTAGAGAAGTATGAAACTGCTGCTGGAGTGGATGGTGCTTCCTACCTGGAAATGGTGAAGCAGATTATCTTCTTCATTGGTGATAGGTCAGTGGAGAAGGAGATTGTGGCCATGTCTGGCTACAAGAAGAGGGATTGGAAATTGTTGTGTAGGGAAATGGTGGATAGATGGGGTGTCAGGTTCACTATGGTGGACTTGAACAAGGTTGTCAGTGAATGGCAATCTTATGGTGGTGTTGGTAACTTACATAGTTACAGGAAGTTTCTGCTACAGTTTGATCCTGTGGTGGAATACTTGGTGGAAGTGGAGGAGCTGGCACATGAAAATGCTGCCAAAGATGTTTTTTGGTTTGCCCTGGCTAGAGATGTCATGATGGATGTGTTGAAGGAGTTGTCAAGAAAGAAATTGATGAAAACTCTTTCTAATGGGGATCAGAAGTTGCCTGCCTTGGATAAGGTGAAGGAGGCTGTTGAGGCCCATTTGAAGTTATTGGCTGTGGACACCTATCAGGAGGGGTGTGCCAAGTATGTCAGCAAAGTCAGTGAGGCTTTGGCTGAAGAGGAAGTTGGGAGAAGAAGGAGGAGAAAAATTTGGTGCAGGTTCCCAAACAGGAGAGGGACCCAATGGTGGAGCAGCTGGCTGATCTGACAAAACAGCTGCACATTTTTGTTCAGGAGGCCAAGAAGGTTAATAAGGCACCTTCTCAGCCAAGAGAGTTTGAAAGAAGGGCTGGTAGGAGTGATCCTTAGGTTTGCTCTTATTGTAGTAGGAGGGGGCACAGGTCCAATGATTGTTGGGCACTGAACAGAGATGTGTCTGAAGGAAAAGTGGAGTTTGATGGCAGGGTTTTTAAGTTCCCTGACGGTTCTTTTGTGAAGCCTAGTGAGGGGCAGGCTCCTGTTGATTTGGTCAGGAGAAGAGGTGGTCTCAATCAAAGGAGGCCAAGGTTTGAGGAGATTCCTGATCAGGGGAAGTCTTCTGTTAAGGTAGATGAGGATGTCAAGGGAAAGGGGAAGGAGGTCAATAAGGTCTCTTTTTCTACTTCTTTTGGTGGTTTGGAGTTGTATTCTTGTGGTGGACAGTCAAGTGGAGAATGCTTGGCTGGTGTTTATGATGTGGAAGCAGGGAAGGTGGGTAGGCCTAAGAGCAGTTCTCAGGCCCAACCAAAGCCAAATGCTTCAAAGGGTGATCCTAAGCTGAGTGCAGCTAGGAAAAGGTACAGCAAAGAGGAGCTGTACAAGATGCAGAAATGTATGGCTGACATGGGCCCCCCTAGTTTTGGTGCATTGGACATGAATGGTGAGCCAATGCCAATGGAGGTGGATTCTGACTCCGAGGAGGATGTCCCTTTTGCTTCATTGCCAAAGCCTGTTGGAGTCAGAGGTTCTGGTGAGGGATCTGGTTTGTTTCCTGTTAATGGTAAATCTGTTGGTTATGCTGGTCCTCAAGAATCTTCTAGGACCAAGGTGGTGAAGCAAAGAGCTCACTTTGAGAGGCCAGTAGTGTCTGGTCAAGTTAATGTTATGGACTCTGTCCTGGAAAGGATGAACCAGGGTCAGGTTTCCCTATCTTATGGGGAATTGTATGCTATCAGTCCAGGGTTAGCTGATAGGCAGAAGAAGTTGTTGACCAGGAGAAGGGTTTCTTCTGGTGAGGTAGAATACATTTGTGATTCTGCTGAAAAATTTGGTGAGGGGTTGGAAACTCATTTTTCTGCTCCTCTGAGATATGTCAATGTCACTCTGAATGGCAGGGAGGCAAGGGCATTGGTGGATACAGGTTCTCAGATAAACCTGATTTCTTTGTTTGAGGCAACTCATATGGGCCTCCCCATCAAAACTGGTATTGGTGGGAATTTGAGAGGGATCGGTGGCCATGTCACTGAATTGGTCGGAACTTCAGAGTTTGTGAAGTTAGATGTTGGAGGAGCCTCAGGGAAGGTTCATTTTTACATTGCTAAAGGTAATGTAAAAGCAGTTTTGGGCGGGCCATTCTTGATGGATTTTCAGGCAAGAATTGGTTATCAATTTGATTTGGGAATCAGTTTGGAGTTGACTGGTGAAGACAAAAGGAGGCTTCACATGAGGTTATCATCCCCTGGAGAGGATGGTTGGGAGACTAGGCCTGGTTTATCTTCAATGTGCCAGTGCATGGACTGCTGCAGGAGAAGGAAGGAAGTGGGTGCTGCCTCTGGTTTTTTGGAGTGCGGCTCAGGCTCTATTGAGAGTCTGTCTTTTTTAGAGTAATGAGGGCTGATCACCCTAGTGCTACAACCTCTCCCCGAGATGAGGAAATCCCAGGTTGTAGTAGGTCAGCTCCCTTGGAGATATACCAAGTGGATTTTCAACTTTCTCTTTTTAATGTTTCTCTTCTCTGCAAGTATTCATCAAGTTTTTTATCAAGTCTTTGTTCTCTCTCAAGATTCTTAATTATTTTTAATTCAAGTTTAAAGAAGAAGATTGGTTATATATCTTTATTGAAAGATATGCAGAAAAGCTTTGGGGCGGTGAGATTGGGGTCTAAAAGTAAGTCCTCCCAATTGTGCACCGCTAGGGTTTCTTCTACACCTTTCAAAAACATTACCTGGGCCAAACCTGTGAGCATTGGGGAGACCCCTGGTTATTTTTGTAGGACAGAAGATAACTCAAGAAAAGAAGATAAAAATTTCAAGATAATTCAAGAAAATCAAGAAAAAAATCTGAAGATAATGAAGAAAGAAGATGCAAAATATTTTTGTGAAGATCGTCAAGATCTATTTTTGGGCCTTCAGCATGAGGTTAAACTGCAGAAAATTTTGAAGCATGATGATTGTCAAGATCAATTTTTGGACCTCCAGCATGAGGATAAACTGCACAATTTTAGAAGATGTGATTCAGAAGACGAATCAAGATTTGAAGATTTGGAAGTTGGAAGTGAGGATGAAGATGTGGAATTGCGGAAAAGTTTTGGAGTGGTGAGATTGGGGTCTAAAAGTAAGTCCTCCTAATTGTGCACCGCTAGGGTTTCTTCTACACCTTTCAAAAACATTACCTGGGCCACACCTGTGAGCATTGGGGAAACCCCTGGTTATTTTTGTAGGACAGAAGATAACTCAAGAAAAGAAGATAAAAATTTCAAGATAATTCAAGAAAATCAAGAAAAAAATCTGAAGATAATGAAGAAAGAAGATGGAAAATATTTTTGTGAAGATCGTCAAGATCTATTTTTGGGCCTCCAGCATGAGGTTAAACTGCAGAAAATTTTGAAGCATGATGATTGTCAAGATCAATTTTTGGACCTCCAGCATGAGGATAAACTGCAAAATTTTAGAAGATGTGATTCAGAAGACGAATCAAGATTTGAAGATTTGGAAGTTGGAAGTGAGGATGAAGATGTGGAATTGCGGAAAAGTTTTGGAGTGGTGAGATTGGGGTCTAAAAGTAAGTCCTCCCAATTGTGCACCACTAGGGTTTCTTCTACACCTTTCAAAAACATTACCTGGGCCACACCTGTGAGCATTGGGGAAACCCCTGGTTATTTTTGTAGGACAGAAGATAACTCAAGAAAAGAAGATAAAAATTTCAAGATAATTCAAGAAAATCAAGAAAAAAATCTGAAGATAATGAAGAAAGAAGATGCAAAATATTTTTGTGAAGATCGTCAAGATCTATTTTTGGGCCTCCAGCATGAGGTTAAACTGCAGAAAATTTTGAAGCATGATGATTGTCAAGATCAATTTTTGGACCTCCAGCATGAGGATAAACTGCACAATTTTAGAAGATGTGATTCAGAAGACAAATCAAGATTTGAAGATTTGGAAGTTGGAAGTGAGGATGAAGATGTGGAATTGCGGAAAAGTTTTGGAGTGGTGAGATTGGGGTCTAAAAGTAAGTCCTCCCAATTTTGCACCACTAGGGTTTCTTCTACACCTGTCAAAAACATTACCTTGGCCACACATGTGAGCAAAGGGGAAACCCTTGGTTTTTGTTCCAGGTCTGGTGGTGAAGAATTCCTGAAGATCCCTCAAGTTGAAGGTGGAGCGGCAAAGTATAAGAAGGTAGCGCAGAAGATTAGGCCTGTCAATGAGCCTATGCCTGTGGGTTTGAATCCGCCTTTGAAGAGACCTCCTTTTTCAAGAGATCCGTACTGTACTCCTTTGGTGAAGAATCCTCCAGAATTTGTAGAGACGGCTAGGGTGACCGTGGAAAGATTGAAAGTTGTTAATTTTGGTCCTGATGGGTGGTTGTCTGAGGAAGAAAAGAAGTTGTTGTTGCACGTTATTGTGCTAAGGGAAAAAGTGGTGGCATTTGTTGAGGAGGAAAGGGGTGTTCTGAAGCACTCTTATGGGGAACCTTACTTGATTCCTGTTGTTTGTCATGAACCTTGGCAAATCAAACCTATTCCGATTCCAGCAGCTATCAGAGAGGATTTTGTGGAGATTATTAGGGAAAGAGTCAGGACTGGGTTATATGAACAATCAACATCCAGTTACTCAAGTCCGGTGTTCTGTGTAAAGAAGCAGAATGGAAAGTTGAGGGTGGTTCATGATCTTAGAGCCTTGAATAGAGTCACTATCAAGGACGCTGGTATGCCGCCAAGTGCAGAGGATTTTGTTGAAGCTTTTGCTGGAAGGGTGTGTTATGGTTTGGGTGATATTATGGGTGGTTATGATGAGAGGGAGCTACA
Organism: Hemileia vastatrix; assembly: GCA_030280995.1. Classification (NCBI taxonomy): domain Eukaryota; kingdom Fungi; phylum Basidiomycota; class Pucciniomycetes; order Pucciniales; family Zaghouaniaceae; genus Hemileia; species Hemileia vastatrix. The sequence continues at coordinate 34,777,667 of JASXTE010000008.1, forward strand.
TACGGATTCAAGGCCTCTCACAACTTTTGAGACTCTTTGGGAAGATTTCAGCTCACTAGGTTGCCTCAAGGAGCAACTAATTCAGTGGCAGTTTATCAAGCACAGATGGCTTGGATTTTGCAGGATGAGGTTCCTACTCATGCTGGTATTTTTATTGATGATGGTTGAATTAAAGGACCATCCACTGATTATGGTAATGAGGTGTTAGCGGAGAACCCTGGCATAAGGAGGTTTGTGTGGGAACATGAAATAACTCTAGAGAGAGTGTTGTTCCGGATTGAAGAGGGTGGTTTGACCATTTCAGGGTCAAAATTCTGTTGTTGTGTTCCTGCTTTGGAAATTCTGGGTCATGTGGTGTGTAAAGAGGGAAGGATTATGGCGAAGAAGAAGATTAATAAAATTCAGGCATGGCCAAGGCCTAAAAATACTACTGAAGTCAGAGGATTTTTGGGTGTATGTGTATATGTCAGGATTTTCATTAAGGATTTTTCTTTGTTGGCTTCACCTTTAAGAAGGTTGACCAGAAAAGATGCAGATTGGGAATGGACTGAAGAGTGTGAAGAGGCTTTTTAGAAGCTGAAAAAGGTTGTTGGTGAAGATATAATTCTTCACAAGTTGGATTATGGTGTTGGTGCTGGAAAGATTTATCTGGCAGTGGACTCAAGTTATATTGCTGCTGGTGCTGTGTTGTCTCAGGAGGATAAGACTGGGAGGGTCAGGCCAGTAAGGTATGAGTCTGTGGTGTTTAATGAGGTGGAATCTAGGTATTCTCAACCTAAGTTGGAATTGTGTGGCATAGCTAAAATTTTAAAGAAGCTACAGATGGTTTTGTGGGGGCAGCATTTTGAGCTGCAGGTGGATGCAAAATCTTTGGTTCAGATGATCAATACACCTAGTTTTCCAAATGCTCCAATGACTAGGTGGGTGGCATTTATTCAACATTTTTCTTTTGACCTGGTACACAAACCAGGTAAAACTTTTACTATGCCTGATGGGTTATCAAGGAGGCCACCTACAGATGAGGATTCTGATTCTGAAGAGTTTGATGAAGATGTTCCAGTGATTAGGGCCAGCACAAAGGGTGCTGAGGATTTTTCTTTCCTCCCCCATGATGCTAAACTGGATGATTGTTCTGACCTCACCAAAGAGGTTAAACTTGCTGGATCTGATCTTGATTCTGGTGATCAGGATGTTTTTGTTGATGAAGATGGAGTTGTTGTTTGGGACAGCTCAAAATTTGAAAAGGGTGTTTTTGTTAGTGAACTGTATTCTCACAAGGTTCAGTGGAAAGAAAAGGACGTGCCAAAATTTAAGGATTGGTGTCCTGGTTGGGCTGCTCAATTGGCTCATGTTCACACTGGTGATTTTGATGACAGAGTTGTACCCTTGGATGTTGGTTTGTTGGATTTTGAAGATGAGACCTGGGGTCAATCTGGATTTTATTTTATTTTGGTGGAATATCTGTTGACCTTGGAGAGGCCAGATATTTGTGATGATGATACTTGGTTGGCAATCAAGAAGAAGAGTCCTGGATTTTATGTGTCAGGAAGGCGCTTGATGAGAAGGAGACATCCTAATCCTCAAGTGGTGGTGACTCAGAAGAAGGGTCAAGAATTGGTTTTGAAGTCTTTGCATGAAGACCTTGGTCATAGAGGCTTTGGGGAGACTTATAGAAGAGTAGCAGACAGATTTTGGTGGCCAGGTATGAAGTTGGCTGTGCAGGGTTGGGTTCAATCTTGTGAAGAATGTCAAAGAAGAAGTCACTTGAAACCTAAAGAGGTGGGCCGTGCTACTGGTGAATCAACTGTCTTTGGAAGAGTCAGTCTGGATGCTGTCCATATTAAAGAGGGCAGGTATAAATACTTGATTGTTGCTGAGATGATTTGTCTGGTTGGGTTGAGGCGGTGCCTCTGGTTAATTTGACTGCCAAGAATGTGGCAGAGTTTTTGAAGAAGGAGTGGATTTATAGGTATGGGTTGATGAAGTTGGTGACTGTTGATGGCGGGCCAGAGTTTGGTGCCAAATTTAAAGAAGCTGTGGCTAGTGTTGGTTCTAGGGTTAGAGTGGCTACACCGTATTATCCTGAAGCTGAAGGAATGGTTGAAAGAGGCCATCAAGTTATCAAGAATGCTTTGGTGAAGATGTGTGGAGATAGTGCCAAAAAGTGGAGGCATTATTTACCCTTGGTTTTATTTGCTGATAGGGTCACTGTGAAGAGGACAACTGGCTATTCTCCTTATGAGTTAATGTTTGGTAAGAAAGCCGTTCTACCAGTGGACTTGGAAGCTGTCTCTTATCTTGGAATTGATTGGGATGACGTGCAAACAACAGAAGATTTGCTCTGTGCCAGGATGCAACAGTTGGAATGTAGAGAGGAATGTAAAAAGAAGGCATACTCTAGAATGATGAAGATTAGGAATCAATCAGTCAGATACTGGGACAAGAAGTTAGCTCATAGACTCAGGAATCCCTTAAAACCTGGTTGTTTGGTTTTGGTGTATAATAGAAGTTTGGAGAGTCAGTGGGGAAAAATTTTTGCTGACAGATGGAATGGACCTTACAGAGTCAGATCTCAGGTGTCTGGAGGTTCTTATGTTTTGGAAAAGTTGGATGGTGCAGTCTTGAAAAAGAGGGTGGCTGCAGACCAAGTGAAGAGGTTTTATCCCAGAGGCACTAGGCATGAAGAAGATTGACTCCGCAATGAGGATAAACTACGGACCATTCTTTAATTTTGGTTTCTTTGTGGTGATGCTATTCATCTGTTTGTTGGAAACTTTTGTTAGAGGGTACCCATGGGTGGGGCTTCTAGATTTGATCTTGGCAAGTGTAGGGGTGACTGATGGGCTGGCTGCTCTATCAACAGTTACCCCAGATTGTCTGTTTCCAACCCTTTCTCTTAATTTGGTTGAACCCTAGTATTGGTTTATTTTCACAGGTTCTAGTCCTCTATGACTTTAAACTGGAATTTCCTTTGGTTTTCAAGTGCCGGACTCTTCACTCTTATTGGTTTTTCGTTTTTTTGTGTTGGATGTTGTGTTTTTGTTAGAAGGTACACAGGGGGGGCTTCTAGATTTTAATTTGGCAAGTGTGGGGGTAACTGATGAGCTGGCTTCTCTGTAGAACAGTTACCCCAGAATGTCTGTCTCAAGTCTTTTGTTTTTCCTAGTTGAATTCTAGTTCTGTTGTTTACTATTCAGGTTTTAAGTCTGCTATGACTTTAAACTGGTTTGGGACTGGCTTCTTTATCTTTGGTTCTTTCAGATTGGTGGTGGATCACTCATTTTTACTTATTGGAGGGAGCCCACCCAGTGATCATTTCTATGGACCGGACTTTCCCTTATTGGACCATCTATGGAGCTGGAATTTCTTTGATTTTGCAGTTATGTTTTTGCTAGATAGAAGTTTTAGATTATTTTCTTTTTTCTCTTTTTTTCTTTTAATTTTTTTATGGGGGTTGTTAAAATTATAAAATCAAAAATATAGGGTGTTACCACATCAGGGTCACCTGGATGTGGGCCAGCATTGGTGGGGAAAGGCTCATCAATTGGCCGGGCAATGCTATTTTATTTTTATATATTATTTATTTCATGTGTTTCTGTGTTTCATTATTTTTTGTTATCTTCTGAATTTCTAAATTTTTGTTTTTTTTCTGTTAATCATTTAAAAGATTTAATTTTGTATCCACATCAAGGTGCACTTGGATGTGGGTAAGGTATCAGGGGATCAGCTCATCAATTGGCTGGGGGATACCATTTGTATTATTTTTTATATTTTATTTTATTTCATTTATGTTATTTCATTTCAGTTTAATTATTAATTTTTTATTTTAGTATATCAGTAGACTGTAAAAAAAAAAAAAAAAAAAAAAATTCTGAAATTATTTTTTTATTATTCGTTTTATATTATTTTTATGTTTCTAATCTTTTGCAGGAGCTCATTGTCTGGATGAGGAAGCTTCTGGAGGCTGGTCCGGATTGTGATGATGTTTTTGTTTTTTGTTGGGATTGTGGGAAGCACTGTGTTCTTTGAAGTGCATCCTGCTGGAGAGATTATAGGGATTGGATTAGAGGGAAGTTCAGAGGAGGAAGAAGAAGAGGCAGGAATGGAGTGCTGGAGGGTGTGTTTAATGATCCTAGACATTTTCCAGTGGTCGTCCAGTAGGCGCTTTCTCAAGGATTTTTCAAAGTCATTCAAGGGTCCATGGAGGGCAAAGGCTTTTAGCATATTGGAACACATGGTGCTTAGGTGTTTCTTCATGTCTCCATAATCCAGGGTCAAAGAAGTTTCAAGAGTTTGGCCAACTCCAATGATAGATTCACGAGGAGGGGTGCCAACTAGACAAGAAGAATTGGATCAGTAATTATTTTTGTTGAAGAAATGGAATAATTAATTTGGTACTTACAGATTGGAAGCTCATCAAATCTGTAAGCAGCTGGGATTTGGATCGCTGACGATTTTGTTATGGTCATAGTGGGTGGATCAACTAGGGAAAGATATGGATTCTCATGGTCTTCCTCTGAAGGATCCTGAGAAGGTGAACTGGGATGATGAGGTTCCTGGGGCCTAGTTGGAGCAGTGAGATTGTGGTTGTTGTTGTTTTTGTTATTTCTGTTGGATTCAGCTGGAGGAGGTGCTGGTGATGGAGTACCAAGGTTGTTAAAGGATGGAGCAGGAGAGGGGGATTTGGAAGCAGACTGCTCTTTTCTGGATGGAGAATTTGAAGAGATGGAACTGTCAGAAGAGTAGTTGGCTGACAGAGGAGAGGTGTAGTTTCTTTGTCTTAGTTGGGGACGAAGTTGTTGTTGTGGAGCAGTGTGTGGTGTTCTGGTTTCTTCTTGGGGTTCTCTGGAAGTTCTCTTAGAAATCTGGTAAATTTTGGTACTTTTGGACTTTGGAAGGGTGGATTGCATTGCTCTGGGAGCAGTAGGAGGTAGTTGGTTTGAGTTGTTATTGTTATCTGGATGAATTTTGTTATTTTCTGGCCGTTTTTGGAGGTTTTGGCCCTGATTTTTGCTGTTTGGTGAGGCGGGCGGGCCGCCCAACGTTGGCCGGGCCGCCTGGACACGGTCTAGAAGCCTAGGGGTTGATTTTGAAGCTTTTGGAGCTAATTTATCAGTGATAAAAGCAGTTTCTTGAGAAGCTAAGGCTGGTCTTTTTGGAAGAGTGCGGGAAGCTGAGCTTCTGGATCTTCTGGAAGGAGCTGAAGATAGAGAGGAAGAGGATGGACCAAGTTCTGGAGACCTGGTAGGGGATCTGGAGATGTACTTGTGAGAAGGAGACGGCAGAGGAATAGGATAGTGGGCATCTCTGTCACATTTCTTTTTTTTGGAATAGCAGGAGTCACAAGCCCTGTTGTAGAATTTGGCTTCTGGATTTGGAAGAGTGAATGTGCAAGGTCTGCACATGTGTATGCACTGTTTTCAGGCATAGTCCCTTGGAGCAGTGAAGCAAGGAAGAGTAGAGGAGTCAACAGCAGGGGATCCAGACATGATTTGTGGTGTGAAAGGTGATGAAAAGGATAAGAGAAGATTTTGTCAGTGATGAATAGAAGATGAAGTGAAGGTGGAGGCTCCGTGGGTCTGGCTGTGTGTGTGTATTGCATTAAATTGGCTGGGTCAGATTCATGCAAGATTCTGTCAGTCCTCTATGACTCTAAACTGGAAATTTTATCAGTCCATCAAGACTCTAAACTGAAAAAGCTATAGTATCAAGGTAGTCCATCAAGACTTTAAACTGAACACTGTGTTAGTCCCCCAAGACTTTAAACTGAGGGTTGTAAGTCCCCCAAGACTATAAACTGAGGGAAACGTTTTTGTTGTTGGAGTTGGTTTGAAAGATTGGTGGAGGGTATCCACAGGGGGAGCCTCCAAATTTAGCAAAGGCAAGTTTGGGGGGAATTGATGGGCTGGCAGCTCTATTCACAATTACCCCAGAATGTTAGTTTTTTCTCTGTGTCTTAATGTGGTTGATCTCTGGTTCTGGGTTTATGATTTAGGTTTTTGAGTCCCCCAAGACTTTAAACTGAGGGTTTTTGAGTCCCCCAAGACTATAAAATGAGGATGGTCCCCCAAGTTTTAAAACTGAGGGTTGTTTGTGGTTACATCCTATAGAGGGTGTGATCAATTTTTCTTTTCTGAATCAAACTCAAGTACTAGTGGAATTACAGAGTGAATCAAGAGATGAAATGAAGTGTTCAGAATTAGCTTTGAACTGGTGAATGAGGTGTCTTCTGTTCTCAATGTCCTGTGGATCTCTAGCAGGAGTGGATTGGAAATAGTGAAGCAGGAGTTGTTTCTGTTGAGATGTGTGTTGTTGGAACTTGGCCTTGATAGTGGGCAAGTGCGTTGGTGTTGGTGGTGCAATGGATCCTACATTGTTATCATCACTATCAGAAGAGGAAGGAACTGAGAAGTTATCAGTTTTAAAGTTGAAAGAAGAAATGAATGTTCTTTACCATCAGATGGACCAGGGATGGGGGAACTAGTTGCTTTATGGGTTGTGGCACTCTTCTGGGAAGGGTGGAGCTTTTTGATTAATCTGGGTATCAGGATGGATGGCCTAGATCTTTTGCTGCTGGCAGAAGAAGGACCAGGTTGAGGCGGAGGTGAATCTGTTGTAGAAGAAAGTGGACCAGGTCTGTGGCAGGTCTTCTTTCTGGAGTGGCAGACATCGCAGGACGTTCTGTATGGATGAACAGGTGGTGTTATGGCGCAGATTAAATTATTGTTGATGCAGTATTGGCAGGGGCCCATTTCAGAGGCAGATTTGGAAAGGAGGTTAAACATGGTGGTTGGATGAAGAAAGAATGCGGACATTCTCAATTGGAGGGAGGATGTGGTCTTCCAACATTGGCAGGGGCCTTTGTTGTGTGATTTGGCGCTGTTTGTGCATGTCTTAATTGACATCTGTTAAGGAATTTGGTATTTTTCTGGTTTTATTCCGTGGATATTGGGTCTGCGGGTATGTGGGTACTATCATTGGATAGTCCTGGTTTTTCTCTATATTTTATGTCTTGTAGACATTTTTCATATTCTGAGTTTTAAGGGGTCATTTCCTCATTTTTCATTTATAAAAGATTGCTGTTTAATTTTGTTTTTTGTGTTTTACGGGCTAACCTTAAGGCTTAGGGTTAAGTGCTTAGTACCATTTGATAGAGCTAATTTTTCTCTATATTTCATGTCACAATGTTGTTATAGTGAAATTCCGTGTTTTAAAGGTTTTAGTAGTTGTAGCTTACTTTTCTAAGTAGATTAGTGGTTTTTATTGGTTTTCTGGCTTCAGGGAGGCCGGGCCGCTTCAGGCGGCATCTCCGACGTCGGGTGGCCCACCCGCCTCTGTTTTAGGAGGTTGGGGAGCGCTCCAGGAGGGTTTTTTATGCAATTTGGCAGGTACAGGCGCCAGATTGGTGGGTGCGCATGGGCTCTTAGTTAGTGGTCTGTCTGTATATAGTGAAGAAGACAGTTTGGGGCAACCTTAATCATCATACAACCATCCGGAGGTGATCTCATTGTTCCTCACTCAGTTTTCACTGTTTTCTGGCCACAATTGGCTGTGTTTGTTGCAAGTGAGTTCTTCATTTAACTTAACTTTGGCAACTGTTTTCTCTGTTATAGTCTTGCAAGCTATAGCAAGTATTATTGCTGTCTCTGGTGTGGATTTGCAGCCTACATCAAGTATCTTTGCTGTCTCTGGTGTGGACTTTGTTCTACATTTTAGTTCTTTGGTCTGGTAGTCTATCTGGTGACTACTTTCTTGGCTCATCAAGCAGTCAAGTGTGTTTAAAAGGGGTCTTTAGCAAAACAGGAACCAACTTACTTTAGCAAGTAAATCTCACTCTATTTTTCTAAAGGGACAGGGGATTTTCTCTCTGGTTTTTCTCCAACTCCCTTGGTCAAGGCCTATAGCTAGTACTATAGGATTGTCTACACCGGTTGTTCTTTTGGCATTAATTTGATCAGAAAATAAAACTAAAGGTAAATAATGCCTCCACTTTTCTGCACTCAACCCACACATTTTGACTAAAGCATCCTTAATAACTTGATGCCCTCTTTCAACCATACCTTCAGCTTCAGGATAATAAGGGGTTGCTACCCTAACCTTTGACCCAAATTTTGATATAGCTTCTCTAAACTCTGTCCTAAACTCAGGATCTCCATCTACTGTTACCAATTTCATAACTCCATATTTATACACCCAATTTTTCAAAATAAATTCTGCCACATATTTGGCAGTCAAATTAATAAGAGGCCCTGCCTCTACCCAACCAGATAAATCATCTCTGGCTAATATTAAATATTGATACCATCCCTCCTTACTATGAATGGTATCCAAGCTAACCCTTCCAAAGAGAGTATTTTTTGCCGGTAGCGTGTCCAGGTTCTTTTGGCCTTAAATAACTTCTTCTTTAACATTCTTCGCATGACTGAACCCACTGTTTAACAGCCATCTTCATGCCTGTCCACCAAAATTGATCAGCGATTCTTCTGAAAGTTTCTCCAACACCTCTATTCCCAAGATCTTCATGCAGTGACTTTAAAACTAATTCTTGCCCTTTCTTTTGAGTTAGAACTACTTGAGGATTTGGATACCTCCTTTTCATTAATTGTCGACCAGATAAGTAAAATGTAGATGACTTCCTTTTTATAGCCACCCATTCATCATCTTCACAATCTTCTGGACTTTCTAAAGTCAATAAATTTTTGGCCAACAACAAATAAAAACCAGTCCAACCCCAGACTTCATCTTGAAAATTGATTAATATAATATCAATGGGCACTTCTCTATCACCAATATCACCTGCACATGAATGAGCCAATAGAATTTGACCACAAATTTGATTCTTGATTGAGCTATGTTGATTTTCTTCATCTGAACCTTTTGACCTTTTAGAAACCAAATTCGAAAATACCTCTTTCTCTTCTTCACCCTTTTTAACCCAATTTTCTAATTCTCCAACATATACACCCTTCCTTAACCTACTACTATCTCAAACTACCACTCCTTCTTCATCTATATACACAACATCTTCTTCTACCTCTTTTTTACCAAACTTATTCACACCAATTTCATCAATTTTATCAACATCAAAATAATTTTCTAGTTTATCCTCTTGGTGGAGGTCATCATTACAATCATCTAAACACAATATTCCTGCCAGTTTAACCTCATTTGGGAGGTATTAAAAGTATTCAGCTCCTTTAGTACTGGCTTTAATCATAGGTATATCTTCATCAAAATCTTCTGAGTCTGAATCATCTTCAGTGGGTGGTCTTCTTGACAAACCATCTGGCATAGTAAAAGCTTTGCCAGGCTTATGAAATAAGTCAAAATAAAAATGTTGAATGAATGATACCCATCTAGTCATAGGTGCATTTGGTAAACCTGGGGAATTAATCATTTGAATTAAAGATTTTGTATCCACTTGAAATTTGAAGTGTTGGCTTCACAAAACATTTTGAAGTTTCTTTAAAATTTTTGCCACTTCACACAGTTCCAATTTTGGCTGAGAATATCTTGATTTGACTTCTGTGAATACCACAGATTCATACCTAACTGGCCTAATGTAACAAGCTTTATCCATCTGAGACAAAACTTCCCCAGAAGCAACCTGACTTGAGTCAACTGCTAAATAAATCCTACCAGCATCTTTTCCATAATCTAGCTTGTGCAGGACTAAATCCTTCCCCACAATCTTCTTCAATCTCTCAAACGCCCTTTCACACTCTTCATCCCACTCCAAGTCTTCATCCTTTCTTTTCAACCTTCTCAACAGAGCTTCCAATGAAGAAAAGTCCTTGATAAACATTCAAACATAAACACATACACCTAAAAACCCCCTAGCTTTGGTCATATTCTTGGGTCTTGGCCAGGACTGAATTTTATTCACTTTCTTCTTGGACATAATCCTACCCTCTCTGCATACCACATGACCTAAAATCTCTAAAGCTGGCACACAACATGAAAATTTTGAACCCAAAATAGTTAAACCAGCTTCTTCAATTCTAAACAAGATACTCTCTAAAGTGATTGCATACTACCAGATGAATTTTCGTATCCCTGGGTTCTCCTCCAACACTTCATTATTGTAATCTGTTGAAGGTCCTTTAATTCCTCCATCGTCAATAAAGATTCCAGCATATTGAGGAATTTCATCTTGAAGAATCCAAGCCATCTGATCTTGATAAAAAGTAACTGAATTTGTTTCTCCTTGAGGTAATCTTGTCAATTGTAATTGTCCTAGTGGTGTATCAAAAGTAGTGAGAGGCCTAAAGTCTGGATGCAACTCTCTCTCATCATATCCCCCCATATTATCTCCTAAACCATAACACACTCTCCCAGAAAAAGCTTCCACAAACTCCTCAGCACTAGGTGGTATACCAGCATCCTTTATTGTAACCCTATTTAATTCCCTGAGATCATGAACTACTCTATGTTTGCCATTCGGTTTCTTGATACAAAATACCAGACTAGAATAACTTGATGATGAATGCTCATACAGTCCAGTGCGAATCTGATCTCTGACAACTTTGATATAAGCTTCTTTTAATGCAGCCGAAATTGGGATTGGTTTTTTCTGCCACGGTTCATGACATACTACAGGAATCTTGTAAGGCTTCCCATAGGAATGCTTCAACAAACCCCTTTCCTCTTCTACAAAAGCAATGGCCTTCTCTTGCTTGACCATCACATCCAACAACAACTTCTTCTCTTCTCCAGAAAATCAACAAGCAGGTCTAAAATTAACAACACCTAATCTATCAAAAGTGATTCTTGATGTTTCCAAAAATTTGGGCGGATTCTTCACCAAGGGACATTCACAAGGATCTCTTGATAGCCTTGGTCTTCTCAAAGGTGGATTTAATTCAGCAGGTAGCGGTTCATTAATCGGTCAGATTTTATTTGCTACCTTCTTATATTTTGCTGCCTCCACATCTACATAAGCTTGAGGTAAAATATTTATTTTTGTATCTCAATCAAAAATTTTATCAATAGAGTTTTCTTCATTGTCAGAATCAGAATCAAAAAAATTAGAATAATATTTTATATTTTTTTTAAATTTAACTCTTTTTTCTTTTCCCTTGTCTAGTTTCTCATCAATTTTTCCAACACCTTTAATTTCCTTATCCATCATAAAATCACCCATAAAAAAAGTTGGCAGTTTATCCTCTTGCTGGAGGACCGGAATCGAATAATCAAAAAAAATATTTTTTTGTGTTTTAATTATACTAAGATTTTTTATAGAATTTTGATGGAATAATTGCAGTTTACCCTCTTTCTGGAGGTCAGAAAATAAACCATTCCAATTTTTATTCAAAATAATATTTCCCATCTTCCCTCTTGATCCATTCTTGAATGTGATCAAAAATCTTGACAGAGAAGTGAGACAAACAGAAAATTTGAAAACATAATAACAATTTAACATATTATTAACAGAAAATAATTGAGAATACACTTGAATTATCTCCAAGTGAGCTGACCTATTACAATCCGGGATCTCATCCTGGGGAGGGATTTCAAAATTAGAGTGATCAGCCACAGCTACCCCAAAAAATGAGGGTCTCCAAAATTCCCCTCTAAACATAATTCACCAGAAGCCATCCGTTTAATATGCTTCTTCTTGATGCAAGTACAACACTGAAACAGAGTAGTGATCCCTGGCCGTGTCTCCCAACCTTCATCTCCAGGAGGTACCAAAAGCATATGTAGCCTCCTCATATCCTCACCAGTTATCTCCAAACTAATACCCATTCCAGCTTGATAACCAATCCGGGACTCAAAATCCAATAAAAAAGGACCACCAAGAACAGTTTTAACTGCCCCTCTGGCCACATAAAAGTGAACCTTACCAATAGATCCACCAATACCTAATTTGACATGCTCAGCCATACCCATCAGCTCTGTTGCATGCCCTCCAATACCTCTGAGGTTTCCCCCAGTACCAGTTTTAATTTGCAAGCCTATAATTGTTGCTTGCTCTAAAGAAATCAAATTAATTTGAGAACCTGAATTAACCAAGGCCTTTACCTCTTTACCATTAAGAGTTACCACCAGGTAACCCAGGGGAGCAGAAAAATGTGCTTCAACATCCTCCCCAAACTTATCAGCATTTTCACATATATATTCCACCTCTCCAGCGGAAACCCGTCGCCTCGTCAGATGCTTCTTTTTCCTTCTCTGAAAGTGCCAGAATAAGTATGAAAATCTTGCCTCAAGATAAGGGAATCTGAAGTTGATTCACCCTAATTAAAACATTGTCTATTGCATTCTCTTGACCGGATACTACTGGCCATTTTTACTGGACTTTAGATTTAATTACCTTGGCCCTGGGCACCTCTTGAGGACCCACATTGCCATCTTCACCCCCCATAATAACATCTTCACTACTGATGACCCTAGCTCAATCACCAGATTCTTTTTCTAATCCTGATCCATTGCTAGTCCTTCTTACTCCCTCTATTGGGATGGGACCGCTAAAACTTGGTCTGGGTAGTGACACCAAAGGTACGTCCTCCTCAGAATCCAAATCATCTTCTGGCATAGGCTCAGCATTTAAATCAAACTTGCCATAACTAGGAGGCCTCATATCAGCCATCCCCTTCTGCATTCTATAAATTTTGTCCTTAGAGTAAGGTCTTGACTTGTTAATTGCCTTGCCAGGTTTAGCCTTTAGTTGACTCTGAATGCTACTTTTAGCTTTAGTAGCAGCTGCTCCTCTAGCAGCATTGATGTTCCATTGGCCAGCCATACAGTTACCCTCCACTCTAGAAACCGTTTCCAGCTCCAAACCACCAAAAGAAGTTAAAAATATGGCCTTAATGACCTCTTTTCCTTTTAATTTATCTACCTTTTTCACATCTTCACCATCATCAACTTTACCACCTTTAACCTTTTCTTCATCATCACCAGGTAACTCTTCAAACCTGGTCCTTTTCCCCAAATACATATTCCTCCTAACCAAATCCAAGGGAGCTTGAACTTCACTGGGCTTGATGAAAGATCCATCATGGAATTTATAAACCTTTCTATCAAATTTTACTCTACCAGCATCTAAGTCCCTATCCAAAAAATAACATTTTCCAGCCTTGTGTCCCCTCCTATTACAATAAGAGCACACCCTGGGATTGCCATATCCACCATTACCATTACCATTAACATTGCCATTCCTATCACCATTACCATTTCCGGAAAACCGATTAACATTGCCATTAAATCCATAACTCCTCCTCTCATAACATCTAGATTGGTAAGAAGAAGAAGTTTAAGTCAAAGCCACAGGTGCTCTATTGGCTTTTTGAGTCTCTTGAACAAATATCTTTAATTGTTTAGTTAAATTGGCCAAGTGATTGACCATCTTGTTATCTACATTTCCCTCAACTTTAGCAACAGACTGTCCCATCTGAGCCTTCTTGGCTTCTTGAGCTTGAATCATAATATTGTTATTTTCAGCCAATACTTCACTAACCTTGCTAACATATTGAGTACCAGATTCTTGATATTTTTCCAGTGCCATGAGTTTTAAGTAGCCTTGAATATTCTCCTTGATGATCTCCAAAGCCGGAAGTTTCTGTTCACCATTAGGCAGATCCTTCATCAAATTTTTTCTAGACAGTTCTTTTAACACATCCATCCTAATATCCCTACTAAAAAAAGACCAGAATAGATCCTTGGCCTGACTTTCATGGCCCAATTCCTCCACCACTTCATCAAACTGTCCACATAACTTTTTGAAGTCCACCATATTAGAAACACCACCTTTAGCTTTCCAATCACTGACAATCTTATTGAGATCCACCATAGTATACCTGACACCCCATCTATCAACCCTTTCTTTTGAAAACCTTATCCAATCAAAACTTTTATAACCCTCCATAGCAATGACCTCCTTTTCCACCTCTCTTTCAAAAATAAAAAACATGATCTGCTTTACCATATCCAGGTTAGTAGCTCCATCCACAAACGTAGCAGCCTCATATCTGCTCAAAAACCATTTAACTTCTTCCCCATTAAACTTGGGCCCATCCCAAGAAACAATCCTAACTGATGGTGTCATAGGAAGAGAAACACCAGATCCAGCAGCAGAAGACATCTTAATAGATTAGATTAAAGATAAAGCGTTCTAATAAGTGAGCCTCTTGCAGGCTAAGATAAATAAATTGATAAGAGTTTCAAAAAACAAGCCTATTGCAGGCTAAAAGTCCAGGTATCAAGTAAGTTCTTTTAAAAGCTAGAGAAATTGAACCCCATTTTGGGCGCCAAATATGTAGGTAGACTCTTAAAGTCACCTTGCTGTAAGCAGAATCCAAAGGAGTTGGATAAAACGTAGAAAACCCTGTCTTTCTAAGTAAAATAAGCATTTCTCAAATAAATAAGCTTACTAGTCTACTTGAATTGATTTAAAATATAGATGAAACTCTGATTTTATGAATGCTTATTGAGATTTAGAAATAGCAGCTGTTGGAAAATAAATACTGATGACAATAATTAAGGTGTACCAGTGAAAGATCTGAAAAGATAGACTTATATATTTTTATAAAGATCTTATTTTAATGAGTTAACAATAAAAACAAGTCCCTGAGATGGTGACCTTTCCAATGATACCCTATATGTGATGAAAATATAATTGTTGTATTGTATTTCAACAGTGTTATGAAAAATATAAATGTTTTAAGGGTATTATAATTTTATTTAATTTTGTTGAGTAATGAAAAATATGAAGGTGGTTTTTAATTATTCAAAAAGACCCTCAATATCGAAACTAAAAGACAAAAAATCTCTAGAAGACTAATATTCTCCCTTCTATCTGATTATCCTACTCCAGACCTTTCCAACAATACCCTACATGCATAGGATCTACAATAAACTATTGATCTAACAAGCATAATAAATTCTAACCAAATTTTGCCATAATAGCCAAACTTTGCACTGGTCACCACGGGAAATCTGGGGGTGAACTGCTAGCAGTTCCCTCTTTTTGAAACTATTAGGAATATGTCAGGAAACTGTTGGGAAACCATCCTGAAACTGTCAGAAAGATGTTTTTAAATCTGATGAAAAAACATTGAAAAAATAAACTGTCACAGATTGAATCAAGAACAATCCCTCCTTGAGCAGAGCTTAAGAACCACATTGAACATCAGTTAATCTCAGGTTTGGCAAAAGGTTGAACAACATCACTTAGCATACCTTAATATTCAAATATTAAACTTGAATATATGTTGCGTGTATGATATAGATGCATATGCATTTGAATTTGCATGGTGGATACTTATTGCATGCTAAAAATTGATGTGAATTGTCTATCCAAAGTGTATGCATAATGACTATGAAGAATAAATATGCATAAAAAATATGCATAAAAATATGCATATTGAATATGCATAGTGATTATGCATAAAAAATATGCATATTGAATATGCATAAAAACATGCATATTGAATATGCATTAAAAATATGCATATTGAATATGCAAAAAAAAGGTGCATATATGTATATGAATAAAGTATATTAATATGCATATAAATCTGTATAATGAATATGCATATGAATATGCATAAATATGCATAATGATTGAAAAATGCAAAAAAATGATGCTTAACGAGTATATTTTATGCATAAATAGAAATATGCAATATGAATTCATATTGCATACAGATAACACTGGCAAACCATTTTGACCAAAACTCATACTAAATTTTCATTCTGGACTAAAGTTGTGAGGGAAGGAAGAAAAACAGTCCGACGTTAGAAAAATGCTACATGCACTCATTGTAGCAGAGCAAATGAGAAGTGCTGAATTATGGTTGGTGCCCATAATTTAGTATGATATCATAATTTTATTTAATTGTTTTCAATATTGAAAAGACTTTAGGTCGGTTGGTATGGATCTAGCTGTGCCAGGGTCTAATCTAATTATTTTAACAATTTCTTAATAATTAACGGGCTTTAATACAAAAACAGGTTGTATTTTTTGTGGGATATTGGATATGATAAGGTCTTTTGTAAAAAAAACTTATATTGTTTAAAAATATTCCTGAATCAGATGTGGGATAATCACTACAAAAAATTGTAGTACTGTGGGCAATAAAATATATGCACAAGCAGTAAAGAAAGGACCAAGTGAACCCTTTTTGTGCAGTGGGAATCATTAGAGTGGAATTGTGGATGAAAAATATAATTCATTATTACCATTTTATTTAATCAAAAAATTTATAATATTAAAAAGAACTATTGATTAATTGGTATTTGACCTTTGTGCCTCACTCATATTTATCATTTGATTGATTTTTGTCACCATTATGTTATTAATATTATAAGTATAGCAAAAACTCGTGTGCCAAATGCATACCGGGTGATGTTACACCTTTTATAATATTATTAAATAAAGGTAAAAAAATATGAAAATGATTTGTTTTACAAAAAATAAATTGATATCCAAAAGCAATATGAGGGATAAAAAGGTAAAATTAAAGGGATCAAATATGAAATAAAAAATTAAAGTGAAATTCCTCCCATCAAGAGCAAGTAGACATGATGGGGTGAACACCCACCAGTGGCACTAAACTTGGACTATAATTTCTTTTTTGTAAAAATAAAAAAAAATCCACTGGAGCTTTACCAAAACTTCAGGATGACAATTTTGCCATATCAAACAACTTCTAGTGCAATTATTGAAGAAAAATTCATCTTCATTGCAATAGAGAGAATTGATCACATCAGACTGCATGTGACCAAAAGTGTCCAGCACAAGTTTGGCCGAACTTGTGCTGGACACTTTTATGATGGAGGTTAGCTAGGGTGGAATTTTTCTTCAGTTCATCTGGTATTTCTTATAAACATTTCCACTGGTATTTGATCTTTGTGCCTCACTCATATTTATCATTTGATTGATTTTTTGTCACCATTATGTTTTAATATTATAAGTATAGCAAAAACTTGTGTGCCAAATGCATACCGGGTGATGTTACACCTTTTATAATATTATTAAATAAAGGTAAAAAAATATGAAAATGATTTTTTTTACAAAAAATAAATTGATATACAAAAGCAATATGAGGGATAAAAAGTAAGATTAAAGGAATCAAATATGAAATAAAAAATTAAAATAAATATACTGCCATCAAGAGCAAGTAGACATGTTGGGGAAAATGTCCACCAGTGAGGCTAAACTTGGACTATAATTGCTTTTTTGAAAAACAAAAAAGTGCGAATCTGAGGTTTAAAAAAACTTCAGCATAACCATTTAGCCATATCAAACAACTTCTAGTTCAATGATTGAGAGAGAATTGATCACACCAGACTGCATGTGACAAAAAGTGTCCAGCACAAGTTCGGCCAAACTTGTGCTGGACACATTTATGACAGAGAGTAGCTAGGGTAGAATTTTTCTTCAGTTAATCTGGTATTTCTTATAAAAATGTCCATTGGTACTTGATCTTTGTGCCTCACTCATATATATCATTTGATTAATTTATTGTCACCATTATATTATTAATATTATAAGTATAGCAAAAACTCGTGTGCCAAATGCATACCGGGTGATGTTACACCTTTTATAATATTATTAAATAAAGGTAAA
This sequence comes from Hemileia vastatrix, assembly GCA_030280995.1. Taxonomy (NCBI): domain Eukaryota; kingdom Fungi; phylum Basidiomycota; class Pucciniomycetes; order Pucciniales; family Zaghouaniaceae; genus Hemileia; species Hemileia vastatrix. The sequence goes on from JASXTE010000008.1 coordinate 34,795,242, forward strand.
AAAATATGAAAATGATTTGTTTTACAAAAAATAAATTGATATACAAAAGCAATATGGAGGATAAAAAGGTAAAATTAATCTCAAAGAGATCAATTATGAAAAACAAAATACTAGTAAAATTCTTGCTCTCAAGAGCCAGTAGAAGTGTTGAAAAAAATGGGAGCCATCAGGGCTAAATTGTAATAAGTGACCTTTTTTTTAAAGATAAAAAATTATACACCTGAGGTTGGGAAGAACAACAGGTGGATGATTCAGCTAAACAAAACTGCTTGTAGTGAAGTTTAATAAAAAAATGTTTTTTTGTTGCCATATAGAGAATTGATCCCATCTGACTGCACATGACTAAAAGTGTCCAGCACAAGTTCGGCCGAACTTGTGCTGGACACTTTTATGATGGAGAGTAGCTTGGGTGGAAATTTTCTTCAGTTAGTTCATCTTGTATTTCTCATAAACATGTCTACTGGTATTTGATCAGTCTGTATCTTTCATATTTATCATCCGATTAATATTTTATCACCATTATATTATTAATGTTATTAGTATAGCAAAAACTTGTGTGCCAAATGCATACCATGTGAAGTTATACCTTCAATAATTTTTTAAAATAGATGTTAATAAATATGGAAAGGAATAGTTTTACAAAAATTAAATTGAAATTTAAAAGTAAAAAGAGGAATAAAAGAGTAAAATAAAAGTCAAAGAGTTAAAATATAGAAAAAATACTGGTAAAATTACTGCCATCAAGAGCCAGTAGAGGTGTTAAAGCAAATGAAAGCCATCAGGGATTAATTGTAATAAGTGACCTTTTCTTTAAAGATAAAAAATTATACACCTGAATTTGGGCAAAACAGCAGGTGGATGATTCAGCTAAACCAAACTACTTCTAGTGAAATTTGATAAAAAAATTTTTTTGTTGCCATACAGAGAATTGATCCCATCTGACTGCACATGACCAAAAGTGTCCAGCACAAGTTTGGCCAAACTTGTGCTGGACACTTCTATGATGGAGAGTGGCTGGGGTAGAATTTTTCTTCAGTTCATCTGGTATTTCTTACAAACATGTCTACTGGTATTTTATCTTTCTGCCTCACTCATACATATTGTTTGATTAATTTTTTGTCTTAATTATATTATTAATTATATAAGTATAGTAAAAAATCGTGTGCCAAATGCATACTGAGTGATGTTACACATTTTATAATATTATTAAAAAAATGTAAAAAAATATTAAAATAATTTATTTTAAAATTTATTAATTGATATCCAAGAGCAATATGAGGAATAAAAAATTAATTTAAAGCAATCAAATATGAAAAAAGAAATCCAAGTATTATTGCTAATATCAAAGGCCAGTAGAGATGTTGAAGCAAATGAGAGCCGTCAGGGATAAATTGTACTTAATTGATTGTTTTTTAAAGATAAAAAATTGTGTACCTGTGGTTTGGATGAACTCTAGGTGGATAATTCAGCTATATCAAACTACCTCTAGTGAAGTTTCTTATCAAATAATTTTTTTCATTTCCATAGAGAGAATTGATCCCATCTGACTGCACCTGACCAAAAGTGTCCAGCACAAGTTCGGCTGAACTTGTGCTGGACACTTTTATTATGAAGAGTAGCTAGGGTGCAGGTCTTCTTCAGTGCAACTGTTATTTTTTTAAAACATGTCGAATGGTATTTGATCTTTCTGTGTTATTCATATTTTATTATCTGATTAATTTTTTGTCATTAGAATTTTATTAATTCTATTAGTACAGAAAAAACTTGTGCGCCAAATTCATTCCATGTTATTTTACACCTTTTATAATATTATTAAAAAATGTTAAAAAAATATGAAAATGATTTCTTTTCCAAAATTATAAATTAATATCCAAATGTAACATGAGTGATAAAAAAGTAAAGTAAAAGAGATCAAATATGAAAAAGAAAAATTCAAGAGAAATTCCTGCCTTCAAGAGCCAGTAGAGGTGTTGAAACAAATGGGTGCCATCAGGGCTAAATTTGATAAAATTTAATTTTTTTTAAAGATAAAAAATTTTTCACCTGAGGTTTGGAAAAACTCAAGGTGGTTAATTGAGCCATACCATACTACTTCTAATGTAATTATTTAGCATTTTTTTAAATTTAATTTCCACAGAGAGAATTGATCCCATCTGACTGCACCTGAACAAAAGTGTCCAGCACAAGTTCCGCCGAACTTGTTCTGGACACTTTTATGATGGAGAGTAGCTAGGGTGGAAGTGTTTCTCAGTACATCAGTTTTTTGTTTTTCACATTTCTATTGGGTTTTTAACTTTTTTTTATCATTCATATTTATCTTATAATTAATTTTTTGTCACCATATATATTATTAATGTTTCTAGTATAGCAAAAACCTGAATGCCAAATGCAAAATTGGTGATGTTACAACTTTAATAATAATATTATATAAAGTTAAAAAAATATGAATATGTTTAGTTTTTAAAAAAATAAATTGATATTTAAAATTAAAAAGAGTAATAGAAAAGTAAAATGAAAATAAATGGGATCAAATACGAAATAAAAAATACAAGTAAAATTTTTACTATCAAGAGCCAGAAGTGGTGTTGGGACAGTTAGGGACCCCTAGGTCAAGACTTGGTCTAAACTTACTTTTATGTATAGCTAACGAATTTTGAACTGAGGTTTGTACAGACATCCAGGGGACAATTTTACAATATTAAACATTCCTTACTTCAATAATTGAGTGAAATATCATTTTTTATTGCCATAGAGAGAATTTGTCAGCCAGGCTATTCCAGGAGTCCAGTAAATGATATGTAACTTATAAAACCTGAAAGAGTGGGTAAGAATTGTATTTAATGAATATAAATTAATATTTTATTGCATGATAAAATTATATAAGTATTTTATTATATACAAGTGTTATATTAATTTTATTGGTTATATAAATTTTTATATACATTTAAATTGAACATAACATAATATATTCTACAAATAATGGCGCATTTTTATGTATTTAATAATTATAAATTTATATTTAATTAATTGAAAAACATATATTATAATTATAAGTGTAAAATTGGCTTATAATATATTTAAATTAATTATTTAAATTTATATATTAAATAACACCTTTCACATAATACTAAACAATAATTAATGACGCTTCTTTTGACCCTTAATTGTGTCAGGAAAAACCAATTAATCAATTTATACTAAATTGAGATTAATTACATGTTTTGTTGCGTCAAAGTATTTTTTGTTTCACTTAAAATATCCTTAAATCAGACTATACCATCTGTTTGGAATTATTTTTCTCATAGTTCCTATGTTCCAGTCTTGTTTAGTTATTCACTATTTTTACTTACTGATTTGGGAATTAATGGCGGGAAAATTGGATTCTTAATTGGGGTTTTAATTATTTGTTTCATATTTTTCTCTACATTGTTATGTTTCATTTACTCTTTGATATACTTGTTTTATTCTATTCTAATTATTGTATTTACAAATATAGTGGCGCTTCAGAGGACCCATTGCCTATAAAAGGGCCTTGGATAATCCCCTGTAGCCTCATCACTTATTACACACTCAACAAATTAAAGATAAATTTATTACGCTTATTATTATTTTTATTAGTATTAAATTCTAATTAAAAATTCTAAATAACAATTTAAAGGTTGCCTTAAGTTTGATAGTAATTATAGTGTTTGCCGCGCAGAACTCTTACTTAAATAATATTAATATTAATAAAACCAATTTGTTGTCACCTCTCAAATCACTCGTTGTTGCTTCCTCTCAAATAAATTAAATAATCTCAATTTGTTTTTATTTCTTTTATTTCTAAACCACTATCTCCTTCTTGACCTCCTCTCTTTTCTTCCCTCTTCTCTTATCTCTTCTAGACAACTGACCGACAACTGGGGGCCTTTCCAAACGACGACGACGATCGAGCCTGGCGACGAACGACAAAACGCACAGACCACCTAGCAAAAACAAAACTTTTGCCGCGACTGTGTTTCGAACTTGGGTTCGATTTCTTAGGTTTATATTATATTAATTTTTATATTATTTAGAAGTGATTTTTTCGATCACTATAGTAAGTTCACCTTTGCACCTCTCACTCATATTACTATATTTTTACTGCAATAACAGTGATTGTGGCTTAATTGCTGATTCACTGAGTGTAAGTGTTCAATTATTAAAATTCTTTTTTCCTAGTTGACCATTATAGAGTGTTAAATCCTCTTAGTCCTAGAAGAATTAACATTTTTTATTAATACAAATTGAATTATTAATTTAATTTTTTATTATTAATTATTGTTAATTTTGGTTGACTTAAAAGTACATTGTGCTTAGTCTCAAATATATTGCCATATTTAATATTGGTAATTAATTGGTTGAATTAACTTGATTGTTATTCCCAATTTAACCTTGTAATCCATTTTTTTTAAAAAAATTAATTTTTTATAATTATTACTTTATATTGAAAATTTTTTTCTATAATTTAATTAATAAATTTTTTTTTATTATTTGGAGCAATTATTGACTAACTTTTATTATTTTTTTAAAAAAAATAAGAAGTAAATTAAAATCTTCCCACTAGTATGTCCAACAATTTGGCAGAAAAAATGGATAACATGCAAGTGGATGAAATTGAAATTGACTATGATGCTGACACTGTAAGTTCTTCTAAAGTTGGTCATAAAAAATCTTATGCTAACACAAAGAATTCACATACTGCAGGATGTGAAAATGACAGGAAATGCAAACAAACCAAACCCCCTTCCCCCAGTACCACAGAAGGAAGTAAAGCCTCTAGTGCCTCAAGAAGGTCTTCCAAAAGGCTTCAAAATAAAAAAGCTTCCTCTGCCACAACAAATCAGCAACCTATCCACTCATATAAAAGTGTTGAAGACAGAAATTATGACATACAAAGCAAAGGTAGACACCTTGTGGGATCAGGTTCAAGAACTCAGGAACCAGATTCAGGCCCAGGCCCCTCCTCAGTTGCCTCCCAATCTGCCTCAGTTTCAGGCTCAACCTTCACAGCCACCCAGCTCAACCATCCAAAATCCAAATACTATGGAAGTAGAGCAATGGAAATGGGATTATCTAATGAGTCACTACCAACAGAATGTGCAACACCCTCCTCATCATCAGCCTGGCCCATCCAGAACACCCAATTTCAATCCACCTCCTCATCCCTACCAACAAGGCAGGAGAAAGAAGGCCCAAGCACAATCCCAAACCCAGTCCCAGGGGAAGTTTCCTCCTCTGCCATGGTAAGTAATTTGGTTGATAGTCACTTGGGTATGTTTTCTAATAAATCTTCTTCTGCAGGTAATATTATTGAACATGGTGAAAGAACAGTTAAACCTGTTAAAAGACAGCTTCCTGTAACTAGTAGCCCTATTGATGTAATTAGCAAATTGTCATTTGATGAACCTTTACATTTAACTTCTACATATTTAATTAATCCTTCTCTGGTAATTAAAAATGATTCTGTTCCCCCTGAAATCTATACCTTAATTGAAAAAACTTCTGAAGAAATATTGAAAGATACCCTTGATTTTAATATTGTGAAAGACAAACATGTGAGAGATGTGTTAATCCATGAAAATGATAGATTAAATAATTTACACTTGCAATGTAAAGTGAGTTCTTCTGTACAAGATACAGCTTATTTAAAAATCAAAGAAACCTTGAATATTGTTCTTAGTTAACAAAAACGAATAAGAAGTGACCATAGAGCTATCTCAGATAGAAATATCAGTCTACATAAGACCTTGAGTGAATTGAAACCCCTTATTGAGGAAAATTATTCATTCAAAAATGAAATAAAATCTCTGCAAAATGAGTTTAAGAAGCTAAAAAATGATTTCCATGCACTAAGTACCAAACACTCAGTTTCTGAGGACAGAAATGTTCTATCTCTTGCAAAAGTAAATGACCAGATGTCTGAAATTCCAAGAATAAGAAACTATGTGTCTGATTTGCAGGAAAAGTTCTCAACCTTAACCATAAATAATGAATTAAATGAGATTTCTGTCAATAAGCTGCATAAAAATAAAGGGAAAAAACCTGAGCAAAGTTCATCCTTTCTTCCTCATATTTCAACCATTAAACAAACTGACAATGAGTCTGTAAAATCTTTTGCTACTAGCAAAAAATCTTGTGATGGTCATGCGCCAGCTGTTTCTGTAAATAATGAAATTTCTGAAAACCTGGCTAAACTTCAGGAATTATTAATAATGAATAATTCAAACCAAAAAGTGGACCATCCCAGTAGTCAGAAAAATTGGCCTAAGTTAGACCAATATCCTACCTTTGATGGTGATTCTTCCTCTGATTGGCAACACTTTATCCAAAGAATTGATAATTTAAAGAGATCTTATAAACTACCTGATGAGGAAATTGTTTCTAAACTAATTTCTATATTTTCCAATGTAGCCTTGATGTGGTATGAATCTGTTCTTTTAGATAACAATCATTATACATGGAATGATTGGAAATCCTTGATTGAGAATCAGTTTGGTGGTTCAAAATTCAGGTTAGCTCAGCAGAGACTGTATGAGAATACTAGATATGTATCCTCCTCTGTTGAAAAGCCCATTGTTTTTCTGATGAAAATAACTAAAATCCTTAGAGCAATTGATCCAAAGATGGATTATGATATTTGGAGAGATAAAATCTTTTATAAATTACCAAATTCTCTTAGGGATTTGATTGTGGCTAGAACTGAGCATGTTAGGGAAAATTCTTCTTTCATTAATATCTGTAATGAAATACTGCTCAACCATAGATATGAACCAAAGAATTACCTTGGTAAATCTTATAATGATCAGAATAAACCTTCTATAAAGCTCCCAGAAACATCTGGTAAACCCTCTGCCCCAGTTGCACCTAAAAAATATGCAACAAATACTTGTTATAGATGTAACAAACCGTGGCAGAAGGGTCATGTTTGTGACAAGAAAATTCATCTTGTTGAACAAAATGAAGACACTTATGAAGTTGAACTTGATGTCAATAATTCTTCCAGTGACTGTGAAAGTAATATCTCCTATGACAATGAATCTGTTAAAGATGTTTTAATGTTGGAACATGATGTCCATTATTTAAATAATATATCTGAATATTGTGTATTGAATTTATCTTCAGTAGAAAATTCTGAGATAATTAAAGATATTACTAACAATTCTATTCCTATATCCCCTTTAAAGGCACCTGTTATCATTAATGGTAAAAATGTTGATGTAGTTCTTGATTCTGGTGCTGGAGGAAGTGTAGTATCTGAAAAAGCTTTGGCTTCAGTAGATAAGGAATATTTGAGTAAATTATTACCTATAACTTCTGAAAAATGGAGAGGGTATGGTTCTACCTTATTTCCTATTGGCAAATACAAAACCTCTGTATTCTTCAAATATAATGGTGGTTTTATCAGAGCTGTTTGTGAGTTTGTTGTCATGAAAAATGATAATTTAAGCAATTGGTTTATTATGGGAAATGATATTTTAACCAGGTTTGGTGTGAAACTGGACCCAGCAAATAATTGCTTTACCTTAGGAATGAATGGGAAAAGGAAATTCAAAATTTCTTCTCCTAGAACTTCTGGGAATTTGTTGAAATCTTGTAACTCACTGATCCAGTGTAAAGGTAGAACAACAACTGAAATGGATGATTTATTACATGAAATAAATACCGCTTCTTTTGGTGATCAGTTGACTAGTGAACAAAAGGATTCCATTGTTGCCTCTATTACCTCTTTCCCTATGGCTTTTGCTCATGGTTCTCATGTCTTGGGAATTGTTCAGGAAGAGATGAAAATTACCTTATCCTGTAATTTGAGTGATATTCCTCCTACCCTTAAGAAAAAACCATATCCTGCTTCTCCATCAAAAAGAAAAGATATTGAAGATAATATTGAAACATTATTGAAAATGAATATCATTGAGAAAGTGGATGTCACCCCCAAATATTGTGTCATCTCCCCAGTCTTGATTTCTTATGAAAAGGATAAAGCTAGATTATGTGGAGATTACAGAGCTTTAAATACTTATACTGTTGATGATATTTATCCTTTACCCAGAATTAACTCAATACATGCTACCTTGCAAGGTGCAAAATTTATTAGTTGTCTGGATGGTAATAAAGGTTATCATCAATTTCCAGTTGAGAAAAATTCTCAAAATTTTTTGCTTATTGCTACTCATATGGGAATATATAAGTATGTTAGGATGCCATTTGGCCCTAAAAATGCTCCTTCAGTTTTCCAAAAGGTTATGGATAACACTTTTTATCAAGAAATTATTGAAGGTTGGCTCATGGTTTATATTGATGATATTATTGTTTTTTCTAAAACTTTTGATGAAAATATGATTCACTTGAATAGAGTTTTCCAAAAAATGGATGAAATCAATATGACCTTATCTTTAAAGAAGTGTAAATTTGGTTTTCCATCTTTGAAAGTCCTTGGCCATGTTGTGTCAGGCTTAAAAATTTGTGTAGACCATAATAAAGTTGCTTCCATTCAAAATGTAAAAGCACCAACTTCTGTAAGAGAAATCCAAAGTTTTTTGGGTATGTGTGGCTATTATAGACAATATATTAAAAATTATCAGGTCATAGCCTTGCCTCTTACAAAACTGACCAGAAAAGATGTTGCTTTTCTCTGGAATAATGACTGTCAAAAAGCTTTTGATACATTGAAAAGTTGCTTAATGACAGCCCCTATATTGGCTCTTCCAGATTTTAACAAGCCATTTGTCCTTTATACAGATGCTAGCTTTATTGGTCTGGGGGCTGCCCTTCACCAAAAGCAAATTATTAATGATAAATCCTCAGAGGTTGTAATTTGTTATATTTCAAGAACCTTAAGAAATAGTGAATTGAAATATGGTGCCACTCAATTGGAGTGCTTAGCAGTTGTTTGGGCTCTTGAGAAACTTTATTACTATTTGGATGACCAAATATTTGAGTTGGTAACTAACTGTAGTGCTGTGAAATCTCTCTTAAACATAAAGACACCTAACAGACATATGTTCAGGTGGCAACTTGCTGTTCAAGAATACAGAGGAAGGTTGACAATTATCCATAGAGCTGGAAATGTTCACTCTAATGTTGATATGCTCTCCAGATTGCCTCTTCCAAATAATGACTCAAATCCTGCTTATGTACCTGAAGATGATACTGTTCATATCCATGGTATATTTATAGTTGATATGTAAGAGGAGTTATTACAGTTAATACTGGATTCATATGATAAAGATTCTGATTTAAATAAATTGGTTACTATCTTAAATGATCCTAAGAATGCTTCAATTCAAGCATTAATAAAAACTCTTCCTGCAAAGTACCAAAATGCTTTAAATAAAGGAAAGTTCTCTATTGAAGATGGTTATATATATTATAGCAGGAAGCTTACCAATGTAATTGTTATTCCTCCTTCAATGAAAGAAACTATCCTCAAACTTTGTCATGATGACATATTAGCTGGTCATTTTGATCTTGAAAAAACATTGATTAGAATCAAAAACACTGCATGGTGGGCTAATATGTCTGAAGACACAAAATTATATGTTGAATCTTGTGATTCCTGCCAAAAATCTAAAAGGTTAACAGGTAATAGAGCAGGGTTATTACAACATATTGAAGCACCTAGTTCTCCCTGGAAAATCATTAATATGGATTTTGTCACTGGTCTTCCTGTTGCAGGTAAAGACAGCTTTAACTCTTGTTGGGTAATAGTGGATAGATTCACAAAAATGTGCAAATTTATTCCAACCCACAAAGATGTATCCACCAAAGAATTAGCTTTTTTATGGTGGTCTTACATGTTTAATATTATTGGTTTTCCAAAAGCCATTATCTCTGATAGGGATCCAAAATTCACTTCTGAGTTTTGGACCTCTTTGATGGATATTTGTGGCTGTGAGTTGAAATTGTCTACAGCTCACCATCCTCAGACTGATGGTTTAGCTGAAAGAATGATTCAAACTCTGGAAGATATGATTAGAAGGTATTGTGCCTTTGGTTTAGAATATAAAGACAATGACAGATTTACTCATGATTGGGCCACTCTTTTGCCTGGTCTTGAATTTGCATATAATAGCACTGTTCATTCTGTCACTGAAAGAAAGCCTTTTGAGATTTGGTTAGGTTATTTCCCAAACACTCCTGCTCAGATTCTCAATAATAAATTACCTAAGTTGGAACTTCACCCTGGTGTAAAATCTTTTATGCAAATGCAACAGCTATGCAGAAAACATGCTCAGAGTTGTATTGATAAATCATTTGAATATGAAAAGAAAAGATGGGATAAATCACATAAAGAATACACATTTAACAAGGGTGATGAAGTGTTGATCTCTACTGTCCATTTCAATTTACAAGGTAACCACAAATTAAAAGATCCTTTTGTAGGACCATTTGTTGTTAAAAGAATGGTTGGTGATAATGCAGTAGAAGTTGTATTGTATTCTCCATATGATAGGAAACATCCTGTCTTTCCCATTTCTTTGCTTAAGCCTTATACTTCCAACAGTGACTTATTTCCAAAAAGAAGAGGAAGACCTAAGAAGAACCCTCAGGAAGTCACAGAAACAGCAGAAATTGATAAAATTCTCAATGATAGAATTATCACTTCTGAAAGAGGTACTGAATATTTATTGAGATATAAGAACAAATCATTTGAACTTGATGCATGGATACCTGGCAAAGAAATTTCAAATCTGCCTACTATGTTGAAAAAATACAAAAAGAAAAAATCTTAGCATTTTTTTTTATTGTTTTTTTTTAGAGTGAGGGAGTGTCAGCCAGGCTATTCCAGGAGTCCAGTAAATGATATGTAACTTATAAAACCTGAAAGAGTGGGTAAGAATTGTATTTAATGAATATAAATTAATATTTTATTGCATGATAAAATTATATAAGTATTTTATTATATACAAGTGTTATATTAATTTTATTGGTTATATAAATTTTTATATACATTTAAATTGAACATAATATAATATATTCTACAAATAATGGCGCATTTTTATGTATTTAATAATTATAAATTTATATTTAATTAATTGAAAAAAATATATTATAATTATAAGTGTAAAATTGACTTATAATATATTTAAATTAATTATTTAAATTTATATATTAAATAACACCTTTCACATAATACTAAACAATAATTAATGACGCTTCTTTTGACCCTTAATTGTGTCAGGAAAAACCAATTAATCAATTTATACTAAATTGAGATTAACTACATGTTTTGTTGCGTCAAAGTATTTTTTGTTTCACTTAAAATATCCTTAAATCAGACTATACCATCTGTTTGGAATTATTTTTCTCATAGTTCCTATGTTCCAGTCTTGTTTAGTTATTCACTATTTTTACTTACTGATTTGGGAATTAATGGCGGGAAAATTGGATTCTTAATTGGGGTTTTAATTATTTGTTTCATATTTTTCTCTACATTGTTATGTTTCATTTACTCTTTGATATACTTGTTTTATTCTATTCTAATTATTGTATTTACAAATATAGTGGCGCTTCAGAGGACCCATTGCCTATAAAAGGGCCTTGGATAATCCCCTGTAGCCTCATCACTTATTACACACTCAACAAATTAAAGATAAATTTATTACGCTTATTATTATTTTTATTAGTATTAAATTCTAATTAAAAATTCTAAATAACAATTTAAAGGTTGCCTTAATTTTGATAGTAATTATATTGTTTGCCGCGCAGAACTGTTACTTAAATAATATTAATATTAATAAAACCAATTTGTTGTCACCTCTCAAATCACTCATCGTTGCTTCCTCTCAAATAAATTAAATAATCTCAATTTGTTTTTATTTCTTTTATTTCTAAACCACTATCTCCTTCTTGTCCTCCTCTCTTTTCTTCCCTCTTCTCTTATCTCTTATAGACAACTGACCGACAGAATTTATCTCATATGACTTCATGCAAACAAAAGTGTCCAGCACAAGTTTGGCCGAACTTGTGCTGGACACTTTTATAGTTGAGAGTAGGCATACAGCAAATCTTCTTAAACTCAAAAGGGATTTCTTATAAACATTTCCACTGGAATTTGATCTTTCTGTGTCATTTAAATTTATCATTTGATTAATTTTTTGTCATCATTATATTGTTAACATTATTAATATAGTAAGAACTTGTGTGAAAAAATGCATACCAGGTGGTGTTCCACCTTTAATCATATATTATTAAATAAAGTTATAAGAGTATGAAAATTATTTATTTTAAAAATTAAAAATTGATATCCAAAGCAATATGAGCAATAAAAAAGTAAAATAAAAGGGATAAAATAAGAAAAAAAAATCTAAGGAAAATTCCCACTATCAATAACAAGTAGAGGTGTTAGATCAAATGTGCACCACCAGGGCTAAACTTGCACTATATTTTCTTTTTTGTTAAACCAAAAAAAGTGTCCTGATGAGTTTTGAAAATTCATCAGGAGGACATTTTGGCAATATCAAACTACTTATTGTGCAATGATTGAGCAAAATGTCATTTTCATTTCCATAGAGTAAATTTATCCCATCTGACTGCATGCAACCAAAAGTGTCCAGCACAAGTTCGGCCGAAATTATGCTGGACACTTTTATGATGGTGAGTATCTAGGGTGCAGGTCTTCTTCAGTTCATCAGGTATTCCTTATAAACAAATCCACTTGTATATGATCTTTTGTTGTCATTCATATTAATCATTTGATTCATTGTTTTTCACCATTATAATATTAATGTTATTAGTATTGAAAGAATTTGTAAGCCAAATGCATACTGGGAGATGCTACATCTTTCATAATCTTATTAAATAAAAGTAAAAAAAATATGAAAATTATTAGTTTTACAATAAATAAATTGATATTTGAAAGCAAATACAGGAATAAAAAAGTAAAATAAAAGTGATTAAATATGAAATTAAACATTCAAATAAAATTTCTGCCATCAAAGATAATTTGAGTTTTCAGACCAAATTTGCACCACCAGTTCTAGATTTGGAATATTTTTTCTTTTTTTTAAAATTAATAAAAGTGTCCATCTGATATTTTCCAAAAAATCAAGAGGATAGTATAGCAGTATAAAGCTACTTCTTGTGCAATGATTGAGCAAAAATTCATTTTAACTTCCATTGAGTAAATTTATCCCATCTGAATGCATGCAACCAAAGTGTCCAGCACAAGCTCAGCTGAAATTATGCTCGACACTTTTATGATGGAGAGTAGCTAGGGTGCAAGTCTTCTTCAGTTAATCTTATATTGATTTTAAAAATGTCTATGGGTATTTGATCTTTCTGTGTCATCCATATTTATTATTTGATTATTTTTTAGTCACCATTATATTATTAATGTTTTTAGTATAGCAAAAAAATGTGTAATGAATGTACACTGGATGATTTTACAACTTTAATAATATAATATAATAAATATAAAAAAATGTGAAAGTTATCAGTTTTACCAAAATAAAATTGATATTTAAAAGCTAAAGGATAAATAAAAGGGTAAGATTAAAATTAAAGAGATCAAACATGAAATAAAGATATTAAGTATAATTTCTGCTATCATGAGCCAGTAGAGGCTTCAGAAAAAATGGGCACCATCATAGATTAACATGGATCAAATTTACTTTTTACCAAAGGAAAAAATTGTCTACCTTAGGTTTGGACAAACTTCCAGGGGACAATTTTTCTATGTAAAACTACTTTCAGTGCAATGATGGAGTGATAATTCAGTCTCATTTCCATAAAAAATATTGATTGCGTCTGACGGCATGCAACCAAAAGTGTCCATCACAAGTTTGGCCAAACTTGTGCTGGACACTTTTATCATAAAGAGTATCCAGGGTGCAAGTCATTTTTAATCATCTGAAATTTCTTATAAACATTTCCACTGTTATTCAATCTTTGTGCCTCACTCATATTTATCAATTGATTAATTTTTTCTCACCATTTTATTATTAATATTATCAGTATAGAAAAAAATTGTGTGCCAAATGAATACTGGGTGATGTTACACCTTTTATAATATTATTAAATAAAGGTAAAAAAATATGAAAATGATTTATTTTACAAAAAATAAACTTCTATCCAAAAGAAATATGAGAGGAATAAAGTAAAATAAAAGAAATCAAAGATGAAAATTAAAATCCAAGTTAAATTCCTGCCATAAACAGAAAAAAGAGATGTTGAATTAAATTAGAACAATCAGGGCTAAACTTGCACTAAATTTTCTTTTTTGTAAAAAAAAAAAAAATCCACTTGAGCTTTACCAAAACTTCAGCATGAAAATTTTGCCATATCAAACTACTTCTAGTGTAATTTTATATCAAAAATTTATCTTAATTTCCATAGAGAGAATTGCTCCCATCTGACTGCACCTGACCATAAGTGTCCAGCACAAGTTCGGCCAAACTTGTGCTGGACACTTTTTTAATGTAGAGTAGCTAGGGTAGAATTTTTCTTCAGTTCATCTAGTATTTCTTACAAACATGTCTACTGGTATTTTATATTTTTTCCTCACTCATTAATTTTATTTGATTAATTTTTGGATGCCATTATATTATTAATTTTATAAGTATAGAAAAAACTCATGTGCCAAATGCATACCAGGTGATGTTATGCCATTTATAATATTATTAAATAAATGTATAAAAATATGAAAATAGCTTATTTTAAAAATTATTAATTGATATCCAAAAGCAATATTAGGAATAAAAAATTAAGTTAAAGGGATCAAATATGAAAAAAGAAATCCAAGTAATATTCCTACTATCAATGGCCAGTAGAGGTGTTGAAGCGAATGAGAGCCATCAGGGATAAATTGTACTAAATTGACTTTTTTTCAAAGATAAAAAATTGTGCACCTGTGGTTTGGATGAAATCTAGGTAGAAAATTTGGCTATGTAAAACTACTTCTAGTGAAGTTTTTTATCCAAAAATTTTTTTTCATTGCCATAGCGAGAATTGATCTCATATGACTGCAACTGACCAAAAGTGTTCAGCACAAGTTCGGCCAAACTTGTGCTGGACACTTTTTTAATGGTGAGTATCTAGGGTGCAGCTCTTCTTCAGTGCAACTGGTATTTTTTTAAAACATATCCACTGGTATTTGATCTTTCTTTTTTATTAATATTTTATCATTTGATCAATTTTTTGTTACCAGTATATTATTATTTTTATTAGTATAGCAAAAAAACATGTGCCAAATGCTTACAGGGTGATGTTAAACCTTTAATAATTCTATTAAATACAGGTAAAAAATTATGAAAATTATTTGTTTTACATAAAATTAATTGATATCTAAAAGAAAAAAAGGGATAAAAAGAAATAGGTTGAATAATAGGGATTTTATATGAAATTCAAAATTCAAGCTAAATGCCTACTTTCAAGGCTCAGAAGAGGTGTTGGATAAAATGGGCATCATCAGGAATAAAATTTTACTTAATTTGATTTTTTGAAAAACTAAATGAAGTTTTCAACTGATTTTTTTCCAATATTGAGTTGGACACTTTATCTATATCAAATTACTTCTAGTACCATGATTGACCAAATTAAATCCTCATTTCCATATGCAGAATTGATCCCATATGGCTGGACCAGGCCAAAGGTGTCAACCACAAGTTTGGGAATTCTTCTGGCGGACACTTATATGATGGACAGTAGTAGGGTGCAAGTCTTCTTTAGTTAATCTAGTATTCCTCATCAACATTTCCAACTTATTTTTGGCCAAAAATCAGGTGGAAAGTTTTTCCATATAAAATTACTTCTAATGCCATGATTGACTAAAAATAGATTCTCCTTGCCATATAGAGAGTTGATCCCATAAGACTGGATCTGGCAAAAGTGTCACCACAATTTTTGATAAACTTAAGTTTGAAAATTTTATGATGGAAAGTAATTGCAAGTCTTCTTCATTTCATCAAGTAATCCTAATAAAAATTTCCACCTGTGTTTTGGCCAAACTTTAGGTGGACACTTTGACCATATTAAATTAATTCTAGTTCCATGTTGATAAAAAACTGATACTTATTGCCATATATAGATATTAAACCCATCAGACTGTGCCTTTCCAAAAGTGTCTACCTGAATTATGGCTAAACCTCAGTTAGACACTTTTATGATGCAGAGTAGCTAGGGCAAAAGTATTCTTCAGTTAATTTGGTATTAATAATATTTTATCCTCCTGAAGTTTATCCTAACTTGAGGTGGACAATTTCAGAAAGCACCAGTTAGTCACTATCCATCAAAAAAGTGTTCACCAAAATTTTGGCTAAACTTGTGGTGGACCCCTTTGATCAGCCACAGTCAAATGAGATCAACTCTTTAGATGGGAATGAGGATGATGTTTTGGTCAATCATGGAAATAGAAGTAGTGTGATGTGGCCAAATTACCCCCCTGAAGGTCAGACAAACCTCAGAAGGACACTTTTTAGCAGTTAGTAACTGAGAAAAATCCATTTATCAGAAGGAAAATCTTTTATTGGATAGATGCCAAGGTTTCATACTTGTGTATTATGGTCAGTATTAATTTTGAAAGAGTCTGTCCAAGAAATTTCATTGCCCATCATGACTCATTTTGTTTTAAATGTTTCAAACTGCGTGATACAGTATTAAGGTGTCACATAGTATAATTAAGTTCTATTACGTGCCCTCCTATGATTCCTAAATTTATAATTTAATATCTTACATAATAATTTTTTTTATATAAATTCATCAATATTTTTTTTTATTATCAAATTTAATAGAGCAAGTATCCTGAATTATTATATATGCATAAGCTTAGGTTAGATCAATTTGTGCTCAATTTGTTCTCATCAGAGGACCAAAATCAAGTTCTGGAGGATCAACTTGTGCATAATTTGGAATCAGTTGATATTCTGTCTATAATCAATCTGAGAATAAATGTATATCTAACTCTAATTTACTTATGTTTATAAAGTATTCATAAACCTGGCATATTTAAGGGACACTCTAAATTTCAAGAGAGGGGATTGCTAGCAATTCACCCCTAGATTTCACGTGGTGGGTGATCAGACTTTTCTACAGTGACCAAAATTTGCACTGGTGATCAGACTTTTCTACAGTGACCAAGCTTTACCACAGTGCCCAGACTTTTTTGAAGTGACCAAACTTTGCACTGGTAATCAGACTTTTCTACAGTGACCAAACTTTGCACTGGTGATCAGACTTTCCCATTGTGAGCAAATTTTGCCACAATGAGCTCTTTTTGACATAATAAGCTAATTTTTACATCATGGGCTAGTTTAGCCAGAGTGAGCTAAATTTGCCACAGTGAGTTAATCTTGTCACTATGACCAAAACGTTGCCACAATGACAGAATTTTTCCAGTACACTTTGCTTTTGCACTGTAAAATCACCAGAGCAAACCGGGGAAAACTGGAGCGCACCAGAAAAAAGTGGCCATTCCAAGAGCACACTTCATTCACCAAAAAATCAAATCCATAAAACCATCAAATCACAAAAGAAATACCACATATAACCATTCCAAAAAACCAAAAATCAACCCAAAAAAAATCCAGTTAACTCGCTTCAACCAAATTAACACCTGGTAACACCATGTTTCACTTCCAACCAAGTTCCAATCAAATTTTTACCTAAGTGGCCTACCCAAATTCGGAATGCCACAACATCTCTACAGAAAATCATCAATTAAGAAAAAGGGTTTTGAGAAAAACTATCTCTGTTTTGCATTCTATGACTGTTTAAATTCAAATTAGTTGTTGTTCTTTGTTTTTTTTGGAGATAACATTTTCCTCTTCATCATTGATGCTAGCGTTGGACTCACTTGCTTGAGGATCCTGGGCTCGTTCATTAACCTTTTTAAAAATAAAAAAATAAAACAACTATAGAAGAAATAAAAACTCACTGGAGTGGGATCATGTTGGTTTATATCACCATAAGAATCTATTGGAAAGCTATCTATATTTGTTGAACTTAGAACAGGGGAGGATTTAGTGGAGGAAGAGGATGTGAAAAGATTTCATTTGACATAATATTCAGAGATAGCATCTTCACCATCCAACATGTTGGCAGGATTAGCATCAGATCACTCTCCAAAAATAGCATCCACCTCTTTAAAGTATGGACATAGAGATTCAAGTTTATCATATATGGATTTTATGCCCTTACGGATATCAATGTCAGTAATACCAAAACCAGTAAAAAATAAAAGAGTCTTTGCCTTCTTATATCTTGCTAGGTAATGCTTGAAACATTCAGAAATCTGTTTAGGCAAAAGATCAATCCTTCCCTTTGTATTATTTCATAATTCATTGGCCATTAGAAGATATCCATTGACTTTTGATGCAGGGGGCCATCCTACTTTAGTTACATTCTTAGTACCAAAACGAGAATCATAATTAGTTTTTATTTTTAGACCTTTGATAAGTATGAGAAGATCATCTTTTTTTATTCAAACAGTCTTTGATTTCCCAGCTGAGCAGTTGAAAGAGGGAGTAATGGGATTTGAAGAACAATTGGGGGAAAGCTGTCTTTGAGTAGATCTATGATGACAAGGCATGTTGAGATATTTGAAGATGAAAAGGAGATAAATAAATAGATGAGATGGGGAGGAGTTTTGAATGGATAGAATGAATAGACAGGATGAGAGTGTGCAGAAAGGTAGGGAGGCTGGGACATCCAAAAAGTTTTCCAAGATGTGGTTATGAAAAATTGAGGATAAAAATGTCAGATAGAGGTTAAAAATTATATGTAAAAGGTCTAATAACCAAATTATTAGCAAAAATAATTGGGGAAAATAAGCTGGGTATAATGATTTTTATCCATAATTAATTTAATTGCAGATCTGTCAACATTGATACCCCCTAATAAATATTTAATATATCTTAACTAAATAATATGAATGTCTGAAATTCTGAATCTTGTTCTTATTTTTTCATTTATTTTTTGTAAGATTACTTTGGGTAGTAAATTGATCCCATTAAAGAAAAAATAAATCAATAGTCAGTTATTTTTTATTTTGAAAAAAATTATACATAAAGATAATCTCAAATTTTCAAATGGAAATTATAACAAAACAATAACTTTTAATTAAAATTCAATTTGAAATTGGATTTTTGTGGGAATACCATTTTTTTCATTAAAATTTTTTTAGCTTATACAAAAAATTGTACAAATTATTTTTATGTGAATATATGGGATTCAAGTTGGAATTTTATGCTGTATTATTTTTTAGTGACTCTTCTGAATATTAAGTAGAAGATTTTTTTAATAATTATACAAGTTTATCTATTGAAAAATTTAATATAAAATTTTGTTTAAAATACAAATGATCAATATTTTTAGGTCTTCCCTTAGAAAGTTTATATATTGGAAGAATTATATTGTAATTAATATAAATTCAAGAAAATATTTTAAATTTTTTTTTCTTATTTTAATATAATTCTTTTGAAGTTTATGTAGAGTAAAAAGTTGAAAGTGCACATGCTTGCTTTCTGGGACAAAATATTTTACAAGGGTTAATCACATCTTAAAATTTCTACATAACTTTCAGGTAAAAAAATAAAGTTTAAAGATTTTTTAATGCTTAATAGTAATAAAATACTAAAATTATCAAGTAAAAAAGAAATTTTTTATTTTTAAAACAAGTAAATCTGTACAATACACTATATTAGATATTCTTTTGGCCATAAAAGACTACATATATACTCTTAGTTAATGCCTTTATCAAATAGAAATACTGGAATAAATATATTTATAATAAAAGTAAGTTCAAAAAGAAAAATTTCAACTATTTAAAAGGAAAAATTCTTCTTGAGAGATTTTTTTATAATAAAATTTCAATTTATAAAAAAATGTTTCATTTTTCAAGTTAAACCAGTAATTTCCGTAATTTTGGTATAAACTAAGACAAATCTATCTAAAAAATAAATTAACACCCAGAAGGAGCTGTATAGTTTTTATTTAAAACAAGAATGATTTTCTATCAGATTAGTTTAAATATAAACAAAAAATGGGACTTTTTTTGTTACATAAGATAGATCTATGAGACTAATTTTTGTGCTGTTCTTTATATATCATATGAAAGAAAATCATATTATACTGTGTGATAATAACATGCTCATTTGTTGAATTTAAAATTTTTCTAAAGTTATCTATAGGTTTACTTATTTCCAGAATTTTATGTATTATTTAATATAAATCTTGTTGATAAAGAAATATACATTTATTTACACTAAAAAATAAAACATCAAATTTGAAAAAAAATAAAAGAAAAACTCACAGTTTAACTTATCTTCAACAACAGTCAGAACCAGGATGGAATTGGTAGTTCTATCTAAGTTCCATCAAAACTTAGATATATATTTTTTTAAAATTAGATATATTCATTTTTATCAAGCTTATTTAGTAATGAAGATAAATAAAAGAGTTTTTCTTGTTACTAAATTAACAATAATATGTATTTTAAGACATTTTAAAATTTTTTTTCTTGAATTTGTAATAATTACATATATTTATTAAGGTATTTAAAAATATTTAAATAAAAAAAATCAAGCTAAAAGGTGAGATATATCCAAATATTTTATGTTATTTTTTTAATTATATAATTCATGTAAATTATGTTCTGTGCCACACCAACAGAGCTGGCGATCAAACTAAAAGGAAAGTGAGCTCAACTCATCATTCCTATATTAATGGTTTAGATTTTAATAGTTGTTTTTTTGTTAAAAATTATCTCTAGAAATTACCAATATTACTTATTTTATCATCATAGGGATAATGTGTAACGAAATTCCATAAAATATTTTTTTAGAAATTTTTAGTATTTTTTCACTTCTAATTTTTATATCTCAATGCTTATACTTAAAAATCTAGTATTTATAAAAATTAGACATTACAGATGTACTATAAATTAAAAAAGGTGTAAAGAAGATCATACACCAGAATATACTATTATTGCATGTTTAAAAATTGATACATATTTCTATTTGCAGAAGGTGAGAAATTTATAGCCATAAACCAGTCCTGAAACTCTTTAGCTACAGATATGTCTGTAATATTAAATTAATTGATAAGTGTACCCATAAATTTGGGTAAAAATCAGAGTACAACATCAGTTTTTGGCCACTATTTCTGCCTCCCTCACCACCCCTACCTACAATCATTTCTTCCCTGCACTCACCACATCTTTTCATCTCTATATATATCTTCTCTAGCCTTCTTTATTCCCTATCTATCTCACACCACCTCTTACCACCCCTTTTGCACCATCTGCACCCCTTCTCAGCAGTTGAAAAGCCTTTTGCTACCCTCCTTACCATTCACTACTCATTTGGCTACCCCCAAATCCCTCAATTCCCCTTTTGCTACACTCCCAACCCCTCTTACCCCTTTAGCTACCCTCCCCTCACCTCCTGCACCTTTCGCTTCACTCCCCAGCCAGCCTTAGCCCATACCTTTCCCTCCCCATCCCACTCATCTCCCTTTGATTCCCACCCTACCCTCTTTCTCTGAACTCCCCACCCACTTTTCTTGCTATGGGGTAAAAGGGGTAGAGAGTAATGGGATAGCGAGTAAAAGGGATGTAGAGAGGTTAAGAGAGATGAAGCATGGTATGGAGAGGAAATTAAATGAAAGTGATGGGAGAGGAAAGGATGTTAAAGAGGGAGGGTAATCTGAGAGGGGATGAGTTTTTGATTCATAAGAGGGGAGAGGGTAGAAGCAGAAATAGAAGGAATTTTCTACAAAAAAGTGATATGATAGAAAAACAGAAGAATTATGTTCAAGGGAACGGAAAGGCTGATGACCTTAAACTTTTTAAAAAAAAACATTCGTCTTCTAGTGAATCATTGGCTTTTAATGTGCTTCAATATTTAGAAAATCCCCCCCTTCATAGTTAGATATGCTAAAGATGGAGGAAAGTCTTTTTTCAAGAATAACAGAACCTGTGAATTGCTTGTACTTACTGGTAAAAGAAACTATATATACTTTATTTATAAACTATATGTTTGACTATATTAAACTTTCATTTATTTTGAAGATTGTTTTGAGCTCTAAAGATCCTTTGAAGGTCAATGAGATTTGCTGCTATGTAATCATACGTAAAGATAAAATATCATATTTTCTAAAATTTTCACTGAGAATAATGTGATGATTAATATCAATACAATATATAGTATTTCTTGAATAATTTCTGATTATATTTAATAATTTAAATATATAATTGAGCTAAAATATTTGAATGCTTATGTAAAATGATGTTTGATTAAATCTACAATGAGGATTATTTTTTTGAAAGAATGAGAAAAGCACCATTTTTTAAAAAAGATCTCATGTGTTTACCAGCCTGGTTTAGCTATGGGGTGCACTGATTTCAGCCTTATATCAAAAAATCATATTTTTCAGATTTAAAAAATTGTTCAAGTAATGAATTCATTGGATTCAATAATAATTCAACTATGATTCAGCATGAATTCAACAAACTTTAACCCTTGTTTCTTGGATGGTTCATGACAAGCTCAATTAATACTCTACTTGTGATGAATTAGGGTTCAAGGTTGCAGACTTGCTATAAAGTCTGCCCCCCATATTTTGTGGTGTATCTTCATATTCTCTTCATCCACATCAGATCTATTCAGGCTCAATAAAATCAAATATATTTTCCCAATAATTCCTTCCAGGACAAATTTCTATACTGGCCCAGCAGCGTTACCTGATCCAGCTTTACCTAAGAAGAGATTATAAAAATTTTTCAGCTTTTTTCAGAAAAATTAAGGCCAAAAGAGCTTCATTTTCCAAAAACCCTAATCCAAATCCTGAGCTACCTCACCCTTCTCAAGATCTTAATCTGGTTATTCCAGCTCCTCCTTTTAGTTTTCTGAAATCTTATTTCCTGGTTCCAAAGGTTTGTACATTATTTCATATCTATTAATCCTCCTTACTGACTCTTCCATCTATTTTAATTTAAGCTATTGAGAAAATCAATACTGATTATTTTTTCCAGGTACAAATTCATCATATTAATCATAATCCAAAATTTTATTGATATCTTTCTTGAGAATTTTGTGATGATATGAAGTGAGTTTTTATAACTTATTTTCAAGAAACTCCAGCTAATAATAATGAAGAAATTATGAAGAGAAGATTTTTAATTCAAAGTTTTGATGCTGATGTAGAAAGATTTCAAAGAGATTATTTGTTTTGATTGTTCTTCTCTTCTTTTAAAATTTATTTCTTTTGAGCTATTAAGAATTCTCTCTGGTTAATCCTATTTTCATTCAGAATTTTATTGATATAAACCAAAACAAACCTTATTTGACTTGTGATGACTCCACTACTAAAAGCATGGTTTGAATTTCTTCAGACTCCCCTCTACCAATCTCTTTCTGGAAAAGCATGAGAGAGTAGGCTCTACACCTGTAAGGCTGAATACTATGATTCAATTCCCACCATAAGGTCCTCTAAGCTTCCTCCAATATAGCCTAACATGAGGTACACCATAATTCCAAATACCTTATCCACATTCAAAGATTCAGCATCAAAAAATTTAAATAAATTTCCAGCCCTTTAAACCACTTTTAAAACTATCAGAATTTTTTATATTTATGCAGAATTTCTTAGAACCTTTATTTTCAACACCTCTACACTCTCCGTAGTGCAGGGTAAACCATGTCCTTATTAAAAATCTTCTCCAATAACCCTTTAAGCTCTCTAATTTTCTTTAATCATATGAAATTGTCCTCATTTTATGACATCTACATTTCCTAAATTTCTGCTGCACCCTATCTGTCATCCAGGCTATTCCAGGAGTCCAGTAAATGATATGTAACTTATAAAACCTGAAAGAGTGGGTAAGAATTGTATTTAATGAATATAAATTAATATTTTATTGCATAATAAAATTATATAAGTATTTTATTATATACAAGTGTTATATTAATTTTATTGGTTATATAAATTTTTATATACAGTTAAATTGAACATAATATAATATATTCTACAAATAATGGTGAATTTTTATGTATTTAATAATTATAAATTTATATTTAATTAATTGAAAAACATATATTATAATTATAAGTGTAAAATTGACTTATAATATGTTTAAATTAATTATTTAAATTTATATATTAAATAACACCTTTCACATAATACTAAACAATAATCAATGACGCTTCTTTTGACCCTTAATTGTGTCAGGAAAAACTAATTAATCAATTTATACTACATTGAGATTAATTACATGTTTTGTTGCGTCAAAGTATTTTTTGTTTCACTTAAAATATCCTTAAATCAGACTGTACCATCTATTTGGAATTATTTTTCTCATAGTTCCTATGTTCCAGTCTTGTTTAGTTATTCACTATTTTTACTTACTGATTTGGGAATTAATGGCGGGAAAATTGGATTCTTAATTGGGGTTTTAATTATTTGTTTCATATTTTTCTCTACATTGTTATGTTTCATTTACTCTTTGATATATTTGTTTTATTCTATTCTAATTATTGTATTTACAAATATAGTGGCGCTTCAGAGGACCCATTGCCTATAAAAGGGCCTTGGATAATCCCCTGTAGCATCATCACTTATTATACACTCCACAAATTAAATACTATTTTATTACGTTTATATTTTTTTATTAGTAATACAATTCTAATTAAAATTCTATATAACAGTTTAAAGGTTGCTTTAAGTCTGATATTAATTAAAAGTGTTTGCCGGGCAGAACCCTTACCTTAAATAATATTATTATTAATAAATCCTAAGTTTTTGTCATCTCTCAAGTTACTCGCCATTGTTTTCCTTTTAAATAAATTAAATATTCTATTATAGTTTATTTCTTTTATCTTTTCCCTTGTCCTCCTCCTTTTTCCCTCCTTTTCTCCTCTTTTCCTTACCTTCTTCTAGACGACTGACCGACACTATCCATCAATGAATGAGTTTTCCTAAAGAGTGATTTTTCAGTTTTAGTACTGATGAACCAGTGATAAATTAAAAATATTAAATTGAAGATCCAAACAGATTAAAGTTTCCAGGTTAATGTTTTAGAGGAACAGACATTTAATTGATTTCCAGCTTTTAGTCTTGGTTGTTTAGTCTTTTGTTGAATCCTAATTCAAATGTCCATATAATGATTGAAAAACCAGTGTAATGTCTTAGTGGACCAAAGATTGATGACTTTCAAGTTTAAGGTCATGGAGGTCCGAATCTAGAATATTCAAGTTTATGGTCATGGTGGACACACATTCAATCAATCACCAAAATCCCTAGTACTATCTTGAGCCAACAATTTCCCACAAATCCTTTCTCCAAGTTCCAGCTTTCCATCCAGTGTTCTTTCCAATTCTAATTTTCAACCTTTTCAAGATGTCTCCAACCAAATTTTCTACTTCTACAGATAAAGATTTCAACTATTTTTTGTTTATTTATATAGACTGTGGTTTCACCTTCAACTTGAAGAAGAACACCTATAATAAGACTTGTTCCACCTGCTTTGAATTTTTTTTCTGGCCTAAAAGATGGCTCCTTCCCTATTTCTGCGACCAAATTTTCCTACTTCTGCATGTCTTCTCCTCATCCTTCTACTTCTTCTTCTATTCCTTTCAACAATCCTATCCTTTTTGTCCCTCTGAATACCTTAACCTTCCCTCTGACTCTAATTGCATGGAACACATTGATCTAACTCCTGCTCCTGATGTCCCTTCCCTCAAATTTAGGCTTGCTAGTGCTTCACCCAGGACTCCAACTTCTCCTAAGGCTATGATTAGTCCTCCTTCTATCAAACCAGTCCTAGAAACTTCTTTATCTCCATCAATTTAATCTCCTAGTACTGTTAGAAGCCCAATTAATAAAAGACCCAGATCTAACATCCTTAAGCCTTCTCAACACTCTTCTAACCCATCCAATAAGCTAAAAACATCCAACTTTTGTTTTCCTCCTCAGAAAATATCCACTATTTCTATTAAAAATTCTACCAACAGAAAATAAAAAAATCCAAAATTAAAAAAACCCTTCATCTTCCTTCTCAAGGAAAAACACATACTGAGTCAGCTGCTTAACTTTTTTCTTAACAGTGTTTATTCCAGTAAGCTTCCCTTTTAAAATTTTTCTATTAGGCTTCATTCTTGAAAGTTTTTAATTCTGTTGTTTAGAATTGTCTGGCTCTTTCTTTCTTTATTCAGATTACCATCACCACACAATATGGGGGGCGGACTTGCTAGGAAGTCTGCAACCTTGGACCCAAACTCACCACATATTGAACACACATTGAGCTATTGACAAAGGAAACATACAATCAGGGATGAACACCACTCAGCAGGACAGTTTTAGGTGGGTGTTCAAGTAGATTTCAGTATGAGTTCAGTATGATTTCAGTCTGAGTTCCATCTCAGTTCAGGTTGGGGACTTGCTAGCAATTCCACCCCTATATTGTGTAGTGCATGTTACAGATTCAGCTCCCTTCACATATATTCCCCATCATTTGATCAGAAGAAAAATTTACTCTGCTTTTAACAACATCTTGACGCATTATAGAAGCTACCCCCCAAAAGACAGAGAGGTGGCCTATTTGAGAGAGCAATTTATGAGGGACTAATCTAAAATAGCCAAATCTCACCAATAAAATCAAAAGAATAAAATCAAATCAGCCCAGAATTCTCCAAATTTATCAAGCAGAGATCTTTCTCGATAAGATAGGCATTCTTAATTGATTCTACATTTTCATGATGATTTTTTTGACCTGGGTAGTCCTAGAAATTATAAAGAAATTAAAAAGAAATAAAAATCTAAATATATTAATACTTTATTTAATTTTAATTTATTATTCTATTATTTTATTTTTTTATTATTTGATATTTTATTTTTATTATTTTTTTATTGTTCTTATATATATATATAAATATACATATTTTTTAAATTAAATTATTATTATTATTATGTTTTTATTATAATTTAATTATTATTTAAATTTTATTAAAATTTGAAGCACAAAAATAAAATTTAAAATGAAGTACCAGTTTTTTTTTGGAAAAATAAAAATTTAAATGAAAATGATAATTAATTGATTTTTTTTTCAAAATTTTTAAATTTTTAAAATAAATGATGTCCCCCAGCCATTTGATGAGCTGTACCCCCAAAATCATACCCACTTCTAAGTGCACCTTGATGTAGGATACACAGGAAAGAAATTCAAAACTTAACATAAATAAATTTGAAAAATTTGAAAAAAATAAAATAACAGAATAGAGAAATGATCACTGGGTGGTCTCCCTTCAATTTTTAAAAATGATTGGAGAACACCAGTGAGCGTTATCCCTGAACAAATTAAGTATAATAAATTTTTTAATTGAAACAACATAAAATTCAAATCATTGAAGATTTCAAAAATGAAATATCAAAATTTTTAAAATAAAAAAATTAGTTGATACCCCCTATTAGGGGGTATCAATGTTAAGTGATCCACAATTAAATTAATTTCAGATAAAAATCATTATACCCTAATTATTTTCAGCTATTATTTTTTCTAATAATTGAGTTATTAGGCCTTTAACATTTCAATTTTCACCTCTATCTGACATTTTTATCCTCAATTTTTTAAACCACATCTTGAACAACTTTCTGTATTTTCCAGCCTCCCTACCTTGCTTCACACGCTCATCCTGTCATTCTATCTGTTCACAACCCCTCCCCATCTCATCTTTTTGTTTATTCTACTTTTCACCTTCAAAGATCTTAACATGCCACATTGTCATAGATCTTCTCAAAGGAAGCCTTCCCCCAGTTTTTTTTCAAATCTCATTACTCCCTCTTTTCCCTACTGAGCTGAGAAATCAAAGACCCTTCAACTAAAAAAAAGATGATCATCTCATAATTATTAACTGGCTGAAAATTAAAATTAATTATGATTCTTGTTTTAGTACTGGCCCCCTGCATAAAAATTCAATGGATATCTTTTAATAGCCAATGAATTATGTAATAACACATAGGGAAGGATTGATCTTTTGCCTAAACAGAAGCCTAAATTCTTCAATAAATATCAAGCCAAATACAAGAAGGCTAAGACTCTTTCATATTTCATTTTCCACTGGTTTTGGTATTACTGACCTTGATATGAATAAGGGAATCAAATCTATAGAAAATAAAATTGACTCTTTATGTCCTTACTATAAACTGATGGATTCAGTATTTAGAGAGAAAGCCAGTGTTAATCCCACAAACATGTTGGATGGAGAAGATGATATCTCCAAACATGATGTTGAAAGAAATCATTTTCCTTCCTCCTCTACTCAAGCCTCTCTTCTTTTGACTTCCACCAATCAAGGTATTTTTTCAATAGATCCTTATGGAAAGGTAAATCAACCCAATCTAGCTCCAGTGAGTCTTATTTCTTTTCTAGTTGTTTTATTTTTTTTACTTCTAAAAAGGCTAATGAATGAACCTAGGATCCTCAAGCAAGCAATTCTGAAGCTAGCATCAATGATGAAGAGGAAAATTTTACCTTCAAAAAAGCTAATACCATAAACTACTATGAATTTCAACAGTCAAAGAAAATACAACAGAGATGGTTTTTCCCAAACCCCTTTTTCTTCCATTGATGATTTTTAGGAGAACTGTGATGCTGGTAAGTGATAGCATACCTCTTAATCATTTAGTGAGCTTTTTTTTGTTTCTTTTGGTAATATTCCTTTTCACTCTAGTGATAGTTAAATTTTCAAGTAATACTATTAACTTTCAATAGAAACAATACAAGATCTCTTTACTCAGGGATGATAGGAAATAATACTTGAAGGAGAAAAAATTTGAGCTTTCTTTGAAGAGGGATGGGAGGGCACAAGACATGGAGGAAATAAAATTCAAGCTTTTTTTACAGAGGGATGAGAGGGAACATGACTTGTAGGAGAAGAGATTTGAGATAAAGAAAGAGGAGAAGGCTCATAAGTACATTTTTCTATTGGATCAGATGAAAATCAAGTATAAACTTGAAGATGGTTCAAAGATAAAAACTTTATTGACAGAATTTTTTAAAGCTAATAAATCTGTTTAGGAAATTGAATGCTTAATAAAAAATTCAATGACTAGCTTTTTTTTTGTACATCACTCCGAATTTCTTTGGAAAGTTTTCTTGAAAGAATGCATTAAAGCTAATAAGTCTTTTGAGGAAATTGACTGCTTACTTGAAAATATTTTATGACTAGTTTTTTTTATTTTATTAATATTTCATTCAAAATCTTTTTAAAGTCAAAAATTTTACATATCTCACCACGCAATATGGGGGGCAGACTTACTAGCATTTCAGCAACCTTGAACCCTAATTCATATCTTTTTGAGCCCACATTGAATTAGTGATGAAACCCCCAAGAAAAAATATTGAAATTCTGGTGAACTCAACATGAATACAACTTTAACATTTAATGAAGCATAGGTAATAATACTTTGAAAAATTCTTGAGATATGAAGAATGAGATTTTTTTATAAAAATTTTAATATAGTGCAGACCACATCCAAATAATTCTGAAAAATACATATTTTAAACTATTTAAGAAGTTTCTTTGCAATTTTTTAAAAAAAGTACACCAAAGTATAGATCTGGCAAGATACCATCTGACATAATTGTATAAGTTTCTTTGACCAGAAATACATGAAGAAACTATAATTTGAAATATGTCAATTTTTACATGAAAGCTTATTTTGTGCATTTATATTATTTATTGTATCATTTTCAAGAATTTAAAAAATTATATACTTATTTTATGACTAGATAATATTGAATTTTATAAATCATTAAAATATCTAAAGAAGGTGCAAAAATCTTAAAAATGATGTTACAAAGACTTTACTTAGACGTATAATTTTCAAATTCAATTGAAATACTATATTTTACTAGTAAATAAAAAAAATTTCATACTAATATTTATTAAAATTTATTTCCCTTCATCTTCAAAATTTTCAAAATATTAAAATGTATATTTTTATTTGATTTAAGTAAATGATGAAAATAACAGTATAGGAGTTGTAGATTTTTAGGATTCAAGGAATTTCTGTGCCCACTCTTTGTAACATATTTTATATATTTTATATTTTTTGTATATTTATTTTGTATTGCTATCTTCTTTTATTGTATTTTTTTACTCACTCTCAAGAATACCCCACTCTTTTCCCTTTTAAATATTCCTTTATTCTCACCTCATCTTTCTCCCACCCTTTTCGCTCCCTTCATCATCATTATCAACCCCTATCCACATTTGCCTCTCCCTCTCTAGCCCTCTCCTTCCAGTTTTCTTACCTCCCCATTCCTCCCTAACACTTTATTTTTATATACAGAAATAGGGACTGAGTTGAAAGGGAGGAAATTGGGGTTCAAGGATTGTGGAGGCGAGGTAAAGGGGAGGAATGGGGCTACAAGGGTTGGAGAGGCTGGAGAGAGGGGTGAGGAAGGGTATATGGGGTAGCAAAAAGGTTGGGAAAGAGCTGGAAGGGAAAATTAAGGGTTTCTGAGGCATTTAAATGAATAAAAGGGTCAGGGAGAGGTTGGGAGGGGTGAAATGGGGATCAAAAGAGGATGGCATACAATGGGGCTGGGAGGGTAGCAAAAGGGGTGGGGAGGGAAGACAAGAATGTGTTGATAGAATTGAAAGGGATGGGGATTGGTGCAGACAGAGTGTGAAAATAGGAGGATGAGCTCTGTTCTTTGGGCGAAAAACAGAGTTTACTGCCATAAAATATTAGCTGAAACATAGTTTTCAATTCTGTAAAAACAGTTGTAGGTAATGGAAAAAGTCACTGATTTTTTTTAAATGTAATATGAAAGTTTTTAATAAAATTATTGTATTTAAGAAGTGCGATAGTTTCAATCAATTTTAATTGATCAACTTAAATTATTAAAGTATTATTTAAATAAGTTGCTTCAAAAAATACTGTGCATTGAGTAGACTCATGGAATGATTTTTTCTGGCTTCCATTCAGTTATCCTCACACTTTCACTATGTTTTCAATATAGATATATTATTCTTTGTGTGATACTTCAAGTGAAAGTTCAGTATTACTTCAGTCTGAGCTCCATCTGATTTCCATCTGACTTCAAGTTGAGGACTTCCTAGCAAGTCCCCCCCAAATATTGTGTGGTGTGTATTCAACACAAATTTATTACAAAAATGAAGTATATTCTATATTTAAAATTCAATATGAATTTATTTTGAAAGTGAGTAACTGAGAAGCAAAAAACTACAGCTCTGCTAATTATAATTTTTTTTATTTATTTTATTCCATTATATTCTGCAACTATACTCCTGCTTTATCTGCTAGTCCAAAGTCAGGAAAAAAAGAAAGCCTTGATTTCCCCAAAGGTATTTTTTTTTGAAAAGTTATAATTTTTCTGACTGATTTTATATCAAAGCTACTTAAAATTACAAAAAAAAAAGAGATACTCTAAAATATTATTTTTTGAAAGAAAAACCACATAAGTTAATCATTTTTTTATAATTATAAAAATGAACATACTCTGCCTTTATAAAATTAAAATAGTTTTTTTTTCAAATTATTCAGAAAATAACAGAATTAAAAATTAAAATATCAAACAACATTGAATACTTTAAATTTCATGGAATTTTTTATAGAGATGTTGGTAAGGTAATGGATACAATTATCTTCTTACACTTTCTTCTTTTATTTTTTTCATTGAACTTTTTCTTTTTTCTTTCTATTTTGTCTCAAATCTCTATTTACATACTATATTTCAGTATGAGCTATAATTTTCATACCAATATCATGTGTAAAATTAATGTAACAAGTGATTTTGAAGATGTGATTTTAAAAATTTAAATGATGTACATTTTTTGCCCATGGTTTGGAGGGTTTTAGATGGTAATCACCAGTTTTTTCTACAGTTACTTTATTTTTTTACCAATTCTCTCTTTTTTGATCAAATTTGACTTTACTCATAAAAGTATTGATATCAGATTATAGAAGTTATACTATTAGTTATACATAAAATATAAGGTATGGCTTCTTGGAAAGGTTGATGTATCACATTTTGTTAGTTCCAAACAAATTGTTACATTAATTATTTTTGTTTATCAATTACTTGGAGATAATTTTTCACCTCCATATATTTTAATTTTTAGAGGGTGGAAAAAAATGAAATGAGAGGTTTTGAATGATAGAAAGTGAGGTCCAACTTATTTTTCAAATTTAGAGTGAGATTATGGAAATTCTGATTAAATAATAGTGTTTTTTTTCATACATGAACCAGGAAAAGGCTTTAGTATTTAGTCATAATTTAAAAAAAAAAATTGAATTACTTGGCATACATTGAAAATTGGGAGAGAAAAAATTTAATTTTTCACTTTGAATTGTGGAAGAGAAAATAAGATTTACAATGCCCTTGAAAGCTTCTATTTTTCCTATTTTTTTCTCTTTTGAATCCCCCCTTTTACCCCTGGAGGGGCCCCACTTCCCCCACCTGATTTACTCACTGGGGTGTTAAACTCCTTCTAAATATACATATTTTTTTCAACTTTAGAACTTTCTAGGTCTCCTTTTTTTTTTATCTTTCTCTACAGGCCCTCTTTTACATTTATTTATACAAAAACTCCTTTTTTCTCTCATCCTCTGTGATTATTAATTGTATCTACAAGCCCCTTCATCTACTCAATACCTTGTTCTTCTCCTTACTCTTTAAATTATTCCCTTTAATCCCCAAATTGCATGAACAAAAGTGTTTTAAAAATTTTTTTTTCTATGTTATTTGTTAGTCCAAAAGACAAGTGAAAGGGTAAAAGAAGGTCCAATAGAAATTGTGAGGTCACATGCAGCAAAGTGTTGCAGCAACACTTTACTGCTTTTGACTTGGTGGCTCAAGGTACCCAGTAAATTATTTGAGTGAAAGGGAGGCAAAATACTGAGGTCATGTTCAGCAGAGTGTTGCAGAAACACTTTTCTGCACTTGACTTGGGCTGTAAATGATCAAGCAAGAAAACAATTGGAGGGGTGATATTTGATGTGAGGCCCCATGAAAAAATGTGTTTCTGAAGAACTTTTTCTCATGAAAAGTGGGGTTGTGAGGGTATAAGCTTGTGGGAAGCAGGATTTATGGGGGGGCGAATTGGGAAAGGATGGTAAAGAAAAATGGAAAATGTAGAGGTGTGATGGAGATCCTGGGGGTGAAAAGAAAGATCTTTTCAGTGGTAAATAAGGGATTTCAGAGAAGCAGGGGGTAATTATAGAAGAAAATATAGGGTCTTGGGGGTAGAATGGAGAATTCAAGACAGTGAAAAACTGGGGATGTTTGATCCTTGTAAAAAAATGTGTGGGATTTTGACAACTGGGAGAAGACATACTGGGGGATGATGGTTGAATGTGTAGAACAGGGGCAATAAGAGGCTACAGAGTAGGATAAAATGAATGTTTTCATGCATTTTTTGGATTTAAAGGTAAGTGGGGGAAAAAGAGTGGGTGGAAGAAGATTTTACATCTCTGGGGGTTAGAATCTCTGTGATCAATCTCACTGAGGGTTAAAAAATGGTTTTCAAAGAATGGGAAAGCAATAATCCACTCATAATGAAAATTTGATATAAAATGACATGAATTTCAAGTATTTTTCTAATATGACTATGGAATCTGGCCAATATGTACTTTCATTTTTCATGAATGATTGACATAAAATTTGGATGAGAAATAAATATTTTTTTTCATAAAACTTGAGCATGAATTTTAACTGTGCACTAATTATGTATTATTTTCTACAGATTTCAATATTTCATTATTTGGAAGTGGATTTAAGTGAATAAAGTTTCAACATTTGAACCAGACCCTATGTCTAACAAAAAGAGATGAACACATTTCAATATTTTTGGAGCTTCAAAAGTCTATAAGAACTAGCATAAATATTTTTTGAGCTGATAAAAAATAGATATAAATGAAAAAAATGAGTCATTCAAACATTTATTAAGCAAGTAAATTAAAAATTTCAATCTTGGTCTATTTTGAAAAATTTAAATAAGCTTCTTTACTTTTCATGTGCTTCAGACCTGTATATAGCAACAAAAAGTTGTAAAAAATGTGAGTTTCAGCCTACCCAGAATTATAACCAGATTACAAAAAGTTTAGACAGAAGTAAAAGAAAACAACTTGCCTAAAAATCCTATCTTTTTTCCCTATGATAGAAAACAGGACTAGAACAAGTAGATGTTGACTGTTCATGTAACCCATCACTGAATCCTTCCCTATAAATTTCTACAAAAGTATCCCTGATAGAAGCTGGGATTTGAATTTCCTTGATTTTCCAGGGTTCATGGCACACTGCAAGAATCAATTATGGTTCCTAATATGAGGGTTTCAACAAATCTCTTTTCTCCTTGAAAAATGCCACAGCTTTTTCCCTCAACACAATAAAATGCAAAAACGATTTCCTTTCCTCCTCAGACAACCACCCATCAGGTACATAATTAACCACATTCAAACTTTCCACAGTAACCCTAGCAGTTTCCACAAAATCAGGAGGATTCTTCATCAGGGGGTAAAAGTATGGATATCTTGAAAAGGGTGGCCTCTTCAAGAGGGGATTTAATCCAACTGGAATGGGCTCATTTACATGCCTAATATTCTGGGCTAACTTCTTGTATTTGGAAGCTCCACCTTCAATTTGAGAAATATTCAGGATATCTTTATCACAAGACCTGGAACAAAAACCACAGGTTTCCCCATTTCTCACATGTGTGGCCAAGGTAATGTTTTTGAATCATGTTGAAGAAACCCTAGTAGTTAAAAATTTGGAGGAATTGCTTGTAGACCCAAATCTTACCACTTCACAGCTGTTTTAAAACCCAAATCTTCATCCATCTTCAGAACCAAGTCCAAAAATCTGCAGTTCAACCTCATTCTTGAGCCCCAATGTTTGATGTTTCTGATCTTCACAAAAAAAAATTCATCTTCTTTCTTCATTACTTCAGATTTTTTTTCTTGTTTTTCTTGAATTATCTGGAAATTTGTTTCTTCTTTTCTTGTGTTTCCTTCTTACCTACAAAAATAACCAGGGGTTTCGCCAATGCTCACATGTGTGGTGACGTTAATGTTTTTAAGGGTGCAGAAGTATGCTTTGTTTGGTCCTGAGTGCTACCTTTTTTCCTTCCAACCTTTCCAGCTTCAACATTACACACGGGAAAAAAAAGTGTGAACTAGACTTCAAGCTCAGTTTTTGGTCACAGAGCACACTTCTGGGTCTGTTCTATGAAGTAACCCTGTTTCAACACAATTTGAGTGACCCTAATTGTGCTCACATTTTTTTTGTTCTTCTGATATTTGCAACCTTCCTTCTGGTGCCATTCCCTCTCTTCTCTCATCCATGGCAAGTATTTTTATTATAGTTTTTCTATAATTCCTTCTCCCCTTCCTGATTTCCCTAATATGGTACTCTCACTCCCTCTTTCCCCCCTCACAATGCCTCTGTCTTTCTCCCTCTTGCTTCACCACCCTTCATTTATCTTACCCCTTTCTGTCACTGCTTTTTTTCTCAACATCATCCATCTCTTTATCTTGAATGATTCACCTCATTCCACTGCACATTCCAAAATCCACATTTGGTAAGAAAATAAAAATCAAAAAACATTTACATCAAAAATAATAGCAAGGCATATGCCTAAAAACAATAAACTAACACACCATAAGCTACATGATTATTGGACATATGAAATTCTACAATTAGTTCTTGTTCATGATATTTAAACATTAGCTGGTATACTTTGTTAAACAAATTGAGTGCAGAAAAAACTAAAATATTTCATACTCACTTCAATATTGTTTACCAAAAAATGATATTCAATTAGGTGTTTGGCAAAAGAAAGGCTGTTTTCTATAACAAAACATGATGTAATCAATTTATGTTAAGAAACCAATCATTTTCTGCTTTATGATTGACATTTTCAATGACAGTTAGGGTCAACTCCCATCAACCAAGCTTGTCAGCCTAGATATCCCTAGGACTGAGTATTTCTTATGCTTAAAATAAGATAACCTTAAGTAAATTAAGCTTATATCTTAAAAATAAGGTTAAAATAATAATATATATTATTATATTATATATATATATAATTATTATTCTATTATACAACTTATAGTAGTTTAAATAGCTTATCCATAGCCTAATAATACTTATTAAGGTGTTAATGGAGTCATAATATACTTATCTTAAGCGTTATGAAGTAATTATTGACATACATAAGCTTATATGTATACATAAATCTCATATTCAGTGAAATATGCAGTATATTATGTATATTTAGGTATATAAGTGGGGTTTAGCCCCTTAATAGCCTATAAACTTTGTTTTTCTGCTTATTTTAGGTCATATGGACGAAATAAGTGGACTCACAACGCCTACAGAAGCATAGACACCTATATCAGGGGCATACACCCAGTTTGGACAACTTAATTTACTTCCTTGGATGGTTATTCATGGATTTATGGGTTGGAAATGACATTTCTGGGTTGATGTGGATGCTTGGGGATGTTATTGGGGCCTTGGACATTTTATTTGTTTCCTTTATATGCTTTTGGTTTCATTAAATCTCTTTTTGATTGTTTATTTTACCTGTTTCTTTATGGTATCCGCTTTTATCTGGATTTTCTATTTGTGATATAGATCTGTGGTATCATTAATAGTGATGGAGGGTCCTTACTGGAGGTCTGGGTGTTGAATCTTCTTGAAGTGGACGCCATGGGGAGGTGATGGGCCTTCACAGTGCTTTAATTGCCGGGGATAGCAGTGACATCATCTAGATTGAAGGTCTGTGCACTCTAGTGGATTTGGGTATAAGTAAGGAGGTATTTTGACGGTTATTTATCATCATTGAACTACCACAATTCAAAAAAACACTACAATACAATTATTAGCATTCAGAAATATATTATAAAGCCATTATAAATTGATATTATCTTTATATAAGCTATAACTATATTTTATTCATCTATTTTCCACCACTAGCACACATTTAAATCCAAGTATTGTGAGTTTTATTTGAGTATAACTATTTTATTAGTCTTCCCCTGAGGTTTAATCACTAAATCATTTATTAATAAGTAGTAGGACCATAAATAAAAACTATTATATCATACTTATATACTAGACTATACTGACAATTGGGGGTCTTTCCTTATATTTTACTTATTATTTAGTATAAGCCTTGGGATGTGATTTTTACTTTAGTACAGCTCAAAATAACCAAATATATGGGTCTGCTGCATATTAGTGGGTCATCATAGCTCATTGATTTCGGAAAAGAACCCTTAAAATAATTTTACTAATTTTCTATCATAAAAATTAGGTATTTACAGTAGTAACTGTACCCAATATAAACCCAATTTCACTTGGTATTTGGACACCAATATAACACCCAATTAAATTGGTATTTGGTTAAAGCTTGGTAAGCTAATTATTCACCCTTATAGAGGTCTAGTTGAACTTATTATTATATTTTTAACAGATTTTTTCGAATTTTCTTATAATTTATTTAAATAAATAAAGATATAAATTCAGGGTAAGCTCCATTGCTTTTTTATTAGTAATATCATTGCTAATATCTTTTGTCTACTGATTCCATAGAGTTTTTCCTTTTTGAGACGTAAAATATTGTCATTCTTAAAAATATGAGTGCTCCCCAGGACAGTGTAAGTGAAAATCCTGCTTATAATACCAGGTCTAAAGCTAACAAAAACTTTCCAGGACATCATCATGGAGGGTCAACAATACCCCCAAGTAGAAAGCATGAGTATAGAAGAAAAGAATGCCCTCTTAAAAAAGATAACTATAAAAAAGACATCTCCTCCTCTTCAGGATCAACTGTCCCACCTGGCCAAACAGGTTCTGAAGTTGGAAGAATCCAAATCACTCATGTTCAAAGAGGTAGAGCAATTGCAAAACAATTGCAAGGTAGGGTTTCAGCAGATGAATCAGGCATTGGCAGAGTTAAAGGGAGACCAGCCCAGTCAGACAAATCAGCAACCCCCTACCCAAGGCGGGTCAACTCACTCCCAGGAGAAAATCCTGGTAGACAAATGGAAATGGGACTGGTTTCATCAACAGTGAACCAGCCACAGTTGCAACAGGGATCAACCACCTCATCTGACTTCCTCAGCTCACCCTTACAAAGGAAAAAAAGCGTCAAAAATAAGGACTGGAATCTATCCCATGGTAAGTAGATTACCCTCTCAGATTGAACATAATACTGATAATTACAATATAGGTAATTCTATTGATGTTAAATCTGTGCAAAAAATAGAGGAGGATTTAAGAAATTTAGGTTTTAGAGTAGATACACCTGACTTGTCTTTTGTCCACAATAACAGTATTATTTCTAATGATAATACAGTTAACCCTCAGTTGCAACCACCTACTAGTGAGATGAGAAGTTCACAGGAGAGTGAGAGAATTGAAAAGGAAGACATGGAATATTTTAACAATAATCCAACTGTCCATAGAATTGTTTCAAAATTGTGGAATAGAATGACTGATTGTAAGGAACAGACAGTTAAGCTCACTAGTGATACAATTTCATCCTTGACATTAAACATTTCTCAATTAGAAACACGTAGCAAAGAATTAGAGAAAGAAAATTTGTCTCTAACTCTTAAATATGATTCATTGAGTAATAAATATAATGAACTTTCAAACAAATTCTGTGAGTTAGAAAAATTATATGAAACACATTTATTGAAAACTGAATCAAGAACAAAGTTATCTTTTGCCCAGACAAATCAAAGTGTCTCTGAGTTGTTACAAAGATTAACTAAAGTTGAGATTGAAACTGCCAATCTACTAATGAACCAGGATAATCATAAGTATAATCAATATAATAATAATCCTTTCATTGGCAAAAGTGAATCTCATTCCTTCCCTATACTACCACAATTAAAACCATCTGGTGGTGGTGTCAAATCTGAAAATGTAAGTCACAAATCCGTACAGGAGGAAATACAAGACCATTTATCAAAAGTGAATGAGTTGTTGAATTTACCTAAGATTAGTGAGATAAAATCCAATCAGAAAAACTGGCCTAAGATAGATCAGTACCCAACTTATGATGGGGATGCCAGCTCTGATTTGCAACATTTTATTCAAAGAATTGACAACTTTAAATTCTCATATAAGCTACCAGATGAAGAAATAACATCAAAATTAATCTCTTTATTTAAGGATGTTGCTTTATTATAGTTTGAAGCTCTCTTGAGTGAGGGTAAAGATTACTCTTGGGCTGAATGGAAACAACTTATTGAAAAACAATTTGGAGGTTCTAAATTCAGGCTTACTCAGCAGAGACTTTATGAGAAGACTAGGTATAATCCGTTGAATGGTGACAAACCTATGGTATTTTTAGTGAATTTAAATAAAATATTAAAAACCATTGAGCCTCATATGGATTTTAACTTATGGAAAGATAAGATTATATATAAATTACCTATATCTTTCAGAGACATTGTTGTAGCTAGAACATTAAATGTTACTGAATATTCTGATTTTATTAATATTTGAAATGAAATATTATTAAACCATAAGTATGAATCAAGGTATTCCACTTATAAACAAAATGTTGAACCTGTAAAAATTCAGAATTTGAAAAAACTTCAGGAGAAGCAGAAAAAAACTACTGCACCTGTAGTACCTAAAAAGTATGAAACAAATACTTGTTATAAGTGTAACAAACCTTGGGTAAAAGGTCACAAATGTGAGAAAAACATAAATATTGTTGAAAATCAATGTGAATCTGAAACTGAAACTGAAAAAAGTAAAGAATCAAGTGATTATGACAGCAATATCTCATATAGTGATGAAAATGAAGTCTGTATGTTGGAAGATGATTTGTCCATCTTTGAAAATCCAATATTAAATATGGACTCAAATGAATCTTTAATGAATTTTGAGGATGCTGAAATCATTAAGGATATACAAGCTGATAACTTTAGAATGACACCTATCACGGTTACAGCTATCATTTCTGGTGAAAATGTTAATATAGTACTGGACATAGGAGCTTCTGGTTCTGTTGTTTCCACTAATACATTACAGAAAATTGATAGTGAATATAAGTCTAATCTTGAACCACTTCAAAGTAAAAATTGGAGAGGTTTTGGATCAGTGCCACACCCCATTGGTAAATACAAAGCTGCTGTTTTTTTTAAACATCAACATGGTTATGTAAGGGTAACTTGTGACTTTGTAGTTATGGATAATACTAACTGTAGTAACTGTTTTATCATTGGAAATGATATTCTGACTAAATTTGGTGTAAAATTAGACCCTGCTAATAAAAATTTTACAATTGGCATGAATGGTAAAAGGAAATTTAAAATAAATTCTTTTAAAACAGTCTTACACATTGAGTCAGTAACAAATTCCCCGTGTAAAGGAAGAGAATCCAATGAGATGGAACTTCTGGAAACAGAAATTTCAAAAGCATCATTTGGCACTCAAATAAGTAAAGCTGAGAAAAATAATATTTTGGAATTAATTAAAGCATTTCCAATGGCTTTTGCACATGGTACAAATGAACTTGGCCTTGTAAAAAATCATGAAATGAAGACTAGTTTAACCTGTGATATGGATAATATTCCAGCTAGTCTTAAAAAGAAACCATACCCTGCTTCACCAATGAAGAGGAAAGACATAGAGGATAATATTAAGATGTTATTGAATATGAACATTCTTGATAAGGTTGAAACTACACCAAAATATTGTGTAATATCACCGGTGCTAATTTCTTATGAACAAGATAAAGCAAGACTGTGTGGTGATTATAGAGCATTAAATACATTTACAGTAGATGATATTTATCCCTTGCCAAGGATTGCCTCTATACATGCTACCCTTAAAGGTGCTAAATATATAAGTTGCCTAGATGGAAATAAAGGGTACCACAAAATTCCTGTTAAAAAGAATTCACAGAACTTTTTGTTGATAACAACACACATGGGAATTTATAAGTATTTCAGGATGCCATTTGGACCAAAAAATGCTCCATCAGTATTTCAGAAGTTAATGGACATAACATTCCATAATGAAATGATTGAGGGATGGTTAATGGTATACATTGATGACATCATAGTGTTCTCTAAAACTTATGATGAATACTTAATCCATTTAAGGAAATTATTTCAAAAAATGGATGAAATAAAAATGACCCTTGCATTGAAAAAATGTAAATTTGGGTTTGAATCTTTAAAAGTGCTTGGTCATATTGTATCTGGCTTACAAATATGTGTAGACCAAAATAAAGTGGCTGCAATAAAGAATATTGGCATTCCTCAAAATGTAAAGGATGTGAAATCTTTTCTTGGAATGTGTGGTTATTATAGACAATATATAAAAAACTACCAATCAATTGCTGCACCATTGACCACACTGATAAAGAAATCAGAAGCTTTCATTTAGAATAATGAAAGACAGCAGGCTTTTGATAATTTGAAAGAATGTTTAATGACAGCTCCTATCTTGGGATTACCAGATTTCCAATTAACTTTTGTATTATATACAGATGCAAGTTTTATTGGTCTGGGTGCTGCTTTGCATCAAAAACAACTTATTGAAGGAAAAATGTCAGAAGTAGTAATCTGCTATATTTCACGTACTCTGAGAAGTAGTGAATTGAAATATGGTGCTACTCAACTTGAATGTTTGGCAGTAGTATGGGCTCTTGAGAAGCTACATTATTACCTTGAATACCAAAAATTTGAGTTAATAACTGACTTTAGTGCAGTTAAGTCACTCTTAAACATGAAAACTCCTAATAGACACATGTTTAGATGGCAATTAGCTGTACAAGAATACAGAGGACGGATGACTATTACCCATAGAGCAGGAACATTGCACTCTAACGTAGATCTGTTATCTCGAGTACCTCTGCCTAATAATGATGATAATCCTGCTTATGTTCCTGAGTCAGAGATTATTAACATTTATGGCATTTATATTGTAGATCTTGAGGATTAATTTATGCAATCAATTCTTGATAATTATAATTCAGATCCTGACTTGAGTAAACTCACTACAATATTGAATGATCCATCTAATGCTTCAATGAATGTTTTAATAAAAACATTACCAAATAAGTATAAAGAGGCATTAGAAAAAGTAAAATTTTCCATTGAGGATGGTTTTATATATTACACAAAAAAATTAAGTAATGTAATTGTGATTCCCCCTTCAATGAAGTAGTTAATGTTAAGTATATGTCATTATGATGTAATAGCAGGTCATTTTGACTACCATAAAACATTAACCAGAGTAAAAAACACAGCTTGGTGGATTAAAATGTCTGAGGATGTTCAGAAATATGTTGAAACATGTGATTCTTGTCAAAAATCTAAAAGATTAACAGGCAAAAGAGCTGGTTTATTACAACAAATTGAGCAACCAAAAGCTCCATGGGAAATTATTAACATGGACTTTGTAACAGGTTTGCCAATAGCAGGGCATAAGAGTTATAACTCCTGCTGGGTAATTGTAGATAGATTTACAAAGATGTGTAAATTTATTCCTACCCACAAAGAGGTTTCTGCAAAGGACTTAGCTTTTTTATGGTGGACAAAAATGTTAAATATAGCAGGTTTCCCCAAAGCAATAGTTTCTGACAGAGATCCTAAATTTACTTCTGAGTTCTGAACATCACTTATGGATGTTTCAGAGTTTCAATTAAAACTTTCTACAGCACACCATCCACAAACTGATGGGCTAGCAGAAAGAATGATACAAACTTTAGAAGATATGATAAGAAGGTACTGTGCTTTTGGTCGTAATTTTAAAGACAATGACAAATTCACGCATGATTGGGTAACCCTTATCCCAGGTTTAGAATTTGCATACAATATTACACTACATTCTGTCAATGGCAAGAAGCCATTTGAGTTATGGTTGGGTTATGTACCTAATACCCCTGCTAAAACTCTTAATAAGCTACCTAGATTGGATATCCATCCAGGTACTAAATCATTTCTTCAGATGCAGGAATTATGCAGAAAAAATGCTCAAGAATGTACAAATAAGGCTTTTGAGTATAAAAAGAAAAGATGGGATAAAGCCCATAAAGAACAAATGTTCAAAGAGGGTGATGAAGTCCTTATTTCAACACTAAATTTCAATTTAAATGGTAATGTTAAATTGAAGGATCCATTTATTTGACCATTTGTAGTTAAAAAGATGGTTGGTAATAATGCTGTTGAGGTTATTCTATATGCACCATATGATAGAAAACATCCAGTATTTCCTATTTCTCTTATAAAACCATACCATTCTAATGATACTGCTCTATTTCCAAAAAGATCAGGAAGGCATAAACAGCAACCTGAAGTAATAGTTGAAAAGGCAGAAATTGAAAAGATACTTAAAAAGAGACACCTTACTAAAGAAAAGGGAGTTGAGTATCTATTAGGATTTAAAAATAAATCAAGTGAATATGACCAGTGGATTCCAGAAAATGAAATCTCTGATCTTAAAAATCTCTTAAAAAAATTTAAATCTAAATAATACTGTTTATTCAGTATATGTATTATAAAAATTATATTTTTTATTTTTTATTTCACTCCTTACTTTTAATTAGATGGTCTTAACAATTTTTTATTGTTTTTTTTTGGGGTGAGGGAGTGTTAGCCTAGATATCCCTATGACTGAGTATTTCTTATGCTTAAAATAAGATAACCTTAAGTAAATTAAGCTTATATCTTAAAAATAAGGTTAAAATAATAATATATATTATTATATTATATATATATATAATTATTATTCTATTATACAACTTATAGTAGTTTAAATAGCTTATCCATAGCCTAATAATACTTATTAAGGTGTTAATGGAGTCATAATATACTTATCTTAAGTGATATGAAGTAATTATTGACATACATAAGCTGATATGTATACATAAATCTCATATTCAGTGAAATATGCAGTATATTATGTATATCTAGGTATATAAGTGGGTTTTAGCCCCTTAATAGCCTATAAACTTTGTTTTTCTGCTTATTTTAGGTGATATGGACGAAATCAGTGGACTCACAATGCCTACAAAAGCATAGA
Source organism: Hemileia vastatrix (assembly GCA_030280995.1). Lineage (NCBI taxonomy): Eukaryota > Fungi > Basidiomycota > Pucciniomycetes > Pucciniales > Zaghouaniaceae > Hemileia > Hemileia vastatrix. Next base: position 34,839,283 of record JASXTE010000008.1, read on the forward strand.
CACCTATATCAGGCACATACACCCAGTTTGGACAACTTAATTTACTTCCTTAAATGGTTATTCACGGATTTATGGGTTGGAAATGACATTTCTGGGTTGATGTGGATGCTTGGGGATGTTATTGGGGGCTTGGACATTTTATTTTTTCCCTTTATATGCTTTTGGTTTCATTAAATCTCTTTTTGATTGTTTATTTTACCTGTTTCTTTATGGTATCCGCTTTTATCTGGATTTTCTATTTGTGGTATAGATCTTTGGTATCATTAATAGTGATGGAGGGTCCTTACTGGAGGTCTGGGTGTTGAATCTTCTTGAAGTGGACGCCATGGGGAGGTGATGGGCCCTCTCAGTGCTTTAATTGCCAGGGAGAGAAGTGACATCATCTGGATTGAAGGTCTGTGCACTACAGTGGATTTGGGTATAAGTAAGGAGGGATTTTGACGGTTATTTATCATCATTAAACTACCACAATTCAAACAAACAATAAAATACAATTATTAGCATTCAGAAATATATTATAAAGCCATTATAAATTGATATTATCTTTATATAAGCTATAACTATATTTTATTCATCTATTTTCCACCACTAGCACGCATTTAAATCCAAGTATTGTGAGTTTTATTTGAGTATAACTATTTTATTAGTCTTCCCCTGAGGTTTAATCACTAAATCATTTATTAATAAGTAGTAGGACCATAAATAAACACTATTATATCATACTTATATACTAGACTATACTGACAAAGCTGCTCACTGAAAAATAATTAACAATTAAATGTTACATCATTTTTGTCCCCCATGTAATAGTCAAAAGTTAAAATTTATGTTGGAAAATGTATATTTCTCTTGCCTAACATATATATGCAATATGCAACAGGATATTCAATATCCAAATGTAGCTGTCGGCCGGTTTGTCTAGAAGTAAATAAAGAAGAGGGTAGAAGGGAAAGAAGAAGAGGATATAAGTGAAATAAAAGAAAAGAATAAGGAAGGAAAGGATGATGGGGCAATGAAGTTACTAATTGGGTAGACAAAGAAATGAAAAGGATTGAACTTTTTATATTTTTAAGTACTATAATGTTTCCCTCTGCTCAAATATCAAAAAACTAAATATTAAAAATCTTAAAACAACCTTAGAAATTTTATTTAATATTTAAGGGAACTGACACACCACAAAAAATAATAAAATATATTGTAATGTTTAAAATACAAATGAGTTAATAAGTGATGAGGCTACAGGGGCCTATCTAAGGCTTTTTTATAGGCAAGGGGTCCTATAAATTGCCACAAATGAGTATGTAAAAAATAGTAATAAGGTAAAAAAAGAATATAAAAGAATATAACTAAAACAGATATTGAGAGAAAAACATGAAACAACTAATTAAACCCATGAGTAAGATACTAATTTTCACACCATAGTTTCCCAAACAAGTTAATTGAAATAATTAGTAACTAAATAAGTTTGAAACATATTTACTGTGAGTAAAAAAATCCAAAACATGTATTACAATGTTTTTTTAAGGGTTTTAATTGAAACACATAGAATATTTTGACGCAAAAATTTTGGTAATTAATTTAATTCAATTTTAAAGGAAATTTATCATTTGTTTTAACTATTTTAGTAACTTAATAATTAATCTATTTGAAAAAAGTAATTAATTTAATCATATTTTTAATTTAAAGTGAGGATTTTAATATTATTATGTTAAATAAGTAGTTTAATTTATTTAATACTTTCCTGACACAATTAAGGGTCAAAAAAGTGCCCAATATTATTGTTTAGTAAGATATGTAAGTCTTTATTTTATATATAAATTTAATTAATTAATTTAAGTAAATTATAAGTTAATTTTTCACTTATAATTATAATATATGTTTATAATCAGTTGATTATTAATTTATATTTATCAAATACATAAAAATGTGACATAATTTATAGAATATATAGTATATCATGCTTAAGTTAAATTTATAAATAAATTATATAACAATAAAATTAATATAATCCTTATTTTATTTATATTTAATAAGATACTTATATAATTTTATTATGCAATAAGATATTAATTTATATACATAAAATGCATATTTTTACGCCCTATTTTGGTTCCAGTAAATTTAAATAACATTTACTGGGCTCCTGGTATAGCCAGGCTGACACTCCTTCACTCTAATAAAACAATAAAAAAAATGCTAAGATTTTGTCTTTTTATACTTTTTAAAAAGAGTAGGAAGATTTGATATTTCTTTTCAAGGTATCCATGCATCATGTTCAGAAGATTTTTTCTTATATCTCAATAAATATTCAGTACCTCTTTCAGAAGTGATAATTCTATCAATGAGAATTTTATTAATTTCTGCAGTTTCTGTGACTTCCTGAGGGTTTTTCTAAGGTCTTCCCCTTCTTTTGGGAAATAATTCACAGTTGGAAGTATAAGGTTTAAGCAAAGAAATGGAAAAACAGAATGTTTCCTATCATATAGAGATTACAATGCAACTTCTACTGCATTATCTCCAACCATTCTTTTAACAACAAATGGTCCCACAAAAGGATCTTTTAATTTGTTGCTTCCTTGTAGATTGAAATGGACAGTAGATATCAACACTTCATCACCCTTTATAAATGTGTATTCTTTATGGGATTTATCCAATATTTTCTTTTCATATTTAAATGCCTTATAAATACAGCTTTGTGCATGTTTTCTGCATAGCTGTTGCATTTGCATAAAAGATTTTACACCAGGATGTAGGTCCAACTTAGGTAATTAATAATTGAGATTTTGAGCAGGAGTGTTTGGGACATAACCTAACCAAAGCTCAAAAGACTTTTTCTCAATGACAGAACAAACAGTGCTATTATATGCAAATTCAAGACCAGGAAATAGAGTGACCCACTCACAAGTAAATCTGTCATAGTCTTTATATTCTAATGCGAAGGCAAAATACCTTCTAATCATATCTTCCAGAGTCTGAATCATTCTTTCAGCTAGACCATAAGTCTGAGGATGGTGATCTGTAGGCAATTTTAACTCACAGCCACAAATATCCATCAAAGAATTTCAAAATTCAGATGCAAATTTTGGGTCTCTATCAGAGATAATGGCTTTTGGAAATTCAACGATATTAAACATGTAAGAACACAAAAAGAAAGCTAATTCTTTTGTGAATACATCTTTGTGGGTGGGAATAAATTTGCACATTTTGGTGAATCTATCCATAATTACCAAACAAGAGTTATTACTGTCTTTACCTGTTACAGGGAAACCAGTGACATAATCCATGTTAATGATTTTCCAAGAAGCATCAGGTGTTTCAATATGTTGAAACAATCCTGCTCTTTTACCTGTCAATATTTTAGATTTTTGACAAGAATCACAAGATTCAACATATAATTTAGTGTCTTCAGACATATTAGTCCACCAAGCAGTGTTTTTAATTCTGATTATGGTTTTATCAAGATCAAAATTTTCTGCAAATATGTCATCATGACAAAGTTTTAAGATGGTTTTTTTCATGGAAGGAGGAATAACAATGACATTGGTCAGTTTTCTCCTGTAATAAATAAAACCATCTTCAATGGAAAAATTTCCCTTACTAAAAGCACTCTGGTACTTTGAAAAAAGAGTTTTTATCAATTCGTGAATAGAAGCATTCTTTGGGTCATTCAAGATTGTAAGAAATTTATTTAAATCAGAATCTTGATCATATGAATCCAGAATTAATTGTAAAAGTTCTTTTTCCATATCAACTATGCATATACCATGTATATGAACAGTATCACCTTCAGGAACGTAGGCAGGATTGGAGTCATTATTTGGAAGAAGAAACCTTGACAGCATATAAACATTAGAGTGAACATTTCCAGCTCTATGGATAATTGTCATTCTTCCTCTGTACACTTGAAAAGCGATTTGCCACCTAAACATATGTCTATTTGGTGTCTTTAGGTTTAATAGGGATTTAACAGCACTACAGTCAGTCACCAATTCAAATATTTGGTCATCTAGGTAATAGTGAAGCTTCTCAAGAGCCCAAAAAACTGCTAAACAATCTAATTGAGTGGCACCATATTTCAATTCACTATTTTTCAAGGTTCTTGAGATATAACAAATTACAACTTCTGAGGATTTATCATTAATAAATTGTTTTTGGTGAAGGGCAGCACCCAGTCCAAAAACGCTAGCATCTGTGTAAAGGACAAAAGTTTTGTTGAAACCTGGAAGAGCCAAGATAGGGGCTGTCATCAAACAATTTTTCAATGTATCAAAAGCTTTTTGACAGTCATTATTCCAGATAAAGGCAACATTTTTTCTGGTAAGTTTGGTAAGAGGTAAGGCTATGACCTGATAATATTTAATATATTGTCTATAATAGCCACACATCCCCAAAAAACTTTGGATTTCTCTTACAGAAGCTGGTGCTTTTACATTTTTAATTGCAGCAAATTTATTCTGGTCTACACAAATCTGAAAGCCTGACAAAACATGGCCAAGGACTTTCAAGGATAGAAAACCAAACTTACACTTTTCCAAGGACAAGGTCATATTAATTTCATCCATTTTTTTTTTGAAAACTCTGTTTAAGTGAATCATATGTTCATCAAAAGTTTTAGAAAAAACTATAATGTCATCAATATACACCATTAGCCATTATTCAGTTATTTTCTTATGGAAAGTGTTATCCATTACATTCTGAAAAACTGATGGTGCATTTTTAGGGCCAAATGGCATCCTAAAATACTCATATATTCCCATATGAGTAGCAATAAGCAAGAAATTCTGTGAATTTTTTTCAACAGGTATTTGATGATAACCTTTATTACCATCCAGAAAACTAATAGATTTTTCACCTTGCAAGGTAGCATGTATTGAATTAATTCTGGGTAAAGGATAAATATCATCAACAATATAAGTGTTTAATGCTCTACAAACACCACATAATCTCGCCTTATCTTTTTCATATGAAATCAAAACTGGGGAGATGACATAATATTTTTGGGTGACATCCACCTTCTCAATGATATTCATTTTAAATAAGGTGAAAATAGTATCTTCAATATTCTTTCTCTTTGTTTGAGATGCAGGATATGGTTTTTTCTTCAGGCTGGGAGGAATACATTCAAATTACTGGATAAATTAATTTTAATTTCATCCTTAAAAACTCCTAAGACATGAGAACCATGAGAAAAAGCCATAGGGAAAGATGTAATTAAGGCTACTATTGAATCTTTTTGATCAACAGTTAATTGATCACCAAATGAGGCTGTTTCAATCTCAGAAAATAATACATCCATTTCCTCTGTTTTTCTGCCTTTACATTGGATCAAAGAGTGACAAGATTTTAATAAGGGTGCAGAATGCTTCTTAGAAGAAGAAATTTTAAATTTTCTTTTCCCATTCAAGCCCAAGGTAAAATAATTGTTTGCTGGATTCAACTTAATGCCAAACATAGTTAAAATTTTATTTCCTATGATAAACCAATTTCTTAGATTGTTATTTTTCATCACAAAAAATTCGAAAATAGCTCTGACAAATCCACCATTATCTTTAAAGAATACAGTGGTTTTGTATTTTCCAATGGGACATAACACAGAACCATAACCTTTTCATTTTTCAGATGTTATAGGTAATAATTTGCATTGATAATATTTATCCACAGAATCCAGTGCTTTCTCAGACACTACAATCTCTCCAGCACCAGAGTCAATAATAAACTCAACATTTTTTCCATTTATGATAACTGGTGCTCTCAAAGGTGATATTGAAATGGAACTGTCAGTAATTTCTCTAATTACTTCAGCATTTTCTACAGAAGACAAGTCAATATCACAATTATCAGACCAATTATCTAAATATTGGATGTCCTTTTCTAAAACAAGAACTTCTTGGGAAGACTCATGGTCAAAAGAAATATTGCTATTAAAGTCACTGGAGGAATCATCAAGATCAGCTCAAGTATTTTCAGATTCCTCAGGTTGTTCAACAAGATGAATCTTCTTGTCACAAACATGTCCTTTCTGCCATGGTTTTTTACATTTAAAACAAGTGTTTGTTGCATATTTCTTTGGTACAACTGGGGTAGAAGGTCTACCAGTTTTGTCTGGAAGTTTTGTGGAAGGCTTTTGCTGGTCATGATAAGATTTAACAGGATAATTCCTTGATTCATATATATGGTTGAGCAGTACTTAATTACAGATATTAATGAAAGAAGAGTTTTCCCTCACATGCTCAGTTCCAGCCACAATTAAATCTCTAAGAGAATTTGGTAATTTATATAGAATTTTATCTCTCCAAATATCATAATCCATCTTAGGATAAATTGCTCTCAGGATTTTTGTTAATTTCATAAGAAAAACAATGGGTTTATCAACAGAGGAGGACACATATTTTTCATTTTCATACAGTCTTTGTTGAGCCAACCTGAATTTTGAACAACCAAACTGATTCTCAGTGAATTTTTTCCATTAATTCCATGTATAATGGTTGTTATCTAACAAAACAGATTCATAAAACATTAAGGCTACATTGGAGAATAAAGAAATTAACTTAGAAACAATTTCCTCATCTTTCAATTTATATGATCTCTTTAAATTACCAATTCTTTGGATAATGTGTTGCCAATTAGATGAAAAATCACCATCAAAAGTATGATATTGGTCCAGCTTAGGCCAATTTTTATTACAACCAGGATGGTCAGTTTTATGGTTTGAGCTACTCAAGGTTATCAATTCATGAAGTCTTGAAAGGTGTTCAGATATTTAATTATTCCCAGAGCTAGATGGCTCATTGTGAGTATCAAATTCTTTTTTATTTGATGCAACAGATCTCATGGAAAAATTTTCAGCTGGCATAATTTGTACACTATAAGGGAGAGTAGAAACACCATGTATAGGCTGTTTATTTATATAAATAACAGCAGGTTGAGGAATATTTCTCAACTCATCACAATGGTAATTATGAACAACTTGTAATGCAGAAATTTTTTTCTCAAGATCAGACAATTTATTTCTTAAATCAGGAATATAAGATAGTTGATCATTAATCCTAGAAAAATATAGAACATTTCTGTCCTCTTCTACTGAGCATTTATTACTCAAATTTTGGAAATCAATTTTAAATTTTCTCAATTCACTACGCAGAAGCATATTGTCATTTTTTAAAGAAGTATTTTCATCAAGAAGAGGTTTCAGATCATCAAGAACTTTTCGTAGATGATTATATTTATCTGAGAGTGATCTGTTATCACTTTTAATAGACTTTTGCTGAGTGAGGATATCATTTAATGTGTCTTTTAATTTTAAATAAGCTGTGTCCTGAACAGAAGAGCTCACTTTGAAATGTAAATGTAAATTATTTAATCTATCATTCTCATGTTTTAACAAATCTTTTAAAAGTTTATCTTTGATAGCACTAAAATCAGGAGAGTCTCTCAATATTTCTTCAGAAGTTTTTTCAAGTAAAACATAAATTTCTGGAGCAACAGAATCATTCTTTATTGCAAGAGAAGGATTTACTAAAGAAGTAGAGGTTAAATTTAATGGCTCATCAAAAAAAGTTTACTCAGAACATTATTAGGGCTACTAGTTACAGGAAGCTGTCTTTTAATAGGTTTAACTTTTCTTTCACCATTCTCAATAAGATTGCCTGTAGAAGAAGCCTTATTAGAATAGACTCCAAAGTTTTTATCGACCAAAATATTCACCATGGCAGAGGAGGAAACTTCCCCTGTGTTTGAGACAGGATTTGGGCCTTCTTTCTCCTGCTTTGCTGGTAAGAATGAGGAGGATGGAAATTGGGTGTTCTGGATGGTCCAGGCTGATGAGCAGGAGGATTTTTCACATTCTGTTGATAGTGGCTCATGAGATAATTCCATTTCCGTTGTTCCGCTTCCAGAGTATTTTGGCTTTGCTGGAAGGAGGTGGGAGTTTGAGGGGGCTGAGACTGAGACTGAGTTGATGAAATGGGAGGAAGTTGAACCTTCTTTTGAGATAGAAGATCCTGCATCTGGGACCAAAGGATATCCACTCTTGCCTTGTATTTCATACTTTCTGCTCTCAGCTCTTTTATGTGGCTTGAAAAATTTTTGACATTGTGGTTTAGAGGAACCTTTTTTATTTTTATACCTCTTAGAGGATTTTCCTGATTCACCAGAGGTTTGACTGCTTTCTGAATAGTTTGGTGAGGGGGTTTTCCACTTCTCCTGACATTTTTACATCCTGAAGGGTATGAAGGTTGTCTGTCAGCTGAATATTTCCTGTAAGTTAATTTTAAGGAACCTACAGATTCATTATAAACAACCACTTCAATTTCCTCTACATGCAGGCTATCCATGCTCTCAGTCAATTTTCAAGACATGTAAGTGGGAAAATAACTTTTAAATAATTTCTTTAAACAAATAAATATGTAAGGTTAGAAGGCAAAAATTTATTTTTATATTCAAATATTATTTTAAAAATTAATACAATTATTCAAATTTAAAGTAGTATTTAATATAATTAAAGAAGATTATGTTTGATTTAAATAAATTATTGGGAATGAAACAAGAAAGGTTTAATGTCAACCAACAATAATAATACCAGAATTAATATGGTAGTTACTGGGACTAAGTACAGAGTACTATTATAGTCAACCAAAATCAACAAAATAATAATAATAAAAATTAAATTAATAATTTAAATATTAAAATTTAATTTATGAGATCTTCTAGGAATAAGAGGTATTTACACTCTATTACAGTCAACTAGGAAAAAAAAAATTAAAAATTAATTGAAAACTTACACTCAGTGAATCAGCACTAAGCCACAATCACTGTTATTGCAATAAAAATTTTAATATAAGAGTTGATAGGAGCAAAGGTTGACTTACAGAAGTGATTGTTAAATCACATAAAAAATATATAACTTTTAAAAATATATAAACATTAAATTATGTTCCCTGGTTTGATTCAGGGTCGCAGGAAAAGTTTACTTTTTGTGTGAGGTGGTCTATGCCTTTGTCATTTGTCCAAATTTTGTCTAGTCAATCATCTCCATTTGGAAAAGCCCTCAATTGTTGGCCGGTTCATCTAGAAGGAAAGGATGATGGGGCAAGGAAGTGAATAATTGGGTAGACAAAGAAATGACAAGGATTGAACTGTTTATATTTGTAAGTACTTTATTTTTTCTCTCTGCTCAAATATCAAAAAACTAATTATTAAAAATCTTAAAACAAGCTTAGTAATTTTATTTAATATTTAAGGGAACTGATGCGCCACAAAAAATAATAAAAATGAGTTAATAAGTGATGAGGATACAGGGGAGTATTCATGGCCTTTTTATAGGCAAGTGTCCTGTGAAGCACCAAAAATGAGTATGTACAAAAAAGTAATAAGGTAAAACAAGAATATAAAAGAATATAACTAAAACATAGATATTGAGAGAAAAACATGAAACAACTAATTAAACCCATGAGTAAGATACTAATTTTCGCACCATAGTTTCCCAAACCAGTTAATAGAAATAATGAGTAACTAAATAAGTTTGAAACATAATGTCAAGGGGGCTTTTATGTCTAGAAGGTTTGTAACTGTGGTCCAACGGTTGCAATAGGGGGATTTTGGGATTTCAAAGTTTTAGGTATGTATGTTTATCTTTGATTTGCTTTACTCAAGTTAAAGAGGTAAAAAATTTAATAAATATTATAATTAATGATTTAGAATTTCTGTAAATAAATACTAAAAACAATAAATAGTAATAAATATGTTGATTGTAATAAGTTGGTTAATAAAATAATAAGTAAGTAAGGGATGATTCCAAAACAACCAAAAGAGAGGCCTTTATATAGGCAAAGGAGAGACAGAGCATGGTAATAAAATTCTAAAAACAGTAGTATGAGAGAGAGGAAAAGGAATATTCCAGAAGGAATATTTTCAAATAATAAAGTTATTCTAAAATTAAGGTGTCAGAAAGGTGTATTTACTGTATATGACTGAAATTAATTACTGTATTTAAAATTTAATGTTAATGTCAATTTTAAATAAGTAATTTGAATTTTTTGTAGGTAGTTAATTTTATTCAAATTTTTATTGTAGTTTATTTTAATATTAATTTCTATTTCTTTTAACCTGTCATTGAGCATGGTGTTACAAAATAGAAATATAAGGGACATTTTAATATTATTTTTAATTATTCACTAACTTTACCATTTTGTAATTAGTTAATTTGTTATAGGTAAATTTAATGTAGATAAATTATAATTAATAAAATTAAAATAATAAGGTGTGGCTTCATCCAGTAAATAATTAATTATTTTACTGGGTAAGTCTAGCAGCCTGGCTGACACATGATAACTGTGAGTAAAAAAATCCAAAACAGGTATTACAATGTTTTTTTAAGGGTTTTAATTGAAACACATAGAATATTTTGATGCAAAAATTTTGGTAATTAACTTAATTCAATTTTAAAGAAAATTAATTGTTTTTTTTAACTATTTTAGTAACTTAATAATTAATCTAGTTGAAAAAAGTAATTAATTTAATCATATTGTTAATTTAAAGTGAGGATTTTAATATTATTATTTTAAATAAGTAGTTAAATTTATTTAATAATTTCCTAACACAATTAAGGGTCAAAAAAGCGCCCAATATTATTGCTTAGTAAGATATGTAATTCTTTATTTGATATATAAATTTAATTAATTAATTTAAGTAAATTATAAGTTAATTTTTCACTTATAATTATAATATATGTTTATAATCAGTTAATTATTAATTTATATTTATTAAATACATATAAATGTGCCATAATTTATAGAATATAAAATATATCATGCTTAAGTTAAATTTATAAATAAATTATATAACAATAAAATTAACATAATCCTTATTTTATTTATATTTATATTTAATAAGATACTTATATAATTTTATTATGCAATAAAATATTAATTTATATACATAAAATTCATATTTTTATGCCCTCTTTTTTTCCAGTAATTTAACATAACATTTACTGGGCTTCTAGTATAGCCTGGCAGACAGTAGCCCTCTAAGTGTATCCAAAAAAATGTATCAACTCAAAGAAAACCAGTCAAGATCAAAAAATAATCATCAAATAAGTATAAAGAAAATTGGATAAAAAATTATAAAATTCTGGAAATAATTATCTTCATCAAATACATCAATTTCAAAAAAAATCAAAAAAGTCATAAAAATCAAAAAAAAAATTAAAAAAAATCAAAAAAAAAATCAGACAAATGATAAAGATCAATAAAAAAAATCAAAAAAATCAAATAATGAAGAAAAATCAAAAAAAAATGAGAAAAAAATAATCAAAAAACAAAATTTAAAAAAAATAAAAAATAAAAATAATTAAAAATAATTAAAATAATTAAAAAATTAATAAAAAAATAAAAAAAATAAAAAAAGATAAAAAAATCATAAAAATAAAATAAATATAAAAATATGAAAAATCAATACAATCAATAAAATGTAAAAAAATTAAAATAAATTAAAAAAGTCAAAAAAAATCAAAAAAAATCACAAAAAAACAAAAGAAATCTAAAAAAATCTAAAAAAATAAATAAAAAAATAAATATAAAAATAAATATAAAAATAATTAAAAATTAAAAAATCACAAAAAATAAAAATATATGAAAGGTTTAAAAGATTTAAAAAATAAAAAATAAAAACTAATAAAAAAACAATAAAATTAAAAAATTAAAAATTAAAAAAAATCAAAAAGATCAAGAAAAATTAAAATTATAAAAATTATAAAAGCAATAAAATTAAAACAATCAAAAAAATTAAAAGTTATTAAAAATTTAAAAAGTTTATAAAATTTATAAAAAGATTAAAAAGATCAAAAAAATCAAAAAAATCGAAAAAAGTCAATGAATCAAACAAATCTTATAAAGCAAAAATATCATAAAGATTAATAAAAAAATATAAAAACATATAAATAATAAAAAAAAATGCATAAAAATCATAAAAATCAAAATTATAACAATAAAAACATTTAAAAAAGTCAAAAATCAAACTAATCATAAAAATTAAAAATTTCAAAAAATTATATAAATCAAAAAAAATAAAAAAATTTCAATTTTTTTTTGAAAATCATATATTTTTAAAAAATTAAATAAAAAAAATTAAAAACTGTATGAACCATACAGTTTGTCAGGCTTAGGTCAAGTGCAAAGACGTGAAATAGCATGAATGGTCAGTTGTCTAGAAGATTTTAATGGTCCTATATGAATACTGTAGTACAAATCCAATAAGTATTAAAATAACTCAAAGTAAGGGTCTCAGTAATTCTAATCTCACTAATCATATATGGCTTACAATCTTTATAGTTGGTAGAAAAATAGATTTAATAATTCAGATACTATTCAAAGACTTTATAAGTGCCATTTATATGTATTGTAAATTGATTTGGTTATATGATTGAATTGTAATGATAAAGAATGTAGAAAACAAGACCCAAAACCTCCTCCTTTTATACACTATGAGTTCCCCAATGAATCCCTTTATTTACCAGTCCAATACACAGTTGATAACGCCTCCATCCAACTAATAGAAATGTCCATCAACATCCCTAGTGACACATAAAATAATTAGAAAAGTAACTACCGCCAAAAATCCTGAAAAAATTGGGAAAATCCATCAAAATTAAAGAATAAGTAAAAAAGAGAGTATATGCGTATTATACATCAATATAAAAGACTAAAGAGGAAAAATTAAGGTTAATAAGAGCTTAATAACAAGAGGGATTCACTGTATAACTTATGGGGCTAATCCTGAAATTATACTATGTGAAATTCCCATTCAAAAATACCCAAAATTGACTGAGAAACCACCTAGAAACCCAAAAAAGGGTGTGAGATGTGGGGTAACTACATGCAGTCCTTGGAAGGCGCTAGAACCGGTAAATCCTTGACAAATTTTAGGTAAATTTAAGCGTGGTAGTGAAATAAGGTGCCAAGAGTGAGGTTATTAATGAAATTAGTGCATATAGAGAGGGTCAATGCATTATTAATTAAGCTAGGACACTAAATAAGCGCCTGTTGCCTATTTTAGTGTGTTTTCCCATAATGGACGTAGAATGTGGGGTAATTATAGTGTGAAAAAGCTAACTTTGCTAAAAATGAAGCTATTCACACAGGAAAAATGCAGGCAGTATGTGGCCAGTACACAGAAGCCATTTCTGGCATAAAAAACACCAAATTTGAAAAGTGTTATTTTTATGCATATAAGTAGCCAAATCAATAGTCCTAAATGAGAAAATTTGAACTGTCAAAGAGAATTTTTAATATTCTTAAATTTATAGCGCATATAATCAACTTTTAAGTGAAATAAAGCGCATTTCTTGTTTTTTGCATAAAACAATGAAAATAACAGCTTTTAGTATACTTAAAAATTATGTAGGCTTATAATTAAGGCTCTTAAGGTTACCCTAACATATTCCAACTTAATATTAAGTACATAAGACTTATAAAGGGTGGATATATGCGTGTATATAAGGTGTTATAATGGCATTTTTTTGTGTATTATCATAATTTTACTTATGTATACTGTTTGTGTACTCTCATTTATTGTTCCCATGTATAGTTCATGTGTTTAAAATAACTTATAAGTACTTTTTACTCAGTCCTGGGGATATACAGGCTGACAAAGCTCTTAAAATTAATGAAAATGATATAAATTGGGAAAATCTCGAAAGCTATATGGCTACCTCAATTTTTTTTGTTTTGTGTTAAAGCAAATTATAAGGTGGTAAAAATTTCGGAATCTTTAACCTTGATTTTTTGTGTTTTCTGAAATTATGTGAGTTGGTATTCATATAAAATAAGATTTTACAAGTTTATCTCTGAAAATTCTGTACATTTTCCTAATTTTCTTATAATGAATTATAAAGACAGTTTAAATCCTCATTTTTTTCAAGTGCCTGTATTATTATTAAAGGTCATTATATGGCTTTACTCAGAATATATCACAAATATTTTTTAGTTTTATGTGTAAGTATGATTCAAACTGATTCTTAATAGTATTATTTAGTATTTAATAAGGTCTCATGAATAAGTGCATTCCTACTTATTAGGGGGTATCAATGTTCAGGGATCCGCAATTAAATTAATTGCGGATAAAACTCCTTATACCCCAATTATCTTCTGCAATTGTTTTTGCTAATAATTGGGACATTAGAAACTTTACATGTCAATGTTCACCTCTTATCCGACATTTTTTTACTCAATTTTTCATAACCACATCTTGGACAACCTTCTGTCATAACCACATTTTGACCTACTTTCTGCCATAACCACATCTTGGACTACTCCCTGGATATGCATTCTACCTTTCTGCGCACTTCCATTCTCATCCCATCCTGTTCATTCTATCCGCTCAGAATTTCTCCCCATTTCATCTATTTGATTCTGCTCCTTTTCATCTTGCTATCTCATCTGCTTGTTTCTGCTCCTTTTCATCTTCATTTATAATAACATGCCTCGTCATCCTAGATCTTCTCAAAGGAAGCCATCACCAAGTTGTTCTTCAATTCCCACTACTTCCTCTTTCCCCCGCTCAGCCAAGAAATCAAAGACCGTTCAATTAAAAAAAGATGACCATCTCATTCTTATCAACTGGCTGAAAACCAAATCTAACTATGATTCTTGTTTTGGTACTGAGTATGCCACTAAAGTAGGACAGCCCCCTGCATCAAATGTTAATGTTTATCTACTAAAGGCCAATAAATTACAGAATAAGACCAAGGGTAGGGTAGATATTTTACCTAAACATATGTCTGAAGATTTCAAGAATTACTGAGCCAAATAAAATAAGGCAAAGACTCTTTCATCTTCCACTGGTTCTGGTATTACCAACATTGATATCAGTAAGGGCATAAAATCCATAGATGATAAACTTGATTCTTTATGTCCTTACTTTAAAGAGATGGATGCAATTTTTGGAGAGCGAGCCGATGTTAATCCTGTAAACATTTTGGATGGTGAAGATCCTATCTCCGAAAATGATGTTGAAGCAAATCTTTTCCCATCCTCTTCCTCCACTCAAGCCTCCCCTCATTTGAATGAGGCATATCTAGATAGCTTTTCTGTAGATCCTATAGGTGATTTAACCCAACCAAATCTAACTCAGGTCTGTTTCTTTTTTCTTTTATCTCATCATTTCAATTTTTTATTTACTTATCTTTTTCTTATTTCTTAAAAGGCTGATGAACAAACCCAGGATCCTCAATCAACTGAGTCTGAAGCTAGTGACAATGATGAGGAGGAAAATTCTACGTTGAACAAAAAGCAAAGGGCTTCAAGTAGTCTAAATTTTCTCTCCCAAAGAAGACAAAAAAGTGATACTTCATCACAAACAACTTTTTCTTTGATGGAACAGTTTTTAGAGAAATGTGATGCTGGTAAGTGATATCATACCTCTTATTACTTTACTCTGCTTTTCTTCTACTTTATGATAATTTTTATTCTCACTCTAGAACAAGTGGAAATTGCTAAAGAGACTCTAAGCTTTGAAAAGAAGAAATACAAGCTCTCTTTAAGGAGGGATGACAGAGTACAAGATTTCGAAGAGAGGAAGTACAAGCTCTCCTTACAGAAGGATGATCGGGTGCAAGATTTGTAGGAGAAGAAGTTTGAGTTAACTCTTAGTATTGAAAAATCCAAAAATAAGGAATAAACACTTGAGCATCAAAACTTAATGGAACAGATGAAGTACATGCATGATCTTCAAGAAAGTTCTAAAAAGAAAGATTTCTTGATTGAATGCATTAAAGCAAACAAATATGTTGAAGAAATAGAACATTTAATGAAATTTTTTGTTGACTAGTTTCTTTTATTTCTTTCAAACTTCATGTGTTCATATTTATTTGTACATAAATTTTACAATTAGTTTCTATATTTCTTGAAATTTCATATTTTAATGTTAAATATTCTTTTTTTAAATAAAATTTTCAAGTCTTCTTTGAAAATTTGACAATCCCCCACCCCTGGATTTTTCGAAGTAAGGGGTGGGTATCACAAAAATTCTTTCATGTCATGAATCTTGAAAGTCTTATATGAAAATTTGGCTTTACCACCCTCTGCATTTTACCGGTATCCCAAAAATTCTTACATGTTTAGAATTTCACAAGTCTTATAAGAAATTTTGGCAAAACCCCCCATGGATTTTATTGAAGTAAGGGACGGGTATCACCAAAAAAATTTCACCAAAATATTTACAAGTCAAAAAAATTCTATATCTGTTTAAAAAAATTGGCAATACTCTCCCCTGAATTTTATTGAAGCAAGGGGTGGGTATCACCAAAATCTTTCTAAGTCATCAATTTCACATTTCAGATTTGAAAATTTGGCAATACCCCCCCTGCATTTTATTGAAGTAAGGGGTGGAAGTCATCTAAATTTAATATAATTACATAAATTATTAAATAAATATCTAATATATATCAATTTCCCTAGTTTAAAGTAATGACAATTCCTCAAGCCAAAATGCAGACCAAGTCGAGAAACAAAGTTTGGGACTTTCCACAGGTATAGGCAAGAGGAACCCCATGAAAAAAATAAATGTTATCATGATTACCTGTTATACAACCAAAGGTTGTTGGCTCATCACATTACTTGAGCAAATTGATATATAAAAAATATATATTTACAATTTATGAAAAAATATAAAATTTTCGATGACAACTCTAATCCCCATACTTTTTTGGATCTAGATAAAGTTTTTTTAAATCAAATAACTTTACCTTCTTTCTTTACCTTATTGATTCTTTGAATCAACTTATGACTGATTTGAAATGAGCAACCAAAATGTGTGAAATCTTGACAGGATTCCAAACCAGGAGGAGCTTTGGTCGTTTGATGATTATCCTTAGAAGAATTCCAAATAGTTTTGATGATATCATTTCCCAAACCAAAATCAATGATGCATCGGTGGTCTGGAAAATATAAACCATGTCCTTTGATTTTAGCTGGGGATGGTATTGGGTGGCCAGTTATCAGATTGATATATGAGAATATACCAAAAGTAAGAAAATTGGCATCATTCCTATCGATATGAATCCTATTGTGGAATCCATAATGAGTGATAATAACATTAGAAAATAAAAGATATTCGTGGCTGATATCTTCCCATTCGGAGTCACACCAATTTGGTATTCCAACTTTGGTTGCTAATTCATGATTTTTTTCAAATGCTTTATTACAGAGCTTTTTGAGTCGAAGAGCAAGGTAGAGTGTCCCATAAGTGAAAATCTTCATCTTTATGAGCTTTAGTGATATTCTTGACCAAGGAATATATGCCTATATAAATGAAATAAGTGAAATGCTATTAAGAATGGAAAAAAAAATTTTAGACATACCAAGAGAATATCCTTTAACAAAACCTGGTCTCCAACCAAATCCAATCATGATACCACCCAAAAAATTTGTATTCCTTATAGGTAATCGAACCAAATCCATCTGATAATGAGTTTTGATAAGATCCGATAGTTTATTAAAAGCTTCATCTTTTAAACCATCAAATTAATGAACTTCAAATATGAATTGTGCCTTATAAGAATTACTGATAACTGCAACAACTTGATCATCTCCAAATTCGGTTAGATATTTGATATCTTCAGGTAATTTTTTCTGATATTGATTTTTTTTATCTACTTTAGTTTTATGAAAAATAATGTTTGGGATATGACAAAAATAACTTTCACAGAGAATTTTTTTTTCAGATATCTTTTCTTCTGATGAGACTGATTCTCTTTAAATTTTTTTGATGATTTAGATGATGAATTTTTTTTTCAGATATCTTTTCTTCTTATGAGACTGATTATCATTTTTTTTTGATGATTTAGAAGATGATTGTATGGAAGTTGATTTTGAAGAAGATGATAGAGATGATAAAGATGAAGATGATAAAGAAGATAATTTTATTTTTTGATGATTTAGAAGATGATTGTATGGAAGTTGATTTCGAAGAAGATGATAGAGATGATAAAGATGAAGATGATAAAGAAGATAAAGATGAAGATAAGAGAGAAGTAAGGGGTGAATCTGAAGAAGAAGACATTTTTTTGATCTGAAAAAAAAATTAATTGTCAATTAAATTTCAACTCAATTTTTTTTTAAAAAAAATTCCTACCTAATAATAAAAAAAGATGTTTTTTTATTTGAAAAATAAAATTGAAAAAAAACCCCAAAAAATCAGTAAAAAAGTTTCCAAAAAAAAAAATTTATAAAAAAAAAACCTGAGGTTTTATTTTAAAAACACAATAAAAGCGAAATCCTTTTTAAAAAAAATTAATAATTAAATTCATTCAAAAAAGAAAATTTCAATAAAAATTAAATTAAAAAAAAAAAAAATTAAAAGTGAACCTGAAGATTGGTTATTAAAAACCTTCTCACAAGATCCTGAAAAAAAATAAAATTAAATTAAATTCAGTAAAATCAAAATCAAAATCAAAAAAATATTTTAAATAAAAAAAAACAGAAAAATTATTTACTAGAAAAATTAATTTTTAATTTAAAAACCTTTTTTGATTTGGAAATAAGAGGGACAGTCCTTAACAAAAAGAAACTTTTTTTTTATTTCTATAATACTGCCAGCTAAAAAAATTAAAAAATTAATCAAATTTACAAAAAAAAATTTGTTAGTATATTTATTTGAAAGTAGGTAACCCCTCTTTACCTCCCATAATTGTCCCCTATTCCACTCCTTTATTTATGTGAAATCACCTTACAAATCCCTCCCTCCTTGCCTCAATAGTCCCCTCAAATCCTCTCCTTGCCTGCCTCAAAAACCCCCTGAAAACCCCCTCCTTTACCCTTCTTTATATCTCCCAACCCCCCCTTCACCTCTCCTTAGCCGCCTCAACCCCCCCCATTCCCCTCTCTTTAGCCGCCTCAAACCCCCCCTTCCCCCCCCTTCCACTCCCTTACCTCCTCCTCTACCCCCCCCCCCCTCCTTGTTAATGAACGATCGGTAACGATCGTTCACTAAGTAATCAAATTGTTAGGGATTTGATTACTTAAAGAACAATCATTAACGATTGTTTGTTAATTAAAAGGAGGGGGGGTAGAGGAGGAGGTAAGGGAGTGGGTGGGGGGGAAGGGGGGGGTGTTTGAGGCGCCTAAAGAGAGGGAAAGGGGGGGTTGAGGTGGGTAAAGAGAGGTGAAGGGGGGATTTGAGGCGGCAAAAGAGAGGTGAAGGGGAGGGTTGAGGGACATAAAGAGAGGGGAAGGGGTGAGTATTGAAGCACCTAAAAAGAGGGTAAGGGGGTGTGATGAGGGACCTAAAGAGGGGGGAAAGGGGGGATTTGAGGCAGCTAAAAAGGAGGTAAAAAGGGGGTATTGAGACAGGTAAAGAGAGGGAAAAAGGGGGGCCTTGAGGATGATAAAGAGAGGTGAATGAGAGAAAAAAAACAAAAAAAAAGAGAAAAAAGAGAAAAAAACAAACAAAAATTTATTTTAGCCTAGAACAAAAATAAATGAAGCACTTACAAAAAAAACAAAAAAAACAAAAAAAAGCAAAAAAAAAAAATCATGATTAGCAAATAAAAAACCAAGAAAAAAGAAAAAAAATTACCTACCTGGTGAGTTGAGTTGAGAAAATAAATGCAACCAAAAAAACTGAGTGATGTTTGAGGAGAGGATGAGAAGGATATGAGTGATGAATGAAAAAAAAAATCACTGACAAAATATGCGATATAAGAAAATATGCGATTTCATGTTGAGGAGGTGAAAGAAAACCAATGAGCCATCCAAAAAAAAGATATTCACCATAAATTCAAAAAAAAATGAATATGCAACAAACCAAGTGAATAAAGTACACAAAGAGGAAATTTGGAAAGTATGAAAACATAAAAATTAAAAATTAAAAGGGTGGTGAAGAGAAATGTTGGAGAGTAATTGGAATTATAATGGGGCATATGCCAGTTGATTGAATGATTTGTGAATCAAGGGAGGGGAGTGCCGGTGGTGGTTCAGGATCCTCTTCTTCATAAAGATCATTCCACTCATCCTTTAAATCAGCTAGAATATTGTGGAGTATTACGCAAGTCAAGATCTAATGATTTGCAGTTTTGATCTCCACTTTTTTTTGAAATTGGATTCTGAGCTCCCAAAGACTAGAAAATTGTCCCTTTAAAATACCTATAGTATGTTCAATTCATACTCTTGATTGTGCAAGGTGATAATTAAAGGAAGTTTTGGGGTCATTTTCTGAAGTTGCACCAAGGAAATCAGGTATAATGTACTTTCCACTTGCATATGCTGAGTCTGAAAGGAGGTACTGAGATTCGTCAAAGTATGAGTCAGGGGAGTGAGAAATACTCATTCTTTGGAAGACGGAAGAGTCATGACATGATCCAGGGCAGCCACTGTGAAAAGCAATAAATTTTTTATTGACATCACATACAAGTTGAACCGCTGTGGTAGCCTAAAGTTTAGTATGGCACCTAAGTACGTAAATGGAGTTATTACGGCGTGCAAGATTGGCGTTATTATTTTTTATAAAAGGGTTTTATTTAATTTATTGGAGTTTAAAATATGAAGAAATTGGTCACGAGCGAGTGCCTACACAAATACAATTTATTTTACAGAGAAAACTTATTTTTACGGTCTGAAAAATTTATAAGTATCAAGTCAAGTCACTCAAGAACCTTGGGAAATTTTCCCAGAATTTTTACTATTTTTCTTATATTTTTAAATGAATTTTAAAGTTTTATAGAAATATTTACGTTTTCAAAAATTACTTAACTTTGATGAATTTTCACGGGGTAATTAGAGCTGCGCAGACTACGAAAATTAGTTTGGTATGTAAAGGGGAAGTAGCTCTATTATTTGTAATTTTTCTAGATTTTTTATTATAGTTTTAAGGTTCTAATTGAGTCCGGGACTCCGTACGGACTCCGGACGGGCTCCGGATTGACTCTGGAAGAGCTCTGGAGGGGAAAACTTAGGCACGTGACTAGGAATACTTAAGCGCTTCTCAAACTCGAAATTGAGAGGGGGGGACACATCATACAGCTTAATCTTTAACCACCACGGTCTCATTTTTTATTACTCAACAAATTAAATAAGTTATAATACCCTTATAACATTTATTATTTTTACATAACATTTTAGAAATACAATTCAACCATTTAAATCACACTTCATATAGGGTATCTTTAGAAAGGTCTTCATCACTGGGACTTGATTATTGCTGTCTCATAAAAACTCAAATTATTATAAAAACATAAAAGTCAATCTTTTCAGATCTTTCACTGGTACACCTTAATTGTTGTTATCAGTATTTCTTTTCTCAATAGCCACGATCATTTAATCTCAATAAGCGTTAAATATTTTAGAGTTTTATTATTTTTTATCAATCAGATCCAAGTAGACTGGTTAGCTTAGTGATTTAGAATTCCCATTTTGTTATTTTATTGGAAGGACGGGGTTTTCAGCTAAATCCACACATCTCCTCCGGATTCTGCTTACAGCAAGGCGACTGTAAGAGTTTACCTTACCATAGTTGACGCCCAACGTGGGGTTCGATTTCTCTAGCTTTCTTTAAAGACTTACTTGGATCAAGAACGTTATTAGCCTGCAAGAGGCTTATTTTCTGGAACTCTAATTGGATTTTTGTTATTGGCCTGCAAGAGGCTTGTTATTTTATCAATTGTTAACGCTTTTCATTACTTATTGGGATGTCTTCTTCTGCTGTTGCTTCTGGATCTTCTAACCCTCTTACTCCCTCAGTTAGAAATGTTTCTTGGGATGGCCCAAAGTTTGATGGGGAGGAGGTTAAATGGTTCATTAGCAGGTATGAAGCTGCTGCTGCTGTTGATGGTGCTTCTCATGTGGATATGGTGAAGCAAGTTAGGTTTTTTATTGCTGATAGGGAGGTGGAAAAAGAGGTTATTGCTATGCAGGCATTCAAGGACAAGGATTAAGTTAAGCTTTCTAAAGCTATGGTTGATAGATGGGGTGTTAGGTTTACTATGATGGACCTCAATAAAATTGTTGGAGACTGGCAAGCAAAAGGTGGTGTTTCTTCTATGGCTGACTTCAAAAAGCTCTGTGTTCAGTTTGATGAAGTGGTGGAATATCTCATACTGGTGGACGAGTTAGTGCATGAGAACCAAGCAAAAGATTTGTTTTGGACAGCATGTAGCAGGGATATTCGTATGGACGTCTTGAAGGATCTTTCAAGAAAAGATTTGATGAAGGAACTGCCTAATGGTGAGCAGAAACTGCCGGCTCTGGAGGTTATCAAGGACAACATTCAAGCCCATCTAAAGTTATTGGCGTTGGACAAATATCAAGAGTCATGCACTCAATATGTTAGCAAGGTTAGTGAAGTTTTGGCCAAAAACAACGATATTATGGTCAAAGCCCAGGAGGCCAAGAAGGCTCAAATGGGATTACCTGCTGCTAAAGTTGAGGGTAATGTAGATAATAAGATGGTCGATCACCTGGCCGATTTAACTAAACAATTAAAAATATTTGTTCAAGAAACCCAGAAGGCCAACAAGGCCCCAATTGCTTCTTTGTCGAGGTCGACTTCTTATCAGTCCAGAGGTTATGAACGTCGAAATTATAATGGCAATAACAACGGTAACCGCTTCCCAGGCAATGGGAGAAATGGTGGGAATGGTGGTAGTAATGGATATAGAGGTGGCTACGATGAGCCAAAGGTGTGCTCCTATTGTAATAGGAGGGGGCACAGAGCAACAGTTTGTTTTGCTCTTGATAAGGATATGGATGCTGGGCAAGTTTTATTTGATGGTAAAGTTTATAAATTTCCTGATGGTTCGTTCATCAAGCCCAGTGATGGACAGTCTCCTTCTGATTCGGTCAGAAGAAGTTTAACGGCTGAAAGGAGAGCCAGATTTGAGGAGGTGACGGATGAAGATGTTAATGCCAAGGGTGGCAAAAATGGTAATGGTAATGGTGGTAAAGCTGACAAGGGTAAGGAGAAAGAGGTCAGTAAAGCCACATTTTCTACTTCTTTTGGTGGTTTAGAGCTGGTGACAGTTACCCAGGTGGAGGGTAGCTGTATGGCTGGCGAATACAATGTTAATGCTGCTAGAAGAGCAGCTGCTACTAAGGCGAAGAGTAGCATCCAGAGCCAATTGAGGGCTAATCCTGGCAAGGCCAATAACAAAGTGAACCCTTACTCTAAGGACAAGAATTCTAGTGCTCAAACTGCCGTCAACAAATTGAACCCTTACTCTAAGGACGAATTATATAAAATGCAGAAGGGGATTGCTGATATGGGGCCCCCTAGTTATGGCAAGTTTGATTTAAATGGTGAGCCTATGCCAGAGGATGATTCGGATTCTGAGGAGGACGTACCTTTGGCGTCTCTACCCAGACCAAGTTTTAGCGGTCCCATCTTAATGGAGGGAGTAAGAAGGACTAGCGATGGATCAGGATTAGTGCAAGAAGCTGATGACGGAGTTAGGGTTATAGAAAGTGAAGATGTTATAATGGCGGGTGAAGATGGCTCGGTTGGACCTCAAGAGGTACCCAGGGCCAAGGTTGTTAAATCAAAGGTCCAGTATGAGCGGCCAGTAGTTTCTGGTCAAGCTAATGCGATGGACGCAGTTTTGAATAGGGTGAATCAACTGCAGATTCCCTTATCTTTGGGGGAGTTATTTACGATTAGTCCGGCGCTTGCTGAAAAGCAAAAGAAGCATTTGACGAGGCTTCGGGTTTCCACTGGAGAGGTGGAATATATTTGTGAAAATACTGAAAAGTTTGGGGAAGATGTAGATACGCATTTTTCCGCTCCCCTGGGTTACCTGGTGGTAACTCTTAATGGTAAAGAAGTAAAGGCCTTGGTCGATTCAGGGTCTCAAATTAATTTAATTTCATTGGAGCAAGCGACGAGTATAGGCTTGCCAATTAAAAGTGGGACTGGGGGAAACCTCAGAGGTATTGGAGGGCATGAAACAGAGCTGATGGGTACAGCTGAGCATGTCAGGTTAGGCATTGGTGGATCTGTTGGTAAGGTTCACTTTTATGTGGCCAGAGGAGCAGTCAAAACTGTTCTGGGTGGTCCTTTTTTGATGGATTTTGAGGCCAGGATAGGGTATCAAGCTGGCATGGGGATTAGTTTGGAAATTAATAGTGAAGATATGCGGAGGTTACATATGCCTTAGCGCCTCCTGGAGATGAAGGTTGGGAAACACGGCCAGGGATTACTACTCTGTGCCAGTGTTGTGTTTGCACCAAGAAGCGGCATATAAAACGGATGGCTTCTGGTGAATTATGTTTGTTGGAAAGGGATGAAAGCCCTCATTTTTTGGGGTATCAGGGGCTGATCACTCTAATGTTGTAATCTCTCCTCAGGATGAGATCCCGGATTGCAATAGGTCAGCTCACTTGGAGATAATTCAAGTGGATTCTCAATTATTTTCTGTTAATATTACTTTGGAGTGCAAATACGTTTTGGACTTTTCTATATGTTTGTTGGATTTACCCTGTTTTTCTATTAAATTTAAAAATGGTGAAAATGGCAAAATGGGCCAAATTAGGTTGAATAAAGGTTGGAAGGGTATGTTTTATGACCTCCAGCAAGAGGGTAAACTGCAAAAATCTCATCAAAACAAAATTAAAAATCTCAGTATAAGTAAATCACAAAAAAATAATTTTTGTGAAAATTCAATTCCGGACCTCCAGCAAGAGGTTAAACTGCAATTATCTCCTTCTATTTCGGACCTCCAGCAAGAGGGTAAACTGCAAAAATCTTATCAAAATCCAATAAAAAATCTCAGTATAATTGTCAGCCTAAATATCCTTAGGACTGAGTATTTCTTATGCTTAAAATAAGATAACCTTAACTAGATTAAGCTTATATCTTAAAAATAAGGTTAAAATAATAATATATATTATTTTATTATATATATATATAATTATTATTCTATTATATAATTTATAATAGTTTAAATAGCTTATCCATGGCCTAATAATACTTATTAAGGTGTTAATGGAGTCATAATATACTTATCTTAAGTGATATGAAGTAATTATTGACATACATAAGCTTATATGTATACATAAATCTCATATTCAGTGAAATATGCAGTATATTATGTATATTTAGGTATATAAGTGGGTTTTAGCCCCTTAATAGCCTATAACCTTTGTTTTTCTGCTTATTTTAGGTCATATGGACGAAATCAGTGGACTCACAACGCCTACAGAAGCATAGACACCTATATCAGGCGCATACACCCAGTTTGGACAACTAAAATTACTTCCTTGGATGGTTATTCACGGATTTATGGGTTGGAAAGATGTTTTTGGGTTAATGTGGATGCTTGGGGATGTTATTGGGGTCTTGGACATTTTATTTGTTTCCTTTATATGCTTTTAGTTTCATTAAATCTCTTTTTGATCATTTATTTTACCTGTTTCTTTATGGTATCCGCTTTTATCTGGGTTTTCTATTTATGGTATGACTCTGTGTTATTATTAATAGTGATGGAGGGTCCTTACTGGAGGTCTGGGTGTTGAAACTGCTTGAAGTGGACGCCATGGGGAGGTGATAGGCCCTCACAGTGCTGTAATTGCCGGGGATAGCAGTGACATCATCTGGATTGAAGGTCTGTGCACTCCAGTGGATTTGGATATAAGTAAGAAGGGATTTTGACGGTATATTATCATCATTAAATTACTACACTTCAAACAAACACTACAATACAATTATTAGTATTCAGAAATATATTATAAAGCCCTTATAAATTGATATTATCTTTATAATAGCTATAACTATATTTTATTCTTCTATTTTCCACCACTAGCACGCATTTAAATCCAAGTATTGTGAGTTTTACTTGAGTATAACTATTCTATTAGTCTTCCCCTGAGGTTTAATCACTAAATAATTTATTAATAAGTAGTAGGACCATAAAATAACACTATTATATCATACTTATATACTAGACCATACTGACAATAATTAAAACACTAAAAAATAATTTTTGTGAAAATTCATTTCCGGTTCTCCAGCAAGAGGTTAAACTGCCAACTTTCTTTACGGGCGATTTACTGTTGGATAAGGGAAGCAAAGGTGTTGTAAAATCTGTTTATAAATTAGACGAGGGAAAGGAGAAAATGGTAAAATTTAAAAATGAAATAAAATATTTTTCTAATTTTTCTTATTCCGATTCTGGTGATGAAGAAGATTCATTTGATGAAATTTTTAATGGCAAAACAAAAGTAAATGTTTTACCTCAAGTTTATTTAGATGTGGATGCAGCCAAATATAAGAAAGTAGCAAATAAAGTTCGACCTATTAATGAACCGCTACCTGCTGAATTAAATCCACCTTTGAGAAGACCAAGGTTATCAAGAGATCCTTATGAAAGTCCCTTGGTAAAGAATCCGCCTGAATTTTCTGAGACGTCAAGAATCACTTTTTAGAGACTGGGTGTTGTTAATTTTGGACCTGATGGTTGGTTGTCTGGAGAAGAGAAGAAGTTGTTGTTGGATGTGATGGTCAAGCGAGAGAAGGCCATTGCTTTTGTAGAAGAGGAGAGGGGTGTGTTTAAGCATTCCTATGGGGAGCCTTACAAGATTCCTGTGGTATGTCATGAACCGTGGCAGCAGAAACCGATTCTTATTCCGGCTGCATTAAAAGAAGCCTATATTGAAGTTGTCAGAGAACGGATACGCACTGGACTGTATGAGCAATCAACATCAAGTTATTCTAGTCCGGTATTTTGTATCAAGAAACCGAATGGCAAGCTTAGAGTTGTTCATGATCTTAGGGAATTAAATAGGGTTACAATAAAGGATGCTGGGATACTGCCTAGTGCTGAGGAGTTTGTTGAAGCGTTTGCAGGGAGAGTGTGGTATGGTTTGGGAGATATTATGGGTGGATATGATGAGAGAGAGTTACATCCGGACTCAAGGCCTCTCACTACATTCGATACACCACTAGGACTTTTACAGTTAACAAGATTACCTCAAGGAGCAACAAATTCGGTTGCAGTTTATCAAGCTCAGATGGCTTGGATCCTTCAAGATGAAATTCCACAATATGCTGGAATCTTTATAGATGATGGAGGAATTAAGGGACCAACAACCGACTATGATAACCAGGTGTTGGAAGAGAATCCCGGGATACGCAAATTCATTTGGGAGTTTGCAATTACTTTAGAAAGGATCTTGTTTCGAATTGAAGAGGCTGGCTTAACTATTTCAGGTTCCAAATTTTCATGTTGTGTGCCAGCCTTACAAATATTAGGCCATGTGGTATGTAGAGAGGGTAGGATTATGTCCAAGAAGAAAGTTAACAAAATTCAGTCCTGGCCAAGACCCAAGAATACGACCGAAGTTAGAGGGTTTTTAGGCGTTTGCGTATATGTTAGAATGTTTATCAAGGACTTTTCTTCATTGGCAGCTCCATTGAGACGGTTAACGAGAAAGGATGCAGACTGGGAGTGGGATGAAGAGTGTGAGAAGGCGTTTGTGAAGTTGAAGGAGGTTGTAGGGAAGGATTTAGTCCTGCACAAGTTGGATTATGGAAAAGATGCTGGCAGAATTTATTTAGCAGTTGATACAAGTCAGGTTGCAGCTGGGGCGGTTTTGTCTCAGATGGATAAAGCTGGTTACATCAGGCCAGTTAGGTATGAATCTGTAGTATTTACTGAGGTCGAATCAAGATATTCTCAACCAAAATTGGAATTATGTGGTGTGGCGAAAATACTGAAGAAACTTCAGCATATTTTGTGGGGGCAACATTTTGAGTTGCAAGTGGATGCGAAATCGTTAATCCAGATGATTAATTCCCCAAGTTTACCGAATGCACCCATGACGAGATGGGTAGCTTTTATTCAACATTTTTTGTTTGATTTAGTTCATAAGCCTGGCAAAACTTTTACTATGCCAGATGGTTTATCAAGGAGACCACCCACTGAAGAAGATTCAGACTCAGAAGAGTTCGATGAAGATATACCTATTATCAAAGCCAGCACTAAAGGAGCTGAAGACTTTCCATACCTCCCCCATGAGGTTAAACTGGAAGGACTATTGTGTTTAGATTATGGTGTTGATGACCTCCACCAAGAGGATAAACTGGAAAATAGTTTTTATGTTAATAAAGGTGTTGGAAAAGGTGTAGATAAATTCGGTAGAAGAAGATGTGGTGTATGTAGAGGAAGATGGATTGGTAGTGTGGGATAGTAGTAAATTAAGGAATGGTGTATATGTTGGAGAATTAGAGAATTTAAATAAAAGGGTGGATAAAGAGAAAGAGGTATTTTCAAATACGGTTTTCGAAGGATCCAAAGGTTCAGAAGAAAAACGTCGACATAGCTTGATTAAAGATTTATTTAGGGGTCAACAATTATTGGCTCATTCATGTGCAGGTGATATTGGTGATAGAGAAGTCCCTATTGATGTTATATTAATCGATTTTCAAGATGAAGTCTGGGGTCAGACTGGTTTTTATTTTTTGTTAGTCAAATATTTGTTGACTTTAGAGAGGCCAGAAGAGTGTGAAGACGATGAATGGGTGGCTATCAAGAGGAAGTCATCTATGTTTTACCTATCTGGTCGACGTTTAATGAGGAGGAGGTATCCAAATCCTCAAGTAGTTATAACTCAACAGAAGGGGCAAGAGTTAGTTTTGAAATCACTGCATGAAGATCTCGGGCATAGAGGCGTTGGAGAAACGTTTAGAAGAATTTCTGATCGATTTTGGTGGCCTGGCATGAAGATGGCTGTTAAACAGTGGGTTCAGTCATGCGAAGAATGTCAAAGACAAAGTTATTTAAGGCCAAAAGAACCTGGACACGCGACCGGTGAATATACACTCTTTGGAAGAGTTAGTTTAGATGCCGTTCATATAAAAGAGGGACGGTATAAATATTTAATTGTGGCCAGAGATGATTTATCTGGTTGGGTAGAGGCAGCGCCTCTTATTAATTCAACTGCCAAAAATGTGGCAGAATTTTTTTTGAATAATTGGGTATATAGGTATGGGGTGATGAAGTTGGTAACGGTAGATGGAGGTCCTGAATTTTGGACAGAGTTTAAAGAGGCCGTATTGAAAGTTGGATCAAAGTTTAGGGTAGCAACCCCATATTATCCTGAAGCTGAAGGCATGGTGGAAAGAGGGCATCAAGTTATCAAGGATTCTTTAGTTAAAATGTGTGGGACAAGTGCCGAAAAGTGGAGGCACTATTTACCTTTAGTTTTATTTGCTGATCAAATCACTGCCAAAAGGACAACCGGATTTTCACCTTATGAACTTGTTTTTGGACAGAAAGCAGTTTTACCGGTTGATTTAGAAGCTGAATCATATCTTGGAGTTGACTGGGACACGGTCAAAACTACTGAAGAATTATTTTGTGCAAGAATGATGCAGCTAGAAAAGAAAGAAGAATATTTAGAAAAGGCATATTCGCGGATGATGAAGATCCGAAATCAATCAGTTAGATATTGGGATGAGCGGTTGGCACATCGATTAAGGAAACCTTTGAACCCAGGTGATATGGTCTTGGTGTATAATAAGAGTTTGGAAAGCCAGTGGGGAAAGATGTTTGCAGATAGGTGGAATGGACCGTATAAAATCCAGGAGCAAGTTTCCGGCGGTTCATATGTGCTAGAAGAGTTGGATAGAGTAGTATTAATGAAGAGGGTAGCAGCCGATCAAGTGAAACGGTTCTATCCTAGAGGCACCAGGAGTGCCAAAGTCTTCCTCCGCAATGAGGATAAACTATGACATTTATGAAATTTTATGGATAACTCCGAAATGAGGATAAACTACAATTTTAATGACATTTATCAAATTTTATGTATTCCTCCGCAATGAGGATAAACTATGATATCAACAAAATTTTATGACGACCTCCGCAACGAGGATAAACTATCTTCTTTTTTTTATCAAAATACTTTACTATCGTTACATTGTATATGGTCAACAAAACTATGATGAAACTTAACGAAATTCAAGAAGACCTTCTTTGAAATTTTCAAAAACTTAAAATTCTTAAAATATGGGTGAAGATAGTGCTGGGAATTTTTTTTTTTAAATTTATTGGAAGAAGTGTTCACCGGGGAACCTTCTTAATTTAATATTGGCAAGTGTGGGGGTAATTGATGGGCTGGCTGCTCTATACACAATTACCCCATAATGTTCGTTTCCAAAATTTTCCCTGTTTCTAGTTGAATCCTGGCTTTGTCTTTTAATTATAGGAAGTCCACTAAGACTATAAACTGGAACGAATAAAGAGACACCGCTCTCAACGCCGGATTCAAGATTCTTTTTATTTTATTTTGTTTTTGATTTTTTTATGTTAGATTGTGATTTCTTTTCTTTAATATATATTATGAATTATTGTAAAGGTGATGCTCACTGGTGGTCTCTAATCATTTTTATAAATTGGAGGGAGCCCACCCAGTGATCATCATTATAAAATTTATCTTCTAAAAACTTTCATTTAATTTCTTTTCTTTTTAATTTCTCAAAATTGTGTAACCACATCAAGTTGCACTTGGATGTGGGTATGATGTCGAGGGTACGGCTCATCAAATGGCTGGGGGGCATCTTTTAAAATTTTATTTTAAAATTTTATTTTAGTACTTTTTTTATCTTTCTTTTCACATTCATTTATCTTTCTTTAAAATTAAATTTTAAATTTTATTTCAAAACTATCTATTCTAAAATCTTTTATTTTAAATTTAAAAAAATAAAAATAAAAATAAAAATAAAAATAAAAATAAAAATAAAAATAAAAATAAAAATAAAAATAAAAATAAAAATAAAAATAAAAATAAAAATAAAAATAAAAATAAAAATAAAAATAAAAATAAAAATAAAAATAAAAATAAAAATAAAAATAAAAATAAAAATAAAAATAAAAGTAAAAATAAAAATAAAAATAAAAATAAAAATAAAAATAAAAATAAAAATAAAAATAAAAATAAAAATAAAAATAAAAATAAAAATAAAAATAAAAATAAAAATAAAAATAAAAATAAAAATAAAAATAAAAATAAAAATAAAAATAAAAATAAAAATAAAAATAAAAATAAAAATAAAAATAAAAATAAAAATAAAAATAAAAATAAAAATAAAAATAAAAATAAAAATAAAAATAAAAATAAAAATAAAAATAAAAATAAAAATAAAAATAAAAATAAAAATAAAAATAAAAATAAAAATAAAAATAAAAATAAAAATAAAAATAAAAATAAAAATAAAAATAAAAATAAAAATAAAAATAAAAATAAAAATAAAAATAAAAATAAAAATAAAAATAAAAATAAAAATAAAAATAAAAATAAAAATAAAAATAAAAATAAAAATAAAAATAAAAATAAAAATAAAAATAAAAATAAAAATAAAAATAAAAATAAAAATAAAAATAAAAATAAAAATAAAAATAAAAATAAAAATAAAAATAAAAATAAAAATAAAAATAAAAATAAAAATAAAAATAAAAATAAAAATAAAAATAAAAATAAAAATAAAAATAAAAATAAAAATAAAAATAAAAATAATAATAAAAATAATAATAAAAATAAAAATAAAAATAAAATAAAAATAAAATAAATAATAAAATAAAAAAAAAATTAAAATTAAAATTAATTAATTAAATCAAAATTATTATTATATTTCTAAGTTTTATTTTTTTTAGTTTTCATTCTTTTTAGCTTTATTCATTTAGTTTAGACAGGAAACAGGGTCTAGGAGAACTCAATACCAATGGGATTTTACTTCAAGACATCTTTTAGTCCTCCAAGACTTTAAACTGGCTACTGTTCAAGACGTTCTTTAAAGTTTTTTTATATACGTATTTTGGATCTGTTAATCCTCCAAGACTTTAAACTGGCTACGGTTCAAGACGTTCTTTAAGGTTTATTTTATATGTATTTTGGATCTGTTAGTCCTCCAAGACTTTAAACTGGCTACTGTTCAAGACTTTCCTTAAGGTTTTATACGAATTTTAGAGCTGTTAGTCCTCCAAGACTTTAAACTGGCTAATTTTCAAGACTGTCATTAAAGATTTTATATTGGAGCTATTAGTCCTTCAAGACTTTAAACTGAATTTCAAGAATGTTCAAGATTTTATGGATATTTATGGAAGACATATTTTTTTATTTTTTATTTTATCAATCAAATGTTAGGTCCACCAAGACCTTAAACTGGAGTGTTATCAAATGTTAGGTCCACCAAGACCTTAAACTGGGCTGTTATCAAGCTGTTGGGTCCACCATGACCTTAAACTGGATTTCTATCGATTAAATGTTTGGTCCACCATGACTTTAAACTGGTAGTTCATTCATTGTTTAGTCCACTATGACTTTAAACTGGAAAATTAATATCTGCAGGATAATTCAACATTCATTGGTCCACTATGGCCTTATACTGGATTACTTGCCGATCAAATGTTTGGTCCACTATGACATTAAACTGGATTATCAAATTTATTCAATCTTTGGTCAAGCCTAGGCCTTACTTAGGAATATATCAAGATATTTATGCACTTAAACGATCTTTGATCCACCAAGACCATAAACTGGCAATCGATTATATGTTTGGTCCACCAAGACTATAAACTGGAATGTCAATCTTGTTTGGATAACTCAATTCAATCTTTTAATTTATCACTGTCCACTATGACTCTAAACTGGTTATTCAATTATTTCTGGAATTGTGTGCTGATAAGCTTTAGGAGGTTAAAATTTTAGGTGGTGATGATGCTAATAAAAGCATAATGGTTAATTAGGTGAAATTTGTGGCGCTTTAACATGGTCTAAAGTTAATATTATTATTGGAAGCCTGGCAAAAGTATTTTATGGGTTTGCTGTATAGCAAAGTTTGAAAATTGTGATGAAGGAATCAGAAGTTAGGATGGTAGTTGGATTTTAGGGAATGATTTTTTTAGTGCCTCATAGTTAGGCCATTTTTTTTGGTGTGAAGCTTGGAGGACCTTATGGCGAGATTGGAATCATAGAATTCGGCTCAGTGGGGGGCCCTATGAGGTTGGAATCAGGAGTATTTGGTTCATAGGAAGATCCACTCTCTCAATGCTGTGACAAGAAGGAAGACTGGTATATGGGAGTCTGAAGGGATTCAAACCTTGCTCTCAGTAGTGGAATCATCACAAGATTTATTTTATTTTATTTTATGTTATATCAAGCCAGAGAAGAAAGAAAACATCATTTATGTTGAAAGTTTAAGAAGACCAAGCAAAAACAAAATTTTATCAAGTTATACTGTTAGAAAAGATAATTTCTTTGAAATTGTTCAACATCATTATCAAAGCTTTGCATTAAAATTCTTCTTTTCATGAGGTCTTCATGGTTATTAGCTGGAGTTTCTTGAAAATAGGCCAGCATTTTTTGTTTCAACTCATTAGTAAAGTCAAGAAAAAGATAGCGATGAAAATTTGGGTAATGATTGATATAGTCCGTCTTCACTCTACCAACATCATCAGTGCTGGTTATTTCGACAGCTAGAAGTTCAAATATGTTATTAAGTCATAGGTTTAGTCAATTTTGATTAAATGTTTTTTTTAGTAAGATAAATAGGGTCTTACATTTAGAGCCAGGAAACATAGTCTCAGCAAAGTTAGTTGGGGGTACTGGCGTTATAGGATTAGGATCTTGTGAAGGCAAAATTAGGCCGGGATCCGCTGATGAAGATTGAACTTTTGAAGCTGTTTTTGATCTTATTCGTTTTAAGAAGACAGGAATTTTGGATCCCTTTTTAGAAGTTGAGGGATCAGGGAGAGCTGCTGGTCCTAAATAAACGTTTGTTTTAGAAGGAACTATTGGCCGGTTGCATTTGACTTTTTTCACACGGCATAAGTCGCAAGCTGTCCTGCCAGGAAAATTAGGGTTGGACATTAAACAAGGTACCTGGTATCGAGCGCAGAGTTCACAGGGAGCGACAAGTTCTTTGGAAGACATATTGATGAAGATGAATTTTATAGTTGATTAAAGAAGATGGTGGTTGAAGGTTAAAGATGAATATTGTGTTCGACCACTTATGCAAAGTTTTAAGAATGGGGACATTCTCGATTGGAGGGAGGATGTGGTAGCCTAAAGTTTAGTATAGCACCTAAGTATGTAAATGGAGTTATTACGGTGTGCAAGATTGGCGTTATTATTTTTTATAAAAGGGTTTTATTTAATTTATTGGAGTTTAAAATATGAAGAAATTGGTCACGAGCAAATGCCTACACAAATACAATTTATTTTACGGAGAAAACTTATTTTTACGGTCTGAAAAATTTATAAGTATCAAGTCAAGTCACTCAAGAACCTTGGGAAATTTTCCCAGAATTTTTACTATTTTTCTTATATTTTTAAATGAATTTTAAAGTTTTATAGAAATATTTACGTTTTCAAAAATTACTTAACTTTGATGAATTTTCACGGGGTAATTAGAGCTGCTAAGACTACGAAAATTAGTTTGGTATGTAAAGGAGAAGTAGCTCTATTATGTGTAATTTTTCTAGATTTTTTATTATAGTTTTAAGGTTCTAATTGAGTCCGGGACTCCGTACGGACTCCAGACGGGCTCCGGATTGACTCTGGAAGAGCTCTGGAGGGGAAAACTTAGGCACGTGACTAGGAATACTTAAGTGTTTCTCAAACTCGAAATTGAGAGGGGGGGACACATCATACAGCTTAATCTTTAACCACCACGGTCTCATTTTTTATTACTCAACAAATTAAATAAGTTATAATACCCTTATAACATTTATTATTTTTACATAACATTTTAGAAATACAATTCAACCATTTAAATCACACTTCATATAGGGTATCTTTAGAAAGGTCTTCATCACTGGGACTTGATTATTGCTGTCTCATAAAAACTCAAATTATTATAAAAACATAAAAGTCAATCTTTTCAGATCTTTCACTGGTACACCTTAATTGTTGTTATCAGTATTTCTTTTCTCAATAGCCACGATCATTTAATCTCAATAAGCGTTAAATATTTTAGAGTTTTATTATTTTTTATCAATCAGATCCAAGTATACTGGTTAGCTTAGTGATTTAGAATTCACATTTTGTTATTTTATTGGAAGGACGGGGTTTTCAGCTAAATCCACACATCTCCTCCGGATTCTGCTTACAGCAAGGCGACTGTAAGAGTTTACCTTACCATACCCCAATAGAGTATCTAGAAAGAAGATAAAAAGTTAGATTGTGAAAGATGAGAACTTGGAGAAGATTTTGAAGAAACCTTTTTTTGCAATCAAAATAATGGTTTCCATCATGAGCAGGCTTTTGACTCAAAGGGATGGTTGTACCATCAAAAAAACCTATACAGCCAGGGAAGCCTTCAGCTTGCATTACTTGAGAGGATTCAAGTCTCTGTTCTGGAGTTGGCAAAGCAAGAGTTTGAGACTTGAGGGAAAGGATAGCAATCATACAGCGCTTGGTGTATAATATCACGGTACCATATCCTATTTTATGAGATTATCCAAACGTCTTACAGCAGCACCATTTCCATTTGAGCCAAAGCAACATAGAGCAACAGCAAGTTGGATGGTAGGATTACGCTGTTTGTTATGAGAATTGTTATGGAAGATAGGATGTTCAGAAATGAGTTGATAAAGTTGGAAGAAAGAATCAGGCGAACTTCTAAAAAGTTGGGTGAAGTTTAAATGAGGAATGTTGAGAATGGAGGCCAGATCATATCGGGGATCATGATAAAGATTTGGCCCCCTGGTGATGATGTAACGCTTTTTGGAAAGAAAACACATATAAGCTAAAGCATCTTCCAAATCAGAGTCAGATTTATAGTAGAGAACTAGAAGTAAAGTGATGGCATTAATAGTGGAGTGAAGTAGCTGTCTAGTAGAGAGGTGTTTTATTGTTGCTGGTGGAAGGCTTATGTGATGAGGGAAGTGGGAATTCACCACCAAATGTGCAGTTGGGGTGTGTAGATAGAAAAAAAACTTAAGTGTTCTCCACCAAAATTAAGTAGCATAGAGTGAGGAAAGACTAAAGGATGGCATCAGCAATTATGAGTCATGTGACTTTCTTAAAAATCCATCATGGATGAGATGAGTTTGGGATCAGGAATGAGGAATGGAAATTGGGGTATAAGAGGTGGGATAATGCATTATTGTGGATTCATTATCCACTAGCCCCGGGGCTAGTGGATAAGAATCTTCTGCAATTAATAATGTCTGATCCCGGAAAAAAAAATTCCTGATCCCTAATTGCGGATCCCTGAACATTGATACCCCCTATTATATTTTCATAAGAAAATTTTAATGTGCCATTTTATTAATATGGAAGTCATTAATCTATGTCTACAAATATCAAATAAGATCTAGATTTTGACTTCACTTAATTTTTAATAAAAGAATATTTGGAATATCAAGTGATTAAAATATTTTAAATATCAAAAAGTGAAATTATGATAACCCCATGAAATATAAATTCTTTTTAAAATGTTTTAAGTAGTTCTAATTAATGCTACCTTGATAATACTGTGTAAAATTGACAATTTGATCATGTGTACTTGGTGAATAAATCTATTTATGATAGCATTTCTTTACCCTTGAGAACTGTGAGATGTTTTAGATTTAGTTTTCTTAGTATATTTAGTGCATTTTTTCAATTTTTTATTGCTTTTAAATCTATCTATTGTGATTTAGATTTATTTATTTGGAGGTTTTAATTTTTTATTTCATTTAATTTGTAAAATTAGTTCATTTGTGGATTATATAATTTTTTTCTTCAATCCACATGTTTCCTTTTTTTCAATTTTTTAAATAGAGTTAATAGGGGTTATCAAATAAATGCAATTGACCAATTGATTACTAGAAGATAAAAGAAAAAATAAACCTATTTTATTTCATCATTTATTTGAAAATAGGGGGTATCAAAGTTAGAAATCTTCCATTAAAAATACCTAGTTTTTCCACCAAAACAAACATGATTATTTTTTATAATATGTCATATTGTGCCACCAAAACACCTATTTACTGAGAATTAAATTCAATTTTGTGGATTTTTTTTTGTTGTGGAATAAATTCTAAATGATTAAAAAATTCCAACGTTTAAGTCTTTCATTACTAGTTTCTGAGAAAGTTCCCAGTAAATGATCATCCAATTCTTAGTTATTTCTGAGCTTATTTAAAGTCATTTTGGGGCCAAATTTCAATAATTTTTGAGACAATTCTCAATTGTATCTAAGAAAACTCTCAGTAGTTTACAGGAAATATCTTATTGACTTCCAAGACATTTGTAAGTGATTTCTGAGACAATTCTCATTAATTTCTAATATAGTTTTAGTGATTTCTGAACCAATACTAAGTCATTTCTTAGCCAATTATGAGTCATAGCTGAGCCTACTCTCTCCTATAGCTGAGAAGGTGCTCATCAATTCCTGAGACAATGGGAAGTAGTTTTTGAAGCAATACCATGTCATCTATTAGCCAATTATCAGTCATAGCAGATGCAATTCTTAGTCATGGCCGAGAAAATGCTCATTCATATCTGATACAATTCTCAGTAATTTCTTAGCCAATTATCAGTAAATTCTGAGCCAACACTTAAATATTTCAAATCAAGTTATCAGTCTCAACTGATCCAATTCTCAGTAAGTGCTTATCTAATGCTCATTCAGTGTTTGCCTAATTCTCAGTCATATCTTATCCAATTCTGAGTGAGTTCTAATCCCATTCTCAGAAAATTGCTGATACAACTCACATTAAGTGATCATTAATAACTTAGAGAATCTTTGGGCTCAAGTCTGTAAAGATTAAACAGGGTTCTACTCAGATATATTGCAGGATTTTAGCCTGATTTCTATTTGAGTTACAATATCAGACTTCCTAGAGAGTACTCCCCTAATATTTTGTGTGGATTACTTCTACTAATTTGAAATTTTCAGTTTTGAAAAAGCACATGAAAAAATTTAAATTAAGCCATCTCTCAAGGATGAGAGTTATAAATTGAGAAAATTAAACTAAAATAATGATTATCATTGGCCATAAACTTTCAAAAAGAAAATATAAAATAGTGAAAAAATAATTTTTTGTTTGAAGGCCACAAACAGGAATTGGAGATCTTTGGGGGCTAGAATACTAATAATGAGATTCAGATGATATAATTAACTCTATAGATGATACTTCTTATGAAATCAATCACAATGTTTTAGTTTTGTAGTTTTAATCCAGTTATTGTGAAAATTAAGGTAGAGTTTGGAATAAAAGCAGTTCAACTTGCTAAAGAAATCAAATATTTTGGAATGGGAAAAATTATCAATTTAAGATACTTGCTTATTAATCTTGAGGAGAAGGAGAAATTCAAAAATAATTGTTTCATTGATCTTAAATACAAGTGGATTTGCACCACCTATAAAAATACATGCCATAATGTGAAAAAATAAGCCAAAATTTTTTCATTGCTATATCAAAATATTTTCATTCAAGTAAAGATAAAAACTTACCAAATAATTAATGAAGTTAATAAAAATCAGAATACAAGATTTTTTTTGTTTAAAATGTTGAAAAATTTGTAAGATAAAGAAAAAGTGGTGGTTTGAGGAAGGCTTAAGAATAATAATCATCAAGGACCTGCTTCAACCACTTGTATATCCACCTTTTTCAATTTTTGATACATTCATTAACTTTTATCCTAGATCATTGGCTTCTTAAAGTAAAAACTATAATTTTCTATATACTAAAAAAGCTCAAGATTATTCTTAAAGTTCTAATACATATTTTTTCACATAATGACTTTTATTACTGATATTTAGCATGTTACACATTTTCAAATTTTGAAAATTTTCTATGAAAAGAAGTAATGGTGATACTTACTTAACTTTCCAAGCATAATCTTAAGTCTGTAACCTAATTTTTGAGAATTCATCAAAGGTGCTGACTAGACACATAATGTATATTTACTACAGGACACAAATTCTATTGGTCAACTCAAGTAAGACTTAGTGGATCTCAACATAGACTTACACCAACTTATGTAATACTACATACAAATATGTAAATGTGAAGGGAAGTTTTAGCAAGTCTCTCCCTAAACCCTTAGTTTTTCAGATGACTGGATAACTGTCTCATTTTTATTACATTAATTCTCTAATGATTCCCTTACTGTTCTTTTTCTTTTCCTATATCTTATTCCTTAATTAATTATTTTATTCCACTAATTAGTCATTCCTTTTCATTTTACTTTTTTGGATTATTATATCTTTTAATTTAGATTTATGTATTTCTAGGTTAGTGAGGGCACTTTTATGAATCATTGGTAGTTTTATGATTATTTTGGTATTTTATCTTGATATTTATTTGAGCTATTTGGCACTGTGTTTTGATGTATACAATGAAAAGATTTGTAACACTTTACTTTAGCCTCTTAAAAAGTATCAAATAATTCAAATAATTATTATTTAGTTATTTAATTTATTTAAGTATATATTAAAAATAATTTGATGAGATGATTACTTTTAAATTTAAGTACAATGAGAAGAATTGTAACACTTTACTCTAGCCTCTTAAAAAGTATCAAATAATTCAAAGAATTATTATTTAGTTATTTAATTTATTTAAGTATATATTAAAAGTAATTTGATGAGATGATTACTTTTAAATTTAAGTACAATGAGAAGAATTGTAACACTTTACTCTAGCCTCTTAAAAAGTATCAAATAATTCAAAGAATTATTATTTAGTTATTGAATTTATTTAAGTATTTATTAAAAATAATTTGATGAGATGATTACTTTTAAATTTAAGAATTACTATTTCTCAATCACCTGTAAGTTTGGACTATTAAAATAAAATAAAAAAACTGAATATATCAATTATTTATTGACCTTATGACTATAATTTTTTCACTGATCTACTAAAAAATTTTAATTCATATGAGAATATTTATTGTTTGACATAAAAAAATTTAAACCACCATTTTACCTTATTCTTCTGAAACTTATATTTTTAATTTTTAACTTCTTTATTTTTAAATTTTTAAATTTTAAATTTTTTGTTTTTTTTCTATTATTTATATTGTTTTATTAACTAATTCTGACAGTGAAAATATTATGGCTTTCTTGATCCTACAATTTTATTAACAGTAATTACATTAAAGAAATTATTTATTTTTTATAAAAAAAATTGATCATCACGAAAAAAATATCTTGATACTTTTAAATTTATGTCTATCATTCTATACTTTCTTTGTAACTGTGTTTTTTTATTCCATTTGTTGTAGACAATCCTATAGTACTAGCTAAAGGCCTTTACCAAGGGAGTTGGAGAAAAACCAGAGAGAAAATCCCCTGTCCCTTTAGAAAAATATAAGTGAGATTTACCTGCTACAGTAAATTGGTTCCTGTTATTTAAAGCCCCTTTTCCAATACACTTGACTGCCTGATCAGCCAAGAAATTAGTCTCC
Source organism: Hemileia vastatrix (assembly GCA_030280995.1). NCBI lineage: Eukaryota > Fungi > Basidiomycota > Pucciniomycetes > Pucciniales > Zaghouaniaceae > Hemileia > Hemileia vastatrix. Next base: position 34,879,662 of record JASXTE010000008.1, read on the forward strand.
AGACAGACTACTAAACCAAAGAACTGAAATTTAGACCAATGTCCACACCAGAGAAAGCAGTGATACTTGATGTAGGTTGAAAATCCACACCAGAGAGAGCAATAATACTTGATATAGCTTGCAAGACTACACCAGAGAAAACAGTTGCCAAAGTTGAGTTAAATGAAGAACTAACCTTGCAAGAAACACAGCCAATTGTGGCCAGAAAACAGTGAAAACTGAGTGAGGAACAAGGATATCACCTCCTGATGGTTATATGATGATTAAGGTTGCCCCAAAATGTCTTATTCACTATATACACACAGACCACTATCTAAGAGCCCATTCACACCAATGAATTTGGCGTTTCTGAGCGCCAAATTGCATAAAACCCCTCTAGAAACTCTTTCCAGCCTTCTAGCACTGAGGCGGGCGGTCCCCCCAATGTCAGGAGGCCCGCCTGAGACGGCAGGAGCACCCTGAAGCCAGAAAACTACCACAAACCTCCAAAAACATCCAAAATACTTAGAAAAATAAACTATGACTACTAAAACCTTTAAAACACATAATTAAGCTACAACAACGTTGAGACATGAAACGTAGAGAAAGATTAGCTCATTCTAATGGTAATAAGCACTTAACCCTAAGACTTAAGGTTAGCCCGTAAAACGCAAAAAAAAAATTAAACAGCTCTCTTTTAAAATGAAAGATGAGAAATAATCCCTCAATTACTTAGAATATGAAAAATGTCATCAAGACAAAATATAGAGAAACTCCAGGACTATCCAATGGCAATACCTACATCCCTGCAGTCCCAATATTTGTTAAATAATTCCTGAAAAACACCCAATTATTAAACAATCCCATTTAAGACATATTATAACAACGCCAAGCAGACCAACAAAGGGCTCCATCAATTTTGGAAGACCACATCCTCCCTCCAATAGAGAATGTCCACATTCTCCTTCATCACAAACACCATGTTCAGCTTCCTCTCCTAATCTGCTACTGACATGGGTCCTTGCCAATACTGTATTGACAACAATCTCATCTGTACCATAGCACCTCCAGCCCATCCCTACAAAACCTCCTGTGATGCCTGTAACTCTAGGAAGATGACTTGTTTCAGACCTGGTCCATTGTCCTCTTCAACATCTTCTTCTCCTCCACAGCCTGATCCACATTCCACCAGAACCAAAAGATCCAGACCATCCATCCTGATCCCCACACTAGTCAAAAAATTACACCCTTCAAAAAAGAGTGCCAACCCTGCTACAAACACTAGCTCTTCCATCCATGGTCCTTATGATGGTAAGCTCAATACTTCTTCATACTGAAATTCAATTTGACAAATTTCCAGTTCATTTCCATCCAGACAGTGATGATGACAATGTGGGAAACATTGAAGAACCTCCACCTAATCCATTGCCAACAATCAAAGACAACTTCCAACAACATTCTTCTCAACAGAAGCATCTCATCCTAGATTACTTCCAATCTACTCTTGCAAGGAACCTACAGCACCTTGAAAAAAAGGAAGAACCTCATCCACCAGTTCAAATCCAATGCTGAAAATTTTGTTACATCTCTTGATTCTTTTCTGTAATTACTTCTTGCCCAAAAATTTGATTTAGAAATAAAAATAAATAAAGAACTCCTCATTTTAAAGTCTTGGGGGACTAATCCTCAGTTTTAAGTCTTGGGTGACTAACAGCCCTCATTTTATAGTCTTGGGGGACTCAAAAACCCTCAGTTTATAGTCTTGGGGGACTCAAAACCTAAATCAAAAGACAGAAACAGAGATCAAAACATCAAAGACCAAAAAAACTAGCTAACATTCTGGGGTAACTTTTCTACAGAGCAGCCAGCTCATCAGTTACCCCCACACTTGCCTTAAGAAAATTCAGAGACTCCCACTTGGATTCCCTCTGCCAGAATCACACCAAATCCACATTATCAGTTTATAGTCCTGAAGGACTCAACCAACAACCATCCTCAGTTTATAGTCTTGGGGGACTGTACCATTTCTCAGTTTAAAGCCTTGATGGACTAAAAATGTTCAGTTTAAAGTCTTGATGGACTAAAAGTGTTCAGTTTAAAGTCTTGATGGACTACCAGTGTTCAGTTTAAAGTCTTGATAAACTAACCACATTTTGCATATAAGGGTGGAGCCACCTCCATGCACAGTGCTCCACAGCCAACCTGCTGAACTTCCACTCTTTCTTCATTATCTACACATCACTGACAAAATTTTCATTCATCCCTTTTAACTTCATTATTTTTCCTTCACAGATCATGGATGAATCTCCAGACTTTGACCCATCAGACCTTCCCTGTTTCACTGCTCCAAAGGACTTTGCTTGTAAAAAGTGCGTCCACATGTGCAGGACTTGTACCTTCACTCTTCCTACTCCTCAAGCCAAATTCTATAACAGAGCCTGTGATTCTTGAAGTTTTAAAAAGAAAAGATGTGACAGAGACCCCAACTATCCAATACCTCCGCCTTCACCCTCACACAAATATATATTTCCAGATATCCTACCAGGTCACCAGAACTTGTACCTGCTTCTTCTTCTTTATCTTCTGCTCCTTCCAGAAGATCACACCATTGTATTCACAAATCACTCTCTAAAAGACCTGCTTTATCTTATTATGAATCTGCTTTTATATCAGAAAATTTGGCCAAATAAGCTTCAAAACCAGCTCCCAGGCTGCTAGACCACGTCCAGGCGGCCCTCCCAACGTCAGGCGGCCCGCCGACCTTGCCAGAAAGCAAAAATCAGGCTCAAAACTCCCAAATTCAGCCAGATAAAAGCCAAAATACACCATTAAATACCAACAACTCTACAAAACCACCTCCTAGTGCTCCCAGAGAAATGCCTACACACCAAATTTCTTCTCCAGACAACCCCAAAAAATCCAAAAACTCTAGATAGCCTTCCAGAGGACCTTCTGAAAACACCAGAGCACGCAACACTGCTTCCAAACAAAAATCTCCAGTTACTTTAAGAAGAATTAACTACACCTCTCCTATGGCCGCCAATTATTCCTCTGATGGTTGCCTTTCTTCTAGATCTTCATCCAGAAAATCACAATCAGCTTCCAGGTCACCCTCTCCTGATCCTTCCTTCAACAACCCTGGTTCTCCACCACCAGTGTCCAAACAAACTGGGCCAAGCAATAATAATATCCACAACAATAATAGCAGCCCTGCTGCTCCCACCAGGCCACAGGAACACCCTTCTTCTCCTTCATCTTCTCAACACCATTTAGAGAATGATCATGAGAATCCATACCACTATCTGGTTGATACTCCTTTAAAATCCATTCAGCTTTCTTCAACAGCTCAAATCCCGGCTGCTTACAAATTTGATGAATTTCCAATCTGTAAGTACCAAATTAATAAATCCAATTTCTTTAACATAGAAAAATTTCTGATCTAATTCTTCTGTTTAGTTGGAACCCTGCCTCCTGAAACTAAAATTGGGATTGGCCAACCTCTAGAAACTACCTTAACGCTGGATTATGTCAACATGAAACAACACCTAAGCATGATGTGTTGAAACATGCTTAAAGTCTTTACCCTCCACAGTCTGTTGAATGACTTTGAAAATAATTTGAGGAAAAAGCTCCTTGATGACCACTGGAAGATGTCTAGAATAATCAAGCACACCTTCCAACACTTGATTCCCGCTTTTTCCACTTCTTCCCAAAAATTACCTTCCACTCTGGTACCTGACCATTAAAATCCATATACTCTTTCCAGCCGCCAACACCACAAAGAAAAGAGTTCTTCTTCCAATCCTAACAAAAAGCAAAAACACCACCATAATCCGGACCAACCGTCGGAGGCTTCTTCATCCAGACATTAAAATAAACAAGAAAGAAATTAATAAGTCACTAAATAGAGAGAAAAATAATAATTAACAGAACTATATATATATATAAATTTGTTTTGTTCTTATTTTTATTTTTATTTATTTATATATTATATTTTATTTTTATTTTAAACTACTAACATACTAAAAAAAACTTGAAAATAAATAACAAAATTAACCAAAAACATGACAGTTGAAAAATTAAAATGAAATGAATAATAATAATAACATGAGACAAATAATAGTTACTAATGGTATCCCCCAGCCAATTGCTGAGCTGATCCCCTGATACCTTACCCACATCCAAGTGCACCTTGATGTGGATACACTATTTGATAATTTTTAAATGAATTAAAATAAAAAAATAAAGATGAAATAATTAGAAATTGAGAGAATAGTCAGAGAAAGAAAGAAAATAGTATTGCCCAGCCACTTGATGAGCGTTTCTCAAACAATGCTTGCCCACATCCAGGTGACCCTAAAGTGGTAACACCATATAATACTATTTTGTCATTTTCCCTCTTTATATCCCAATAACTCCCATAAAAAATTAAAAGAAAAAAAGAGAAAAAAAGAAAATAATCTAAAACTACTATCTAACTATAGACACAAAAATCAAAGAAAAGAAAAAGTCCAGCTCCATAGAAAGTCCAGTCCAAGGAAATGATCACTGGGTGGGCTCCCTCCAATAAGTAAAAATGATGGGAGACCACCAGTGATCCCCCACCAAACCAAATAGTCAAAAGAAGCCTGTCCCAAGCCAGTAGGCCAGCTTAAAGTCATAGTGGACTTAAAACCTGAATAACAAAACTTAGAACTAGGATTCAACTAGGACAAACAAAAATAATTGAAACAGACATTCTGGGGTAACTGTTCTACAAAGCAGCCAGATCATCAGTTACCTCCACACTTGCCAAAAGAAAATCTAGAAGCCCCCCTGGGTACCTTCTAACAAAACACAAAATCCAACACATTAAACCAAAACCAATAAGTGTGAAGAGTCAGCACTTGAAGACCAAATAAATTTCCAGTTTAAAGTCATAGAGGACTAAAACCTGTGAAGAGAAACCAATAATAGGGTTCAACCAAATTAAGAGAAGGGTTTGGAAACAGAAAATCTAGGGTAACTGTTGATAGAGCAGCCAGCCCATCAGTCACCCCCACACTTTCCAAAAAAAAATCTAGAAGCCCCACCCATGGGTACCTTCTAACAAAAAGTTTCCAACAAAACAGATGCACAGCATCACCAAAGTCAAAAATTAAAGAATGGTCCATGGTTTATCCTCATTGTGGAGTCAATCTTCTTCACTTTTTGTGCCTCTAGGGTAAAATCTCTTCACCTGATCTGCAGCCACTATCTTCTTTAATCCTGCGCCATCTAACTCCTCCATAACATAAGAACCTCAATACACCTGAGATCTGACTCTTTAAGGACCATTCCATCTGTCAGCAAACATCTTTTCCCACTGACTCTCCAAACTTCTATCATACACCAAAACCAAACAACCAGGTTTAAAGGGATTCCTGAGTCTATGAGCCAACTTATTATGCCAGTATCTAACTGATTGATTTCTTATCTTCATCATTCTAGAGTATGCCTTCTCTTGACATTCCTCTTTATATTGCAACTGTTGCATCCTTGAACAGAGAAAATCTTCTGTTGAGCATACATCATCCCAATAAATTACAAGATAAGAGACAGCTTACAAATCCACTGGTAAAACAGCTTTCTACCCAAAAGTTAATTCATGAGGGGAATAGCCAGTTGTCCTTTTCACAGTGACCCTATCAGAAAATAACACCAATGGTAAATAATGCCTCCATTTTTCAGCACTATCTCCACACATTTTCACCAAAGCATTTTTGATAACTTGATGGCCTCTTTCCACCATTCCTTTGGCTTCAGGATAATAAGGTGTAGCCACTCTGACTTTAGAACCAATACTTCCCACTGCTTCTTTAAATTCAGCTCCAAATCTGGCCCAACATCAACAGTCACCAACTTCATCAACCCATACCTAAATACCCATTTATTCTTTAAAAATTCTGCCACATTTTTGGCAGTCAAATAAACCAGAGGCACCGCCTCAACCCAGCCAGACAAATCATCCCTAGCAACAATCAAGTATTTATACCTGCCCTCTTTGATATGGACAGCATCAAAACTGACTCTTACAAACACAGTTGTTTCACCAGTAGCACAACCAACCTCTTTAGGTTTCAAGTGACTTCTTCTTTGGAATTCTTCAAAAGATTGAACCCAACCCTGCACAGCCAACTTCATACCTGGCCACCAAAATCTATCTTCTACTCTTCTATAAGTCTACCCAAAGCCTCTATGACCAAGGTCTTCATGCAAAGACTTCAAAACCAATTCTTGACCCTTCTTCTGAGTCACAACCACTTGAGGATTTGGATGTCTCCTCCTCATCAACCTCCTTCCTGACACATAAAAGCCAGGACTCTTCTTCTTGATTGCCACCCATGTTTCATCATCACAAGTATCTGGCCTTTCTAAGGTTAACAGTTATTCAACCATAATAAAATAAAACCCAATCTGACCCAAGGTCTCATCTTCAAAATCCATTAAAACAATATCCAAGGGTATAAACCTGTCATCAAAATCTCCAGTGTACACATGAGCAAAATGACAAGCCCATCCAGGACACCAATCCCTAAACTTTGGCACCTCCTTTTTCTTCCAATGAATATTGAGTGAATCCAGTTCACCAAAAAAACACCATTCTCCAATTTTGAGCCATCCCAAACAATGGCCCCATCTTCATTGACAAAAACATCCTGATCACCAGAATTAAGATCAGAACCATCAAGTTTAACCTCTTGGTGGAGGCAAGAACAATCATCCACTTTAGCCTTGTGAGGGAGGAGAGAAAAATCTTCAGCACCTTTTTCACTGGCCCTAACCACTGGAAAATCTTCATCAAATTCTTTAGAATCAGAATCATCATCTGTGGGTGGCCTTCTTGATAACTCATCTGGCATCGTAAAAGTCTTACCTGGCTTGTGCACCAGGTCAAAAGGAAAATGTTGAATAAATGCGACCCACCTAGTCATTGGAGCATTTGGAAGACTAGGTGTGTTGATCATTTAAACCAGAGATTTAGCATCCACCTGAAGCTCAAAATGCTGCCCCCACAAAAAGGTTTCTAGCTTCTTCAAAATTTTTGCTACACAACACAATTCCAACTTTGGCTGAGAGTACCTAGATTCCACCTCATTAAAAACTACAGACTCATACCTTACTGGCGTGAACTTCCCAGTGTTATCTTCCTGAGGAAAAACAGCACCAGCAGCAATATAACTTGAGTCCACTGCCAGATAAATTTTTTCAGCTTCCCTTCCATAATCCAACTTATGAAGAATAATATCTCCACCTACCACCTTCTTCAATTTCTGAAAAGCCTCTTCACACTTTTCAGTCCATTCCCACTCCGCATCTTTCCTGGTCAACATTCTCAAGGGTGAAGCCAACAAAGAAAAATCTTTAATAAAAATCCTGACGCACACACAAACTCCCAAAAATCCCCTAACTTCAGTAGTATTTTTAGGCCTTGGCCATTACTGAATTTTATTAACTTTCTTCTTTGCCATAATCCTTCCCTCCTTACATACAACATGACCCAGGATTTCCAGAGCAGGAAAAAAACAACAAAACTTTGAGCCAGAAATGTTCAAACCAGCCTCTTCAATTCTAAACAATACTCTCTCTAGAATAATTGCATATTCCCAAAAAAATCTCCTTATACCTGGGTTCTCCTTCAGCACTTCATTTCCATAATCAGTGGAGGGTCCTTTAATTCTACCTTCATCAATAAAAATACCAGCATGAGTCGGAACCCCATCCTGTAAAATTCAAGCCATTTGAGCTTGATATACTGCTACTGAATTAGTTGCTCCTTGAGGCAACCTAGTGAGATGAAATCTTCCCAGAGGAGTCTCAAACATTGTGAGTGGCCATGAATCAGTGTGAAGTTCCCTTTCATCACAACCACCCATTATTTCTTACAAACCATAACATACCCTTCAAGCAAAAGCTTTCACAAATTCCTCTGCACTTAGCAGCATCCCCGCATCCTTGATAATGACTCTATTCAAGGCCCTAAGATCATGCACCACCCTCAACTTCCCATTCTGTCTCTTAACACAGAAAACCAGACTTGAGTGACTAGAAGTTGATTTTTCATACAATCCTGTCCTGACTCTTTCCCTAACAATCTCCACAAAATCATCCCTAATAGCAGCTGGAATTAGAATAGGTTTTATTTGCCAAGGTTCATGACAAACCACAGGAATCAAGTAAGGTTCCCCATAAGAGTGTTTCAACACACCCCTTCCCTCTTAAACAAATGCCACCACTTTCTCCCTGAGCACAATAACGTGCAACAAAAACTTCTTTCCCTCATCAGACAACCACCCATCAGGACCAAAATTAACAACTTTTAACCTCTCCACAGTCACACAAGCAGTTTCCACAAAATCAGGAGGATTCTTTACCAGAGGAGTACAGTACAGATCTCTTGACAACAAAGGCCTCTTAAAAAGAGGATTCAAACCCACAGGAATAGGCTCATTGACAGGTTAAATCTTCTGCACTACCTTCTTGTACTTTGCGGCTCCACCATCAACTTGAGGGATCTTCAGGATGTCTTCACCACCAGACCTGGAACAAAAACCAAGGGTTTCCCCATTGCTCACATGTGTGGCCCAGGTAATGCTTTTGAGAGGTGTAGAAGAAACCCTAGCGTTGCACAATTGGGAGGACTTACTTTTAGACCCCAATCTCACCACTCCACAACTTTTCCACAATTCCACATCTTCATCCTCACTTCCATCTTCCAAATCTTCAAATCTTGATTCATCTTCTGAATTAAATCTTCTAAAATTATGCAGTTTATCTTCATTCCGGAGGCCCAAAAATTTATCTTGACAATCTTCTTTCTCCAAAAATTTGTGCAGTTTGACCTCATTCTGGAGGCCGAAAAAGTGATCTTGATGATCTTCAATCTTCAAAAATTTGTGCAGTTTATCTCATTCTGGACGCCTAAAAATTGATCTTGAATATCTTTAGAAAAATAATTCTTTTCTTCTTTTTTAATTATCTTCAGATTTTTTTCTTGCTTTTCCTCAGTTATCTTGAAACTTTTATCTTCTTTTTGTGAGTTTTCTTCCATCCTACAAAAATAACCAGGGGTTTCTCCAATGCTCACAGACATGGCAAAGGTAATGTTTTTGAAAGGCATAGAAGAAACCCTAGCGGTGCACAATTGGGAGGACTTACTTTTAGACCCCAATCTCACTGCTCCAAAACTTCTCCGCATATCTTTCAATAAAGATATATAACCAATCTTCACTTTTGAACTTGAATTAATAATAATTGAAATTCTTGAGAGAGAACAGATACTTGATAAAAAACATGAAGAATACTTGCAAAGAAGAGAAACATTAAAAAGAGAAAGTTTAAAATCCACTTGGTATGTCTCCAAGGGAGCTGACCTACTACAACCTGGGATTACCTCATCTTGGGGAGAGGTTGTAGTACTAGGGCAATAAGCCCTCATTACTCTAAAAAAGACAGACTCTCACTAGATCCTGAGCCACACCCCAAAAAAATAAGAGGCCAAACCCACTTCTTTTTTTCTCCTACAACAATCCATGCACTGGCACATTGAAGACAATCCAGGCCTGGTCTCCCAACAATCATCTCCAGGAGATGAAAACCTCATGTGAAGCCTCCTCTCATCTTTACCGGTCAACTCCAAACTGATTCCCATTTCAAACTGATAACCAATTCTTGCCTTGAAATACATCAAGAATGATCCACCCAAAACAGCTTTCACATTACCTTTTGCAATGTAAAAATGAACCCTTCAGGAGGCTCCACCGACATCCAGCTTTACAAATTCGGCTGTCCCAATCAACTCAGTGACATGGCCACCAATCCCTCTTAAATTTCCACAACTCCTGTCTTGATGTGGAGGCCCAGATGAGTAGCCTCAAACAAAGAAATCAGGTAAATCTGAGAACCTGAATCAACCAATGCCCTTGCCTCCCTACCATTCAGAGTGACATTGACATAACCCAGAGGAGCAGAAAAATGAGTTTCCAACCCCTCACCAAACTTTTCAGAAGAATCACAAATGTATTCCACCTCCCTAGAAGAAAACCTTCTCCTGGTCAACAAATTTTTTTGCCTATCAGCCAACCCAGGACTGATTACATACAAATCCCCATAAGTGAGGGAAACCTGACCCTGATTCATCCTTTTTAGGAAAGAGTCCATAACATTAACTTGACCAGAAACTATTGGCCTCTCAAAGTGATCTCCTTGCTTCAATACCTTGATCCTTGAAATCTCCTGGGGACTAGAACCACCAGCAGATTTTCCATCAACAGGAATGAAACCAGATCCCTCACCAGAACCTCTAACTCCAGCAGGCTTTGGCAATGAAGACAAAGGGACATCCTCCTCAGAGTCATAATCAACATCCATAGGAATTGGGCCACTATTCATGTCCAATTCCCCAAACCTAAGGGGGCCCATATCAGCAATCCCATTCTGCATATTGTATAGCTCCTCTTTGATGTACTTTTTCCCAGCTGCACTCAGCTTAGGATCCACCTTTGAAGCCTTAGGCTTTAATTGGGCCTGAGAACAGCTCTTAGGCCTTCCCAACTTTCCAGCTTTAACATCATAGACACCAGCCAAGCATTCACCACTTGACTGTCCTCCACAAGAATACAACTCCAACCCACCAAAGGAAGTAGAAAAAGAGACTTTATTAACCTACTTCCCTTTTCCCTTGACATCTTCATCTGCCTTAGCAGAAGACTTCCCCTGACCAGGGATCTCCTCAAACCTTGGCCTCCTCTTATTGAGACCATTTCTTTGCCTGACCAAATCAACAGGAGCCTGCACCTCACTGGGCTTCACAAATAAACCATCAGGGAATTTTAACACCCTGCCTTCAAACTCCACCTTTACATCCCTACCCATGGCACTCCAAAATACATACTTGGCCCCATCTTCATGTGGTAATATATCATTATATACCAGATAATCCAGAGCCTCCCCAAACTCCTCCATAAATTCCCCATACTGAGAAAGAGAAGTTACACCACCTGTGAAATCCCACTTCCTAGCAATCCCATGAAGATCCACCATTTAGAAAGTAGTAGGCCACCTTTTAGCCATTTTAATCTTCAACTTTCCCCAGTCCTGACTCCTATATCCTGCCATACCAGAAACTTACTTCTCCACCTCCCTATTACCAATGAAAAAGATTACTTGCCCAACCATTTCCCACAGTGAGGCCCCATAAGTCTCAGAAGAAACATCAAACCTAGCCAAAAACCCCTTTGCATCCTCCCCCAAAAACCTTGAACCATCCCAAGACTGAATCCTAACCATCCTAGCAAATCCAAGTTACAGCCTCCAATATCCACCAAAGATAGCCAAAGTCCCCCCAATAGCCTTAAAGACTTAGGAGAGACCAAATTCAACAGAAAAGAAGACCCCTAGACCAAAAACAAAGAGATATAGCACCAAATTCAAAATCCACCAAAGGAGATCCACCAAAGAGAGAAGCCTAGATCAACAGAGATTCCAAAGAACTGGAAGCTCCTACCCCCACGTTGGGCGCCAGAAATGTAGAAAATCCTATAGTACTAGCTATAAGCCTTGACCAAGGGAGCTGGAGAAAAACCTGATAGAAAATCCCCTGTCTCTTTAGAAAAATATAAGTGAGATTTACCTGCTACAGTAAAATGGTTCATGTTGTTTAAAGCCCCTTTTCCAATACACTTGACTGCCTGATCAGCCAAGAAAGTAATCTCCAGACAGACTACTAACCCAAAGAGCTGGAATGTAGACCAATGTCCACACCAGAGAAAGCAGTGATACTTGATGTAGGTTGCAAATCCACACCAGAGACAGAAATAACACTTGATATAGCTTGCAAGACTACACCAGAGAAAACAATTGCCAAAGCTGAGTTAAATGAAGAACTAACCTTGCAAAAAACACAGCCAATTGTGGCAAGAAAACAGTGAAAACCGAGTGAGGAACAAGGATATCACCTCCGGATGGTTGAATGATGATTAAGGTTGCCCCAAACTGTCTTATTCACTATATACACACAGACCACTATTTAAGAGCCCATTCACACCAACGAATTTGGCGTTTCTGAGCACCAAATTGCATAAAACCCCTCTAGAAACTCTTCCCAGCCTTCTAGCACTGAGGCGGGCAGTCCCCCCAATATCAGGAGGCCGGCCTGAGGCGGCAGGACTTCCCTGAAGCCAGAAAACCACCAAAAACCTCCAAAAACACCCAAAATACTTCGAAAAACAAACTACAACTACTAAAACCTTTAAAACACATAATTAAGCTACAACAACGTTGGGACATGAAACGTAGAGAAAAATTAGCTCATTCTAATGGTGTTAAGCACTTAACCCTAAGACTTAAGGTTAGCTTGTAAAACGCAAAAAACAAAATTAAACAGCTATCTTTTAAAATGAAAAATGAGAAATAATCCCTCAAATACTCAGGATATGAAAAATGTCATCTAGACATAAAATATAGAGAAAAACCAGGAAAATCCAATGGTAATACCCACATTTCTGCAGTCCCGATATTCATCTAATAATTCCAGAAAAACACCCAATTATTTAACAATGCCATTTAAGACATATCAAAACAACACCAAACAGACCAACAAAGGGCTCCAACAATGTTGGAAGTTAACAACATTTCTATAATTATTATAGCTTTTATGATTCATTTGATATAAATAGTTTCTTTGAAGATTAAAAATATTATGATTTATTTAATTCTCTAGTTTTGATTTCATTAAATACTTATTGCAATTTTTCTATACTTTTGCTTTCAGGCTTTTGTTGTTTTATGTTATTTTTTTGACATTTATTATTTTGATGAGTTTAATAAACTTTACATTTTCAATAAATTAGGTTAATTTTATGGTTTAATAATTTTGATAATTTTTTCTAATTTTTTTTTGGATTTTTTAATTATTCAAATTTTTTTATTTTTAAGATTTTTTGGTGATTTACTTTGAAATTATTGAATTTTATGTTCTTTAGGGCTTTTATGATAATTTTGAAATTTTTATGATTTTAATGAATATTTTAATCTTTTAGATCTATTTAGGTTTTCAAGATTTATACCATTTATAAAATTTATTTAATTTTTATAATTATAATTATAATTATTATTTTATTTCTTTATTTTTATAATTTTTGTAAATTTTTAATTTTCTAAATTTTCTTAATTTTTTTAATTTTTTAATTTTAATGAAATTTTCAAAATTTTTGGAGTTTTTGAAATTTTTGAAATTTTTGATTTTTTTTATTCATTAGATTTTCTTGAATTTTTTGAATTTTTTTGATTTTGACTATTTTTTATGATTTTTTTTTTTGATTTTTTTTAATTTTTTGATCTTTTTTGATTTTTTTTGATTTTTTTGACCTTTTTGATTTCTTTTGAAATTGATGTATTTGATGAAGATAATGATTTTAAGAATTTTAGAATTTTTAATTCCATTTTCTTTATACTTATGTAACGATTGTTTTTAATATTGACTGGATTTCTTTGAGTTGATACATTTTTATGAATCAACTTAGAGGGCTACAGTTGGATATTCAATATCATGTTGCAAATTGAATAGATATGTTGGGCAAGAAAAATGTACATTTGCCCTCATAAATTTTGACTTTTGACTATTACATGGGGGACAAAAATGATGTAACATTTAATTGTTGTTGATTTCTCAGTGAGTGTCTTGGATGATGCAAGTTACTCCTATCCCTCGTTGAACATGTTAATCATAAATATAGCGAATGATTGGTTTCTTAACATACATTGATTATCTCATGTTTTGTTATAGAAAACAGCCTTTCTTTTCAAAACACGTAAGGGAATAGTGTTTTTTGTGGAACAGTTTTGCATTGAGCATGACATAGTTCAGTTTTTGTTGCACTCCATTTGTTGTAGATAATCCTATAGTACTAGCTATAGGCCTTGACTAAGGGAGTTGGGAAAAAACCAGAGAGAAAATCTCCTGTCCCTTTAGAAAATAAAGTGAGATTAACCTGCTAAAGTAAATTGTGTCTTGATTGCTAAAAACCCTTTCCAAAACTCTTAAATGCCTTAATAAGTCAAGGAAGTAGTCCTTAGACAGACTACCATGCCAAAGAACTGAAATGCAGACCAATTTCCACAACAGAGAGAGCAAGATACTTGATGTAGGTTGCAAAGCTACACTAGAGACAGCAACATCTGAAAGACTATACCAGAGAAACAGTGGCAAGAGTTAAGTTAAATGAAGAACTAACCTTGCAACAAAACACAGCCAATTATGGCCAAAAACCAGTGAAAACAGAGTAAAAAACAGTGATCTAATTACCATATGGTTGTATGATAAATAGAGTTTCCCCAAACTGTTTTATTCAGTATGTACACACAAACCCATCTATGCTACAGTAAATAATTTAACTTTTCTTCCAGCCAAATTGCATAAAATCCCTCTAGAGGTGCTCCCCAGAATGCTACAGTAGAGGTGGGCAGGGCACCTTGAAGCATCCTGGATGCCTGAAGCCAGAGAACCGCTAAAAACAACTCAAAAACCAGAAAACAATAGAAAACACCTTGAACCTTAAAATATGCTAAAAAATTCATCAAGACATACAACATAGAGAAAAATAAGGGCTATCTAATGGTACTAAGCACTTAAGCCTAAGAGTTAAGGTTAGCCCAGAAAACTCAAAAAACAAAATTAAACAGTTATAGCAAGAATGAAAAGTGACCAAAAGAGCCCTTAAAACTTGGAAGAAAAAAATACCATCAAAAATTAAAATATAGAGAGAAACCAGGGATATCCAATGATAATATCAACGTCTCTGTAGCTCCAATATTTGGCTTTTGAACTCAGGAAAAAAATAGTTAAAATCAATGCCATTTTAGACATCACCAAACAATACCAAAATACACAACAAAGGCACCAGCCAATGTTGGATCACCACATCTTCTCTCCAATTAAAAATGTCCACATTCTTTCTACTTCAACACCCACCATGTTCCAACATTTTTCAAAATCAATCTCTGAAATGGGTCCCTGCCAATACTGCATTGACCACAACATTATATGTACCATAACACCACAAGCTCATCCATACAAGACCTCTTGTGATTCTTGCTATTCCAGAAAAAAATCCTGCTCCAGACCTGGTCCTTCATCCTCTTCATTATCCTCATCTACATCTCAACCTGGTCCCTCTTCCAGCAAAACCAAAAGATCTAGGCCTTCAATTCTTATACCTAGATTTATGGTAACAATGTCAGAGCTTCTTCCGGAGTGAACCAAGAAATCCATTACTCACCTATGGTAACAACATCAGCGCTTCTTCCGGAGTGAACCGGAGTTTCACGCTTCCGCTGTACCACAGGATATACTATCTACATAATGCATAAATCACTAAGCATATCAACATCTACCCATAACACCCCCCCTCTTAGTGATTTCCCTACCACCATATCAACATAACAGTGAAATAAATAAATAAATAAATAAAGAAAATAAAGAAAAGAGACAGAACAGAAAAAAAATAAAATAAAATAAAATAATAATGATTGTAGATAAATATGTAATTAGAAAACTCCTAGTAAAAACCTTTTTTCCTTCCACACATTTGCTCCCAAATTTTTTGTCAACTAATCAGCAATCTGATCCTTTGTAGATACCCATTCAATATTTATCTCCTTCCTATGTACTTGTTCATTAACAAAATAGAAATCACGGTCAACATGCCTGCATCTTTTATCATAAGGATTATCTGTTGCTGCAACAATAGCCCCTTTATTATCACAATAAAGAGTTGTTGGTCCATCACATAAATCGACTTCTCGTAAAAGATTATGCATCCAAAGAGCTTTTCGAGTAGCATTTGACATTGCCATGAGTTCAGAATGTAAAGAAGCAGTTGCAACTCGTGATTGACGCTTTGACTGCCATAATATGAGACAATTGTTGATTTGTAGGACATGACCACCGGTAGCCCTAGCAAATTCACCACCCCATGTCGCATCACAGTAAACTTCAGTTGTGGGTCTATTATTGATAGTAGGAAATAGATGAAACTTTATATCTTTCGTAAATTGCAAATATCTTAGCAAATGATAAAGAGCATCCCATTCAGCTTTACCTGGTCTTGATGCATGATGTGCCAGGAAGTTGACAGGGTACGCTAAATCAGGCCTTGATCCAGCAACCAGATAAGATAAAGATCCAATGATGGAAAGAAATTTAAGTGGTTCTTGAGGTAGGTGAATTTTTTCTTTGAGAGAGACCAAAGAAAGACCTGTTGGTAGAGGCAAGCGAGATGTCAAACCAGTAGGATTGTGTTCATGAAGAATTTTGTGGACTAGAGCTGGTTGATAAATTGTGAAACCCTTTGGACATCTTGATATGGCCAAACCAACAATTGAAGAAATTCCATCAGACCATTTCACCTCAGCCTCTTTCCTAGATCATTTTCCAACTCATTTAATACCTTTTCATCACTACCAACTACAACGCCTTCATCAACATGAATCCAGAGCATCCCTTTCAAATTATCTTTTGTTATGACATAAACACTTGCATCTTGATTACTTGATTTGTATCCAAGATTACTTAAGATGCTGCTAATATGTTTCCACCAGCATCTTGCTGCCTGTTTGGTGCCATATAAAGCCTTTTTCAGTCTGCATACATGAGTTGGGTTTTCTGACTCAAAACCTTCTGGTTGTTTGACATAAATTTCTTCATCTATGACACTGTGAAGATAGGCTGCTGTAACATCAAAAGTTCTGATAGGCCAGTTATAAGTTGCTGCTAGAGTGAGTATAAGACGTAGAGAAGCAAAAGTGGCAGTAGGAGTAAAAGTGTCTTTGAAATCAATGCCTTCCATTTGTTTGAAACCTTGAGAAACAAAACATGCTTTGTTTTTGACAATTTTTCCAAATTCATTTCTTTTTAAAGCAAAAACCCATCTAGCACCGGTGACAGATTTACCAGTAGGGAGAGGAACAACATCCCATACATCCATTTTTGACATGTTGTCCAATTCTTGACCACATGCAACTTTCCATTCAGCAGCATGTTCTGATTTCATGGCCTGTTTGAAAGTCCTGGGAACTGGTTCTGATAAGTCACCCGCATTTTTTTCAATGAAATCTACCATTATATCTTGGGTGGATAGGATTTCCTCAGCAGTAAAATCACCAAATTTGAGAGAATTGAGAATGAATGATAAATCACCCTTAGAAGTATGTTCAGCAGGAAAAGGTTTTGAAAGAGATTCATTTGCTGAGTCATCACCTTCTGGGACAAACTTTGCCATTGCTGATTGAACAAAAGAGTTAGATTCAGGATGCCAGAAAATCCAACCTTTTCCTCCATCAACAAAACCAACTACTCTACATCTTATTGCTCAAGGATGCATCCTAGTTCTCTTCTCCTTTGGAATGTGGACATAAGCCCATTGTCCAAAAATCTTAATTGGCGCAAAATCAGAAATTTTGTTGAAGATAATTTGATATGGAGTACTGTCAGTAACTCGGACATTCGGTAGTCGATTGTGGATGTATGATGCCCAGCAATAAGCAAAAGTCCAAAAGGTTGGAGGTAGATTAGATGCCAAAAGAATGGTACGAGCAATTTCACCAACTGTTTCATTAAAGCGTTCCGCCATACAATTTTGTTCATGATGATAAGGCATTGAATGTTCATGTAGAATACCATTATTAGATAAGAAATCTAAGAACTTTTTGTTCATGTATTCTCTGCCAATTTCAGTACGTAGAATCTTTATATGATTTTTAGTAGCTGTCTCCAGTCTATTCTTGAAATTGATAAAGGCTTCAAAAACATCAGACTTCTTTTTTAATATAAATACTTCACCATAAGTAGAAAAAGATTCTCTAAATGTAGCTACCCATATTTCACCATTATCAGTACTATCAACCATTGGCCCAACCCTGTCAGAAACCACTAAGTCCATCAAAAGGTGTTCACGTTTGGTAGCTATACAAGTGTTTCTCTTTTTACTCTTAGAAGTGGCACAAATATCACAGTGCAACCTACATGATGGGACATATGAAGGGGCATTGTGACAAAGGCTATGTTTTGCCACTCTTTGTAGAACTCTTGTACTTGTGTGGCCTAGACGTCGATGCCAATCCATGATGGAGTCAGGAAGTGCTTTTGGGTATGGGATAGAAGACATCTTTGATGGTACCGAAGGGGCAGGCAAAGAAGCAGAAGATAGAGAATTAAAATATTGCATTTCAAAACGGTTAATCTCTAGATCAGATGGGTAAACTATATTAACATTCCATTTGCGTTCAGAAGGTGAAATAAGAGCATTGAAAAGAATTTTTTTGTCTTTTGAAATAATATAATCATGATTATCATTTAAAGAAAGAGAAACACCATTTTGAAGGAGATCAAAAGGAGAAATAAGGGTTGATTTAGCCTTATCACAAAAGAAAACACCTTTGAGCGTGGTTAGTTTTCCTCCAGGTCCATTAATTAAGATATTTCCATGGCCGGTAATAAAAGCAGCAGAAAGATCAGTTGCTGTTTTGACTGGGATAGGAGTGGTCAAATGTTGGAAGTTAGAGAGAAGACGTACATCACCAGTAACGTGATGAGTAGCCCCAGTATCAAAAACAGCTTGAGATCCATTACCATCCATATCATTTTGCCATTCGTCACTTCCAATTTCAATTTCTTTTAAGGAAGTAGTAAGAACATCCACTGCTTTGCAATCTATTTCATTTAATTTGATCTTTGAGGAGCTTTGTACTGGGTGTCTATTTTCTCTATCTTGAAAAGATCGACGAATTTGACCTATAGCTGCGCGATTACGTTGACTTCTAGCCTCACGTTGAGCCCAAATTTCTGCATTGAAAGCATTGCCATCAGGATTGTAGGGACAATTAGGCATAAAATGTTCAGAAGATTTGCATAAGTGGCATAAATATTCAGTTCGTTTATTGCCAGGCCTATAAGAATCCATTTTGACTTTTTTGAAAGCAAGAGAAGATATTTCGTCAGGAGAAATGTTGGTTTCAAGTGAGGTAGACATGGTTGGTGCATTGTTTAAAATAGAAGATGAGGAGTTGGTGAATGAATTTTGGAGAACATCCAACATTTGATCAAACGAGGGTTGAGATACATAATGTCGAAGTTCAAAATGACGGTTGGCTTCAACAGAAAGGAATTTAACTGAAGGAGGGAGAAGGAGTTGAGCAAAAATAGCTTTCAATTCATCGTAACCAAAAATAAAACCGGATCTTTGAATTGCTTTGAATTTTGAGCCTATATTTTCTCCGTGAGTAATGATATCAACAAAAGAAGAGTTTTTTATGTTAAGAAGGTCCTCAAAAAGTGATATTCGTGACGTGTGAGATGCTTTATCAAATTTAGAACTGAGAATGGAAAAAGCTTTGTGAGAAGTTATACCAAAATCAATGAATCGCTGAAGCTTTTCTTCAATCGTGTTGTAGATTGCATGCCAGCTCATTTCATCTTCAAATTTTGACATATTGTCTTTAATTGCATCGGCATTTGTTATATACTTGGTTGTACGTACACGTCGCGTCAAAAAAATGTTAATATTTTTAACCCATGTTTTCCAGTTAGACCCATCTGATTTTAGTTTAGACATTTTATTTGTTCTTTGTATTACATCATCAATTACATCGGCACAGTCTTTGCCTTTGTAAGTATCAAATGCTGCATTGTTGTTATCGGAGATAAATGAATCACTGCTAAGTGATGAAACAGATCCAGGGCTTTGTGCATGGCTGGTTCTCGCAAGTCGCGACGTCGAGGCACGCGTACTATCGTGTCCCAAACGACGCAACTGAAAACCGGGGCCACGTCGCGACGCCGTGGCGGTAGGAGAGGGTGCTCCTCTATTTGTGTGATGGGGGGGAGGGTCGCGGGGTAAAGATGATGAAGATGGCGGTGGGGCCATATTGGTATCGGAGCTAGGTAAGGTAGGTTGAGTTGAGGGAGGAGGGGTGGTACTCGGTTGACGCGCCGTTTCGGTGCTGCCACTAGATGATGTAGGAGAAGTTGGCGTGCCTGAAAAGGAGCGCGACCGTCTTTGCGTGCGAGGTGTAATGTTAGGCAGAGGATTTAAATTCTTTAGTTCTCTGCTAAGAGGAGGTGGAGGTGGCCTATTGCATGCTAAACGAGGGCGCGACTGGAAAGGATTTGGTTTGGTAGGGGGAACCGGCATAGACAGTTTTAACGTGGGGAAAGCACGGGGTTTGTAGTCTCTCGGGAATTAGAAAAAAAATATTAATTGCTGATTAAAAATTTCATAGGGACGGCCCATAACCTATGGTAACAACGTCAGCGCTTCTTCCGGAGTGAACCGGAGTTTCACGCTTCCGCTGTACCACAGGATATACTATCTACATAATGCATAAATCACTAAGCATATCAACATCTACCCATAACAAGATTAATCAAAAAACTCCACCCTTCAAAAAAGAGTTCCAACACCACTACTACCACTAGCTTCACCATGCCTGGTCCTTCTGATGGTAAAACTATTTCTTCTCTGTACTGAAATTTAAACTAATGACTTTCCAGTTCATTCCCATCCAGATAGTGATAATGACAATGTGGGAAACGTTGAAACACCAACACCCAAATATTTTCCCACCATTAAGGAAAAATTACAACAACATTAATTGCAACAAAAAATCATATTCAAAACTTCTTCCAATCCACTCCTTCCAAAGATCCATGGGACATTGAGAAAAGAAGACACCTCATCCACCAGTTCAAAGCTAATGCTGAGCGCTTTGTTTCATCTCTTGATTCTCTTATGTAATTTAATTCTTGACTAAATTTCTTGACTTAGAAATAAAATTTTTTGACCACTTTCCAGACTTCCTGAATGTAGCCAACATAAAAATATTCCCTCAGTTTAAAGTCTTGGGGGACTCACCCTCAGTTTAAATTTTTGGGGGACTCAAATTCTTCACTTTATAGTGTTGGGGGACTCTAAACCTAAATCCAAAAAGACAGACCATATATCAAACCATTATAGACTCAAATAAACAAACTAAAATTCTTGGGTAACTTTTCTACAGAGCTGCTAGCTCATCAGTTACCCCCACAATTGCCTTAACTAAATTCAGATCTTCCCCCTTTGGATTCCCTCCGCCCAATTAACACCAAAACATTATCAGTTTATAGTCCTGAAGGACTCACCCATCAAAAATTCTCATTTTATAGTCTTGGAGGACTAAAATTCCTCAGTTTAAAGTCTTGGAGGACTATACAACCATTTTTAAGTTTAAAGTCTTGATGGACTAAAACCAACTTTCAGTTTAAAGTCTTGATGGACTAAAAAATTCCAATAATTTATAGAGTCTTGAAAAAATTAGCCAGTTTAAAGACTTAGAGGACTAAAAGTATTCTTGCATAAGTACTTTGCACTGCTTTTAGGAATACCTCCCACATTCTACTTGTTGACTTAAAGATCCACTTCAATTTCTACAATCACTGAAAATAATTTTCTCTTCATCTCTTTCTTTTCATTCTTCTCTCCCAAAGATCATGGTAACTCTTGGATCCCCTAGATTTGACCCTTCCAATCTTCCTTGTTTTACTGCTCCCAAGGACTATGCCTTCAAGAAATGAATTCATATGTGTAGACCCTGAACTTTCACCTTAACAACCCCTGAATCCAAATTATACAACAGAGCTTGTGACTCCTGCAACCCTAAGAAGAAAAGAGGTGAAAAAGATTCCAATTATCCCATTCCTCCAGCTTCACCTTCTCATAAATATATTTCTAGAACTCCTACTAGATCTCTAGAATTAGGCCCAGCCTCTTCTTCTTTCTCTTCTGCTCCTTCAATAAATTCTAGAACATCAGTCCCCAGAGCCCATTCTAAATGACAAGCTTTATTCTCTCAATCTTCTGATTTCCTCTCTTCCAATACACCTTCAAATGCCTTAAAATAGACTCCTAGTCTCTTAGACAGTGTCAAGGTGGCCCGCCTGCTTTTCTCAGAAGTAAAAATCAGGTAGAAAACTCCCTAATATCACCAGAAATCAACCAAATTCCTTCTTCTTTTAAAAAAACTTCTAACCAACAACCTCCTAGTGCTTTCAGAGCAATGCTGTCAGCCAGGCTACTAGACTTACCCAGTGAAATAATTAATTATTTACTGGATGAAGCCGCACCTTATCATCTTTAATTATTATTTAATTATCATTTAGTTACATTAAAATTAGTTATAAATTAACTAGCTACAGAATGTTAAAATTAAATTAATTAATTAAATAAGTAAAATTAAAATTAAAATTTTGTCCCTTATATTTTTCTCTAACACCGTGCTCAATTGACAGGTTGGGAAAAAATTAAAACTTTATATTTAAAAAAAATAAAATACAAAGATAAAATAAGATTTAAATATTCAAATAATATTAAATATATACAAAAAAATCAAATTTCTTATTTGGGATTGACATTTACAGTAAATATTAAAAATATTGATGTATTTCTGACATACTCTGTAAATACATCTTTTTGACGCCTTCTTTTTGGAATAACTTTATTATTTGAAATGCTCTTTCTGGAATGTTCTTTTTCTCTCTCTCTTCCTACTGTTTTTAGAATTTGATTTCCGTGCTTTGTCTCTCCTTTGCCTATAAAAGGCCTCTCTTTTTGTTGTCTTTTGATCATTCTTTTTTACCAACTCATTTTATTACAATAAAAATAACACTAAAACTTATTTATTATAACTTATATCTTTAGTACTTACAACAAAACGTAATTCTATTCTATAACTTATATAAAATATTTAAATTGACCTCTTACTTTGAGAAAAGAAATCATACTTGATTGAGAAATACGTACCTAGTTATTGAGAGTCAAATAATACCTTAAAATCTTCATATAAGACCGTACCAAAGCTTCTAGACCAAAAGTGACCCTTGACAAATGCAGTCTAAAACTTTAAGTTCTTACACTTTCCACACATCTCAACCTTCCAGAAGACCTTCCAGAACTTCCCAAGAAAAGACCAGAACTCCAAATACAGTCCCAGATCCCAAATCACCTTCACCACACAATATGGGGGGTGGACTTGCTAGCAAGTCTGCAACCTTGGACCCAAACTCACCATAGATTGAACACACATTGAGCTATTGATAAAGGAACCATACAGTAAGGGATGAACACCACTCAGCAGAACAGTTTTAGGTGGGTGTTCAAGTAGAGTTCAGTATGGGTTCAGTCTGAGTTCAGTCTGAGTTCCATCTGAGTTCCATCTGAGTTCAGGTTGAGGACTTGCTAGCAAGTCCACCCCCTATATTGCGTAGTGCTTCCCATCTAGAAAAAATACTACACCTCTACTCTACCTGCCAATTACTCTTCATAAAGTTCCTTCTCTTCAAGAACTTCATCTAGAAAGTAACAATCAGCCCCCAGATCTCCTTCTCCTGCTCCCTCATACAACAACTCTAATTCTACCACACCAGACACCAACAAAACTGAGCAGCGTATTAGAAACAATAACACCAACAACACCAACAGCACCAATAACACCAATAACACTTCTTTTTCTCCAACTAGGCCTCAGGAGCAGTAGAACCCTAGTTAACCTTCTCAAAACTCTATGGAAGAGGGTCAAGTCAACCCTTATTCATCTCTGGCTGATCCACCAGCCACAAACCTTCCAAATCCTTTAGAGTTCCATAATACAATGGCTTAAAATTTTAAAAAAGTTCCAATCTGTAAGTACCATAGTATTTAATCTAATTTCATCAACAAAAAACAACTTCTGATCAAAAATTCTTCTTATTTAGATGGCACTCCTCCTCCAGAAGACACTGTTGGAGTTGGCCAACCTCTTGAACCTACTTTAACCTTGAATTATTTAGAAATGAAAAAAAACCAAAGCATCATGTGTTCAAATATGCTAAAAGATTTAGCTATTCATGAACCCTTGAATGAATTTGAGAAAAAACTGAGAAAGCAACTTCTGGATGACCACAGGAAGATGTCCAGAATCATTAAGCAGATCTTCCAATGTTTCTTACCAGCCTCTTCTGCTACCTCTATTGAGCTACTTTCAAAACCAGTTCCAGACAACTACAATCCCTACCATTTTAAAGCAGACTACACTTTAAAGAACCTAGTGCATGCCACAATCCCAAAAAAAAAACATCAACACAATCCTAATCAATCTTCAGAAGCTTTTTCTTCCCAAAATTAAATTATTGAAAACAGAAATAAATTAAATTAAATTAATTAATAAAGAAAGAAAAAATTAATAAATAGAAATTAAAACTATATTTTTATCTGTATTTTATATTTTATATTTTATATTTTATATTTTATATTTTATATTTTATATTTTATATTTTATATTTTATATTTTATATTTTATATATTATATTTTATATTTTATATTTTATATTTTATATTTTATATTTTATATTTTATATTTTATATTTTATATTTTATATTTTATATTTTATATTTTATATTTTATATTTTATATTTTATATTTTATATTTTATATTTTATATTTTATATTTTATATTTTATATTTTATATTTTATATTTTATATTTTATATTTTATATTTTATATATATTTTTTTTTATTTTTTATTTTTTATTTTTTATTTTTCATTTTTTATTTTTTATTTTTTATTTTTTATTTTTTATTTTTTATTTTTTATTTTTTATTTTTTATTTTTTATTTTTTATTTTTTATTTTTTATTTTTTATTTTTTATTTTTTATTTTTTATTTTTTATTTTTTATTTTTTATTTTTTATTTTTTATTTTTTATTTTTTATTTTTTATTTTTTATTTTTTATTTTTCATTTTTTATTTTTTATTTTTTATTTTTTATTTTTTATTTTTTATTTTTTATTTTTTATTTTTTAATTTTTATTTTTTATTTTTTATTTTTTATTTTTTATTTTTTATTTTTTATTTTTATTTTTTATTTTTTATTGTCTGGATGATGAAGCTTCTGGAGGCTGGTCCGGATTATGATGTTGTTTTTGTTTTTTGTTGGGGTTGTGGGAAGCACTGTGTTCTTTGAAGTGCATCCTGCTGGAGGGATAATAGGGTTTTATAATGGGCAGGAATGGGTTTGGATGGAAGTTCAGAAGAGGAAGAAGAAGAGGCAGGAATGGATTGTTGGAAGGTGTGCTTAATGATCCTAGACATCTTCCAGTGGTTGTCCAATAGTTGTTTCCTCAAGGTTTTCTCAAAGTCATTTAATGGTCCATGGAGGGCAAAGGCTTTTAGAATGTTTGAACACATGGTGCTGAGGTGTTGTTTCATGTCTCTATAATCCAGGGTCAAAGAAGTTTCTATAGGTTGGCCAACTCCAATAGTAGATTCAGGAGGAGGGGTGCCAACTAGACAAGAAGAATTGGATCAGTAATTATTTTTGTTGAAGAAATTGGATGAATTAATGTGGTACTTACAGATTGGATGCTCATAAAATTTGTAAGCAGCTGGGATTTGGCCTTCTGAAGATTTTGGAATGATCATAGTAGGTGGGTCAATCAGGGAAAGATATGGATTCTCTTGGTCTTTCTCTGAAAGATTTTGAGAAGGTGTACCTGGGAGGCTGATGTTCCTGGGGCCTAGTTTGAGAAGCAGGATTGTTGTTGTTGTTTTGGTTGATATTTCTGTTAGATTTAAGAGGCAGTAATGGATTGTTGGAAGGTGTGCTTAATGATCCCAGACATCTTCCAGTGGTCGTCCAATAGTTGTTTCCTCAAGGTTTTTTCAAAGTCATTTAATGGTCCATGGAGGGCAAAGGCTTTTAGCATGTTTGAACACATGGTGCTGAGGTGTTGTTTCATGTCACCATAATCCAGGGTCAAAGAAGTTTCTAGAGGTTGGCCAACTCTAATAGTAGATTCAGGAGGAGGGGTGCCAACTAGACAAGAAGAATTGGATCAGTAATTATTTTTGTTGAAGAAATGGGATGAATTTATGTGGTACTTACAGATTGGAAGCACATCAAATTTGTAAGCAGCCAGAATTTGGACTTCTGAAGATTTTGTAATGGTCATAGTAGGTGGATCAATCAGGGAAAGATATGGATTCTCTTGTTCTTCCTCTGAAAGGTTTTGAGAAGGTGAACTAGGAGACTAATTTTCCTGGGGCCTAGTTGGAGCAGCAGGTCTGTTGTTGCTGTTTTTAATATTTATGCTTGATTCAGTTGGATGAGTTGCTGGTGATAGAGTACCAGGGTTGTTATAAGATGGAGCAGGAGAGGGTGATTTGGAAGCAGATTGATCTCTTCTGGATGGAGCTTTTGAGGGAATGGAACTGTCAGAAGAATAGTTGGCTGACAGAGGAGAGGTGTAGTTTTGTTGTCTTAACTGGGGACAAAGTTGTTGCTTTGGTGCAGTGTTGGGTGCTCTAGTTTCTTCCTGGGGTCCTCTGGCAGGTCTCCTAGAAGTTTGGGAAATTTTGGAGTTTTTGGACCTTGGAAAAGTTGGCTGCATTGCTCTGGGAGCAGTGGGAGGTAATTGCGTGGAGTTGTTTTCGATGATTGGATGAATTTGGCTGTTTTCTGGTTGTTTTTGAGGTTTTGAGCCTGATTTTCACTTTCTAGTGAGGCGGCGGGCCGCCTGGATGCGGTCTAGAAGCCTAGGAGCTAATTTAGCAGAGATAAAAGCTGTTTCTTGGGGAGCTAAGGCTGGTCATTTGGGAAGAGTTCTGGAAGCTGAGTTCCTGGATCTTCTGGATGGTGCTGAGGATAAAGAGGAAGAGGATGGACCAAGCTCTGGGGATCTGGTAGGGGATCTGGAGAGGTATTTATGAGAAGGTGAAGCAGGAGGAATAGGGTAGTTGGCATCTCTATCATATTTCTTCTTTTTGGAGTAGCAAGAATCACAAGCCCTGTTGTAGAATTTGGCTTCAGGAGTTGGAAGAGTGAATGTGCAAGGTCTGCACATGTGGATGCACTGTTGGCAGGCATAGCTCTTGTGAGCAGTCAAGCAAGGAACAGTAGAGGGGTCAACATCACAGGATCCAGCCATGATCTGTGGTGAGAAAAGATGATGGAAAGAGATAAGAAGGAGATTTTTGTCAGTGATGGGTAGATGATGAAGTGAAGGTGGAAGTTCAGAAGTTTGGCTGTAGGTGTGTTCTGTATGAAATCGGCTGCATCTATTTTATGCAAAACTCTGTCAGTCCTCCAAGACTTTAAACTGGCTGGTTTCAAGATTAGTCCATTAAGACTCTAAACTGAAAAATCTATGGTTTCAAGATTATCCCCCCAAGACTTTAAACTGAGGATTGTTTGATGGTGTAGTCCCCCAAGACTATAAACTGTGGAATGGGTTTGAAATATTGGCAGAGGTTATCCACAGGGGGAGCCTCCAAATTTAGCAAAGGCAAGTTTGGGGGTAACTGATGGGCTGGCAGCTCTATTCACAATTACCCCAGAATGTTAGTTTTTTCTCTGTGTCTTAATGTGGTTGATCTCTGGTTCTGGGTTTACAATTTAGGTTTTTGAGTCCCCCAAGACTTTAAACTGAGGGTTTTTGAGTCCCCCAAGACTTAAAACTGAGGGTTGTTTGTGGTTACATCCTATAGAGGGTGTGGCAATATTTTCTTTTCTGAATCAAACTCAAGTACTAGTGGAATTACAGAGGGAATCAAGAGATGAAATGAAGTGTTCAGAATTAGCCTTGAACTGGTGAATGAGGTGTCTTCTGTTCTCAATGTCCTGTGGATCTCTAGCAGGAGTGGATTGGAAGTAGTTTAGAAGAAGGTGTTTCTGTTGAGATGTGTGTTGTTGGAACTTGGCCTTAATTGTGGGCAAGTGGTTTGGTGTTGGTGGATCAATGGATCCTATATTGTTATCATCACTGTAAGAAGATGGAGGAACTGAGAAGTCATCAGTTTTATAAAGTGGAAAGAAGAAATGGAAGTTTTTACCATCAGATGGACCAGGGTTGGTGGAACTTGTTGTTTTAGTGGTTTTGGCACTCTTCTGGGAAGGGTGTAGCTTTTTGGTTGATCTGGGAATCAACATGGATGTTCTCATAGTCCCTAATGATTTTTCTTACACTCACTTTTCTCACACTTATTTTTCTTGCACTTACTTTTCTTACATTTACTTTTCTGACCTTATGTCCCTCCCTAAAATATCCCCAACTCGTGCTGGATATCCCCATCAGGGATATCTTACTTGGTGCGTAGTGTATGGGATATTTTGTTTTTTATTTATTTTTTTTTTCTAGAAAATAGTTTTTTACTCCAATTTTTGTTTTTCTCTGTTTTTTTACAATTTTTTTTTGAAAAAAAAAAATTCTCATGGTCGCAAATGATTTTTCTTACACTTACTTTTCTCGCACTTATTGTTCTTGCACTTACTTTTCTTAGATTTATTTTTCTGACCTTATGTGTCCCTCCCTAAAATATCCCCAACTCGCGCATGGATATCCCCATCAGGGATATCTTACTTGGTCCGTAGTGCCATTGGGTATATTTCACTTTGGGTGTGGTGATTGCGCCCCACACTACGATAAATGTTTGTTTTGTCTTGGGGCGCAACAATGGCGCAATAATTACGCAACAGTTAAGTAACAATTATTTTTGGCACTTAAAGGTCTTTGATCGGTCTCAAGTGCAAAAAACAATTGTTTCCTAACTGTTGCACAACTGTAGCGTAATTATTGCGCCCCATGGCAGCACAAACATGTGCTGTAGTGCCATGATGAAACTAACATTCGTTGCAGTGTGAACCGACGCCTGGTTGAGGAAAAGTTCTAGTAGTAAAACAAAGTATTTATATAAAGTAAAATAACCTAAATATATTTCTATGTAAGCATCCATATAATCCTGCACTAGCAAATCTGTTTGTTATGCCATACGGCGTAACTGTTGAATAACGGTGGTGTAACAATTATTATTCACTGCTAGGAGACAAGAGGATTGTTATGTAATTGTTGTGCAACCGTTACACATACTACCAAATTTTTTTGTTACGCCACACAGCGTAACAGTTGCGTAACGGTTGTGTAACAAATACGTAACAATTATTATTGATTGCTAGGGGACATAAAAATTGCTATGTATTTATTATGCAACTGTTACACAACTGTTACGCATTTGTAACGCCTTGTGGCGTAACGAATGGTGTTGGTAGTGACAACTGTTACGCATTCGTTACACGTTGAGATGTAACACTACGTGCAAACAGCTGACGAAATCACCCCCACGTCGCCCCGACGTTGGGCCAACGTGGGGGAAGGGTGCTACGTCAGCTAAAATTTGTTTTTTATTTATACAGGCAATAAATTGATTGCAAGGTATGATGACATGAAGTTATCCCACATAGTTCCATATGAACCTGTTAGCCGACGTAGCACCCATCCCCCACGTCGGCCCAACGCCGGGGCGACGTTAAAGTAATTTCGTTGGCCGTTTGCAAGTGGTGTAACGAACAGTACTGGCAGTGCTAATAACTATAACAATCGCTTATCTTTGTTATATTAACTTGAATGAAATTGACTTTCCGTAACACAACGAACCTGATCAGAATCTGCCCTTAACCTTGTCTGCTAAACATCATCAGTCCACGTAGTATCCAACAAGAGGGACTAAATACGACCAACCGCTCATGGCTTGGTTCCAGTAACTCTTCCCACTTGCTTTTGTATATCAGTTAAAAAATTTTATACCTTTTCAAAAGCCTTAGAACGTTTAAGGCCATCCATTATTGCACATTTTCAAAATCACATAACATTCTCGATTTAGCATGGTTAGTGCACAGTCATGACTGCTTGCTGCAACAATAGAACTAACAATCTGTGGTGCAGCTAAAAATCAAGTATTTATACTTGTCCCTCTTGATCTTCATTTCATCAATCAGTCGTTCCCATCAACAACTTATTGTCTTCGAAGATTATAAATGCAAGAAAACATCTGTCCCTCTGCCTCCCACAAATCCAAACTGTATCTCATACAAGAATGCTATTCATTCTTTCCGCGTATTTCCTGATAATTTAGGATCTTCCTATATATTCTATTATAATAATGACTGTACAGGCTCCATGCAAGAAATCTTTCTAATAAACACAACATGCCAGACATCAGAACTAAATGGGATATTGTCTATGAGGGTAGTTTACCATTGAAGTTTTTGCTTTTTTAGGGCAGTTATCCATGTTAAGGAGCTATTGATTAAGAACCAGAATACATTAAAATATACTAGAAACTACAAGAGTGTTATGTACATAGTTATGATAGACACCACGCGCAAATAGCCGACGAAACTGCCCCCACGTTGCGCAGACGTTGGGTAAGGGTGCCACGTTGACTAAAACATGGGCGGCCGCCACGTCAGCTAAAGCCAAGCTCATATGTTGCTATATGGGCTCACTTCATCTCATGGTAACTAAGATGACATCTTATGCTCAATTCATTGCCTGCAGAAATAAAAAATGTTATCAAACTTCAATAGGAATAATTACATCTTTGAGAGAAACAATATGGTATCAAAAAAAAGTGCACCGCTTTATCATGCTAATGACAAAACTAAACTACTTGTTTAACATCCACTGAGTGCGCAATTGATCTAAACAACAAAATTTATCCTTCAATCCTCATTTTTCTTATACTTCATCACAAAAAAACTGAAAAATCCCTTCTAAACTAATATAATCATTTCACTTGAGATGGGAGAACCTTATGGCTACAACAACACCTATAATATCCAACCAGCTAATGACGTTCAAGCACAACTTTTTTAACTCCAAGCAAGTTTAAATCATCGAGACCAAGTTATCGCACAACTGATGGAAAAGGTTAAAAATTTAGAGCTTCAACAATCTACATCAGCACAGGGGGAGTTAAAAGGAAAGAAAAAGGTATCCACACCGAAATCAGCTTCTAAAAATCAAGAAAGTAGAAAAGGTAAAAATAAACAAGCTGCAGCTTCTACCTCTACTCCAGTTCCAAGTATACCACGGAGGCCGGAAACGTTGGAAAGACCGACCCACTCACCAAAGACTCCCAGGAACTATAATGAATTAATCAAACCCAACTCTCCTGCCTCATCTTCAAAAAAGAACCCAATGCAAATGATTATGCGTGAGCAACCTGATGGGTTTGAAAAAACAAAAGTAAGTTTTTCCATTATAATCAGTTTGAATCCTTTACTCATAAACTTACCTTCATTGTTTTTAAGGATGCAAATTTTTTCCATATTAGACTTTTGTGGGGTCTTTTTGAAACTCGTGCTGTTCCACCACCATCAAACCCAGACAAGCGAATAGAATTTTATCAGCAATTTACATCCACCGATGAAATTAAAAATACCCTTTCAAACAATAAATCTGCCGAGCTGATTTCAAAGGAAGAAATTGAAGTCCTGAGAGACTTGAGGACTGGCAATAAGAAAATTGGCAAATGTATTGTGTATCTATCCAAGTTTTTCTTGATATATATGCGCTCTTCTCTGGCGAAACTTGGCATTTGTCATTGGGCACCCGACTTTAATGAACAGCCTGATTCAATCTATAACGAGGCTTGCAGAATTAGTGCGCTAATGACCTTTCGACAAGCATTAATTTCAAATGCTTACAAGTATATGAACATCAATAAATCCCACATGGACAACTATGGCCTTCTTCAACAGGCCTACAATCATTACATTCACTTCATGATGGCTAAGCGTTATGTGACCAAATCTAAAAATAAAGGAAAGCACAATCAAGACGAGGAAAGAAAAGTTATACAAAAGGCTTGTCAAAGGGTAAGTATTCACCTTGAAATCTATGGAAAAAAACACTTACTTTAATGTAATCATACAGCTTCATGATGCACAATTCAAGTTTGCAATTAATAATAAATTTCCTCTACGTTATAGAGAAATAATAGACTGCCTTCAAGCTCATAGTGACAACAAGTATTGTCCAAAAAAAAAAGTCTATTTAGTCAAATACTTGCCTTACCGTTCTGAAGCGGCCAATATTTTCTTTCGCCGGTTGGATTCTGAAATGAAGAGGAACGAAAAGATGGAAGGAAAACGCCCACAACGTTGTACACGCATTTGAGTATAAAATCCTGAAGAAGCCACATTCCCAAAAGCCCCAAAAGGATTGCCAATTGACTTTTATGACGCTGAATGGTATGACAATTTACTTCCAGTGTGGTCTTCCAACATTGGCAGGGGCCTTGGTTGTGCGATTTGGTGTTGTTTGGGCATGTCTTAATTGACATCTGTTAAGGAATTAGGTATTTTTCTGGTTTTATTCCGTGGATATTGGGTCTGCGGGTATGTGAGTACAATCATTGGATAGCCCTGGTCTTTCTCTATATTTTAGGTCTTGTAGACATTTTTCATATTCTAAGTTTTAAGGGGTCATTTCCTCATTTTTCATTTATAAAAGATAGATATTTAATTTTGTTTTTCGTGTTTTACGGGCTAACCTTAAGTCTTAGGGTTAAGTGCTTAGTACCGTTGGATAGAGCTATTTTTTCTCTATATTTCATGTCTCAATGTTGTTATAGTGATATTCCGTGTTTTAAAGATTTTAGTCGTTGTAGTTGTTTCTTCTAAGTAGATTGGGTGTTTTTATTGGTTTTCTGGCTTCAGGGAGGCCGTGCCGCTTCAGGCGGCACCTCCGACGTTGGGTGGCCTGCCCGCCTCTGTTTTAGAAGGTTGGGGAGCGCTTCTGGAGGGTTTTTTATGCAATTTGGCGGGTACAGGCACCAAATTGGTGGGTGTGCATGGGCTCTTTGATAGTGGTCTGTGTGTACATAGTGAATAAGACAGTTTGGGGAAACCTTAATCATCATACAACCATCCGGAGGTGATATCATTGTTCCTCACTCAGTTTTCACTGTTTTCTGGCCACAATTGGCTGTGTTTGTTGCAAGTGAGTTCTTTATTTAACTTAACTTTGGCAACAGTTTTCTCTGTTATAGTCTTGCAAGCTATAGCAAGTATTATTGCTGTCTCTGGTGTGTATTTGCAGCCTACATCAAGTATCTTTGCTGTCTCTGGTGTGGAAATTGGTCTACATTTCAGCTCTTTGGTTTGGTAGTCTGTCTGGAGACTACTTTCTTGGCTCATCAAGCAGTCAAGTGTATTGGAAAAGGGACTTTTGGTAAACAGGAACCAATTTACTGTAGCAGGTAAATCTCACTTATTTTTCTAAAGGGACAGGGAATTTTCTCTCTGGTTTTTCTCCAACTCCCTTGTTCAAGGCCTATAGCTAGTACTATAGGATTGTCTACATTTCTGTCGCCCAACATGGGGTTCGAACCTGCTAGTTCTTTGGAATCTTTGTTTTCTTTGGTTGGCTCTTTTTGGTGTTTTGGACTGGAAGAATGGCTTCTGGTTCTGCTATTCCTGTGGTGACTGTCAGTGGGGGGGATGGTCCTCCTGCTGTGATGGTTAGGGAATGTGTTAGGATTAAAACTTGGGATGGTACCAAGTTTAATGGGGAAGATGTGAAGTGGTTTCTGGAGAAATATGAAACTGCTGCTGGTGTGGATGGTGCTTCCTACCTGGACATGGTGAAGCAGATTATCCTCTTCATTGGTGATAGGACAGTGGAGAAGGAGATTGTGGCCATGTCTGGCTACAAGAAGAGGGATTGGAAATTGTTGTGTAGAGAGATGGTGGATAGATGGGGTGTCAGGTTCACTATGGTGGATCTGAACAAGGTTGTCAGTGAATGGCAATTATATGGTGGTGTTGGTAACTTGCATAGTTACAGGAAGTTTCTGCTACAGTTTGATCCTGTGGTGGAATATTTGGTGGAAGTGGAGGAGCTGGCACATGAAAATGCTTCCAAGGATGTTTTTTGGTCTGCCCTGTCTAGAGATGTCAGGATGGATGTGTTGAAGGAGTTGTCAAGAAAAGAATTGATGAAAACTCTTTCTAATGGGGACCAGAAGTTTCCTGACTTGGATAAGGTGAAGGAGGCTGTGGAGGCCCATTTGAATTTATTGGCTGTGGACACCTATCAGGAGGGGTGTGCCAAGTATGTCAGCAAAGTAAGTGAGGCTTTGGCTGAAGAGGAAGTTAGGGAGAAGAAGGAGGAGAGGAAATTGGAGAGGGTTCCAAAACAGGAGAGGGACCCATTTGTGGAACAGTTGGCTGACCTTACAAAACAGCTACACATTTTTGTGCAGGAGGCTAAGAAGGTCATTAAGGCACCTTCTCAGCCTAGAGATTTTGAAAGGAGGGCTGGTAGGAGTGATCCTTGGGTCTTCTCTTATTGCAGTAGGAGAGGGCACAGGTCCAATGATTGTTGGGCATTGAACAGGGATGTTTCTGAGGGAAAAGTGGAGTTTGATGGCAGGGTTTTCAAGTTCCCTGATGGTTCTTTTGTGAAGCCCAGTGAGGGGAAGGCTCCTGTTGATTTGGTCAGGAGAAGGGGTGGTCTCAATCAAAGGAGGCCAAGGTTTGAGGAGATTCCTGATCAAGGGAAGTCTTCTGGTAAGGAGAATGAGGATGTCAAGGGAATGGGGAAGGACGTCAATAAGGTCTCATTTTCTACTTCCTTTGGTGGTTTGAAGTTGTATTCTTGTGGTGGGCAGTCAAGTGGGGAATGCTTGGCTGGTGTTTATGATGTGGAAGCAGGAAAGGTGGGAAGGCCTAAGAGCAGTTCTCAGGCACAACCAAAGCCTAAGGCTTCAAAGGTGGATCCTAAGCTGAGTGCAGCTAGGAAGAGGTACAGCAAAGAGGAGCTGTACAAGATGCAGAAGGGTATGGCTGACATGGGTCCCCCTAGTTTTGGAACATTGGACATGAATGGTGAGCCAATGCCAATGGAGGTGGATTCCGACTCTGAGGAGGATGTCCCTTTGGCTTCATTGCTAAAGCTTGCTGGAGTTAGAGGGTCTGGTGAGGGATCTGGTTTGGTTCCTGTTGGTGGTGCTGGTCCTCAAGAATCTTCTAGGACCAAGGTGGTGAAACTAAGGGCTCACTTTGAGAGACCAGTAGTTTCTGGTCAATCCAATGTTATGGACTCTGTTCTGGAGAGGATGAATCAGGGTCAGGTTTCCCTATCTTATGGGGAAGTGTATGCTATCAGTCCAGGGTTGGCTGATAGGCAGAAAAAGTTGTTGACCAGGAGAAGGGTTTCTTCTGGGGAGGTGGAATACATCTGTGATTCTGCCGAAAGGTTTTGTGAGGGGTTGGAAACTCATTTTTCTGCTCCTCTGGGTTATGTCAACGTCATTCTGAATGGCAGGGAGGCAAGAGCATTGGTGGATTCAGGTTTGCAGATAAACCTGATTTCCTTGTTTGAGGCAACTCACTTGGGCCTCCCCATCAAAACTGTCATTGGTGGAAACTTGAGAGGGATTGGTGGCCATGTCACTGAATTGGTTGGTACTTCCAAATTTGTGAAGTTAGATGTTGGTGGAGCCTCAGGGAAGGTTCATTTCTATATTGCTAAGGGAACAGTTAAAGCTGTTCTGGGCTGGCCATTCTTGATGGATTTCCAGGCAAGAATTGGCTATTGATATGATTTGGGAATCAGTTTGGAGTTTACTGGTGAAGATGAAAGGAGACTTCACATTAGGTTATCATCCCCTGGAGAGGATGGT